>OY829327.1:3007766-4224085 GCA_963691655.1 Toxonevra muliebris | reverse complement strand
CCCTAAAAGGCAAATTTATAATTGACCGCATAAATCGAAGGGATAAGTACCCCCAGAAAAAAGCAACAACATAAGCAGAAGAAGAAGAAGAAAAAGCAGCAGCAGATGAGAAATGAAAACCACTCGGTTTCTCTTTCGATTCTTTAACTCAAATTTAACTCAATGAAAATAAAAGACCAATCAAAATAACAAAAATTCCTTAACTGCAAACCGATCAAAGTCATAAGTCAGACCATACAAATTTCCATATAAATATCCTTTTTTGCAGTTGAGTTGAGCCTTTTTAAGGGCTTCTTCTTCGTTTTGTTGTTTAGCTGCCTTCCGCTCACGCTGCTATTGCAGAATTTTTTTATTTTATTGGGGATATCCTACTGGATTATTAACATTTCAATATACATAATAATACACATACATATATAATAATATGTGTGCATAGCGCGTGTGTTTATGGGTGTGTTGTTTATGTGTGTAGCCCATGGTTAAGCAGACAAATTCATATTTAGTATTTTGCTGTTGCTTTTGTTGGTATTGTGTAACAAAAAATAAAATGCGTGCGTGCGTTTTTTCTCTTTTTTTCTCATTTTTGTATGTGTGATATGTATGTGTGTGTGTGTTTTTGCTGATGGCTGCCAAAATACAAAAAAAAAAGAATAAATAACAAACGAGAATTATTATCGCCCAAAGATGTCCCCAAATCTTTGTGTGTATGTGTATGTGCGTGTGGGTGAATGAAAAGAAGCAGACAGACAACAATTTGTGCGTATTTTTAGGCGTTTTGGTCCCTTTTGTGTTCGTGCAAAATTCTAAACTCCTACGAACCCCAGTTTGGGTTGCCTTTTTTCTTCTTGAGGGCTGCTTGCTGCCCTTATTGATTGCTTTGGCTGACTTCAGTTTGACTGCGACAGTGGTCAATTTGCTAATGCTTTAGGAAGTAAAAGGATATGTGGAGCATTTTCACACAAAGGCGAAGTAGTGACACTTTATTTTGTTCGTATCGTAAACCTTCGTTTATTGGAAATTCGAATGCACGTTTGCACACACACGATTGCTTATATATATATATTTTTTTTGGTTGCTTTTGTGGTGTTTTTTGTTATGCCAGTTGATCGATTTATTCGCATTCGCAAAATTAGTGTTAGAATAAACTACTATTTACTACAATATTCATACTACATTATTTTTATTGGTGCTCAATCGACGTATTCAATAGCTTTCTTTATATGTTTAAGCATCTATATGTGAGACTATCAAAAAATTCGCTAACAAGAATGATTTTTGTTACGAAAATTTCAATGAACCAAACAACAACTACCTGAAAAGTAAATTTGTCTCTTTCACTCTCTTATTTTCACTCTATGCTATTTGGTGACGCTAGTGCTTGCGCTTCAAATAACTCCCGAGTACCCGAATCCACATTTTTATCCTATGGCCGTTGTGCCATCACACTTTTTTTCGTCACATATAAATCATGTTTTAGCTTTCTTCGGCACGCTCTTAGTGAACGAAGGATTTTGTGAGGTTTACATTCTTAAAAAAATAGTGATGACTTTTTTAAAATTCATGGTTTTCGAAGGTCCGAAAGTTTTGTTTTGGTAACCAGAAAAAAAGATGGTTTTTGAGAAAACTTTCACACCGCAACGAAACTTTTTGAAAAACCCCATTTCGAGATAGCGCGCTGTTGAAATTTGGAAAATATTTTCTCAAGGAGATGTACTTTGAGAAAATGCAATAAAAAATGTTTAGATTTTTTTGGCCAACACAAGAGTTTATTAGGTCAGTGAAATAAAAAAAACTCGTCTTTAGCGAAGATCACGAAAGGTTAGCTTTCAGTGTCTCATTCAACATTTTCTCGATTTGCTGATTTTTAGGCCATTTAATAATTCTGTGATTCCTTCTTTCCTTGTTCTCTGCGGGTTTCGTTCTAGCTCTTTGTGAAAACCTACGGTGAGAGGCTTTTACATTTCTGATGAAATCTTTGCAACTTCATACAAGAAATTCTATCATTCTCTCTCTTTAGCATGGTGTTTTTCATATTTTACATGAACATTTTCAAATGAAGAAGCTGTGTGCCAGATGGGTGCGGCGTTTGTGGCTAGGAAAAAGAGAGACGAGTCATGGGTTCGAAGCAGGGTTTGGGGATGTTTAAACGCAATTCCGAGGACTTTTTGCGTCATTTTATACCAATGAACGAAACTTTGGTCCACCACTACACATCGGAGTCCAATTGGCTGTCTGTGGAGTCGCTAGGACCCGATGCAAGTCGACCGAAGATAACAAAGACACTATTGTCGGTTGACAAGGTTTGGCCAGTATTTTTTGGGATGAATTGTTACCATATTTGCCGGATTTAGTCCCAGTGATTATTATCTTTTCCGAATCTCAAAATAAAGGTCCAAAGCAAGAGATAAAATCTCTCTCGAATAGTAAATAAATAAATAGTAGTAAATAGAGAGAGATTAGGACACTGTTAAAAGTTAGAATATCAAGAAGGAATGTTATGCTAAGGTATTTAAGGTATTTGAGAAAAGCAAAACTTCAGGCTTTTACTATTTGTCCCTTGTCGGGATCATACATTCAGTGTTCTATACCACGAAATCGAACCCGAAGCTTCTGGCAGTTATCATTCTATTTGGACGAGATTCGTGAAGGCGATTTGAGATATCAGTCTCAAACGGATTCTCTCACCATCGTCCACTTTGGTAAAATGCTCTAGGTCGGCCACAGTGGCACCATTTCCCCAGCCATAGCGGAGAAGAGTTTTTATCGGTTTTACATGACAGGCCCGATTTCGGCATTACATAATCTATCAACACCGGCAAAAGCATCGGTACGATATCGGTAACTAGGCCAGCGTCGGCACCACATCACAGTGGCCAACATTAGCACCAAATCACGGAGGCCAGCATAGGTATTACATCCACCACAACCACTGAGTATACCCCAGCTATAGTATAAACGTCGTTACCAAGCTCCACAGTACACCTAAGCAGTATTCATCAGTAACTGCCTTAAATGCTTCCATTTTGAACGATTTTGTGCTGAATTCATTCAATTAGAAACTATTCTCTTTACATTATCACCCATGTTTATTCAAGCATTCCTTTTCCCAATCTGTTATTCTACTGGGGTGGTCTGCCCACTTCATTTGGCTGCTAAATTATGTTTGATTACATCTGAAATTTTAGTTTTTTATCTTATTCGACATTAGGAATTTTCTCTTTTCTCCCATTGCTTGTTGTGCTACTTGTCTGCTTAGTTCAAATTTAGTTTGGGTAGACATTGCGAGCCCAAGGTACATATACCAGTATATTGGTATTATCCAGTTATTCTTTTAGCCGATATTTTTTTAACACATTTAGAGTGAAGAAATAAATTTGTAATACAAATTTTATTAGTTCCTAACTTCTTTAATTTTCTGCGCGTTGAATATAAACTTGAAAAACATTTAAAATTTAATTGAACACATTTTCGTTCAAAATGAAAAATGGAGCATTTCATTATTTTTAATACTCAAAGTATTTAATGTTTACAACAACTACTTAACATGAATTATTAAATACATTGAAAGTAAATTTAATGAAAATTCGCAATATATTCACCCTTCCCTTTTGGCATAAACGGCTACAGATTTCAACCCCATATTTAAGTAGTATATGGAACTTCTGCTTCTCCTCTTTCTCTTGTTGCTGCTTTAATAATATGATGAAAAAGAAGCGCAAGAAGAAGAACGAGAATGAGAACTTTGCTCACTCAAGCACAAACGAGTCTCATTATTGTAAATCAATCGACCTACGCAAATTTCGTAACTGCGGCTTTTATTACTTCCGCAGCCACAATTTCAATTTCCCGTACTTTCTTTTGGTTTTTTTTTTTTTTTTTTGCGCAAAGCAACGCAATACAACACGAAGCAAAATGTGAACTCAAAGCGGCAATTGAAGCATGCACGCACACCAACGACGCGTCGTCATCGTCATCGTCATCATTCTTGCAGCAGGAGCAAGAACATTCCATACACACAAGCACACACACAAATGCAAACTTACAGATACGCACCCTAGCCTCACTCACTCTCTCTGTATGCTCCTGCCCCTCTCGAGAGTTACTTTGTTGTACTATGCCACATAAGAATTAATGATAACAACAACGGCACTAATTGAAGCCAAATAGCAATTGTAAAAGCCAAAAAGAAGCTCATCACAGAGAACTGAAATACGCGCCAAAAAAGGCGTTGGAAGAGGAGGTAAGGTGGAGTGGTTGGAGAAAGAACGTGTAATATGCGCCGGAGTTAATTCGCAGCAGCAACAACTTACATTAAAGTAACTACAACAAAGCAATAAATATACGCACATGGATTATGGCAGCAAGGAAGTAAAATGGCAAAGAGTATGTACGCTTGCCAGCCACTATACAACTACAAGATGCACACATACTCTCTGCATACCTGTGATTTCCTTAAAAGTTCATTTGAGTAAGTGCAGGTGTGGTTGTTGTGCTGGAATGATGGGAAGTGGTAGCGGCGGCAGTTGTGTCTGCAGAATTTAATAAAAAAGTAAACTATTCCATTCCATTTCTTATGCAACTCTGTTTCTACTTTCTATACTTTCAGTCTCAGTTTCAGTCTCGGTCTCGGTCCCGTCTCTATTCTTCTTCGTAGAGCGTGTGCGCTCGTGCAAAAATTCCACCGCCGAGCTACTTCTCTAATGAGTTAATTTAGTTTTGCTGCAGCCTTGTATAAATTAATCATAAATTCAGTGCGGAGCGTTTTTTAAGCGTTCCGTTTTGTGTTCCTGTCTACCTGTAATTTTATGCTTCCTTGCTGCATGCAGCACATATTATTATTCACATACATACATACATTACATCACATGGCATACATTTGTTCATATGTGTATTTTCGCATGTACACATACATGCACACAAATATCTACTATATAGTATATTGTGAATATAGGTATACAATAAAACATTCAAAGTTACATACACACACACACACACACACACATATACTAATAAGTAAATGCAAATAGATGAAGATACGTGTAAGTGTGTCAGCATTTTTGCATGTAGATAAACATTTACACACACACGCTGTACTATGAATATATAACACATATATATTTATATTTGAGTTATATTTTGTGTGTGTGTGTTCGAGTATGAGTGTGTATGCGTGTAAATGTTGTTAAACTTATCCATCCGTGTACATTCATTAAAGTCGGAAGCTTTGCTGTTGCTGTTACTGTAAGTTTTAATTTTATCCTTTTGCCAACATACACATCTGTACATACATCGAAAGAGAGACTGAGGTGAGGTGAGTGAGTGTGTTAGTAGCTGCTCCTTTTATTTATGTGTGCGTGTACACATATATCGTATGAATGTGTTTTTGTATGTTAGTTTTTATACACAAAAAAACATATATGTATGCATGTATGTATGTACATTATGTAAGTGCGGAAATTCCTGTACACGCTGTCTTCAGAAATTGAATGTGTTGTTAATTACTTTAAGGTTTCAAAGCACAAAAAAGTAAAGGGGTAAAAAGTAAATCCCTTTCAGGCATTTTCTATGAACTAAATATAGTAGTTTTTTATAGACATAGTACGTAAGAACAAATACAATGCCTAACTAATTTACTAATACTATTTCTTATGTAAAAACGAGCTGTTGTGCCCTAATAATGTTATAACACCGTGTGACTACTAAAAAATAACTCTAAATGCGATATACAAGAACACATAGGGTTTTGTTTTTTCAAATCTTAAGTTTGGCTGAGTTAGGAAATTTTTAGTACGGTTAGAAGTTAAAACTTCTATACATAATTTGGTGTAAAAAGAATGAAAATGTTATATAGTTGCTTTTTAACAGAAAAATTAGTTTAAAAAAAACGATGATGGCTTAAACACAATTGTAACAAATGGCGACAATCAGTTGCCATTTCTATTTACAAGAAAATTAATTTATAAGTTGAATCTTTTTGTTTGGGAGGACGTAAAATCTTTTCGTTTGTGAGTAAGTAAGAGTAAATTGTTGACAAAAATGAGCACCAACATTGACAGACTAGTGGGTAAAATAAAAATTATTACCAAAAAAAAAAAGAGATCAAATATGAACCCCGGAATCTGAATTTAGCGGGGAAAATATAAATAAATCTAAGTCGATGCACACTATATGGCGGAAAATCTGACCGCGCCGCCACTAGGTGCAATTTCTTTTGATTAAGTACGCTCCCATTTTGATATCGGTACCCGCCAGCAGTTTTCTCAACGTCCGCATTGTTTCTCATTTTATTGAAGAAAAAACGCATCGCTACCTCTATTCTTCAACCATTTGTCTCTAAAGAGGCTATAAACTGGCTAAACTGGCTATACATTTTTTTTTTTTCATTCAAACTCTTAGGTGATTTTAAACAATATAAGTAAAAAAGCTCAATTCCGCCTAAAGTGGAGACATGGTTGAAGAATAGAGGTAGCGACATTGGACACTTTGTAGTTGATTTGAGCGTATTAATTTTCCTTGGAAAATGGAGGTAGTACCCCCAAGAACATTAAATATAAATAATGATTCCATATAAATATTGAGAGATAGAGTTGAACTTGCTGGAGTGGAAAAATATAGCTCTTTTGTATATGAATCACTCGCAACTCGCGAAGATTTTCTTTTAAAACGCATTTGGCTCTTACACAAACGAAAAATAGCAGATACATAATTCATTCGTCCACGATCGAAAATGTTTTGAAAGTAACAACAACGAACCAAAATGAAGCGATATCATGTGTTTCATGTGTTTTTATCTATTCAGTTAATTTATACATGATGTTGGTTTTTATCGCGATATTTTAGTTTAAAAATGTGGACCTCCTAAAAATTTAATATTATTTTAATTTAATGTATGGAATAAATTTTATTAGTATTTTATTTTCACCTTTATTTTTTGTTTGTTTTTTAAATTTAATAGTAATCGAAATTGGGCCATCTTTATTGTGAATACCCATCACCTTTTCGTCCCACCTCCCACCCTCCCCCTCATAAACCTTGCTACAAATGGTTTGATTTGGGATCCCTTCAAAGGCCACGATATTTTTTTCGGGCTCAGCTGGGCCTCTGCGAAATCGATCGTTGATGAGTGGGAAAAGAAATAATGGTTCGGATATTGGAACCTTGACTGAAGAAAAAAATGCTGTTATAGCAAACAGAAAGGATATTGAACCAACAGATTTTGCTGTTAAATCCCATCCAGAAGTAAACTCTGTTATATTAACAGACAATGTGCTGTTGCTGTTGCATCGCTTAGAAAAACTACACTACAAAATTGTAACTGCCAAAATTCTTCACGCCATAGCCTAGTTGTCTAGTGCGCACATTCGCGCACGCCTTCCAAACCTAACCTAACCTGTCTAGTGCGCAAGCAAGCACGCAGCCACTTCTGGCTAAGGTTCAAACCCCACAAATTTCTTTTTAGATTTTTTTGGAAATAAATTTCAAAATTAAAAAAAAATTTTTAATTTTTTTTTGTTTGTTTTTTTTTTTTGTTCTAATATAATAATATAAATAATGCTCTATTCTGTCATTATTTTCACGGTAGATATTCTGCAAAAATACAAGAGCTGATGGTATCAGATCGAGTGTTTCCCAGAAGGACACACACACACATACGCACATTTTACGTGAATACGATATTCCAACTTTAATAAGCATTACCGAGATAGATATTTTTCCCATCATATAGCTCGTTTATGAAATAAGCTTTCTACAAATATTTTTCCTGATAATTTAAATCTGGCTAAATTCAATCCTAAATTCTTTCCTATCCTCCTTTTTCATTCATAGGGGGAAACTCTTTTGTATTCATTGCCTGAAAAAAATAGACACTAAAATCAAGCTTAAACTAAAAAAACTTTAAGTCTGCTTAGCTATACAAACTGTGTTATAAGCTCCAAGAGAAAAATCACTCAGGCAAAGTGGTTCACTTCACTATTCGTATTCTGTATAAAACTGTAGGTTCCTTTCATTTCTGTACACATATAATTCACCCAATATGAATGAGTGCGAAAAGGTTAATTCAGGTCTTCCATTGGCTATTGTCCAGTATAAGAAGCAACATTATTTAAAAAAAGGTTACGATTAATAACTCAGTGCCTGAGGACTTGAATTGAAATGTCATTGTCATCCCATGAAAAGCCATGTATGCCAAATAATTACGTTAATTATCATGTGGTATGTAGTTGTAGTTATATCTTAACAATTTCATGATTACTTCTATTAGTGTGTTTCAAAAGCTGTTGAAAATGTATTCTTCTTTTTTTTCCTTTTTCTTCTTAATAAAACCAAATAATTTTTCTTATTTGTTTTTCCTGCATTTCTTTAATTTTATGCTTTGCGTCGTCATTCATTCTCATTCAAAATTACCGGAAACGTTAATTTATGCACGTGCGCTTGCTGCTGCTGCTGCTGCCGTCGCCTGCGAAAATCCACTAATACACCTTCATTCAAACACACCTATTTAAGGAGTGATATTGAAAAAATCTTAATACGTTTTACCTAATAATTTTTTTTGGGTGTAAAATTTAAAAATTTCTTTGATCCAGTTATCTTTGAAAAATATGTCAGTCGTTATTTTTAATGACAAACATGTTGATTTATTGTGAGTTTGATCAAAATGAGTGAAGAAAAAGAAGTACGTCTTAAAATTATTAAAAATTTTCAAAAAAATTCAAATTGATCTTACAAAAAATTGGCCAAAGAATTGAAGGTCTGCCGTCAAACTGTTTCCAATGTTATTAAACAGTTTCAGGAGAATTTGGCCATCAATAGAAAACCGGGTTCGGGAAGAAAAAAAGGACCACATGATATTGGGAAAGTCAAGAAAATGGAAAGCATATTGAAAAGATCTCCAAACACATCTGGTAGAAAAGCCTCCCGGTTAGCCCAGTGCTCTAACTATTTGATGCTAAAAGTTAAAGCCAATGCAGGTTTGAAAACATACAAAGTCCAAAAAGTTCCAGAATGGAATGCTGCAAAAAATTTAGACGCCAAAAGTAGGGCTCGGAAATTAAAATCGAATTTCATACAAAAATATTCATGTTGTATAATGGACGATGAAACGTATTGGCAGATTTTACACAGCTTCCGGGTCAAAATGTTTATGTTGCTGATGCTCGAAGAAATGTCGAAGAACAATTTAGACTCCAAAAGTCCACAAATTCTCCTAAAAAATTCCTGGTATGGCAAATTGCGGCAAAAGAAGAAAGTCATTTGTTACAGTGGGCTCTATAAATACCGAAATATACATCAAAGAATGTTTGAAAAAAAGACTTCTTCCTTTCATAAGAGAGCACAAAGTGTCGACATATTTTTGGCCCAATTTGGCATCATGTCACTACGGCAAGAAAATTCGGTAGTGGTACTAAAGTAATAACATAGTTTTTGTACCAAGAGAGGCCAATCTCAACGAAATTGTCCGGAGCTAAGACCAGTGGAGATATATTGGGCTCTTATGAAAAGAAACTTAAAGAGCCCAAAAAAGGTGTCCTAAAATATCGAAGACTTTAAAAGGAGATGGGTAAACTGTTCTAAAAAGATGTCTGAAGCAACTATCAAATCTCTAATGCCTTATCAAAAAAGGTCCACGAGTTCATAAACTAAGTTAGAACTATAAGAGTTATATTTTTCTGTGATTTGCAAAATATTATCAATTAAATAAAAACAAAAAAACAAAACTAAAGATCAACCGTTTAAAAATTATTGAATTTTATATATGTTAAGATTTTTTCGATCTCACTCCTTATGTAAACGTAAATGTGCACATAGTTACACACACAGTGTGTCGGCATAAATATCAATGCTAAGAAACTTACACACACACACACACACACTGTATACATGTATGGATTTATGCATATATTTTGCGTATACTTTGCTTGCGATTTTGCAGCAATTCCCTAACTGAATAGTGCTAATTATTTAGGGTAAGAATTTAGTTTTCCTTTTTCTTTGAAAGCGCACTACCTGCCAACAACAGCAAGAGTAGCAACACATACACACATACATATTCAAAAAACATAAGGATGAAGGACAAAATGTGCCTGAAACTACGACAACGTCGCGATTTTTGCACAGACAAAGAACATAAAATGAGAATGAAAGAAAATTCAAAAAACAAAAACCTAAAGAAATAATGAATAGTTGTATGCGTGCGTGTGTGTGTGTATATTTATGCCCAATGGCAAAAATTTAAACGCATCTGAAACTCTTTTGCGGCACTTCGAGAGCGCTGTGTACATAAACAACGAAATTTTTATTCGGTACCGTTTTTTTTTTCCTATACAGATGTGTGTAAAAGCTACTCACAAAAGGAGTGACGTAATGTTTTCAGTTTTCAATAGAAAAGTGAATCAATTAAAAATAATTATTTTTGGAATTATTTATTTATAAAGAAAATATTCATGGATTACATTTAATTTTTCATCTACTAACCAATTTAATATCTCTATTTGCTGGCAAACAAATTTTGAACAGGAGCAATGTATCATTTTCTGAGAGGGAAAGTGTTCCAGAGCATTTTTTAAGTTTGTCAATTTTATTTTTATGTTATTTATTTTATTTTTTAACTCTTTAACTTCTGCATTTTTGATTTTTATAATATGTAATATTTGCTTTTTTAACGCATGAAGAAGTAAAAAAAAAACTCATAAATTGGTCGATATTTTATTCTAGTTTTTCGTCTTAAGCTTTTCATTCAAAATCAAAAATATTTTTGGCATTTTTTCAAAAAAGTCGCTTTTTTAGAACTTTGAGATCCAAAGTTGGGCTGAGACTTATTTATCTATCAAAATGAACGTCGAGCAATTCAAAACACCCATGAATTAATTAAAAATAAAATTTGTTTAGTTCTTTTTTTGGCCGAATTCGAGTTATTATTATAATTGTAATCTTCATATCCGATTTCATATTGTGTCGGTTCAGTGGTTTACGAGATATTAAAGGAAAAATAGCACAACTCAAATTGATTTCTATTAGCATTCGAATCCGTGAAGTGCTCTCCTCTAAAATTCAAAAAACTGACTTATGCGGTTATGCCTTGTGACCAGAGAATTTATATTACAGTCCGCGTTCGCTATAAGAAAGAAAAAGACAATAAGACCTAAAATGAGAACAGGGAGCGTGCGTCATAGGTCGAAAACGTTTTAGAAACAATTTTCTTAATGCAATACGTGATTAATTACATGGGTCCGAAACAGGGGCTGTTTCACCAAAATAACAAAATTCTACCCCCTCCAACTCGGTGAGGTTTTGACTGATCTCATTGAAATTTGGTGTGGTAACTACTACACAACAGGGCTAAGCTTTGTGCAATCGATTTTAATAGTTGGTGCCCCTGTGGATAAAACCTGTTTTGCGTTTCACATAATTTCTATTTGCCGAACATGTTGGATTTTGCGCTTTTGTTTTTTTTTTTTAATTTTTTTTTTTTTTTAAAGTAAAGTGAAAACGTTAAGTTGAAAAATTCTTTGTAAAATCTTCAGCAATATTTTTTTGTTAAAAACGATATACGTTATTACTAAGCAAAATCTCTGATATGTTAACAAAAGATAAAAAATATGAAATTAAAAGAAATAGAAGAAAAACTAAAATTATGAAATTAATTTCGGAATTGTAGAAATCCTAACCTAATTAACCATAATTTCAGCATGAAAGCTTTCTAATAAGCTTTTCTAAAAAGCAGAGTTAATTTCGATTTAAATTTCTGTTTGATTGTTGGTCTCAATTTTGATTTGAATTTATTTCGAATTTTGCTATACTTTTGGTCTTTCAGAAAAATTTTGTTGTTTAGTCTGATCACTATCCTATAATTTAGCAGAATCAAGATGCACATCAGATTCATTTCGAATGCTCACCTCTCTACCATTGGTTTTGTATTCATCTGTGTATGCATGTATGTTAAAATGTGTGCAATGTATTAGTATGTATGTATATGTTAAAGTTTCTGTTGCGGTTTTTACTCACTGCAACTGCTGCAACTGTCGGAGTAGTACATTTTGTTAAATAAGCGAAGCGAAAGTCGCATTCGTTGAACAAAAATAATAATCAACAACTTTATGCAGCAATCACATGCACACATACACATATGAACACAAATACACAGTTACAGTCTCATAAATATACGATTATATGTGAGCGGCACAAGCTCATGGTATATGCATATGTGTATTTGTGTGTGTATATGTGTAATAAATGTCAGTTGAAATGTTAAACAAAGAAAACAAGGATTTTACTAAAGTCTTTAGAAGTGCGATATACATATACAACTATACATACTCGTAAGTTAAAGTTTTGTGAATCAGGGATACCACAGAGAAAAGAAAGCGAAGAAAGAAAGGACGATTGTTGTTGTTGTTGTTGCAGCAAAATAGTAGAATTGCAAAACTATGGTACATACATACAAACTTGTGCAACATGCTGAAGTTTTTCGCTCACTGTTATTATTATTATTTGAGGTAGTGAGTGGCACACATACATACATATACATAGTAAATGTGCATTTATACATACACATGAACACGTGTTAGTACGAGTTTATTTTTAAATCATAAGGAAACAGCCGAATTGCTTACAAAAATGTATAATTTATGTTTCAGTGCGGATGTATGCTTTTCATTTCGCATTTTTCATCTCTCGAAATTTGTATACAATTTTTGAAGTTGTCCTTGTGTGAAATTTCGTGAATTTATATTGAATAATTAAGTTTGAAAAATTAATGCTTAATAAAAAGAAAGAAAAATTTGTACGTTTATTTTTGTATTTTGACTTTGAATAGAAATGAATATTTCTGCTATTGTGCGTTTCAAAATAATTTTAATTTTTCTACTGTACTAAAAAGAAAAAAATTATGTCTTTGAAGACTTGTATTGAAATTCTCGAAATGGAAATATTTTCGTGTACCTATTAAATATAAAAATATCCCAGCTTCACGTTCTCTTTGATGTCGCACATAATCGACTTGTTTCAGAATCTGATTTCAATAAAATAATTACGTATGAGGGTGTGGGTTTCTTTTTTTTCAATTAAATAAACTGGTGATTCTTGTCAAACGAAAAAATTGTATTCACAGCGGTAAGGTACAGTTGAACCTCGGCAATTCGTAAACTCTACAATCGAAGGACTAGTTGCACCAACTAATCATAAATGTTGGAAAACTGAAAAGTAATAACACTAAATTGATGTCACTAATCTACATGAACACAATGGAAAACACTTTTCTTTCAAACCAAATAAAATCTTTAGGTCGATTGATAGTACGAGATCAACAAAAAATTTCAATAAAAATTAGAAATTTTGAAATTTTGCAGCACAGAACTATTTTAAAGTTTAATAATTGAATTTAATAAATGTTTGCAAAATGAAAAAAAAATGTTTTTGAAAACGAATAACGTTTATTGGAACCGCAGGATGGTCACAGCTTCCTGAATTTCTGAAGTCTTCGGAAATCAGTTCTTCTTGAGACATCGATTGCTTAAATTACATAAAGCTACATTTTAAGGGCTCAGATCTGGCACCAAAGTAGATCTCAAAAAATTTAAGGGAATGTTCCCCTGAATAGGGAATGGTATATCGTCGCCTGAGTATTGACTTGGCGTATAGCTATAGGAATACTTACACACATACGCCAAATCAATTCTCAGGCGACGATATATTTAGTTTGTCATAATTGATCAAATTTTTTGGATATATAGGTGGTAATTTAAAAAGAATATATACTTTGAGTGAGATACAGGAAATAAGGTACAGGTGTTTGGGGGGTTGAATAATCCGTTTTTGATATTTATCCTTACGACCTCCGCTAGGGAGGGCCACTAAATAATTCTTTTGAATTAGCTGTAAATGATTAAAAGAAATTATTACCAATTAATACCCAGTCATTCATAAATAATTTTTATTTTATTTATACCTATCTACTTATTTCCGAATCAACTTATTTCATATATTGTTCAGGAAATTATTCAGAAGATAACTTTTTAGTTTGCATATTTTTATTTTCATTTTAATTCTCATTGATTGTTTTGCATATATTTACTTTCATTTTTTCTTTGTCAACTTACAATTTATTTTCGTATCTTATTTCTGTTGCCGTTGCCACGAATAAAAAATCAGTCGAATAAATGCAAAAATTAAATATGAAAAAAACATAGACGTAGAAAAACTGAAATGATTGGTTGCTATTTTAAGGCTATTTACATTAATTCAAAGTAATTTTCACTCAAAGGGTTCTTTTCCCTAAAACAGAAGAAAATAGCAGAGAAGGAGACGATAGTGAAAAAGATTTCATGTTTTATGCCAAAAAACAAAATAAAAAAGAAAAAGTAAAGTTTTCGTGAGCTTGCGAAAAATTTCTTCTATTTATGCAAATCTTTTTATTTGAAAAATTTTTCATGCTAAAACTTTTTTCATATTTCTTTTTCTGTGATTTTTGTATACTTATTATATTCTTTATTCTTCTACTTTCATTGCAGAGCAATTTCATATTTTTGTTGGCGACTTAAGTTCAGAAATTGAAACTCAACAATTGCGTGAAGCCTTTACGCCATTTGGGGAAATTTCGTAAGTATCTTAGAGCATTTAAATACTGTATATGTAAAACTAGAAGTGGAAAAATGAGTATGCGACTTAACATTAAGTTTTAAGAATACATATATATATATATGTGTGTGTATGTGTGAGTAGGAGTATTTGACACATTTGAAGAAGAAGAATTCACATTTATGCAAATTGAAGAGTAAATTTGGCAATCCTTTCTTTTATTACGAGAACTGTGTTGTTGCTGCTGTTACGTTCAACAGCTGCTTTTGTTTATTGTTTCGTTTCATATTCAAAGGAATCAAAGCATATGAACAGCAGCATCAGGAACAGCTTCAGTTAAGAGCGCTTGAAATATCCTCCAATTTGACCAGATCGGCATTGCCGCGCTACGTTGCGTTGCGTCTCTTTAATTTTAAAACAACATACGCCGCAAGCAGCGGAAGGTGGCAGGCAACAACACCATCTATCCACAGTCTCGGCGAACATGCCACATAAACTACGTTCGTACACACAACTTGCTGCTTCGTAAAACTTGTTTAATTAACTTCTGAAACAAAAGTTATCCGCACATCCGGAATGAAGTGGGCGAGGGGGTGTGCTTGACAGCCAACGAGCGGGAGTGAGAACATGTTGTGTCGTATCGTTACCGGAACCAGTTGATTTTTGCCGTAGGCGTGAAATATGATGTTGTAGCGTCAGATGAAAGCTTTTGAATTTAAGAGTTTATGGACTTAAATTACAACAACAACAACAACAATAACAACCTCACCGAGAACCTCTTTCCTTATGCCAGCAAAGTTTTGATTTTTTTTGTTTCGTTATCAAAATTCATTACAAATAAATCTTGGCTTAATGAATCTGGCGGTAGTTGGAACTTTATTATGCTGAGATTATAAAAAATTATTATAAATAAATTACAATAGTTTTACATGATTTATTTATTATTGACAGCTAAGCGAAAAAGTTAAATTACTTATATGCAGTTGAAGAAGCTATCAATTGAACTTATTCATTGAACAAATTTTGAGTTATTAATTTACATAAAAAAGTTTTATTTTATACTATATCATAGAGTGCTGCATCGATTTGCATTCGATCTTGAAACAAATAATTACCAGGCCTTCATTCCTCTGCATGAACCATGTAACAACTGTAACGAACCTTTCCACCGGGGTATTATTCGCCTCTTCCAAGGTTCGAACCAGGGCTGTCGTTTTGAAATTTTTGTTGTGAAGTGAAGTTCTTAAAAAATCGAAGTGATTTTTAAAAAAGTGAAGTATTTTTTGCAGCGTAATAAGAAAATGACATATTTTCAAAATTTATCTGGTTTAATGTGCTTAGTTTGCGAAAAAAAAACTTTTGGTGGAGCGCTACTGTGTGAAAGACAAAATACAAACTGACAAAACTTTTTGAATGAGGTACATAATTTGTTTTAGGGAATTTTTCAAGCCAAAAACAAAACGGCGATCACATAAGAGACAGTGTCACATTATTTCTCCTTTGCAAGATGGCCGAATGCCGCGTTTCTCGTTGGGTGTGATCAATCCTCTTCTTACTCCTCTGTAATACACCAGTAAGCAATGCCCAAAAAAAAAAAAAGGAAAAAGAAGTTTAAGGAGGTAGAGTAGTCGAGTGACCGTTGTTAGGATCAATTTAAATGCACCACATCCTTCAATATTGTTTGAAATAATGTCAAATAGACACAAATTAAAAGCGAACCGGATTCATTAAGAGCAAATCGTCCAAAAAGACGATACTATTAAATAAATTTTTCTTTACGTAGACTTTTAATACCTTCCTATAACAAGAAAGTGTCGTTTTATTATTTTCGCAAAACTTGTTTACAACAGTAAAAATTTGCAACAAAAATAACCCAAATTCATTTGACCTTCTTCTATGTATATATTCCAAATGCAAATGGGTTGAATTAAAATATTTATTTTTTTATACTTATTCTATGTCTACAAAAAGTTATGACAAAAAATATTGGCAGTATTTTTCAACAGCTTCTTTTCGGCATTAAGATGGTTTTGTTAGCAAGAATATTAACAGTGGATTTGGCCACCTATCTGCCTCATACACACGTCCGCTACCGACGCGCCATAATCATTCAACAACTCCAAACAGGCAACCAAAACATTATTATCGCTTTGGTGGTAGTGTGTGTGTGCGCGTGTGTTGTGCGTTTCCATGACATTTGTGTGTGAGAATCGGGACGATGTTGATGATGATGCTAGGCAAACGACAGCATGCAAAGGTTTAACAAGCAAAAGAAAAGTTTTTTAAGGACTTGTTTGCTAGCGAATCAAAAAATTAAATTTACTCGCCTAAACATTTCGTTTTAGTTCTTATTTTTATTAAAGATTTTTTTTCTCTCCTATTTTTGTTGTCTATGTTTGTATGTAGATATTATTAATTTTTTTTTTTTTTTTTTCATTTTCATTTTTATTTCTTATTTCTGTATCCGCGCCAGGTTTGTTTTGGCTTTTAAATGTTTCGCGCGTGTGAATATTTAATAAGGATGCGCTCGCACTTCTGCTCCCTGCACTCTGGGTGGCCCCTACTGGCTGCTAGGTGTCAGTTATCCTTATGAATGTAATAAAAGTTGTGCGGCGCTTTCCGTTTGCTGTTGTATTTGCGGTGAATGTTTGTTTTCCGCCGCCACGAATTGCGAATTGCTTGCACAACAAAGCTGCGAAAATTGAAAACCAAATTTAAAGCACACCACAAAGAAGGTCAGATTTCTAATTTTAAAATTTATTTCATACTTTCATCCGTGTTTTCAGTTTTCTCTTTTATTTTTTATGTTATTTTTTTTTTTTGGGTTTCGCTTTTATTTCTACTTTTTATATTTGATGGCTTTATTCAACGGATTCTTTGTTTTGATTGTGTGCGTGAATTTCAAATTAGGGTGTGTGTGTGAAATTGCAAATGTATGTGTGTGTGTGTGTGTATAGGTGGCACGTTTGTTGGGGGAAACTGTGTATTGCGTATTGCTAGGGCTGTTGCTCTTGTGCTATTCTGATATTCTGCGAATGTTGAATTAACTTTTATTAAAATTTGCATAAATGTTGAAGTTTTGTTACTGTTGTTGTTGTTTTAAAAATATAAAACGACAAGTGAGATTTCCCTAAGAGACATAATCCAGTGAATGCGTGAATTTTTTAAATAACACAAGATTTGCAATAAAATAAAATAAAAGTTGTAGGTAGCTCGCTTTCTACTTTAATGTTTTAATTTATGATTTTTTATGCAGTACTCTTGAGAGAAATGCAAGTATATGTGTGTGTGTCTGCCTGTGTGTGTGTGAAAAGCTTAGTTCCTTAATTAAAATGATTTTTCCTGACTTTCATTTACTCATATTTTTTGCAATTACTTTTTTTATATACATTTCAGTGATTGTCGCGTTGTACGCGATCCACAAACTTTGAAGTCGAAGGGTTACGGATTCGTATCATTTGTCAAGAAATCGGTAAGATTCTTTCTTTGTTTGTTTCATTGCAACATATATTTTTACTTAACTTTAATTGAAGAAAGAACAAAAACCTCCACACAAAAAATTATTCTCTTCTTTTCTTCCTTTTTTTTGTATTATTCTCAATGCAGGAAGCTGAAAGCGCCATTACAGCAATGAATGGACAATGGCTTGGCTCACGTTCAATTCGAACGAATTGGGCCACCCGGAAACCGCCGGCAAATAAAGGTAAGATATTTATACTCATTATGATTGTGAAGAAATACAAAAGATTCAAGGCAAAACTACACAGTTGAAAATATAAAGGAATATCTGTACGTATATATATTTATGTAGCTACATGCTAATGTCATTGCCAGTAAAGTCACAAATACACATAATTCGGATAATTTCTTTTCTTTTGTACAGATATTTTTAGTAAAAAAGAAATAATGTAAATATTTTTGGGGTTGAAGTTGAATGGGAATAGTAGCCCAAGGTGTTTGCTTAAAGTTTATGAACTTTTGTTCTCGAATTTCAAAGGCTTCTTCTGTAGATGTCATTTCAGGTATTTGTCAGTCAGTTGTAAACATATATTGTCGTCAAAAAAATATTAGATAAATATCGATAAAACTAAATCAAATACTAGGAATTTATTGAAGTTTTATTGCGAATTGTTAAATTGGAAACAGCACATGTGTGATTAGTTTTGTCAAACTTTACTTTCTTTCTTTCTTTCTTTGAATAAAATCAAAATGAAGTCAAGTGAACAATTTGATGAAACTACAAAGAATTTGATTATATTTATTTTATTTTTGACATGATTGAAATTTTCTTCAATTTTTTTTTAACGTGAATCGCTCACTTAAAATACACAAAAAATGTGTTTCTTTATTGAAAAAAAAGATTTAACTCCAAAGTTTCTGGAGACATTTTTTTTAAGAATAATTAATTAATTAAAAAAAAAAAACAGTCTTGGATACAAAACTGACTTGTTTTTTGTTTGTTTTATTATACGAAAATAGCGAAAAATTGGCGAACTTAAAACCAACCTTAACCCATTTCCTCCGGAATTATGAAATGGACATAGAAAAAATTGTGAATGGGATATTTGGAATTACGAGAGTATTCAAAATAATAGAAAGGTAACCCATTAAGTCCGAGAGTGAACCGTTGAAAAACAAAAAAAATATCCATCAATCACACGTCTTTATCGTTACAAATACAAACAGCAAATGGTACTACCGAATTTCTTTATTTTTTGAAAAGTTTCTCTCTTCGCGTTAGAACAACTGTGATAGCGATTACGTGCTCTGGTAACTTTTTAAAGTGAAACTTCTTTAGCGAGGGTAAATCCAAAATTTTGGAACGGAAATCGCATTGTTGTTGCACTCATACAAAATTAATAACAAACGAAGTTATGCTGTTGTTAGTGTTTGGCGAACGAGGTCATATGTAGTGTTGATTCGATACCCACATAGTATCGATACTTTTACTCATTACTTGTATCGAATAAAAGTATCGATGCTACCGAAAATATCGGAAAAAAGTATCGAATATGTACTTGTATTGAATACTGGTTTAAAGAGACAAATAAATCTTTTTTTAAGTGGTTGTCAAGGAAAGCATTCAGGCCAGAATGGCCCATTGTAATGCAATATGATTGAGCTTACAGTTCGCACTACTCAACACGAGTTTTTTGCCAATAAATCATGGTTTTGTGATATTTCCACTGGAAACACGTGAATCATATAGAAATGACGTTAATTTAATTTAGCAAATCGCTAGAAAATTTATAACAGAAGGAAAACTAATCATCAGATTAAAGCTTGTTAAAAATATTTTATTTTAATGAAAAGGTTTCAATAAGCATTATGTTCTACATGCATGGCCGGAAATATCTTATAGAACTTCAATACTGTACTGCAATATTGTCATACATTGAAATATTGCAATATGGACTGAAATATTTTGAAAAATTCTGCAGTAGCATTTTGAAATATATAATTGATTGCTGTAAAATATTGTAAAATGGTCCACAATTTTAAACACAATTTTACACAGTAATCAGGGAATATAGTGTTCACCTCTTATTGTAATTCAAACAACTCACAGAGTTTAAGTCGCTGTGAAAACTGACCGTGAAGAACCAGTATTTTTTTAAGTTCTTTGCACCATACTCGTATTGGAAGTTTAGTTGACTCTATTAGGTAAAACGGTTTTCGCATCTTCTCATATACGCATCCACGTATTTTGTGATTGGATAAAGATTCTGTGACATTAAAAAACTATTAGCCTCCTCTGAAGATATCTAGCTTTTAACAATAATGACTTTTTGGCGAACAACACTTCACATTCAAACAAAATTACAAACCATAAACTTTGAAAATGTTGATCTTGATTTTAACACTGTATGTGATAAAATCCCAGACTTGAGGTTTTAGTGACCTAATAATTTTGGAGATTACGCTACCCAAATACTGAAATTGCTGATGTTTTTTTTAACTGGTTATTATTTTCAAAAGCTCTTTCGGCCTTGGAATGATAAGCAGTTATTTCAGTTTGGCAATTTATATTTTTTAATTTGAGGGATAGTTCGCATCTCCTCTTGATATAGTCAGTATTTTACAACTTAAAACAGCATTCATTAAAATAAGAAAAATATATAGTTAAAGTAAAAGACCTTCCTGGTGCTAGTAAATTTTTTAATGAAGTGAAAATTGTCATATCTGATCACTACCATGATATGTAAATTTGTGTATATGTAGATGAGGCATGTATAGATTTTTATTTGATTAAAAATGTATGAAGGAAATAAATTGTATTTAGATTCCTAAAATCACCAAATATAGGGCGCCTTTTCTATGAGCGAAATTATATAGTCGTTAAAATACAATTTCCATTTGATCACAAGATTGAATCATAAAACTTTCACATTAATATTAATATTTTTTATGTGAAGAATAGTGAACTGTTTAAGAAACTCAAAGGTTCTCACTAGAGTACACCTTCCAAACAAATCAAATAATGCTGAAGTAATTCAGTAAGAAATAATAAATTTATAAATCACATATTAATAAAAAAATAACTGCAGGCATCCCCGGGAAAAATGCTAAAAATATATTTCAATATAGTTATTTTCTCATTTGTCACCTTAAATGGCAATTCAATTTTCATATTAACATATAAAACACTATTAAAGCGAATTTATCTTTTACTATTTAGACAAACACATCCAAGCAAAAAAACAAAAAAACCTTAATTCAGAATTTTATTATAAATCAAAGTTAAAGCATATTTGCATGTTTTAACATAATTCTTATTTGTTATTATTATACTAAAACACACACATAAACATCAATGCGAAAGCACACACACACGCATACCAATGATATAAATTTTTTCTATAACACAAAACTATTATCATAAAAAAAAATGTATGTACACAAAGGGAAGAAAGTAAACTGAAATGAAAATATTATATTTCCATGGTTATTTTCTCTAAACAAAACAAAAAGGAAAAAGGTAAGCAAAGTTGTCAAGGTCGGGGTAAGGAAATTTTGATGAGTCGAATTTTTTTATATGCGCTTTATATATTTTTATTGTCATATAAGGCGGCGAAGAAAATTTAAACGATTTTTTTTATTGTTGTACATATGCTCATGTTGTAGCTATGTGTGAGTGAATGTGTACATATTACATACATTGTATGTAAATATATAGTAGTGGAGTGGGAAAACTGGAATATGTAGGCATTTAGGTACGTTTAAAGCTTGCTTTATTTCTTTAAGGCATAATCGTAGTCACATATTAAAGTTAACTGTAGTTACAACTTTAATTTTAAAGACGAATTTATTTTCTCTGTAATAGTACCTAATTTTAACTAATGTTAACTTTTTATTACAAAATATTAATATTTCTGATTATAAAACAACAACGCTATTAACGATTTGGTGCAAATGGTCTTGCATCATTGCAAATGGAAAATATTTCTGCTATCACAACTAGAAGTATATGCGATATGCAATACAAATTTGCATATACAATGATGCAAGACCATTTGTAACAAATCTTGAATAGGGCTAATGACTGAAGCTTGTGCATTGCCATTTACTTCGACTTCGTCTATTCCTAGTGCACCTACACCACTGAATCGTTTGCAGCTGCAGTCTACGAAACACGCAGCCGCTAAGCAAGAATAATCTACTTAGAAAAGGTTCGTTCAACGTCTTTATTGGACCACGATTGTTCTCCGGCGTACGTTGGAGTTCCATGAAACTAAGCCTCTAGTAGTGACAAATCCGAATTTCCACAGGTTTTTTCAAAAAGCATTGCAGAGGCATTTAAGCTAAATGTGGCTGAAGTCATTAATATAAAAAAATTTGTATGAAGGTCCCGCATATAGATACTAAAACGATGGTTTTTTGGCCTCCATAGCGTGAATCCCAGACATGACAGAGAAAATCTGAGTACAGGGGTTGAATCGAGTTACCTTTAAAAATTTATCTATTCGCTTTTTCATTTTAGACTTGTTGTATAATCTTATTTATTTATTTAATATTTAAATAATATTTGAAAACGAATTTTCGTTAATTTTTCGTCTCTGGGAGTTCCCATTTAGTGTTTTTATAGTAAGAAAAAAATGCATAACTCACGTGTGGAAGTTTTCTACTCATTTGCTAAAATTGCTCCTATATTTCATAGTTGAAGGTGCGGATATCTTAAAATTTAATATACGCCATCTCAGTTTTCGTCTATGCCCTTTAGCGTTTCCTGACCCAGTATTTTCAAGTTAGAAGATCCGAGATAAAACATGTCTGGTTTCTACCAAGCTTCATTAGTATTTTTGTCATTTCTTGACAAGTTCCGGAGAAAGTCTTTACTCTTTGGCTCTAGCAGTCAGTTTCCCAAGGACCAGCCGCGGATATATCTTTTTACATTACACAAAGTAATGTGCCACTTAAATATATTGGTTTCAAAAACTTACGCAGCTGTACCCGAAATAAGATGAACTCTGTTTGAAGACGAAAAGTGCAGCAGTATTAGCAGGGAATCTGGTACGATTTCAACGCACCTATTGTTGCTTGAAGAGCCTCTTTGATTTATTGATTAGAAAATTATTTTTATAAGCTTAAATTTATTTTCGCGAACAATAACTCAAGAGATTTATATCTCTAGTTTTTTTTTTTAATACTTTCATGCGGTGATTTCATGCTGACGACTCATGCCTCGAGGGAAAATGTAGGGGTTGACCGAATGCTCCTTCATTTGTCGATAATTGAATGATTACTTGTTTTAGCAGGTTGGCTTGATTTTTTGCCTAGGGTAGGAAACTGAAAAACTTGGGTAAAACGACAAAGTTTTACCCAATTTTTCCATGGCAAGTTATCAGAAATCTTGGGTTGATCAATTTTGCCTAAGTTTTAGGCATTTTATACTCGTTTTCACTACAATTTTCATAAATTTTTCTCTGTATTTATATTAGAACTAATAGTGAGTGTGGTATCGCATAGAGGTTCGATTCCATGCAACGACTAAACAAAAGTTAAGGAGTTCTCAGATCTGAATGAAATTTTGCAATAAATTTGAGATCTCCTGCACTTGAGATCTTTACAGCAAACATACAGATCTCGAATAATCTGAACGAGTATTGAAAAAATATGAAAAAAATTATGTGTCTGCAGGCACTTACAGTAGAAGTGAAACTTTGTTGTTTATTTGAAAATTATTAGAAAACATTTATAATTTACTCTTTTCCTGCTGGTATTCTCTACACTTATCGGCACAAACACGACGTAGTACACGTACATAACACAAAAGAGGAAAGATCAGCTAAATGCAATCAAACAGAGGTATCTAAGTCTGCTCTCTTTCTAAAGCACATGAGATAAAACTGTGAGAAGTCTCCTCTCTGCTTGATTGTAAGTAGCCGATTAGCCGATTAACATCTACATAACTTCGTTTATTACTGGTTTCGTATGAGTGCAACAAAAACGCGGTTTTTCACGTGACCGTTGTTGTTAAAGCTTTTGCATTCATCCTTTTTCTATTTTCTGAAGCTTTTTTCATGTTAATACTCTCTACACTTATCGCCACAAAAACAACGTAGTACACGTATATAACTCATGAGAGGAAAGCAGCTATATGCAATCAAGCTCTCTCACTAAAGGACATGAGATAAAACTGCGAAAAGTCGACTCTCTGCATGTTTGGGTATAGCCGATCCCATATGACCTCGTTAGCTAAACACTAACAAGAGCATAACTTCGTTTCTTACTAGTTTTGTATGAGTACAAAAACAATGCGATTTCCGTTCCAAAATTAATTTTCGATTTACCCTAAGATTTACCTAAAGAAGTTTCACTTAAAAAAAATATATCTTGAAGAATGGTTGAAGACTAAGGAAGGATAGAAGGATAAATATTTGCAATAAAATAATTGCCATAATTAGCCGTAGTCATCACTTAACACAAATGAAACGAAGGGCTATGCCTTCACCTGAAGTCATTCTTTCAGATTCTTTACCCTTTCAACAAAGAAACAAACCCACGCATTACCATACAAACGTTTTTTATTAATCTAGTTTTAAGATTTGAAAAATTTATAGTTAGTATCTAAGTATTTAAGTTAATAATAAAAAGCACACAAAAACAACTCAGCTCAGTACCGGTCAAGAGCTAGCTGCCACTATGCGACTACGGTAATTTCATCTAGTTAGTAGTAGACATGAAACCTTAAGAACAGCGATATACGATAGCAGCGCATTTATAACTTCTATAATGATTCCCGTTCTTCAGATGTAATCAGCTATGTATGAATTATTTGAATAAAATAGCTAATATGCCCAAAACACTCTTTTTACATTTTATTTATATTTATTTTTCTACATTTTTACAATCTTCTTTCAAGTTATCATCTCTAAAGAAACTTTGCATTAGCCATCATAAAACTCTTCTAATAGTAGCTTACACTAGTTATATAAATACTAAACACATCTGCATGTCACTTTACCATAAATTTCTTGCTTATTTCTTTATTTTTACTACCTTCAAGAAGAAAATAATAAAAATGAAAACTAAATAAAAAGCAAAAGTCCATCGCCGCAATTGCACTTGAAATATGTCTGGAAAAATTTACCGCAACAGTTAAACCTTTTCATTTTATTGGTGTTGCATAGTTTAAGGCGTTTTTGGTTTTGCCAAGCCGACGCCAACAACGGCTTAAGCTTTTGCAACATGCTTTTTTTTGGTGGCATATTTTATGTTTTTCTACATTTCTTATTTACTGTTTCTGTTTTTCGTTTTTATGAAGCTAATTTAGGCGGCATCCTTCATCCTTTATTTTCCTCTTCTGCCGCATCTATTATTCTATTTTTATGATTTAAACTGCTGCTGAATTTTACGATCACTTACATGTATATATGTGAGCGTGTGTGTGAGTAAACCTCCCTTAAACCTAAAGCGAGCATTATTAAAGTCTTCCTTCCTACATTTTACACGCTTCAAGCAAATTTATTGCTATCGTAATAGTTTCGTTTATACCTACATTCAGTATGAAGGATTTTGTACTAGTGACAATTTCTTATTGTGAGTTTTTACGAAGATTTTTCTTACTGTGTGATATTTGAGTATAGAAGGGAGAAGGGAAGGGATAGCTAGGAATGAGGGTCGCTTGTTTTGTAAATACTTTGCATGTCAAGGTAATCAAATACGCAAATGATATCAAATAAATATACTAGAATTAAGCTTCTCAACTTCCTATTGAACTCTTACAGTTTTCTGTGCAGATCATCAAGATTCAGTACTGCTCACTCTTACCACGGTAAATGCCAATTATAATTGCCCATGAATTCCATTTCAGTGCACTTTAAATCAAGCATCTCTCATATTAATCTCTGTCCTATATTTTCATACTTCATGTTTCCTTTCATGAAATGCTAATATACTCGTATTTACCTACCTTTTGCCTATTATTACACAAGTACCAATGTGTATGTGTGCACAGGTACTAAGTACCACTACTACTACTATAACTACGACAATAAGTATAAATATTTCTAGCTAATTTTCGTAATAACTTAATTAACTTGTGAACAATAATTCAAATGACAAATTTCTACGACAACTATTTGACTTTCGACTTGACGCAGTTGAATGGAATAAAATTTTATGCGCACAGCTTTCGCTTATGCTTAAACAATAAATCAAACTTTTCGCAAGGTTGCGCACAATTTGGTAAAATTTAGTGGTATAATTTTAGGCACGGCAACTTTTCACCCCCTCCCACTTCCATACATACAAACATACATACACACACAAGTGCACACAGGTAAATAGGAGAGTAAGTTTATAAATGAATAAGTAAGTGAGTGAGTAAGTAAATGAGTGAGTGAGAGAGGGCAAAAAATTAAGTGAAAGTTTTTGTGTGTAAATGAAATTCCATTGAAAATTCCTTGTATTTATTTAATGAAGAAAAAGTGAAAACTGCTGCATTATTTATGTTGTATACTTTTAGGAGCATAATTATTTTTGAAATCAGTAGAAAAGTTGCATAATTTGAAAGAACCTTTTTAACAATGCCATCATCGTCATCGCCATTATCATTGGTGCTTGCGTTGGCAAGCTACTTCCGCTAACTTTTCATTGAATCCTTTTTTTTTTTTTTGATTGAGATTTTAATATTTTGTACCCTTTGCGATTTTGACTCTAATGGATATTTCATAGAATTTTATTGCGCTTTGTTTTCTGTGTAAAATAGCATTATCTGGGGAATAGTTCGAGTTTAGTTGTTGTTGTTCTTATGTCAACGACATCATACATATAAGTACTTGTGAATGTATACTTACATATTAATAACTAGTGCAGTTTATAAAATTATTTTAACTTTTGTTGCAGTTGAATATCAAATTAATAAATAAATATGTATTTGAGCATCATTAACACTAGATTGCCCAAAGAAGTCATTTTGAATGCTTTTCAATTTCATAAAGAAAAAATATATATTGTATTTATTTTGATTCAATTACCTAGAATTTTTCTGACTTTGTATACCTCCTTCCCCTCTCTGTTTCAGATAAATGTATGTGTTATATTTTTATATATTCCAAATGAAGTCATTTTGACTTATTTTGGGCAATATAGGTATATACCAAATTTCAGTCTTTCTAGTGTTAAAAAAAAACATAAGCATGCATACGTATACAGTAGCGAGAATGAAAAAAGACTGAGCAATTAGTGGCTCATCCTCTCAGAAATAAAAAATAGCATCACTGTCATTGGTTGACCAATAACTAGACCAACGAAGCAACTAAGAAATTAACCGATAACCATAAGAAAACTTAGCAATGGACAGCAAAAATTTAATATTTATTTAGGGTTGCGGATCAAAACGTACAAATATGATTGACCCAACAGAATCGTTTCAGTTGTTCAGTTCCAATCCCAATATTTTTCTTTTCGTTTTTTAGTTAATTTCAAACGTTTCCTAGCAGATTTCGCTCAACTCTAGAAAAATGTCTATACAACACTCATCTCCCAACAAATATTGAAATGAAACAGCTTAAAAAATTACAATTTGCTGGAATTCAAATTAGTTAATGCCACATAAATGTAAAAAAAGTAACAGTTGAGAAGAGTTTTTTTTTTTTATATAATACAGAAAAATAAATAGAAAGCCAGAGGAAACCCAGTATGACAGTTTAAAAGTATTATCCTTCATCTTAAACCAAAAAAAAAAAATATTTGCCCGTCTCTGTTTACACTGTTGTTGTGATGACTACACATACACGTTCTTTAAGCCTATTACACATTATTTAATGAAGCACATACATGAAACAGTAGTCAAGACTTTGAAAATTAACAACTAGATTTAATTTCCATAGTCTACAAAAAAACATAAAAAATAAAAAGTTTCTTTGGATACATAATCACATATTTTCGAAGGATTCAATATTATGTTTTCCTTTTCATGGCAACTGCACCACATCATATCATCGCGCATTAATTTATGAGCAAAAGTACTAACAAATGCAACAGTGTACACAGTTTTCTCAATACAACAAAAATATTCCAATACAATTTTTTTTTATATAAATTATGTGTTGCATCAGAGCTGTAAAAGAATGCAGTCATTTTGAGCTGCAGTCGTTGGTGTCATTGCGAATGAATTCAATTAACTGACTGCAATCTTCCATTTTTTTTGAGACTAACGAGTTCAAAAATGAGACTTCACTTTTACAGACTGCAGTCATTTATTGAAGGATACTGTAAAAAATTGTACAAAAACCTCACAAAAAACAGTATAGTTTCTGTTTCTACACATTCCCCCATTAAAATTTAAAGTCGAAAATGCAGTGAAAGTGTTTATGTTAACATTTTTATTTATTTTATTTAAAAGCTGAAATCGTTGACAGACACAAAGATCGATCATATAGAAAATCCAAATTGTTGTTAATGATTCAGAATACCGAAGGAAAGTTTGTTGTGTACCGCCAACATAACCCTTCTTTGGCCTGTTTTGCATAGTATCTGTACCAATCGCGTATTCAAGGTGGGGGTCTTAACACAAAAGCTGGTCGTTTTCGATTCCCAGAACAAGCTTGTATCCTTTGAAAAAAAAATATTACATCATTACAGATCTAAAGAGGGGAGCTTAGAAATAAAACACCCTCTCCTTTGTTTCTGTTAATGGTCTTTACTTAGTTTTGCTGAAGTATTTAAACCTAGTGGCATTAAAGGAAAATAAATATATGCTAGCATTTGAAATATTTGCAAGATATTTTTGCTTCATTTTATCCCACTACTGTATAAGTGTGTCCAATATAATTCTTCATTCCTGCCTTCTGGCTCTCTCTCTCTCTCTCTCATGATACGCGTAAATATTTAATGATGACTTTTAGAGTTATATCCGGTAATCTTCATTTTACTTGCTTGCTGTTTTATTGGTGTTTTTGTTATTTTGTTTTGTTGTTGCTGTTATCCATATTAATTTCATACATCTCTTATCATCCATGGCAACTTCATGTATATTTTATATGATCTACATAGAAAATTAAAATTTTATTTTTTTCTCTGAAAACTTTTTTTTTTTTGGTTTTTTATTCATTGTCGTCCTTCTTCTTCTTCTGCTTGGTTCCCTGTGTGTAGCTTCACTTTTTTTGTTCTCTGTATCTCTCTGTGTCTGTCTTTCTAGCAACAACTTGAGCGACTAGTTTCCGGTATAAATTCAAACGGAAATTCAATTCGACTTCCTTTCAATAATAGCATTTTAATGTTTACAACTGTGACTTTTACTCATCCGGCTCCTTGCATCTTTAAAAAGTGATGCTTTTATTGTCATTGGCGTTGTGTTCGTTGAAGACAACACTTCATTCAACCTTTTAAATTTTAATAAAATTTTTCATACATATAATTAAATACGCTTATTTTTTTTCAGCCTTTAACTCATTTGCTTTGTTGTTTTTTAAGGTTTTTGGTTTTTTTGTTTTTGTTTTTATGAAAATTGTTTATTCATATTTAAATATACACAGTATATATGTAGGTATATATTAATCACGATGATTTATGTGACACGACATGCCAGAAGTTGGCATTGTTAATACATATGCACATAATATATAGTTGTTGTTGTTGTTGCTACTGCAATTTCTCCATTTACCGCTTGTAATATTATAATTATTTTGATAGTGAATACATGAAGTAGTTGAATTTTATAGTGCATAAAGGGTGATTGGTGAGTTTTAAGAGTGGAATTTTCTTACAATCAACAACGATTCGCATTTTTATTTCTATATTAAAGAAAACTCTATTTGCATAAAGAATAAGCTGGAGCTGCTCAAATATCGTTAAACGGAAATTCGGTGTTAAGCCAGTAATGCCGACGGCTGTGCTAAACAGTAAAGAGCATTGATCTTGAAATGCTTCCTATTGAGATTCTTATGGTTATAAGCGTTAAGCTTTTTTCGGTAGTCTACTGCAGCGTGTTCCATGTTGGGTTTCCGGCAAGGACATGACCTTACTTTTTAATAAATTATTTCTTTCCAAGTCAAAAAGCTTTCTACTATTACGGCCCGTGAAGGTCTTAGACCAGGCTTTTCCTATCCTTTCATATTGTGCGAGTTATATTTGTACATGAATAGAAAGATCTTCGAGTCTGATCATCGAAGTGAAACGATTGGCTTTTCTTCTCTGCTCTCCGAGCAAGTCCGTTCAAAAAAAAAGTTGCTTATTGCCTCTAGTACAAAGTTTTCTGTAAACCAAACCGAACAGAAAAGAGAGGAACTTGTAGTGAGAATATTGTAAAGGAAAATTTCTTAGCTTCTTTCTCCTACCCCGAGTATACTATAGGGACGATTTTGTTTCCTAGATATGTCCAATTTCAAATAACGGTATTTCTGAAAGCAGAAAATTGGGCTTATTATCCAAGACTTCATAAAACATCAAACAGAATTATATAATTGGATTTCAATACCCTCAAATAGTTTCACATCACCCTATATTCGAACGCATCTGCAAACAGTTACCTTCTGCAGATACAATAATACTCATATAGTAAATACATATGCATCAAAAAACATGCACACACTCAAACGTTTTCCCGTGCATACGGTAATATGTAACTACAAAGCTATACGAGTATTCTTGTATGTATATGTGAGTGTACGCCTTTTTACGTAGTGTATAGTGTAGTAGAAATTTGCATATCTGCCATATTATGTCATTCCACCACATCCGTTTCATTTGCGCCAAAACATGAAATCAGCCTTTAACCAAAAAGGCGTCCGATAACTTGTATTTAACGTACCTCAATGTTGTATGTGCAAATACATACGTATAAATACATTCATATACTATGTAAATATGTTGGTAGCACAGCAACATTTCACTCACACTGAAATGCTAGTATTTACCTCAAGGCAGGCGGGCAGACAGGCGAGTGAGATACGTTTAATATATAGTAGTATATTGTGCATACAGCCGCCATTACCATCATAACCACCACATTACTACCTACCATCACTATCGCCGACACAGCCACCAGGTAACAGCCAACAGCAACCAACCTTTATCCATCAGTACCACAACCACCACTAGCACCACTATGCAGAACTAGGTATAGTACTAGTACCACTAGCAGCTTGTCATTATTGTGATTATTTTTTAAAATTTAATTACATGTATTTAAGAGTGAAAAAAAGAAACTAAGGCAAAGTTAAACTCGAGCGCGCAATAAAAATACGAATACGAAGCACACAAAGTAATGTATAAATTAGGGCGCCATATTACCTCAGGTACCTACTACAAACGCACATACACATACACATACACATAAGAGGGCGATGATTAGAATGGTGACGGTGGTGCAAAGTGCATATTTGTGTGAGTGCACGTGTATGCATAAATGTATGTATGTATTCGTGCGCATAGCAGTGTAATATGTCGGCAATAGCGTAGAATAAATGTTTAACTTGTTATAATTTTTTCTTTGATTGTAGAGTATGAGATTTAACAGCAACAACAGCAACAACAAAAACAACAGCAACAGTCAGAGGAAGAGACGAGGTAAAGGAAGTGGATTGAGTAACGAAAAGCAACAACAAAACATGAAGAGAATTCCTGTTGCATGCTTTGAAGTCATTCTTTCTACTGTATTTTTTTTGATGAACAAAAAATTTTCTTCTTTTTTTCACTTTGCATACGCAAGTTCGACTAACTATTTATTTGCAAGAAGGGCGCAAAATGCAATGGATGAGTTTAAAATGATATAGGGCCGGAAATTATATCATATATATTATTGCTAGTATGTGATATATGCACCCTACTTTGTAATGTTCAAGTTAATCAACATAGGATTTAATGCAATATTTTCATAAGAAACAAAGTGCTAAAGGTTCTTAGATTTTTATACGAATATAAAAAAGGAGGAAAATAACTAATAGATTAGAAATCTATCACAAGCATGATGACTTTTGAATATTCAGAAATATATTTACGTAAATCTGTAGAATATTTTAAAAGCCATTGGCTTGCGGGGCGATTGACCATTTAATTCATGTAACCTTTTGGGGTGGATAGAATACATTCTGTCAAATAAATGCAAAGAATTGTTCATCTAAGAATAAAATTTTGGTTGCAATAATTCTTATGGGTAACCAAAAAATAAAAATAAAAATACTCAACGCACACTTTTTTCTATGAGTTTTGTCGCTTTGGTTTGATTGGCGAGACGCGAGGCGTGCGTCTTGTGGTCAATAAAGTCTTGCATCTCCAAAAGTGCTGGGCTTTCCATTTGGTATTTTAGGTTTTTGTGGCAAAAAAGACAAGCTTACTTTTAAAAACAATAACAAAAAAACGGTGCCCGAAGGCCTCAAAGAGTTAAATAGAGTTTTAACTTAACAATTTTTCCATATAAATTAAAAAACCTTTTGAAAAATCGAGTTTGAACGTTTGATTTGGTTAAATAGAAAAATGTTATGAGCTTCTGAATCTAGTGGTACTGACGTAACGAAAAACCGTAACGAAAAAATTGGGGCATCTAAAGAATGCCCCACATATTCTTAATTTTCGAGGAATGAATATAAAAAGTATTCTAAATATTTGAAATATAAAGTTTGGGATCATTCGGACCTCCCGCAAATGAACCCTATTGAAAATTTTAAATTAGTTAAAATTATAACATTTAAAAAAAATAAAAAAATAAAAATTTGATCACGGCTCGAAATCGGTTAATAAAAGTTTAAGCCACTTGAAGTTGAATACAGTCCAGCGCAGTTTCGGATGATGGAGAATATGAAGCGGATTTTTATAAAATTTTGTGCCCCGAATCCATAACTCGCTGCAGAATTTTTGTACTTATGGATGGTAGAGAATGGGGAATATCTATATATTTGCACTTTGGGGTTAAGATTTATCAAAGCTCTGATAAGAAAGAAAAAATATCCTGATACCGATTATGTGAAAAGGATTATATAGGATTGTATTTTATCAGTAAATTTTTAAAAACCACAGGCCGAATCTACATAATTTAATATTATTTGAATCTACCAGAATGAATTCATAATAACCCTTTGTATATTTTGAAATGTCCAATATCACAGGTATTCGTCCCTTAACACGATAGTTCCTAAAACACTAAACCTGATTCAAGAGAACGTCAAGTAGGCATAACAGAAATAGACTAATGTCTGATATTCCTCCTTCCCACAAAAAGTCTGAAAGTATCTCGTGTGTAAGCCACTTTCAAGTCCCTCGAGTTGCCTGCCGTTGTTTCTAGTAGTAAATTTAATTTGCGATTGGGAACAATAGGAAGAAAGTTTTTTTGTAATTCTCTGAGCCTTTCATCCGATGTCATGTTTTTGGCTGGCAAAATCACAGATTGATGTCTATATGAAGTTCAAAGTACGCTCCTGATATTTCGTATTTTAAAACAACAAAAAACAAGAACTGCATACCAAAACTCAAACATACATGGAGCAAAACAAAGACATAAACACGCAATGGTGACATTATTTTTAAAAGCGCAAATTTTGTTTTAACCTGGAAAAAAACTAATTAGTTTAACTTTATAAATATGCAACAACTTCAATAACAACAACATCAACAAAAACAAAAAAAAAAACAAATAACAAGAGTACAAAAAAATAATGCAATTCCGTAGTGGCATAGAATTTTTTTTAATTGTATGTGTGCCTCACAATCACTACCACCAACACAAGTAGCCCAACAAAGCTATTAAGTAATTTATTTGCATATGAATTATGCAATTGCAATACAAAGGCAAAAACTATAGGGCAAAACTGTGTGGTAGGCAGGCTGGCTGGCAGGCAGTCAAAAGCGCTTGTTAATTGATTTTTTCTTCTATTCAAGTAGAAAAAATCTTTGAAGCAAGTACCAAACAAAGGGAAATAGTTTTATATAAGTACATACATACATATTTATAATTATGTACTTATGTATATTTATTTTAATGAATTTATTTCAGAAAATGTTAAACCATTGACCTTCGACGAAGTTTACAACCAGAGCAGCCCTTCAAACTGCACTGTGTACGTGGGCGGGGTCAATAGCGCTTTAACATCGCTCAGCGAAGAGATTTTACAGAAAACATTTGCCCCATTCGGTTCAATACAAGAGATACGCGTCTTCAAGGATAAAGGATACGCATTTGTGCGGTTAGTATTTATAAAATAATGCACAATATCAAATCAATTGAAATTTGAATTATATTTTATTTAATTTCTTTTAATTTCTATCAGTTTCTCGACCAAAGAAGCCGCCACGCACGCTATTGTCGGCATTCATAATACTGAAATTAATGCACAGCCTGTTAAATGTTCATGGGGCAAGGAGAGCGGTGATCCTAATAATGCTCAGACAATTGCCAGTCAGGCTTTGAATCCAGCTGCTGCTGGTTTTCCGTATGGTGTTGGCGCTGCTGCCGCCGCCGCTGCTGCGTACGGACAACAGTTGGCTGCCACCGGTTGCTGGTACTCACCGACGCCTACGTATCCTGCTTCATCGGCTACCGCTGCTGTTACACCAGCAGCATCGGCTGCCGTACAGAATCAATTTTTACAAGGCATACAAGGATATCATTTCGGGCAATATGGCGGATATCAGCAAGGATATATGGGGTGAGTAATATACTCGACGACATTTATAAATTTGTTTACATAAATTAAATATTGCAATGATCCAAATATAAATGCTTAAGTAATGACGTCTAAGCTATGAAGGCATTCAATTTGTGTTTAATTTCTTCAAATTTGTTCACAATTACACAGTTCAACACATAAAAAAATTACAAGGGTCTCGGTATTTTAAAAGTTTACATCTAATTTTTGTCCTAAAATTTGCCCATTTCTAGACCATAAGAAAACTTGTTAATTTAGCATCTAAGATTGTTTGTGCGCTCAGCAATTTATAGTATAACTTTTCTTAGAGCATTTGTCTGTTCCACAGCTTTAACCCATTAAGTCCGAGAGCGAACCCGTTGAAATTTGTTGATGAAAATTGATGCGGTGGGTCCTAAGAGCCTCAGAAAGAATCACAAAAAAAAAACTTGGTCTGTCCGGCCGATCCGACGTTTTCGGCCGTAGCGTATACGCATCACCCTTCCGAAAGCAGCATAAGAAATACGTGCGTATACGATACACCCGTCCAAAAGCTGTAATAGATATCTAAGAAAATAAAAGGAAAAAGAAAAGGTTGTGGAAACAATCCTTTTGATCTTGGATCTGTATCTTCTATCCATTTGATTCCATTATATTTCTTTCTCTTTTTGGCCTGTGAACTTGTTGGTGCTGCAGATTTCCTGGATGGTTTGGCTGCTTGGAGGTGTCTTCTGGACTTGACTCACACCGGATGGTGTGGCGGCTACTGGTGATAATGAAGTTATTTTATTTTGCGGAGCTTCAATGTCCATTGTTATTTCGTTCAATGCTGGTGCTGGTGCATTAGAATCCATTAAATCAGTTTGAATATTGTTAAACTGATTTTGCAAAATATCATATTTTTTTGTAGGACTCCACAACATTTCGGTGTATTTGACCTACCACCTCAACACAATCACACAAGGCTGGGTCAATACAGTACTAGGCAGATTCATCAAAGTACCGCCATCATTTTCATCAGCACCGTCTTCACCAGACTTATATCCAGTTGTTGCTGGTGGTTCGACATACAGAGTCTCAATAACTTCATTATCTTCATCATCGGTACCATCATTGTAGAAATGGTCCAAAATATACTCAAGTTCCTTATGTGATAAAAATTCTCTAAATAGCAGAAAAGAAAAACTATCAAAAAATTCAGCAGTAAATAGCCGACTGAAGCCTGTACGGTACACACAACACATTAACGGCACTGGAGGTGTGAAGCTTATATGCATAACAGAAAAAAATTTAAACTGAGCGAGTGATGCTTATATGTACAGCGGGAAAAACAAAAATATATGAGTTTGGCCTAACGATGCATATATCACCCACCTTTAGGATGTCAAAAACCAGGTCAAACTAATAGCAATCACAAATAAAATTTTTCTACAGATTCTTGGTCACTAACACCACAACACTGCACAACATTTTTTAATAACTTTATAAATTTTAATGTAATTTTTTAACACATACTTTCTCTTACGATCCATTCTTTGTTTTTTTATCCAAAAAAAAAAGTTTCAATTACTCGTCTTTACCGTTCTAAATTTAAACAGCAAATGGTATGATCAAATTTTTCTGTTTTTCGTAAAGCTTCTCTCTTCGTGTTAGAGCAACTGTGACAGCGATTACGTGTATTAGTAACTTTTTTTATCTGCATCAAAATATACTTCTTTTTTGTGCGTATACGCATCATTAGGAATTAATGGGTTAACCCATTAGCTCCCTCCTTATTGGTATGTTTCGCCCTTTTCGAAAGAAATAACCTTTTTGGGCCATCACGGGGGTCGATAAAGGGTTAATAAGTTCTAGAAATGTGTTAATAATAAAATTTTATTAACGATCACTGAAGATCAAAAATCTGTAAACTTGGTTTTAGTAAAATTAACCCAAATTTCAAAAATGTTTTAAATTTCCACCTCCGATACGCAGTGAACTAATGGATTTTAAAAAGTATTTTCTAAACTAAAAATATGCCTAACATCGCAATTAATATTTTAAGATCATCTGATCTGCTAGTTCTATGAATTCTTTGATATTCTTCTGCCATCATTGTTCATTTAAAGCCTTCTAATTAAATTTAATTTAATTTTTATTAATTAATATTATAAGGTTAACTAAATTAAGCACTTAGATTTTCAACAGTTTGTTAACCCTTTAGCTCCTCCCTTATGGGACTTTCTGCTTTGTCAACAGATTTACAGGTTTACAGATTTTTGTTGTTAAATAACTTATAGTAAAATTTTATGAGTAACATATTTATTGAACTGAAAATTACTTGGAGCCACTGAAGACCAAAATTTACTTGTTTCAAAAAATAAACTCTTGACCTTTTTATTTCGGTAATTTTTACTTTTTATGGTAATTTTTTTTAATACACCTGATTATGAAGATTTTGATCTATTTTATGATTAGGAATGTTTATTTGAAGTTTGGTCTTTGTTTCTCTTTCTAACGCTTAATGCAGTATAAAGAGATTAATAAGAGAAAAATTTTAAGTCGGTGGGTCGGAGTCTTGGTCCTCAAATTGCCGTTAAAAAGTTATTTATTCATTATTTTAAATTAGAGAAAATTTTAGTTAAAGATCGAAAACTCTCAGTGGCATGTGCGATCATGCGTGAAGATATTATCTAGGTCCAAATATTTTTTTTCGCGGTGTTCATTTGAGTTGCAGCTTATATAATTTTTCAATATTCTTGTACATATATTTGCCAAAAAATGTTGTTTTTTGTGAAAAGTTTTGACTTTCATTGCACGTGTGATATTTGTGTTATGTGATATGAATATGAGTGATATAATCATTTTTTCAGTTAGACCTTTGTTAATTTCCGATGATATATGCGATATCAGTCGGATTCGTTCTTAATCAATTTGAATTTCATTAAATTTTGTACATACATTGCTTAAATATAATGACATCATATGTGGTAAATGTCATGTATGTAGATGTGTGTACAAACACATGCGGTGGATTCAGACATTTCGCAGAAGAGAAGGAGAGGGGTCTAATATATCGTCCCGTTAAAATTGTTTTTTGTTTTTTAGTTCAAGACTAACGATCAAAATGTATGAATTTTTCATCTATAAGGGGGTAAAGGGGGCTTATCCCTAAACACCCCGCACCCGTAGGCCTACGAGTGCGAATACAAATATAAGTGTATTTGTATGTTTATATATACATATATGTGAATACACTCAAAAAACTGCGGAGTAAATACCACAATTTTTGTGGTAATATTTTTAGCCAAACCAGAAAAGGATAATCCTTGCCCCGACGGAGTATATTCAACTCCGAAGAGTATAAATTCTGATAATAAAAAAGTTATATCAACTCCGTAAAATGTTGATTCAACCCTTAAAAAAGTTTAATTAACCACTTGAAATTCTTGAACTAAATGTAAAAAGAGTTAGTTGAACTCCGACTAGAAGTTGAATCAACTCCGCAAAATGTTACCTCAGCCTTCATTGAAAAGAGTTGCTCTAACTCAGACTAGAATATTGTCCCAACCCATTCATTCATTAGTTTTTTTTTATAATTTATTAGATAAATATATGATATTCACAGATATTTTAGCATACAAATAATGCAATCCTCTGAATCTGAAGGAAAATTTATGAGAAAGACATAATATTAAATAGTAAAAATGTAACAATCCAAATCGAACGTACTTTGATTTATAGCACCAGAAAGCTTCTTTAGAAGTGATATACTACCAATATCAGTGAGAGTGTCTTTCAGAATTGTTCGGAATTTGTCTTTTTCTGTTTCCCTTGAACTTGAAGTCAATGTCATCCTACATAAAAAGGAAGTTGTATGTACACAAATGTTAAGTACACAGCACATTTCAACATGTCAACATTTTTTCAAATAATCATGTGGCTTAAAATAATCATCTCCGGAAGTAGAGTATTTTAGACTATACATACTTATCGCAGAGACGCAATATTAATGCTTTAAACCCTCTGTATTAAAAAAGAATTACCAGAGAGGAAGATCGGGATTCCTTTAGAAGTGGCCATTGAGGACAGCTTTAAAATTTCATTCCCACGAAATTTTGTTGTCGATGACCACTTAATAAAAATTTCATCCCAACTATCTCTGATGTGTTTAAGCCAAATTTTCTTTTCTTCAGCTCCTTCTGTACAACATAATCGAATAAAATTGTCGAAGAAAAGTTAGTTCTTTATTTCTTTGCAATGCATAATTTTTTACCTTCAGAACTAAAAGAAGATGATTGTGGGCGGTTTGCCAAAGATGATATACTCTTTATGTTTAAAAGGCCATTTTTTAAAATTTTTTCTTCAGATTTCTATACTTCTGAAAAGCGATAATTTTCGCTTTGGGTTTTTCACAATGAAATACGGAATTTGAAATGAAAATTTGATTTATTTTAAACTTTGTTTCGGAGTGCAGTTGACTCCGTTCAGAGTTGATCGTACATTTTGTTAAAAGTGGAATTTTATTAAACTGTTTCGGAGTACAGTTAACTCCGTTTAGAGTTAATAGTAGATTTTTATTGAACCTTTGAAAATGAAATGTGTTATATTTACTCAGAAGAAAGTTGATTGATTTACCTTTTCCATGGTTAATGGTGGCCATTTTCAGAGTTAATCGAACACATATTGGTTGAAACTGCAGAGTTAATTTGAAATTGCCTTTAGATTCATTCTGACACTAATAAAAAGTTATTATAACCACAAAAAGAGTTGAATCAACTCAAAAAAATTTCAAACAACTTTTTTTGGTGTTGGTTGCATAAAAGTATTATAGTATTAACTTCCCAAAAGTTGTATTAATTCACAGAAAATGTTGTATTAACTCCGCATATTTTTTCGGTGTATGTTTGCAGATTGTAATTTCAGCGTCTAACATGGTTGCACTAAAAACTCAAACTGTCAACAACTTTACCATGCATATACGCATACATATGTACAACCGCAACACAACAACGACACCAAAAATTATTGAATCGCTACCGGGGATAATGACAAAATGACGGATGACTGAATTCATTTACTAATTGCAAAACTTTTTCATTTCCTCGTTGTTGTTGTTGTTGTTACCATTGCCGTTGCCGCTGCTATTGCTGTTGAAACACTTTGGTTGATTGCACGCTCATGTGTGAGGGTGTGTGGATAAGTGGGTGTCTGCTTGTGTTCACCCGCGTGTATATATCTCACAGACTCCACTTTATTTATCTTCACATATGAGCATGTGCTTTTGTGTGTTTATATTTGTATTTGATTTCGCGTATATTTATGTGTGCGCACAAATATGCGATATATATATATATATATATATATATATATGTGTATGCACATGCAAAATGTGAAAGAAAGATACGAATTTATGACGCAGCGCGCGCAAAAATTTGTTTTCTACTTATGCTGCTAACACTTGTATTGCTGCTGTTGTTGTTTCGCGCAATGGCAACACATAATACAAAAAAAAAAAAAAAAATCACATTGCAGGACACTCAAGGGAATATCATTTGTCTCTTACATATACAGTCAAATATTAATTTTTGTTTTTCATTATCGCTGCTTGTCGCAGTATCTCCTCATAAATTTTTGTATTTATTTTATTTCTCGTTCTTCTTTCTCTTCTCTTCACCTATTTTCTTCGTTCTTCTTCTTTCTGGATTCGTCATCATCTTTGTACACAGCATGGGCGTACAAATTCCCGCCACCTGGCAAGGTGTTGCCACTCAAGCCCAAATTTCACCCGCACAACAGTTGGCGACGGGCGTTGCTGGCACAGCTATACCACAAGCAACTGGCGTTGTTGCTTATCCCATACAACAATTTCAAGTGAGCCCACAGGTATGTACAATATGCGATTATGCGGTTTGAATTTTATAATATGTTCATGTCATGTTCATGCACGGTTTTGCATCACATTCAATTGAATATTAAATAAGTAGATACAATTTTATTTGAAATATTTATACAAATGCATGCTTCAACTCAAGAATTAGATTAATCAGCAGCACCTAAACATATATTTACATAATTTGTAATTTATTTGTTATTAGCACTAGTACATATGAACCTAAACTCATTTCCTTAACAATATATATTTATTAGAACTAAGTTCAAACAAACAATTATTCCAGGACTAATGTCTGAGGTTAACGATGATTATAGCATACCAGTTTAATTGTTCTGGTCAGTCGTGGACCTATGCTTCGGGTTTGCTGATTTTTCTATACTATAAAATAATTATCAGACAACTGGAACAAAAGCAGACCGGACCAAAATTCAAATCAAATTCAAACAGAAATTCAGAATAAAAATAGACCAAAATTCTGACCAAAATTTAGACGAAAAATCAGACGACAAATCGGACCAAAATCACACAAAGTTTCTGTGCGATTTCAGGTCAAAGTTTAAAAAAAAATCGGACTAGAACTCAAATTAAACTTCAGACCAAATTTCAGATGAAAAGTCTGACCAAATGGAAAGATAAAACACAGGCCGAATTATTTTTGGGAGTATTTTTGCAGCCTTCACACCTTATTACAATAATTCATCAAAACATTTTTCCACTTCTAAGGGTTTGAACTTTTATGAGTTACTAGTGATCCTATGTACATTTTTTAAGAACTCTTTCAGTACATTTTTATTATATATTTGTTTAAAGGCAGAAAAAGTCCTTTAGTATTATCTCTTCGCTTAACCCTTTTGTGGTCGTCAAGAAATTACCCAGAAACGGTAGAGTAAAATTTAGACCGGATTCGTATTTACTGGCCCACATTTTAATGTAAAAATTCTTATAAAGTTTCAACTGAGAATCATAGGGTCGCCGTTGATCCATAAAAAAACTTAAATTGTAGATTGCAAATGTAAACTATTAGGAATTGGTAAACATTGGTTCACGTTACGAGTAAAAATAAATAAATAAGTAAAAACGAAATTAAAATATGTTAATACAGTATTTTTCGCTTAAAGCAAGCTGCAAGGAACCGGTAAAACTAAATTTTTATAAGCGAAACTCACATTAACTGGAAATTAAAAAAATAACAGCACTGAAGTGCATGTAAAAGAATGATATTAACTAGATCCAATCTGCCGGCACAGCAAAACAGTGTCTTAATTTTTCAAAACTAAAAAATTCTGTTTGCTTTTATAAATTAATTTATTTATAAATTAATTAATTTAAAAGCAATAAAGTTTTAAGATTTAAATCGAAGCTTAGTTTATTCAATGGAGCTGACATTCCTTTAAAAAAAAAAAAGTTTATCATTTCTTTTACAAGTTTAATGGTTTCGCAAAATGTTGTTTAAATACTTTAGTACTTTTCAACTTTTTTTTAATTATAAGGGAAGCTGAGGTGATCCCGATACTGTAGGTGAGCCCGACTCGATCAGTCACTTTCAATTTAGTAGGAGTTAAACATTTTTTTTTTGTCCTTGTTACAGGGTATTTAAAGTTTTGTCAAATGCAAAATTAATGTTGCTTCAATCTGTAAATACCAATAACTTTGGGAAAAAAGTTTTAATTAATAACACAGTCCAACAGCATTTTTGCAATAGAATAGCCACACTATAGTCCTGAAAGGGAATGTTGTATAGACCATTTTTGTAAAACAAGCTTTTAGTCCAGCACGTCTTAGTTTTTTTTTACAGTGAGTCAAAGTTTTCTTATTTTGGTCGAAGGGAGCTGAATACTAAGTGCAAAAAGTGTTATGAATTGATGTCTGAGGAAAATCTAATTGGTGAAGTTTCAAAGTAGAATTTTACAAGGGTTATTTCTGTAGAACATTTTAACGTTTTAGTTCCTCTTTTTATGGGACAATTTGACCCCTTTTTTGATGAAAACCTGAAAAGTCCTTTCAAAAGAGACATTTAAGGATTAAAATATTCTATGAAAATATTTGCCAGAAAATTTCACTAGGGGTCACCAAAGACATAAAAGTCATATATATAAAGGTTAACGGCTGATAAAAGGAAATAGTTTTTTACTTTTATCAAAATTGTAATTTATGCAGAACTAGCACGCACTTGCCGGTTCAATCCAAGTCGTGGACGTAGAAAATGCCAGTGCCCTGTTAGCGCCTTTATATCAGGTCAATATCCTACTTTCTCAAGTTGTACATATAAAAAACTGTCATTTGTAGAAGATTCAGCTATTTAATTGAATATAAACTAATACAAATATTTAATAACAATGTAGAAATTTATATTAATTTCTTTATTTGTATTTTGACAATATTAATATCTACAATATTGCATGCATATATTTATGTATAGTTTCCTTTCGAATTCATTTTCTATGTACATATAACTAGTAAATGTACGTTTCTTTGCTCTTTAATTAACTAAAGTCAACAGTAATATTACTACTTATAAATTCATACATATTTAATAACATATTTATTTTATTATCATTACTTATTATTATTATTAAATCCAAAATTTGCTATTAAATTTTTTTCTACTACTTTTTTCCAATTTTTACTAACACCCATATTATTTTTTAAGGTTTTTCCTTTACTTTTGCAGGCACAGTAAACCCACAGACAAAAAATTTTGAAATTGACAAAATTCTCTGAGCTGTAAATAAAGCGAAATAATAAAGAAAAATAAAAAACTTTTTTCACAAAAAAAAAAATAATAAATAAATAAATAAAAACAAATTATATATTAAATGAAAAACTAAGAGAAAAAGAAAACAACTGCAGAAAAAACCTAAACTCCTTTAACAACAAAACCTTTACATTTATATAGATTTGTGTATGTTATATAAAAGTAAAAAAAAAAAAAAAAATCATGCTTAAAATATGAAAATTATGCAAGCAAGCAAGAAAAAAAATTGCAAACAAATATACATAAAATTACAAATACATATACAACAGTTAAAAAGCAAACAATGGAAATTTAATCAAATAAAAATTTTAATTTTTAAAAAGCAAAAATAATGACAACAACAAGAAAAACACCGACAAAAAGTTAAAACGGATTGACATACAAAAAAAACACTGAATTATATACGAAGCTGTTCAAATATAGCCACATAAAATATATACATACATACATACATACAGACACATTCATATAATCCACTCCTTTACTCTCATCTAGGTACATACACATACACATTCATACATACAAACGAAAACAGCAAAAGTTTAAAAACAAAAATATAAACAAATAAATAAAAAATAAAAGCAACATTATTTAAATATTAAAACAGAAAAAAATATGTTTAAATGTAAATTGCAAATTACCCACTAAGGATATTGCCAACAAAAACAGTATGACAGTGTGAAAGAGAGAGAAAATGAAAGAGCAAAAGGGAGGAAGAGAGAATGCGAGTGCGAGAGAGAGAGAGAGAGAGAGAGAAAATGTACACCATCGCACACACAACCACAGCCACCAACATATGACACAACAATAATATAAATGCAAATACTTTTAAGATTCTCTTTAAGGCATCAAAGCATCAAAACCATCCAGATCAAAAACACTTGCTGCGTACATACACTGAAAGAAAAATATGCTTAAGTCAAATTATTAAAAATAAACAAAACATTCATAAAAAAGTTTGAATGCTTTACTGCATTTGTAGATTTTGATTTGAGTTTGATTTTTTTCCACACTCTGCACATCATTAAAATTTCATCCATAAGCATTTCTTTTCACCCAAAAAACAAAAAGAATCTGCATAAAATTCAAAAAGTTTCTATTGAAGAATCAAAAATATGAAGAGAAAATTAAACAAAAGGATTACTAAATATTTAAACTTCAATATTAAGGAATACGATTATTTGTAATCTAACGAACATAGCACTAGTGCCTATAAAAACTATTTAAAAAAAAAAACTTTTTTTGTTTAAAAAAAGAAAAAAACAAAATAAAAACGAAAAAAGTTAAAAGAAAAGTAAGAGGAAAAACTGAACAATTAAATTTTTTATAAAATGAATAGGAGTATAATAAAAAATAAATATACTACATGCATACATACATATACATACTTACATGAAATATAGGTACTTCAAATAAAAACAAGGAATCTTAAAAAAAAAACCACATACACATAAAAATTTGAATGAAATAAAATCAAGCAAGAGAGCTAGCAAGCTGCATTTACTTTTCATTATTATTATTTAACTTTATTTTTATTTGTTTTGAAATTTTAGTTATATACTTTAATAAGTACTTACACTAAAAACTTATTTACTAAAACTACTACATATTACACATTCACGTACACACACCCACACTTATACTCACACACCCTTATAAAATCCATAAAATGATTTGGGTACTTCCTAAGCAACAACAAAAAGAAAAAGAAATAATGAAAATAAGGAAACAAAAAAAAAAAAAAAAATTAAACCACAAACTCAAATAAAAAACTAAACTTCCTAATGCACAAGTACTTGGGTACTCACTGTACTTACTACACTGTGCATCATTGCATCATCTGCCGTACTACTACTACTACGATACATCTACATATTACTTACTTACTTATATACGCCATTATAGCCTAACTCAAGTAATTTTTCATGCAAACAATGCGCTATAAAACTATAAACATAAACAGAAATATATGTATATCATAATTTTGATGTGATTGCTCAGAAAAATAAAGAGTTCCTAAAAACAACAAAAAGAAACTAACTATGAAAAAAAAAAAATGGTTTTGAATATCAAAAGAAGAAAAAAAAGCTAAATAATTTTTTTCATTCTCAGTTTTATATTTTTATTGTTTATTCAGTATTGTTAAATATAGAAATATTTGTTGTTTTATATTCGTTTCTTTTGATTTCATATATTTGCAATGCACAACTATTATTTTTATGCTCTACTTTATAAATAAGATATGTACAAATTGGGAATTTTTTATTAAGAGTATTTTGAAAATTCAATAAAATTTTTAGTTTTATGAAAGTTTATTGCACTCAAAATTCAACTAAAAAAAAACTCATAAATGTGAAGGAAAAAGTTTCAGGTTTAATTTCAAAATCAGCGCTTATAAAAGAAATAGATTTCTTCTGCTTTTCGTGAATAATCTAATTTTAAAACTAGCTTACTAGATTAAGTTGACCATTTTTTTTTTTTTTTTGGATTTCCGGGACATGTCAATATTACTCATATTTAAAAGCAAAAACTCATCCACATTGCTTCCACTTTCATCTAGGGTTTTTCAACGCTCCAAATACCGTTTCAATGCATATCACAAAATCTGCAACTTTGATAATAGCTCAATCTCTATCTCACTCGTTTTTAAAATTTTATATGGAAAGCAAAAACAATTTGGTCTCCTCGATAGTAACTGCTGTTATTGTGAAATGGCATCTTCGGACAATTATTCTCATCCATAATAGGGGAGAATTGGAGTAAATGTAGTAACGTTAGACATATATGGCTCCAGCAGACAGATATCGGCAAACGAATGGCATAAATGGAAAGCCAGTTTTTTTTTTGGTTATAATTTTGTCATAGACTGTTTTAGCTCTCAATGCTGATACAACTTTTTCAACTCTTTTTACCTCAGTATCGGGATAAAGTTAGTTTCAATGCTGGAAATGAAGGAAAAAGTCACGAATTTTGAGTTTTATTATTTTTAATGGATTAAAATATGTTTTTTTATAAGCTTGCCTGTTTTCATTATAAAAAACATAGCACAAATGAAAAAGAATATTAGTAATTTTCGTTTTCAACAGGAACATTTCAGACTAGAATGAATTTACCTTATCAAATTTATTTCAGGGATGATGTGCGAAACAACACGATTAAAAATTAAAAAATATTTTAAGCAAAATGATTGCGACAATTTACGGTTCGCTAAATAAAGTGAAAAAATCTTTGATTCATAGACAAAAGTTTTCTCCGACGACTGTCTCCGAAAATCGGGGACGAATGGTCACCTTAAGTTACAGGGGCTTAGTCATTGAGGGACATTTAAAATACCTTTCTTCAAATATATAAATAACTCAAATTTTAATGATTGTTTTGCTTTTACTGAAAATAAACTATAGTAATTTCCACAGTTCTTGTAAAGCACTTAAGCTAAGTATTATGGATTATTCTTAGATTTTTCGAAACAAAGTAGTACCGGCCATTTTCAATTTTATTGAATTTACTTTAATACAAATTTCATTTGTATGGCAGTTACCAAACCAAATTTCAGAACTCAACTTGTTTTTAAGGAATGCGTATACTAAGTTTGGTTGGGTTAGGTTGGAGTGGCTGTTTAGAAACACACTTAGACCTGAACGGCCTATTGTGATACTACATGGTTGGACCTACAGTTTAACGCTGGTTCCTAAAGGCGGTGTGGCAATTTGTTTTCACTTGGTTATTTTAGCACAGTGTACCGAGAGGATTACTTGTACACTTTCCTACAATTCTCATTCACTTAGATTAGACACCAGACCAAGATGAGAACCGAACCTGCAAACTCCCGAACGAAAGACTAGTGACCTAAGATGTGTGCGATTACCTTGTTTACCATGCATTTTTTTCCAGCTTATTAAGTTAAACTTTGTGGGTATATCAACAACTAATCGTACTTTTAGTTCTTCTTGTATCTCCTCTGTCCTACATTATTGGTGAACAAGAGGCGAGGTTCTACTGCAATATTGTCAATTCCTAGCTTTTTAATTCTTTTAAACTCCTCGATCGATTCCACGGTCATTAGTTAATCAATGACAAAAGTTTAACTAATAACATTTCTATAAGTATATTAAATGTACCTACTAATAACTTCTGTCTATTCCTGAGAAGGTTTTATCTTTCTAACACGGTGTCCAGTATGGTTGCTCAAAGGCTGCTTGGTTTAAATTGGTGTTGATAGCATTTTGATATAATATTTTACAAATTTGACTTCTCTTTCTATGATATTCACAAAAAAGATGTTTTCAATATATTTTGAAGTGGTCGTGGTGACACCAGAAGATCTTTTCCACTTGAACCTCTGCAGCATGTCTACAATTTTTGAGTGTTTCCTCGGTTTTTGCTTGAATTTGGTATTTTTCACAAATTAACACATTTGAAAGCACAAACCATAATTTTTAATACAATTTTATTGGTTAGTTAGTTAGCGATTGCTGATGGGTGCATTGTGATTTCTGGTTATTATCAGGAGTTATTTGACAGATATAACAGTTTTTATTATGATGGTGTGAAGTATGGTCGCGTTACAGCTGGAATACCATAAGGATCAGTCATTAGATCACTACTGTGAATTTTCTTCTGTTACGAAGTATGGTTATGTAGACGATATCGCAATAACAGCCGTGATGAAGGAATTTAAAGGCAAACAGAGTATCACAGCAAATAAAAACTTACAGGTCAAAAATAACAAGCAAAAGACACAAACGATAACGATAGGGAGGTGTTGGGTGGTTTGAGCCATGTTTTGTTTTTGACTTTAAAATCTCGCTAGAAGTAGATATCAAAAAGTTGATATACCGTTGGAAAGCTAACCTCAATATATACGCTTCTAGATCATTGATTTTTTAAATTAAAAAAGCATATTTTATATACATGTTTATTATACATGTGCGTTAAATTTGGGTAAAAAACAAATTTACCGGGTGGTCAAACCACCTTAGAAAATCTGAAAATTACAAAAATTTGCAATTAAATTACGAAGGAAAAATTTTTTTTAATTTTTAGAACACTTTGTCTGGCTGAGATATAGCGAGTTCGTCTTTTCTCTACACAACCTTATGAAAAGAGAGGTATTGGTCTCACAACAATTGAACACTATTGCTGTGGCTGAAACCATCCAACGGCTCAAGTCACCCGACAATACCCTATAAGTAGATTGGTACTATAGTACTGCATTACCTGTAGTAAAATACCTGGGAGTAATGATTAATGCTAAATTTTATTTTGCGCAAATATATTAAGGCGACTTGTTAAATAGCCCCAAATGTGTATGCCGCTCTAGCTAGAATAATCTCAAACATTAATGATCCAGATCCATTATTTTAGATATGTATGTATGCCAAAAAGGAATTTTCAATATTTTTATGTAAAAAGAAAAGATTTAATTGTGCATTGTATTATTTTGATTAAATTAATTTCGTTTTCTGATTTTTTTTACACCTTTAAATTAGATTTCAAAGGTCTTTAGGAACACACACGCTCACTCACCTAATTCCTATATATTTATAAATATATATATAAATATTTTTTTTTTTCCAACTAATTATCTTCAACTTCAACCAAGCTTTGTATTTTGCTTAAAGAGGCTCAACATTTTCACTTAATTTACTCTTACCCTAGAAAGTGATTTTTATATACATAACTAAAACCAAAACAAATATTTATGATTCAAAACAAAAAAATTAAGTAAAATTTATATTTTCTATTTCTTCTATTATTTCAGTTGCCAGAAGATGAATGGTTAGCAGCAAATTTATTATGTTAGTCATTATTATTAACTGCAAACAAAAACAAAAAAGTATAAAAACAAAACAAAAACAACTGAAATAGTCAAATCAAATCTAAATGAAATGAAAAAAGAAGAAAAACAATACATAGTAAAACACAATAGTAATTGCATACTACTTGAACATATACACACACACATAGAAATATTCACATATACACCCACATACATACACTTACTATATATATACATAACTTAAATGTTTTGAAACAATCAAATATTCCATCGAATGATATTAATTGATATTAGTGAATGAAGCATATTATTTTATGTGTTTACTCATGTAAGAAATAATAAAAAAAATAAAAAAATAATTAAATATATACATACATACCTACATATACATAAATAGTCACACAAACATATACACACACATACTTGCATACATACGTATTTTTAATGTATTAAGTAAATATGCATACAAGTAAAATTTAGTATAACTACTACATACATACATATTTGAATACATACTTATGTACTTACTTGGCTTAGTTCGAGTTATTGTGGTATGTGTTGCATTGTAGTTTTATGTTGTTTTATGTATGCATTATGCTTACTATACGATTGAAAACTACATACTACATACTACATACACACGTATTTTTTGTATTTTTATGTATAAAAAAGAATTATACCAAACAACTCATTTTTAAAGTTTTCGGATGAATATTCGGCTGCTACATCAAGTATTGGTCAATTGAAATCATTTACGCTTGTCACTTGTACCATATACATATGTTAGCGATATACAATTCAATGTTTTCAAATTCATCAAAATTATATGTTTTTCACATATTAAGTTTTCAGGATTTACGTCCACTCGTACATTAACCCCTACATATGAACATACGAAAACTTAAGCATTCAATACGCTTGAAGAAACATTTACTGAGAGTTATTCTAGAATACTCAAATGGAATGATTTTTAGTTCGGAATTCCTCTTCGGTCACTCGAAAATCTATTTCTCTAATGATTCAATTCCATAAATTATCAAAAAGAAACAATAAAGATTAACCCTTTTGTATATATTTGGTCCTCTTGGAAGGCTTCTTGAGAAACGTGAGAATCTGTAATTGAAGTTTTTGTATTGTACCGAAAAGAGAAACAAACAACATATAAGGGTATAATTTCAGGGAACTTATAATACAAAATTTTTTACTAGTTTCTGGAGAAGACTGTATGACTTGAAAAATATTTTGCGCCAAACCCACATTAAGTTAACTGCCGATTTACCATGCTAAAAATGCTAGAGCGTCTTTTGAAAAACATAATCAGACTGTGTCGGTCAATAGAAGTGGTTCATAGAACATGCAATTCCTGTGGCACATACAAGGAGACGTAAAAGTAATCACCGGTTGAAGTGGCAGCCTTCTGAAGGAAAGCAGTGGTTCATTGTGATACTTCGGTGGAACGACGCTACTTCCCCATTTACGGATTGGGAACCACGAAAATTTCACATTGATTTTGGCTATATCCTTAATATTTAAAGACGATAGTTCGGTTAAAATAGTGAGAAAAAATGAGCCTAGGACTTTTGGGCTCCTCCTAGCCAGAGATGTGCGTTGCCACATGAAATTAAGAATTTTCTTCTCCCGAGCCACGGCGTCGGCAGAAGTCTTTGAAAGGCAGCATATTTTGTCATTAAACAGTGTTCCGTGAGCACCGAAATCGTTGTGCTGATAGAATTGCGACTGAGATTGAGTGCATCTATTGTGCATAGAAGTCCAGGTTAATCTGCTAATACCACTGGTATGCTCGGCTACCTGGGATTTTTTACTTGATATGTAGCTTAATTGCCAATTTAATAGACATAAGAGGAACATCAATGGTGCAAAAGGGTTAGATTTTGGAAAAAACGAGCCCCATTTCTCCATTAAAAAACCATAACCTTATTTTTTTAATATATTTTTATATGTAAATTTGGGCCCATAACTTTTCTTTGTTTCTTTTCTAATTTTGTCATTCAAAGGAACTAGAACTTTGTTTTAAGTTATTGGTCTATATTCACATAGACCAATAACTTTAAATAACACCAAAGAAATTGCGTTATACTGGCCATATCGGGTGATCTTGCGAGCAAATCCAAATGAAAAATTATTCCTTATATAGATAGTAGAATTATTCTGCATTCTTGAGAAGTGTAGCGATCCATGGCTTATTTGCGTGCATTCTACGTCTGTCGACTTCATAGGGTGATAGATTTTTCGTCACCTTGTATAATGAAAGTTTTTTTCTTGGCATTTTACATGCACAGACAACACTTTGTCTGATTAGGCAGACAGAAGCTGCATTTTCTGCAATGTCATAGTGGCCAGATGCCAAACAAATCGTAACTTTGAAACTTTCAAGATCTTCTCTTACCGTTAGTTTAGTTTTTGTATATTTAGACCTGACAAACACTGAGTCAAGAGACCATTGGGATTAAAATGGTAGTTTTGATTCCAAAGATGCAAACACCTGAAAACCAGTCTATTTTTGAACCATAACTAGGAGGAAAAGTACTTAAATTAAGGCATGAGCCACTCCAATCCGACTTGGAATAAATAACAATATTGAATTTCCTACCAAACCATAAATCTCTAATCGTATAATCCGAAACCGAGAAATTTATAATTTAATCGAATTGAGAAAAATATTCATATTCCTCTTTTAACCTAAAATCCTTTTCTCATCTTCAGAACAGAGGTGCAATTCCAATGACAGGTAAAGCGCGCCCAGAACTAAATTAAATCTATTGTCAAGGCGAATTTCAGTATTTTTTCTTAAAGTTTATATTTCTTTGATATAAAAATATACACTACAAAACAAAAAAAGAGCACTTTAAAATATTTTCATCAATATTTACTTATCTCTATATTTAACGAAAATTGATTGTATCCGACCCGAGCAGATACATATATCGTTTCTTTTAGAATCTAATGAACCAAATTTGATTTTCATGAATTTTTATAAAGTATTTTACTGGAGTGGAACCTTATTTACTAAGAGAAATAATAGAAAGTTATTTTAGAGGAAAGATTTGGTTCGAAATTCTCACTACTAAGTCTGAGTGGAATGATCTTTTCGGAGATTTGACTGTTTCCCTTAAAAGCGGAGAACCAAATAGTCCGATAACTTTTTTATATCTGGTTATGATGATTATAAAAAGTGGTCTTTGCTGTTGCAGAGTAATGAGCCTTAAGCTCAACATAAGAAGCTTACAGCACTGCGGTGACCACAACTTGAATTATGCAATTTTAGGAGTTTTGAATGTAACAAAAAAGATCGGTCTTTAAAATTTAAATTTTACGTGTATATTTAAAAAAAAAAACAAAGACCTACCAGTACACACGAAGAATTGGAATTTTAGGAAAAAGTCTGTTCTTCATCCAAAAAAGAAAAAAATTATATCCGTGAACCTTATCAAATTTTCAAAAACTCCCAGAAGAAATTTGTACAGATTCGTGATCAGCAGCCAAAAATAGTCCAGAAAAACCGGACCATAACTTGGATACTGTTTTAAAGACTCATTTTGTGTAGTTCTTGCAACAGCCGTTCGGAAATATTCGAAAGCTTCCTACTTTTCGATGTTTGGAACTGCGGTATTTTTGTTACATCAGTCTGGTTGCTCATTTTAACCCACTAGTGGATTGAAAAGGTATTTTAAGGATAAAAACATTAATTCGTGTTCACTCATTTCATTTAAATCGTTGCTCTCGAATTAAAAGGCATTTTATGTCAACGAGAAAGCACAAACCCTGTTCCCCCTTCTACAACCACTTATACATAATTGTTACTTATTGTTTTATTGTCTGTGCTCTTCAAATCTTCTATCTTAAATTTTTTAAGTTTTTAAAGCTTTCGTAAATACATAACATTATATAAAATTAGTAGGTACATACATACACACATAATTTAGCAACACGTTAAAATTGGGAATATAAAAAGAAATAAAATGCAAAGCAATTGCATACATTATATACAAAAATTATATATAGATACCTATATATAAAAATTATATATGTATAGTATAAAAAAAAATAAAAAAAACGCATTTAGTTTATATGTAGTGGCAAATCATACATAACCACAAATAATTAAAATAATAATAAAAATAAACAAATAAATATATGTATTTATATATATATATACATACATACATAGTAGAATACACATATATATATATATATATATATATGTATATATAGATATGTATATGTAAATATATATATATATATATATATACAAGTACACCTACAAATTATACAACAACAAAATTAAGAACTAAATAGAAAAGAAGAAGTGAAATGTTTAAATACATGTATATGTGTTGTATGTATTTACATTTATGCATACCTATGCAAAAAGAAAAGACGAAACAAAAAAAATAAAAATAAAATATATAACTATATGTAAAAATAAGGATATGGAAACAATGGAGAGCATGTTTAGTGAAAGTAATGAGGAAATGTCGAAAATTCAAATGAATACCAGAAATCCCCAAAAAAAAAAATGTTAGTAGAAATATTGTAGTAATATTTATAAATGCAATTATGTTTAGCCTATATACAAGCATACATACATACACCTACACATACACCTACACATATATATATATATTGTATTGTATTGTATAACCTATGTAAGCTGTATGTGTTTTTTTTTTAGAATTAGTGAAGTAGCTGAAATGGCGGAAAACCCAAAGGAGCATAAGCGTTTTACAATGAACACACCCTAGCAAAGAAAACTAAACAAAGAAAAAACTAAATAATTAATTTTTGTGATTTTAAGAAACAAAAACTAAAAGACAGAGAAAAAACAAAATTTTTGTTATTTGATTTTTACTACTTTTGTTACGAAAAGAATTAGGTAAAAAAAGAAACAAAAAAAAAAAAAAAATATAAAAAAAATTATGACAGTACGAAGAGAAAAAATATGCGTCTACTTAAACCAAAAAAAAAAAAATAAAGTAAAGATAGTATATAAAAATGCTAGAAATTCTAATAAAAAAAAACATATAATGAATGAAATTGTTGACCAAAAAAAGAAAACACAAAAAACTAAAAACGCAAAGAAATTTGGCTATAAGTAAAGCAGAAAAAACATGAATATACCAAATAAGTTAAAAACAGATAAAAAAAACAAAATTATAAAAGAAAAGTTAAATAAATAATTTGTTTGTTAATGTTTGCGCTACATATCAGTAACAAAAAAAATATAAAATAATATAAAGAAAATTAACGAAAACTAATTTATAAAAATATGAAAGTACATAATTAAATGCAAAACATGAAAGTAATCATAACAGAGACAACAGAAACTTAATAAAAAAAAATTTAACATAATAAAACACAATTAAACAATAAAAAAAACAAATCAAAACAAAAAAAAAAAAAAACGAACGATTGATATTGTGTAACTATTATTATTATTATTATTAACATATATATAAATACATATAAACAATACACACACTAAATAATAAAAGCATAATGCATACACACTGTTGTTGTACGTGAAAAAAGAAAAAAAACAATGTAGTAATAAATAATTTAGCAAAATATATACATATATTTTACGATCGAGCAGAATATACATACATAAATACATAATACGAATACATTTTGGTATAAAAGTATAAAAAACACAAAAGAAACAAGAAAAAAACAAAAAACAAACAAATATAAAAATGAAAACAATGGAAAATGTTGGAAAAACATTTTTTGCACTATTTTAATGTTATGGATAACTATATACGAAAAATATTTATGTTAAAAACTTATACAAACATAATGTGTCTATCGATTTGGTTATTTATAATTAAGTAAACTGTTATTTATTACATTCTACCAAATATTTCTTTTTTTATATCCACTAGTGTCCACTGAAACAAAATTTCGCTTCTCCTTTAAGGAGTTTCCTTGTTTCCCATTATGTCTATTGAACATTTACTTTTTGTAGAACTGCGCAAAAATTTAAACTCGGCACTATATTTTTATCTTGTTTCAATCTCCAATCCTTTCAGATTTGGTCTTAGAGTTTTGTTTGAGACTAAAATGATTTTTTAATGGAATTAGAATTAAAAGTATTCCCTTAAACGCTTTCGTGATTTTTCTATCTAGTATTCTCTGAACCCATTTAATATTTTAGTTTAAAGAACCGAAATATTTTACTACTAAGGCCTGAAGTTTCATGGGTCACCGGTAATCCTGTGATTACCAATGGGAGTTTTTTCCGAGTACTTTCAATATATACATTTTTTATAATTTTTATTTTAAGATAGAAACAAACATTCCACATTAACTTTTCACTTAACCCTTTTCGGATCATAAGGAAATCAGAGGAGTGAGCTAAAAACTGTGTCCAAATTCACAACCACCTTTTCTGGTGGGCCACCGGTGAAGACTTGCAATTCCTAAGAAAGTAATCAAAACTTTAAAAATAAAAACAATCGTATCCGAGTAAATTTTTTTCCTATAAAATATTAACTGTTTCGCATAAAATTGTAAAAATTCCACATTCAGTACTTATGTAAACAAATATAAATTTAATAAAATCTGGTATTTAAAATCACCGATAATCAAGGGTCCCGAAGGAATTCATTCAATTAATCATTACTACTAGAATAAGGGCTAAGTTAAATTTGTCCACCACCTGCGATTTCTTGCTAGAAATCTAAAGTCCTTATACATAGGTAGTGAGCTTGCCTGTTATTTTTGGTTTTCGCTACGTTACGTTTTTTTAGAGTGTAAGAGTCACTACGACGCCTACAGCAACTAAAAAATCTGGTTACCAACGCTCCGTTCAAAGTGTCTTCACTAAAGATTCCACTACTTACCCCATCTTCATTACCATTGCTTAAGTTTCAGGATTTTCTATAAATTTAGGTACAAATTAACATAATAATAACCCCAAGTGAGAGTTTTAAAATTTTTGAAAGAAAATAAGTTCGAAGTTTTGACTTCGGGAGTCGTTAACCCTGAAGAGTCTGTTGTTTGAGCAAACTTTTTTTTTCAATTCAATGCTTTGCTCAATCATTTTCTCTGAAGGGTTATGGTAAAAAATGCTTATTGAAAAAACTAAAAATAAGCGGAAAGAGGAATAGTGGGGTCAATGGTATTCTGATTTCTTTTGGGTACTTATAAAGCATTGTGATTGATTTCGGTCTTTTGCAATAATTTTTTTTACTGCTTTTCTTTTATTCATTTTCAAGGTAAAAGTAATGTTAAAAATTAGTATTTTTTTTATGTCGATTATGTTTTCCGGTTAACCTCAACTTCTTGAAACCCCATACGGTCAAAAAAAGTTAGTTTCTGCTTCACAGTATATTCACTGGTAGAACGAATTCATTTTATTAAATTCTATTCATTCTAATTCTCACAACAACACAACCCCATTAACTATAGAAAACTATAGACAGTTTTTGTTTCAACTTCATTAGTTCTGTGAAAAACTGAGTCATCACCACAACTAATTTTCCTTCAATCTAATCCCCTAAATGTTTTCATCTCTTCCCAATTTTTGACCACTCAACCCAACCCAATCCATTTCAATTATTATTTTAGGTTTATGAGTATTGTTTTCTTTTCATTATTACCTAAAATAACAAAATGATTAAACCAAACATGAAGAATATACATTAGTCAATTTAATCAGAAATGTATGGTAAAAAAAGCAAAAATCTAGAATAATCAACAGATGAAAGAAAAAAAAAAGGAAAAATATCACAGAAATTTTGCAGCAAGGCAAATCAAAATACAAATATGAAAACAAAACCAATCAAATGAAAGTATTACATAGAAACAGAAAACAAAACAAAAACAAAAATAGAATCAACCAAATAACATTACATATAAAAATAAGCAAATATACCAAAAATGCAAACAAAAATAATAGAAAAAAATATTTATAGCAATAAAAACAAAACTAAAAATATATTTGTATATGTTAAACTCATACCAATAGCAATTATCCACATAATACAAATACAACTAAGAACATAAACAAACAAACATACACCAAGCAAAAAACCAAAAATCAAAAAAAAAAAAAATATATACACAAACTGAAATAAAAAGAAATGAGATTCAATAAAAAAAAGAAGAAAATTATGATAGCATGACAACAACAACAACAAATATATATATAACCACACATACATATAGCATTAATAAATATTACAATAAAAATTGTCAACATGCGAGAAAATAATAACACAAGAAGAAGAAAATGTCGAAAATCAGAAGGAAAAATTATTAAAATAATAAAAAAGTCCTAAACTAAGCAAAAAAAAATACCTTAGTAAATACCTTAATTGAGGAACAAAGGGTTACCAGTAAAATACAACAGCAACAAAATAATTTAACAATTTAATAATTTCTGAATAGTATCGAAAACATAATTTATTTTTCAAACAGAGTAAAAACAGAAATAAATTAAATCATTGGTTATGCAAAACAAAATCAGAAATAAAACATAGAAAAAAAATACAATACAGAAAAATATTATCTCCATAAACATTTAAAAATAAACCCAAAAACAGAAAACAAGCAAATAAAAAAAATACTTGTAATCAAATGCAGAAAATGCGGAAATCAAAAACGTTGAGCGGAAATCCAAAATTACAAAGAAAGAATATTTAAAAAACAAAGTAATAAAACCAAAAACAGAAATATGACTGCATTATTGCAAATATTTTGTAGAAATTTAAGAAAAGGGTGAATGTGTTTAAGCGAAAAACCAATATGTAAAAGAAAACATATAAGCAAACATAAAATATATAATAAATAAAAAAATATAAAACTAGAAAAAAATAAAAAAAATAAAACAAAAAATATAATTATTATTATTATTAAATATTATTGTAATTATCACACAATGTCTATGTAATAATGTTTAACAAAAAGAAGTAAGAAAACACAAGAAATATTGAATGATAAGGAGAAATTGATGAAGACACTGAAGAAATAGAAAACAATGTAACGAACATTTAAATTTAATCATATGGCATTAAAAAATAAATTTAAAAACAAAAATTATATATAAATATATATATAGATAAAGAAAATAAAAAAACCGTAATAAAACCAGAAGAAAAAAAAAAGAATATTAATATTAAAGCGAAACTAATTGTTTTGCTGCAAAATTAACAAAAACAAAATATATAAATATATATATATATACATACAAAGTTGTAAAAACAAATATTTGCGAAGAAAAAGCATCAAAATACAAGTTGAAATAATAAAATAATAAAATAAAAAATAAAACAAAAATGAAAACTGTAGTGAATGAAGATAAACAAAATAGATCAAACTGAAGTAATAACAAATTATGAATTATTAATTAAGATGGAAAGTGAAACACAGCAAAAAACAAATATAAAAAAAAACCAAAAACATATTATATATATACATAAATGAAATATTGACAACAAAATAAAAAAAAAATTTTGTAAAAACAAAAAACCAATATGCTGTTTTATTTAATCGAGGTGAGGGAAAGAAGGAGAGCAGCTATTTATAGCCAAGTTGATGTAAGTTTTAGTGGTTATCAATATTTATTTCAGTTTCAGATAAATAATGGGCATTTGAGTGTCTTTTGGTGCCGATTTTGGGTTTACTAGTTTCAAATTGTATAAAAATTATTTTTTTTTTAAGTTCTTCTACTTTTCTCTTCCATTAGACCAGTTGATATATCGTCCTGCGGTCGATCACCCTGGCCGCATTATTTATGGCGAGAACAATCCAACGTGCCGAATGTCATAAAATCCCGAACATTCAATTATAAATCCCTGCAACATTTCTGCTTAAGCCATTAAATCCGAGAGCGATCTCGTTGAAAAACCAAAAATTTTCAATCATTCGTTTTTATCATCACAAATTCAAATAGCAAACGATATAATTGAATTTTTTTATTATTTTTTGTAAATTTCTCTCTTCGCATTAGAACGAGTGTGATAGTGATTACGTGCTCTGGTAACTTTTTTTATCTGCATTAAAATATACTTCTTTCTTGTTCGTATACGCATCATTAGGACTTAATGAGTTAAGCCACAAACCAAGCATCGTGATGAAACTAGACGCACACTGAGTAAACCTCTCAACCTATTTCCTAATAAAAAAAAAATAAAAAAAGTGTAACTTCGTAGGCCTGTGTATTGTTGTGACTTTGCAAATATCTTATTCAGTTTTAGAGATTTTTCCAACCAGTTTTTGAGGTTTTTCTATCGGAATTTTTTCAATTATATTTCAAAGCCTGTAATCAAACAGGGCACATGATTTAAATATGGACTAAGTGCTCTAGAGTAATCAGGAGTTGCCGTAAGCTTTAAACTTAAATACTTGGTTAAAGGTAGCAAACTAAAGATATTACACAGACCTTCGTTTCATAGATAAAGCAGATATTTCCTAAGAAATTTTTTACACTTAATTCGAACTTGGCCACGGAATTTTAAATGAAAACAGGTCAAGAAAAAAGTTTCAATAAGTAAATGATTTTTCTTTACAGGGGGCCTAGTTCGAATATTTAAATGCAAATGTTTCATTGCTGTGTTTTTCACAGATAGCTGAAAATGGTCCTTGGAAAATGGCTCTTTGGTTCTAAAGGTCTATGCAGCCCAAAATTAGATAACATTACAGAGTTATTTAGAAGAAATTTTCTTTGTCTGAAAAATAGGGTAAGCCTAACAATATTTCAATATACCATGGTTCAATTTTTGACTGCAAAACCTATTCAAGAAATCTTCAATTTTGTTGGTTAGCATAAGGAAAGCACAAGCGGATCTAGAGATTCAAAAACAACGAAGATAACAAATGAAATATTTACCACGAAGAGGAAGCACGGTGAGTTTATCTCCAAAATCTTACTCCCTTGAATTTAATAATGTTTGAATACACCATTTTCCCTTCAGCAGCGTAGCCAGATATTTGTCGTCAAATTTTTGCGACAAGTGAAAAATTGGAAGGAAATCGGAATTGCAAATTTTTTCGAGAACACATCTAATTTAACACAAACAAAGTGGTAGAAAATATGAGCAACATTCAAATTTACTTGGTATATGCAAATATGTAAGTAACTTGTTTGTATGTAAATCAAAATTCTTGTACGTAATATTATCGTAAAGCTGTTTGTTTGTATATCTACACGCATGTCTCATAATCACATTAAAAAAAATGAATGGAATAGACTTTCACCCTCAGAAATTGCCATACGTTAGGTAAGCAAGGAAACCGCGAGGAGTGCAAGAACTAAGTGAGGAGCACGAGGATTATTGCGCAAAGTTGTGAAGCATAACAGAAATCATGAAATGTTTTAAACATTTTACACTTTCTGTATTACCTTAAACTTATTTGCATATGTATGTAGGAGAAGGTATTATAACTTGGTGTGAATTGCAGTTTTTCATCTTTATCTGGACTATAACAGATTTTTGAAACTAATTCAGGGCTTTTGCTGAATTTATAAAATTTTAAAAAAGACTTGCCGAGATGAAAGTTGAAAAAGTATTCTTGGTTAATTTTGGGTCGCTAATCACAAATCTGTGGTTGTTTTTTTGCTTATTTATTTGCTTTTAATGAATTTGAGTCGTTTAGGGTAAATGGCAGAACTACACTTCAACTAGTTTTCTTGAAATTTAATTTGTAGTTATCTGACCAACTTTATTTATTTAACTTTAATAATAATATTTCGTTTTCAATCAAATTTCTTCCAAAAAAATTAGACTTTAAATAAAGACATTAAAATGTAAAAAAAAAACAAACTTAACAATTAATTTCGTTTTTTATGTGTTACCTTTAACTCTTAGAGACTACTTATCTTCGGTGGTCCTTAGTGAAATTTTCTGGAGAATATGTTTGTGGAATGTTTTTAACCCTTAAACTCCCCTTAAACCTAGCTTTTAAGGAGTTCTTAAAAAAAGGGTTCAAAATGTTCTGAGGAAATATTCTTCGGAAAATTTAAATATAGGTCGCCGAAGACAAGAACCACCCAAAATAAAGTTTTTATATGATTTTTCTCATTGTTTGATTCGGTTTTTGACCAAAAAATGAAAATTTCAAACCACTGTAAAAAAAAATTGTGACGTAATGGAGTAAAAAGAGATTGAGGCTTTTGTTACTGAGGTCAAATAAAATTGTTTGAGATTGGTTTGGTTTTGTCCTGGGACATTGACCCTCAAATTGCTGCGTAGTGTTATTTATGATTTTATCAAACAATAATGAGCAATCTTCTTGCTGTTTATTTTCCAAATCAGATTTTATTTGTATTTATTTGGAAGTTGTAAATTCCAGACTGTCTGGGCAAATTTCTGAAGAAAGGTAGCGCAATCTACTTTAATATAATGTATCTTTTCGTTTGAGTAGGTACCTCTCAACAAAATAGTAAAATGTTGGTGTTCCCTTAACCCTCTAGTTTGCAAATTTTTGATTGAAGAAAAAACATTGGAATTGATTAATATTGGCGTAAAAATCATAAACTTATTTAAAAACCCCCAAAAAAAAATTAAGGGGCGTGGTTTTATGAAGTGGTAAAGTTTAAACGTCTAAATTATTTGTTGTTGAATGACGTTTTTATCAATTTGTTTTAAGTAACTAAATATTTTATATAAAAAATATAAGTTCTCAGCCATCCACAGCTAGTTTTTATATCTGGATAGTATGACGGGAAGTATTTTATTTATTTTCTTCACTTTTATCTCAAATACAATCAAAATAATTTATATTCCAATTTTTCACAAATTTTTTGATTTGACTGTCGCTAACTTCTGTAATACTCATCACAGCTCATAACTGATGCATTTTTTTAAAAGCTTGCAAAATTTCCTAAACGATATGATAAAATGTAGCAACAGAAAACTGTTATGGTGGCAATTCCATCCCTTTTGGTGAAGGCCGTCTAGAGGCGGGCTTGGGAGCTAAAGAGTTAATAAGGGAAAATATAAATTTGCAACCCAAAATTTAGAATTAGTTATGATTAAATTAAAAACTTGTTTCAGAAATAAAACAAAGTTTTGAAATATAAGTAAAAAAAAAAATTAAACAAGTTATCAGCAATGCCTAAGTGCCTTAAATTTCTCAGTATGTATCCAATAAGAGCGATGACTCTAAGCGTGAGAATTTTCGGATGTGCATATTTTAGACCGGTTTTAAGAACAAGAATATGGCTAGACTATGGCAATTTGGACGATAAAACTTAAATTTCTATAGGGTTTCCAATATATTTTACACAAAATTAAAAGAAACTAATAGTTACACCGTTTTTTTCTAGAAAATATTAATAAAAGAATACGTGTATTTTCCAAAAGTAAAGTCACATTTTATTATTTTTTGAAGTCATACATTCGGATATAAATTGAAATAATGTAAATACAAGTGTGAGCGCCGTTCGGAATCGGCGATAAACTGTAGGTCCAACTATGTGGTATCACAATGGGTCGTTCAGGCCTAAGTGTGTCTCTCTACAGCCACTCCAACCTAACCTAACCTAAATACAAGTGTGGAAAATATATAAACAAATTTACTTGCATGTTCAATCGTTCAAAGTTCAAGTGCCAATTCTTCCCCCTATGCATACATTTATGTACTTTGCAAATGCGTGCACTTCCTTGTGCCTAAATTTTTGATTTGTTTTAGCAGCACGTGCTGTCTTTTTTACCACCTCATGAGGATATGTACGTTACATTACTTTTAAAAATAAAGAAATATCTGTGCGCGATTTTCGTTCAAACAGAGTAATTTTTTTAACGTATTTAGCTTTAGGCCAAAATCGAGTTGCATAAATTCTTATACATTTAATGTAAAAAGACTTGTTAAAGTAAAGTTATTTAAACTTAGTTTGAGTAGCTAACTTAATCTTGATATATTGATAGTAATCAAAAATTTATTTAAAAAATAATGACTGTTTAGTGTTTTCACATACTAAGAAGCTAAAAAGGCTAGGTAAGCGGACATTACTTTATCAGAGGAGCTTATGAAAATTAACTAAAAATGGTTCAACTATTTATTTCGCGTTTTAAATGTAAATCCATCTAGATAAAATAACAAACTTCTCATAGAATATGTAACTACCATAAACAGCATGCCATACATTTTTCACAAACCACAGCTGACCACATTTTAAGCAAAACAACTTATAGAAAACTAGAAATAATTTCTGCAAAACTATATTTTTACAAATTGTTGCAGTTTTTTATAATAATTATAATAAAATAGTAAAAAAAAGTTTCCTCATGATTTTGTATACGAGTGAATCATTCAAGTATAGTATACCTACTATAATTCATAATTACAAGTTTTCAGGATAGTCTTCATGGGGTTAGGAATCTGTATGAGGTTATAAATCTCTATGGGGCTAGGAAAAATTATTTTAAATTTTTAGTCCGTTTTAAAAACGTGATATATTAAAAATTTCTTTTTATTTAAATTATTATTTTCCTCTTTTTAGTCCCGTGTGTGTAAAATTTTTGATTGCCAATCCAACAACTATATAGGCCAAAGCCCTTGTGAATTTTCCGTGTTGCACTGTGTAATTGATAACAGCCAAATAAGAAAAGCAGCACAGTTTTATTTTTCTTTGAAATATTTTTACAACGATAAATGTTTTTGTTTTGATCCATGAATCTTATTGTCAAATATCTATTTTTCAAAATGCCATATTAATTATCCTCGATACAAACCATTCATTAGCTTGATATTTGTTAGGTCAACCACCCTTAATATTTATACACCAACCTGAAAGTATACTGTACTATAATTATTGCTTATGTTAATAAATAATTGTTAATATTTTATATTAATTATTTTAGATATTTCATATTGCATTGTCATCCACTTCTGATCTATGCTTAAAGTTTCAAGTCTCTAGCTCATCGGGAAGTTAGCTTAAAATCGATTGCAAAATTCCACCCGAACAGACAGACAAACACCATTAAAAGCGAGTTGATATAAACGTGGTAATAAGTAAACACAGTAGCAAAATGGTGCTTCAGGATGTTCTAAACATCGATGAATCAACAGCGCTAGGAGAACAATGTAACGGCTTCTTAGGAGAAAACAAATAGAAATAGCTGACACCATACTTGTGGCAGTTCTTGGTTCTCTGGTGTTTTCAAACTCTATACTACATCCTTACTGGCAGAGGTCACAACGAAAAGTGAATGACATTTACCTATATCGCTTCAATACTGCTGAAGAATGGAGCTTCCATTCATAAAGTGGTGAATAGCTTCAAGTCGACTGGCGTTTTAGTGTTACTGCCACGTTTTGGACGCCCTTATAAATTGGCAAACTAAGAAAAACGACGAATTTATCAATCTGTGCAGTAGAATTCCACATTTATGACATGCAAAATATTAAAATGGGATGACTATCGTAGTCGTGTGATACGGAAAAAGGCTTTCATTTCCGTAATCAACGGACAGAAAGTTTGGCATTGATTTATTAATTTTAATCTGGCATCTTTTCGACAAAATGAGTCTTGTGTCTACAGGCAATCATGGCTGCGATGGTATAGCGGTTTGGGGGGGGATCAGTTGGATAGCTAAATATTTTAAAATAAATTCTAAAGCAGAGTGTGACCAAACTGGGTCTTGAGAGGAAATATTACTTTCAGCAAGCCAATGACTCAAAGTATACTGCAAAAATAGTCAAACTTTTATTGATTTAAAACGTACGAAAACAATTACGCACCCGCCCCACACTATCTCAGTCGGATTGAACATTTATAGGATTCGTTAGTATTCGAATTGAATGAATTCGGAAAATTTGGCTAGCAAAAAATTTGAGTATCAATGAACACTTTTCAAAAAGTTGTGTTTCGCAACTTGTGTAATATATTTTTTCTGTGTAAGATAGCTTTCGTAGCTTTAGCGGAGAATACTGTACTTACTTATCAAATCCAATATTCTTAATTTCTTTTAGTAGTTTCACTATCTGGGAAGGGAGTGTAGATTCAGACTCTGAATGCACTTATTAGCATAGAACAGTTTCGCTTATTTTTTTCAAGCTTTATGTATTCTGATTTTTTCGGATGAATCTCTGCTCTGCACTAAAAAGTGGCACGACCAATTAAATTTTGTTTGTATTTAGTTGCACTTAAATGAGGTCAGCCGCATTCTTAACTAGCGGAAAAATCTAATTTTGGTTAAATTAGCATTTTGAACAGCAGGAAATCCGTTTCACATCTTTATGAGGTACAGAGCGAAAGCGAGTGCCAAGCTCAACTAGCATTACCCCCTGCCTCTCGCTTTCCATTTTCCCTACTTTCAACTTTTTGTTGCATCAATGCTTTGCTCATATCAAGGATAATCAGTGCAAAAGCGTACAAAAAGAGGAAGAAGAAGTAGAGAAAACGAATCGTCGTTCACTCAGTTTATTTAAATTAATTCTAAATATTGCGCTTCTCTTCTATTTTTATATTCTCTTTCTTTTTATCCGCTTTTGACCAATTTTTCGCTAATAATAGTTGATTTTTATTTTTCAATTTTTTTTGCTTAAATTTTAGAAATTAGCTATCGTCTTTAGGGTGGTAAACTAAAATTGTAGCCACCGCTAAATGAGCAATGAAAGGGAAATTGCAGCTGGGCCGTTGGTAAAAAGCGTTAGCTAACGGAAGTGAATGCATCGGATAGAAAATTGTATGAGTTGGAGTAGTTGAGGAGCACGGCACGGGGTTAAAGGATTGGAGCGAGGTATGTTAATTAGAAGTGCAGAAACCGAAAAAGAGGTTAGTGTACAAAAAGCGTACAAAAAATGTAAAGCAGGAGGAACAGCAGAAGCAAAGGAAGAGTATTGAATTAAATTTAATTTGTTTTGCTCGCAATTAGTGCAATTACCTACACACACAGGTCAACTGGTGGCTGAGCGATGAGAGAATACAAGAGCATATTCTAATATAAAATATTTCTAAAGCAAGATATTGTGTTTTGTATCTAATTATGAAAGAAATGTTAATTTAGATTTATTTAGACGTAGTTATTCTCTTCTTTTTTTTTTGTTTCTTTGCACTCTACTTATTTACGTTCGTTGTTTGCTTTTTGTTTATGATTTTTTTCGTGAAAGAGGAAAATGTTTTATTACCATTTTCTTTTTAAATTTTCACTTTTTATGGTATATACTCTATTTTATTGGGCACGTTAAGAGATTCTCAGCATGAAGTAGTAAACTGTGCGCTCGTAACGCTGATTTGCACTTCAACTATATTGTTGATAATTTAAGCGGCGTGTTGTGTGTATACTCGCTTGCTTCATCGTCCTTAAACTTAGTTTCCTTGGGTTCTGAACAAAAATTCTACTCGATGCATCAACACGTTGCAGCAAGAGCAGCAGTCGATAACAGAAAGCAAAGTAGTTTAAGAGCGATTACAGAAAGCTGCAATCAAAATATAGTTTAATGTTTGGTTATATGTACATTTTCAACCATATGATTTAAGTCTAGAAGTAGACGCGGTATATGAAATTTCAATTTAAAACTAACCAATAAAATCATTGATAGTCGTAGCCTAGGGTGCCCAAGTTTAACAAGTTGCCAGTCAAAAACCAAAAATAGAAAATACAAATTTTTCTACACGGCACCATCTCTTGGCCGGTAATGGCAAACCTCCACAAGAGTAAAAATTGCCATAGAAAAGCTTTTCATGATAGTTTTTAGGATACTATGAAAATTAAATCTAGAGGTTAATTTTCAAAGTCATGACTTAAGTTCATGTTAATTTCGTTATTTGAAGTTATATATAAACAGGCTTAATGAACAAATGTAGTCATCACAACAACAATGTATATAGAGAAGGGCAAAACAGACGGCAGTTTCGGAATCCGCCACAATTGCTCATCAGTGCTCTTAGTGATAGTTCTTAATCTTTCAATATCCTATATAAGCTAATAATATTTGAATTCATAACCCAAAATTACAGGTTTGATTCTCAATATCTTCACTTCTCCGTTCAGCATCGGCATAAAAATGTAAATCTCTTCCATGTGTGTACAAATATAACTCACACAACATGATTGGATGCGAAATGCTCGGTGCAGTAGTAATAGTAGTAGTAGTAATAAAAGCATTCTCACATAAGCAGGCCAACACAATTCAAAGCCATGCATCGATTTAGCTGTCTGATTTTTGCATAAGCAATGGGCGTTTCCCCCCTCCCCCCATCGTTTCATCGCGTCAATAAGGAAACGAAAAAAGTTGTCATCAAATTCAAAATTTATAGATGATTTGTAATAAAATTACGAAATTTTGTTTAAAATTTCAGGAAGATCGGTGAAAATGGAGACGAAAAAAAGTGAAATTACTGATGTAGGATCGGCAAAAATTTGTCATTCCTTATAGAATTCGTCGTCAATTTCAACCGGTGCAGATTTTTCACTAATGTATATGAAGTGCATGCGCTATCCCTTGTGGCTGTTCCCAATTGGTTTTAAAGATTCCAAACCGATCAATTTTCTGTGGAGGATGGTTGACTAAATTTTCTACCAACGATACAAATCTGTGATCTATTGACAAAACAACCTCTTTCTGCTTACGATTGTTTTTCCAAATTAATAATATTTCTAGTTTAAGATACAATACCTGAACTAAAAAAAATTAAAATTTGGAAATAAAAGCAGCAAAAGCGTGTCAAGAAAATTTCACTTGTATGGGAGTTAGGTGTTTGGTTAAGTTTATTCCAGTGTTTCTTTGATATCACCATTAAATGCCATGCCAGCCTTAACGATTTTGCAAGTTTGTTTGTTTGGCTATTTCTTTTGGCATAGTTTAAGCAAGATTACAAGCTATAACATATGGAAAAATAAAAGATAATTGAAATTTATTATTCTGAGATTTTTGACGGTAACATATTCTTTAAGAGGGAAGGCCACTGTGACCGGTCAAACATTTTTTTTTATCTTAAACTAAAGTTTATATATTCAAAAATATGTGTACAACATTTTAAGTGAAAATTCCAAAAGTTGCTGGGGTTACAGCTATTTAAGTGATAGTAAGTACACTGAAAACTTAATGGACTGAAAACTTTAAACGCGTTTTTCTCGTAATGACTTTTTTCGAACTGGTCGCGTCGATAGCTCTGTCAAATATTCAATGATTTCCAATTTTGTATTCGTCTTTGCAGTGGCTATAGTTAAGCGTAGCCGATTTTCAAATTTAAGATTTTTACTATTTTTTAAGCTCTTTTGAAACAAAAAACAAAGGGAGGAAAACATGAAAAAACTTTCAATCAGTCGCCATTTTGTGGAAAATAAAAAAAAGCTACGTGCGACGAGAATTATACTCATATAGATTAAAAAGTAAAATTTTTTTTTTCAGAAAATCAGTTCTTGAAAAATCGACGCGACCATGGAGGGAGAAATTTTTTTCGGGCTCCACGACAACGCCCATATCTTCAAAACTATTCAATATTTTTTAATGAAAATTAATGGAAATATTGTTGGAAGTGCGTTTATCAAAATGAATATAAAACGATCCCCATATTCCTTTATTTGACACATCAAAAAAATTCCCGAAAATCACTCATTTTTCCAGCCGTCACAGTGGCCTTCCGCCTTAAGTTCTGAGATCATAAAAAATCAGATACATATTATTACAATCCGATGAAGATTAATTCATTTGTTTTGTTTTTTTATACGTTGGTAGGTGGACATCTTGCATAGCTACCTCAGAACTCTAGTTCTACCACTTTCCCCATGGGCAACCATTTGGTATTACTTCACCGGGGTGGTTCAGCGTTTAGCTGTTACTAGATTAGTTGTTATCGCGACATATCCCCTAGTTCGGCCTGCTCCCACCTTCGCTGCCATTCTTTAATGGCACGCTTCCTTTTTTTCTTCTTTATTGTGTTCGTTGGCCTTTCTCCAATTTTGCTAGAAAGAATCTGAGATTGTAACAGATATTCCGATACCTCAAAACGTTCCAATACACTTATAATCTGAGGCCAGCACGTTTTTTGTGCCCAGTGCTACGACTGGGAAATAGTTCATCTTTCCAAATCTCCACGCCGAATCGGAATGCCGTGGAAGGTGAATATTAAGTTCCATCGTAAGATAAAGGTATATCAGAATATCAATGAACTTATCGAATGTGTTGCGATTAAGGTTTTTCTATAATTTGCCTTAAACATTTAAATAATTTTTGTTACAACTTTGACTGCATTTTTATAAGTAAATTTCATAAAACAAATGTAAATAAATAAAAATAAATAAATTGAATAACATATTTCTCCACAATTTCTTTAAATAAAAAATATTTCTATAGTTAGCACTTAATCTTCTTGAAGATGATTCTATATCCGGATATGCAATATTCGCACTTAAACATCAACAGCATCAACTCGCAAAGGAAATTGCAATAGGTGCGCACGTACACACATACATACAAACACCAGTACTCCATATCGACTGCATGCAACACATCAACCCTAGCATATGCTAACTCTTCCCCACTCTCCTCTCTGACTGTATAACAAATATCAACACTACATACAAATGTTCAGCAATTCGTATTCGAAGTGCTGCAATATTGCCGTAAACTTAAACTATAATAAGAAAAATATTTTTCAATTTTCATAAATAATGTTTTGATGTTTATTTGTATTCGTGCGAACGTTTGTATGTACGCAAGTATGTATGTACTAAGAAGGTACCCAGCAAAAAGAAATACATAACTTATTTTCAAAAGAAATATTCATGACTTCAATATTATAATTTAACAACTTTATGGACCTAAAATCGGAAAAATGGGGTCTTCAGGGGCTTTTGAGAAATTTGTTTATACAGTTATACAAATTTTTGTATATGTACTTTTCCTCCATCTTATAAACCTTCCTCATGAAAATACTCCTGTCGAAAAAGCAATCCAAATACTTCCGATACACCTTCTGTGCAACATTTTGATGCAAAAAAAAAAAACAAAAATTAAAAGAAAAAAATGTTCAGTGGTCGCAGGAAAATATCTGCTCATGTTAAATTACTACTTTCTCAAGGCTATATCTCAAAGACCATTACGGACTAAATACCATTCATTTCTTTAAGAAGTTGCTGTGATGCTAAATCTAACTCCTCCAAATGGCATTTTGTGCAATGAATTCGTAGATCTTCTCTTGAGAAGGAGCTATACATTTTTTCATTGGGTAGCTATTTGAGCTTATGTATATTTGTGTGTGTAAAATGTAGAATTAAAAAAGTGGAAATATACGAGCATTTTGGGAGTCATCAGTGTATCCTTTTTCTTTTCGTGTTCTTGTTTTATGTATTGGCAAAAACAAAAAGAAAAGAGAATGCACGAATGGAGCAGCAACAGCAATACCAGCAATCACCTTGTGCAGTTGCAACAGTTGCAGCGGCAGCAGCAGCTACAGAACGCGAACACGAAGAAATACACCAGGACATAATGACTCAGGCGATGACGTTTGAGAGGGGCGATGGGAAGGAAATATGCAATGGAACGAGCAAATAGGGAAATTTACTTTTGCTACACGAAGAATTGAGTTACTTAAATATGCACGCAACAATCAAGAAAATATTGGCAACACGGTAATTGAGTATTGTTCAAAAGTTGATTAACGTAACAACGGGAGGAAGCAGAGACGAAGACGCAGAGAGAGAGAGAGAGAGCTGGAAAATGGAAATTTGTGTATTTTAATTAAAAAATAAAATATTTCACATTACATTAAAGTAAAGTTTTCTTTTAATTAAAATTTATATGTACTTATAAGCAACGAAAAAAAAAAAATCCATAAAGAAACGCAATTTCTGCTATTGGAATTCCAGTTGCATATTCCCCTTAATATTAATAAGAAAGGATGATTCAGTAGCTTAAGATGGACACGAAACGAAATTAAAAAATTTATTAAAATGTAGTACATGAACACTAGCGGATCTAAGAAGGGGATTTTGGGGTCAAAGCTCCACCCCACCACTTGCCAATGAACTTTTTTTATCTGATTTTTACTATTTCCGTTAAAATTCAATGAACATAGCTTAGATAGCAACATTGTGAAGCTCGCAAAATGGTAAATTTTAGATGATAAAAATTTTAATTTCAAAAATTACAATAATAGTTTTAGAATTTTCGCATGTATGCAAAACACTTTTTTCGCAATATCTCAAAAACCAGATTTGAGGGAAAAAACTGTGGTCATTTTCGGAATCAACGTGCCAAACAAATTCTGCACCTTGCACAAAAATGTTATGGAAATTGTTGTTTTTCTTTCTTCGAAAATTTTCCACTTACAAAAAATTTTATAGCTCCCAAACTAGACTTCGGAAAAGACTTTCGATTCATGTATAACTCGGTGAAGTTATATTTCATTTTCAGAACTTGCTCAAAATTTAAACTTTGAATCCCAATAACTTTTGCCATGAATGTAATAGATGAATGAATGAATGAATACATAAATTAACCCTTTGACTCTTTATGTACGCAATTGCGTACATACTTTCAAAGAGCAGCATACTCAGAACTGTAAGCAATTTTTGTTGTAAACTCTTTTCTAAGTGCTTCTCGTATTTTCATGTTATTTTTTTTTAAAGGATCTAATTAAAAAGAAACAGAAGTTCAAATTTACTCAATTACTTGGAACACTTCTTGATTTTTTTTTAGGTTTCTTGCATTACAAAGTCCCCATGAAACACAAAACTGAACAAACAAAATTTTTTTTCTTGCTGGAAAAAATTCAAAGATTCAAAGGGTTAAAGACAATTAAATAATCTTTTAGAAAAAATATAGAGGCTTTAATTTTCGTTTCAAAAAATATAAATTTTTAAGATGGCGGAAAAATTGATAAATATTATGAACCATCCACTTTAGAGATCATAAAAAAGCAGTAATGTACAGTGCAAGTGTTGTGTTGTAAATAGAAATACAGTACACAAATGAGGGATCCTAAACTCTTAATGAAACGCTACTGCTTTCAAGTGAAATATCTGTTTTTAATAATTTTCATTTTCAGTTACCGAATGGCTGATATTCTACAATATCAGCCCCCCCCCCCTCCCCCCTTTAGGAAATCTCTGGATCTGCTGGCACAAAAGTAGAATCTAAAAGTTGAAAACAGGATCGATTTTATCCGATATCGATTTCAATATTTTTAGCATGAGTTTTATATAAACATAAAATTCTAATGGCTTTCGCGCGCCGAGGTTTCACTGAATGAAAATGAGAAAAAATTGGGAAGGTACTCAAGTCAGAAGGAATGAATTCTGACAGAGTAAAGTGTGCGGATTCAGGAAGTAAAAAATTCTCTTTCGTAGGAATTTTTTGCTCATTTTTCTCTTATAACTCATGAAATCTTATAATGTTTTATGTATGTGTATAAGGAAATTAGCCCCAATCATTACATTTTTTTTTCATAAAATTTATCTCGAACTCGAATAATTTCGGAGTTATGGCAGTGTGAAAATGAACATTACGCATTTTGTTGCTTGATTTGGAAGTTGTCGTACATTATGGGAGAAAACTGTAGTTTTAGAAAATCATTTCCAAGGTAAAGGACCATGGAAATTATTGAAATTTTACAATAATCATACCGAAAAACATTTTTCTAAGAGGCACGCTCAAAATCAAAAATAGGAAAATAATAATTTTTTTGCAACTCAAACATTGCCAGCCAGAGGTAAAAGTAAAAATTGCCCAAGAAATGCATTTAACTTCGCTGTTCGGATTCGGTATAAAACAGTAAGTCCCTTCCATTCGTGTATAAATATAACTCACACATCATGAATGGATGCGAAATGCTTGACCGAGGCCCATCATGGGCTGTTGTGCCATAACAGCAGTAGTAGTAAACATTTATTTAGTTTTTGGTTTCATTCCCACTTAGCACGTTTTGGTGTTTGAAAATCTTTAAGAGAGGAGAGGGAAATTTCGCCCATGCCCCTCTCCCCCTTGTATCCGCCCGCCCCTGGTGCATACATTTATACATACTTTGTAACACATTTTATTGATCCTATCATAAACTAATATGTTCTACCTTATTTGCATTTATTTAGTAGCACTCAAAAGTAGATTTAGTTTTAGATTTACATGTGGGATTTATTTTCTAGTTTATTATTATTATTATCCAGTTTACTTATATATGTATATATAATATGTATTTCCGTTATTACTTCGTTGGTAGCATAAGGCTCTTCATGAATTCGATGTAAATTAGTGTATTTGTGTGTATTGGCAATTCTTAACCATATAGAATTTCAAAGTTATATGTTGTAAATGAATGATACAAAAACGAATACTATTTTAGATCCTCAGGGTAAAGAATGAAACTTATCAAAACTATACTTTCAATATATTTTAATAGAAATCCATGTACATATATAAACATACATACCTCTTTACATGCATATATACAAATATATTTACAATTTGTAATACTTGATAAAATTCAATTAAATATAAAAATTGCATACTTGCATTTGGTCAGCAATATTTTCTGTTATTTTCTTTACTTTATTCATATATTTCTATAAATATGTATAACCTGCATCTACATACATATTCGAGTATAGAGGAGTAATATTCATATATACAGTTACGGGCAATAACATAAGATCACTAGCTTTTTAAAAAGATATACATTAAAACATTTGTAGACATTCACGACAGTTAAACGAAAAAACACTATAAACCGAGGTTGATATAGATATTGTAAAAAAATAAGAAGTACCAAATTATATGCAAAAATAATAAAATCCACTATTTTGAGGCAGCGCCATTTTTTTTTTTTTTTTTTTGAATTCTGATATCGAATTTTTAGTTAGCGTCCTCAAAGACTCTCTTACAGTTATTTTGATTTATATAAAACTATTTTTAGCCAAATTCGTCCACCATTTTGAATCGGCCATTTTCCGTTTCGGAAAGCTTATTCCATCCATTATTCCAGGTCGCCAAGATCTTGAAAACATTCAAGTACAGAACTTCAAATATTTTTATGGAGACCTTTATCTTTTGACCACCTTTCTTGAATTTCTGCTCAGTGTGCGGCGTTTTAAAAATCGATCGTTAATAAAAAATTGAAGTTTTGGTTAAAAAAAATCCTTCGATGAAGCTTAAGTTTTTAATGCTTGGAATCTGCTGTTTATATTTCATCTAAATCCATCTAAGGCATGTATGTATACGAAAAAAACAGGTCGATATTAACTTGTTATAAATATTATATTTTTTAAACAAAAACAGAAATTCACACGTCAGTTGAAGAGTTATAATAGTAACTTTGAGAAAAATAAAAACTTTATTTATTTGGTTGGTGCGTATGCGAAAGATCGCAACTTCACATCACTTCGGGACATTTGAGATGACACAGTAGTCCACTTTTTCCATTTTTGACCACTTGCTTCGTTTTTAGCAAATTTCTTTTCATTATAGCCCAATATTTTTCTATCGGCCGAAGTTCTGGCCGTCACGTCATTGCCGTTTTGCCGTAATGGCAAGTTGCTAAATATGGCCAGAAGAGGACAGGAGCCTTGTGAAGACGTACCATTGGCAGTAGACGTTTTTGTAAGCACTCTTCTACGTAAATTTTTTGGTTGATGGTACCAGTAGTGACAAAACCTGCACTATTTATGCCGCATTGGCAAATTGCTTGCCAAACCAAATATTTCTTCGCAAACTAGTCCACTTTCTTCAGCTTAAATTTAGGCGTGACATCACCTCTCTTTTTCGAAGTGTAAAATAGTTGACCAGGAAGCTGATTAAAGTCTGCTTTGACATACGTTTCGTCGTCCATGATCATGCAATCAAAATTATGTACAATTTTGTCGTACAGCTTTCGTGCGCGAGTTTTTGCTGTTGCATTTTTTTGTCGTTCCGGTTCGGGGCTAGCGGAAGTTTATACGTCTTAAGTCCTTTTACTCTCCGTATTTTTTCAGCATATCAGGGTGACATATGGACTTTTTTAGCAACATCTCTGATAGATTTCTTTGAAACAAGTTTTTCACTTTCTTTGCTTTTTCTTCCGAGATGAACCCCTCCTCTCGCCCATTTCCAGTTTTCCATTCGGTAGTTAGTCGTTCACTAAAGTTTTTAAGCACTAAGGTTACCGTAGATTTAGCAATTTTTAAACTTTTGGCAATGTCTTTATGTGTCATATGTGGAAAATCTTGATTTTTCCGCACAACTATATCGCGCGTGCTCGATTTCGATGAACTCATTTTGCGTAATGTAAAAAAATCAGAAAAAATAAGGATGCAGAAATGTAAAACGGAAAATTTTCTACGAACTAATAACAGTAACATTTGCTGTAACTGTCATATTTGAATTAGTACAACATATAGTTTTTAATTACCGTATCAGAAAACATAGTTCTAAGCTAAACGTGTTTAACGTTTCACTTTGCTGTCTATGAATAGGAAAAGGGTCCTACTGTTATTGCAATATATTTTTAAAAATAATGAATTGAAATTTTTGGAATATTGTACTTTAAGAAAATGTCAAAAAAAATTGGATTTTTTGAAAATTCTAGGTGCACGGAACCCCTCAAGGTTTTTAATTTTTTTTGTTAATCCCCTGAGTATGTGGGCAATCAGTTTAAACTGAGTCGTCCTCTTCATGTGATGGGTATTTGCAAATTTAGGATGGTGGGAGTTGAGGAGAGCATGTTGGCCATTTTCAACAAGTCTTGCAATCTCGGAGTAATTTTTAAGTAATTATTGCTGATCATTTTCTTTGTTATGCTGTGCAAATTTCTGCAACCGTTGGTTACTGCGGATGACTGGGTCTCGGAAGCCAGAGCATTAGCCCCAGCACTTTTACGCTGTCTAACACTGTTTTTCACTTTCCTATCCGGTGAGCTATACAAAAACTTTGACTCCCTCCTCGTTCTAGATATGTTCAACTGACCCTATTTTACTGTCCGTAACTGTACATACATACGTGTGTATGTATTGAAATCTAACATATCCATTAACGTATTTTATTGCTATATATTTTACAATCCAAATCCATGAAAGGATATATGCTCATGCATAGTCAGTAGTATTAAAGAGAGAGAGAGAGGAAAGAACTTGTCACTTATTTTATTTTTTATTTCATCTTTTTTCTTGCAATACTTAACAATATTTTCAGTTGTTATTTTTATACTTTATTTTGTTGCTGTTGTTGTTTTTGTTGCTGTATGCATTGCTGCCAGTGTTGCTGTGCTGCTTTTTGATATTTTAATAATTTCCATGCATGAGCTGTCAGTGTGTGTTGTATGATATTCAGGATATTCAGCATTTTCCCCATAACAGGATATTCAGGCATACACACGCACACACACATATACACACGTATAAAGAATGTATCTGCAGCATAATACATAAATACACATGTATGTATGTGTGCGCAAGTAAAATACAGCTTCGTTTTGGAAACAGGAAATGCGCAAATAGCAGCATAAGATCTGTAGCGTTTATGTGTATTTTCTTTCTTTTCGTTGCTTCATCCTTCTTTTGAAAGAAAAAATACTTAAGGGTATGCAAAATAAAAGGTATAAAAAATAGTATAGATCTTCATGCTACTACGCAGGCAAAACTGAACTGCATAAAAAGAAGAACTTACGTTCAAGTAACCACGAATTTTATTGTACAATATATACATAAATACTTATGCACGGATATGTATTTGTATATATATGTATGTATACTGTGGGTAAAGCTTTAAGAGGACTACAATTTTGAAACAATAACATGACATTAAACATGCACTAAAACAAGACTTAGTTACATACTATTTTGATATTACTTATTTGTTTTTGCGTATGTTAGTGTGTGTCTGTGTGAAAGGACATAGAAGCGCATTAAGGATAACATAAGGAGAGCACGACAGGTTATAAAATATGAACTTAAGGTGAACAAGAATATTTTTGTACATACTTATCTCCATCACTACATACACACTCATATACACACTTAGCTAATAATATGAACATATAAACTAAGATGGTAATTTATTATTTAGAACGCATAAAATGTGAAATTGACCTCAAAGGAAACACTTTGAAGTTGTACTTTTAACTCTAAACTATAAAAACAAACTTGAGCGTAACACACTCGCTTGCTCACTCGCTCACTTGCTGAGTCTTTCATTCTTTTACTCGGTTTCTTTGCTTTCATTGAATGCGCAAAGAGCTTGAATAACTTGTATTAAAAGAAGCTACATTGCATCCTGTTTATCTAACCATAAATAAGGATCTTATATGTACAAACACACATACTTTTATGTGTTTATACGTGTATATGTGTGTGTGCGTGTGTGTGAGTGACTATAATACACCTAAAAACTATGTTATATTTGGTGCTTGCTGCTGCTGCTGCACACAAATCCTAAATCAGTGCTAAGCAGCTTGGAAAAATAATTACGTTCGTATGTACACAAAAGCAAGAAAGCAAACGAGCGAGCGAGTAACATAGTTTCAACTTTTCATGTTTAACACAGCAACCAACTCCCAGCCACTAGCAACTTCTTGCTAAGATTGTAAAGTCGGAAATGTTTTGGTATAAATTTATTTATATAAATCACTTTCGTGCAAAAGTTAAGCTTATAAAATAGAGCAAACTGTAAGCATAAAGTTCGGTTGTCGCAAAGGAGTAACTATGTCGCTAAAATACTCATGTAGTTTTGTACATAGAGTAGTAGAGTAAATATGAAAATGAGCTGAGGATGCGTAACGTAAGAAAAGTTTACATCGAATTGAATACTTACTTACTATTTGATAATTTGAAGAAGGCCATAATATTGTTATCGAAGTCTAATGGAGTACATACTAAACTGTGTGTATTTTTATATTTTCCATTCGTTGAAGTTACAAAACCTCAATCCTTAGGGTGGCTGGGTTTAATGAAAATGCTTTGGAAAGATAGATTGGAAAAATTGGAACATTCATGTTATTGAAAATCTTAAATCTGGTATTTCTTGGTTCAACAGAAAATAAACAGTAAAATATTGTCCTAAATTTTAATATTTTCATACATAATATTAAAGGAATTAAATTTAAAAAAAAAAAAAATTATTTTTTTTATTATTTTATTTTTTGATGATTTGATTATATCTCGAATTTCTAGCATCATTCAAATTAGAAAACATTTTTTTCTCTAGTTTAATACCTTCAATATTATGTTTGAAAATATTAAAATTTACAAAAATATTTTACTATGAAAAAAAAATTAAAAAAAAAAAAGCTCGATTATACCACATTACCCCCTTAAAACACTTTTAGCATTGGCAACGGGTATTGCTTTAATTTGCATTTAAAATTTTCACAAGTTCTTTTTGGCTCATGTGAAAAAATAGAAAATAAATAAATGAAAGACTAACTATTCCACACTCTTCAGATATTGATCAATAAAATTATCATTTTACATTCTTCCCCATCAAACGGCCGACCGACTGAATCGCAGAAAATACTCCAACAATCTGAAACGTTGCACCGAAGGTTCTTATCACTTTCTAACGATAACTTCAGTATGAAAATGTAATGAGTAAATGGCTCCCATACACATATACATATGCACATTCATACTATGTATTTATATTTCCGAATTCTCTTTTTGTGCCACATTGTTATACTCAGTCATTCATTGACAACTACATTCACCCAACCAAACAACAATTCCCAGAACACGTGCTGCATTGTGCTGCTGTAGCTGCTGCAGTAAGTTTATTGCGAAATGGGCTATTACCAGCGCTTATGTCTGTTACTGATACAAAGGAGGAATTTTCTTTTAAACACAAAAGCAAAGGTAACTAAAGTATCTAGGAAAATGAATGAAGTAAACAATTTACAAGCCACAACACAACAATAACACAGCAACAGTATCAACGACGGGTATCACAACCACACTCAGCTATAAAATTCTTAAATTATGAAGGAAAAACAAGAAAGAAAAAACTCTGACACAAAACAGGACAAATGTCCTCTGCTGATAAAGCCTCATAATAAATGTCGACCTTTCGTTTTTCCATTTATATTATCATACACATACATACATACATACATACGTATAATGAACGTCCAGCTTCACTTCACTTCGTTTACCACTTACTACGGTAGGCGCTTCCTGTTTTGTGCCTGCTTCACCTCTGCCGTTGTTACATTAATGTAGTAATAGTAGTAGTAGAGGTAGACCGCGTGTAGTACCTGCAGCGAACTACTCACATATATACATAAATTCATACCAACATACATACATATACACTCGAATATATATGTATTCGTATAAAAATTTACAATAAACATAACCGCAACAAAAAAAAAATAATAATAATAATAACAGCAAAATACAACAACAACAAGGACTACCCTACTTAGTACATAGTAGGTGTGTGCATTTCGTTTCGTTTTTCGTTTTTTTTTTTCATAGACATGAGATAGCAACGAGAAAGAATGAATGAAAAAAAGTGGAATTTATGTTATTTCCTTGTTTAAGGATCAGATAAGCTAATAAAAAATATTATAATTACGTATCTGACTGGAAGGCTCAACACGGGCTCTTTGCTCTTTATTACTTGCTATGTACACATGTAGTGTGTGTTTGTGTTTCATTTGTTCTATGCACGTTGGTATGTGTGTAAAAAAAACTCAAGTTATTTAAGGCATTGATGGTGATGGCTGCGGTATTTATTTTAGGTTGCCCAACTCTCGTGTTTGAATATGGGTTACTTTTGCCATGAAGGGCACCAGAAGGCCGAAGAGTCTGTATCTTTTGTAAAATTTAATGCATGTACTTAATAATGAAGCGTTTAATTTATTAAGGATCACATATTTTGTAATCACAAAGTAACAGAGAATGTAAATTCATTAAGGAAGAATGAGTTTCGAGTTCAAATTTCAATGTACAATTTTTAAGTTGATTGCGTTTAACTAAAATCGGGGTTTGAATGCAAATTGACACAGTTTTCAGCCAAAACTGTTTGCAACTCAGTAAATTTTTCCGACCTAACATTCTGGCTTTTTGTGCAAAGAATGTATAAACGTTAGTTATTGCCATCGCTTTCTTAGCCAGATAGCGCAGTAAGGCTGCACAAAAAAAACTAAAATAAGCACCTTCTGCACTCGTCACATGATATTTTTTTGTGATCAAAAATTTAAATTTATAAAGTTTATTTGATTTAAATTTTAAGACTGTGAACAAAAGGTAAAGCCATTTCTGAAGAATTCAAAACAACCATTGGTCCCTTTTTAGAAGCGTTATTTTCATTGTTTTTTTTTTAATTTAACTGTAATCGGCACTGATTTTATGTAAAGAGTGTTACTTTATTTATTCACACCAAAAGATGATAAAAATCCAACATTGAAGAAAAAAGTTACAACCTCTTTTATTTGTGTGTTATTTAATTGTTTAAAACAATTCTCACTGGAAAAGTTTATTTTGAAAAACCAAAAATACTAATATATTCTGGGAATCCACATATTTTTGAAAAAATTGTCATGCATTTTATGAAATTGACTTTGAAAATTAGAGCATTTTTAGTAAAAATAGATAATAGTTGAGGTTTTTAGTACGGTAACTAAGTTATGTTTAAAATTTTACGCAACAAGTTAATTTAGTCACATCATTTTGAAAAAATATATGGCAGCACTCTTTAGAGTTAGTAACACTCAATACAAAGTTGCACGAAAATTGAAGTAACTATGTAAAAATAAAATAAACATTTCTTATGCTATTTTTTATGGTAAAAAATTTAAAAATTTACCTTCAATAACAAAAAATAAATATATTTGCCATTTAATTTCCTATTTTTCAAGTTCATCGGATTCGCTTGAAACTCGTTACTCGGGGGTTTTTTGGCATTAAATTCGTAATCAATGACCCCGAAAATCCCTAGTAACGAGTTTCGAGCGAATCTGATCATTTTTTTAAAATTATTTAGTCATATTGCAATAGATTCGCCATTTTGCATTTTCAAAATCTGTTGCGACCTCAAAAACCGCCGAGTAACGGGTATGAAGTTAATTTGACCAATTCTTAAAAAATCGTTTGCCATATTGGATCTGCCATTTTGAAAAACTGAAATCCGATTCGTAATCGGCATACTTTTTTCTATCAGTATCGCAAAAAAAGACGTTTTCGGATGTTGAAACTCGACGAAACTCGCATAACTCAAGCCAACAGAAAGAGCAGAGAACATTCTAAAGAAGCACGTACAGATAAAAAGGCCCAATCAGAACATCTAAAGAAACTGGCTTAACTTGAAGACCTTCAATCAGCACCAAGGTTGGCTGACTAAAAGTTATTTGCATGAAAAATTATTTTTTCGATCTCGATATCTCGAGTTCTACTGAACTAATTTTTAAAAATCAGTAGATGAGTTTTTTAACTTCACTCGAAAATTCGATTTTTTATTTCACGATTTCGCAAAGTTGAAGTTTCCAGCTACCCTACTACTATTTTTAATAAATCAGAAAGCAAAAAATTAATAGATCCAGTTTTATTGATAGCTAAAGAGCCCTACTTCTCAATTAAATTGTAGTAGCTAAGTAATGGAAAACTCAATCTTCGTCTGCTCTGTAATATGTAAGTTACTACATCGTAACTGCAATTTCTTCGTAAATAATAATCGAATATGAAACAAAACGCAACACTCATTACACTATCCCTCTTTTAAAGCCTTTTCTGGTTTAATATCCAAAATAATCTAAGCTACTTGATTGCAAGACGTTTTTTTCGTTTCCTGTAAAATTACCTTTTTGTTGGTTACGATATTCTGCCAGGAAGGTGTCGATATGTAAACAAAAAAAAAAAAAACAAAATAAACAAGAAAATTGTAATATAAAAAAGGATATATATACCATATGTAATGAATCAAAACAAAAATCTAAACAACGAAATAATTACCACAAAATATACAAAATTAATTGACGCTTTACATTTACGTATATAATTTTTTCTTTAACCCTAGACGGCGGTTCTTCGTCGAATCAACGACGAGAACTTTCTTTTTGTTTTTTTTTATACTTAAGGTAAATGCAGCTAATTCCGTACCACTAAGACATTTTGATTTTTAAAAAGAAATTGTTATCATGCCAACGGTACCAAGATTTTTGTCAACTTTACAACTAAAAAATAATACTATGGGTGTAAATATGATATGACGGAATTAGATCCCAAGTATATTTGTGGTTGGTTGGTTGGTTAAGGAGGCTAACCCACAGCAGACCCTCTGTGAGTCAGAATTAGCGTTATAGCGCCGTTTTGAAACCACTTTCTCACCGAATTAGAATTAAAGCTGGACTCATACTAATCCAGCTGGGCTCTTACGCACCTCGTGGAGCTTAGGTAATCTATCAAATTCTTTGAACTGACTGCCGAGCAATCGGACAGGTTGTCGAGGAAATACTTTTTCAAGAAGATGTCTTGATACTTTTTCATAAACTTGAGGAATAAGGCATTCTGGAAGGAATTCTTATGCTTTCACCTTGAAATTTTTATTTTCATTCGTAATTTTTATACTAGATTAATTTTTTATTAAATTTACTTACATTTTTGCACCGACTGCTAAAGTGAATTCAAATCAATTTTTTAATAGTGAATTCGGTCTCTAGAACATGCGAATTCGTTTGAAATTCCAACGAGTAAAATGTTAGTGATTTAATTTCTCAAAGTGAATTCTAGAACACATAATGAAATTAGTGTGATTTCAATTCACTTTCACTCGAAAGTGAATTCTGGAACGACTTTCATGAAAGATAATCACTTGTCATCAAGTGAATTATTTATTTACGCTAAGCCGAAATACTTATCAACAATGTCAAGAAATAGATTCAGGTTTATTTTATCTTATTTACGTTTTGACGACGAACCGCAAAACGGGCTAGTTCGCGCCAACAAGAAAGTTGTGGGATATGTTGGTAACAAAAAATGTCGAAATTATCCGATATGTAGCAAACGATGAACAGTTGTTGGCTTTTAGAGATTTTATAAATAAATTTTAAGATGTTCATCCCAAAAATCAACCATCAAAATACCATCTTAAAATAGTGATGATGTACGATAGCGGCTAAAATATATGGTGGATGCTATACCGTACTTAGGTAAAGGATAGAATAATACTAACCTACCACTTGGAGAATTTTATGTGAAAGAGTTGCTAAAATCAATTCGTGGTAAGTAACAATCGTAATGTTACTCTGGATGACTGGTTTATTTCCGTCCCTTGGGCAAAGTCGCTAACACCATTCGAAACACTGAAATCTAATAAAAAAGAAATTCGACCAGAAATGAAAGCCAATAAGGGTCGAAAATGTGGAACGTATAAATCGAAATCATCCAAATTAGTATTTTTACTGTGTTTGTGTAATGAAGAAGGTTCGATTAACAGTATTAATAACAAGGTACATATGATCGAGCTCTAAAATTCTGCAAAGTGCTGTAATATGAGCTGTTTCCGTAAAACGAACCGTTGGCAAATGTGCATGTTTTGAGGTAGAGAGTCTACTCGATATATTCGTTATATTAAAAATGAATGTTGAAAATGTTGAAGAAAGAAGTACGCAATCAACATACAATACAAAAACAAAAATTTGTGCATTTTGTGACAAAATAGTATAACTAAGTTGCTTTATTTAGTGATCTCAAACATAAATGCTGTTAAATTAACCAAAAAAACAAAAACAATGAATTAGTTTTGTTTTTGGATAATAAATCGCATTGAGAAAAGGAAACGGTTAATAATTTTGAATAAATAATAAAGTATTTAATAAAACCAGTTTTTTTATATAGGGAACAATTGACGCCGTCGATTGGACGAAGATGGATCTTAGTCTATAAAAAAATGAAGTGCCGTTTAAGGGTTAAACGGTAAGGGTGTAGTCTGACCACATCGCATATTTTCACCTCTACTCAATTCCCTCATGAAAACTACTTCATTCAGATATAGCAATGCACAATTCATACTATGTTTGTGCAAACAATGCACGTTATCATATTTTTGTCATTGTTATACTTTGCACTATATTCGAAGTGTAATCAGATGCACCAATCAGAACTGGGTCATCTATTATGACATGACCAGTGCCGTATGCATGTTTGAGTGTTATAAGAACTGAGTAAATTATAATAAGTTATTGAGAGAAATAGTTATTCATAATAATTGTAAAATAGTATGGTATATAAGGAAAGAACATTTGAATAAAGATTAGGTTTTGACATTGCCCAATACGATTTTGGCAAGCTCACTTCCTCGTTTTAATTTAATACGCCGTAGCAGTCTTAACAAATATTTATTTTTTTCTGTAGTCAAACAGTAGGACATATTTTATAGAGCATTATGTCATTAAAATTCGAGTCCTAGTAATAAACATTCATATATTTTTGGGGAAGAGCCGCAAACCCCATAACTTCTCTTTGGACCCACCACTGCTTACAGTCAAATACGCATGTATCTAATTTGCTTTAGGAATTTACTTCTCAAAAAATTTTTAAATCATTACGGTTTTCGTACTTCAAAATGCTGTATCAATGCTGTATAGCTCGGGTTCTTAAGTTACACGTCATCATATTAGTAGTTATAGTGACGACTTGTGTAAATGGCTGTGAAATAAACGAAACCAGTTTCCTAACTCTTTTGAAGAAAGTGAGATTGGAAAGAAATTTTGAGACCATCGTCATCTGTGGCACTAGTAGTAGAAAACTTCCACCAACTTGTATGGGAGCAGAACTTTTCGGGAGACTTAATGTGCCCATAATATTGTTACATGCTTCAGAGAAGCGCATGCAAAGAAAAGGAGTGAGTATGAGTAGTGAACTGGCTCTTCTAGTATATTGTGTTGATGAAGATATGGAGATACAAACGCTTGATGGAGTGCTAGATTTTTTAGGATATATGCGCAGTATTCGTATTGTATTCTACTTGCACCAGGAGAAATATTACCATTCCCATCAAAAGCTACAAAATTTATTTACTTACTGCATGCAATACCATTTACCACAAGTAATTGCCATTTTTAAGGATTTTTCCAGCAGCATGCATTTCTACATCTATAAACAATTTCCGCAGTTCATAGTTAAAGGAAAAGATCTGCTGAATGGAGATTACTTCCCTACCCACCGATTGAATGATATAAAAGGTGCTATCATACGCGCATATCCCATTCAAACTGAACCATCCAACTTGGTGTATCGCGATAAAAATGGTACGGTGCATATAATAGGCTATGCTGCAAAAACAATAAAAACTTTTGTAGAAAAATATGAAGCACAATTGGAATATCCGCTGTCATTTGGTCTAGATAAAAGTTATTCTAACCAAGAAGTACAAAACTATTTAAGGAACGGCACACTGGATATAGCTTTGACGTCTTGGAATCCATTGGTCAGTATGAGTTGGCATGGTTTTTATGCAATTCTAGAATGGATCGACTATGGTCTCATGATTCCAATGCCTGTGCCATTAACTCTTCAACAAATTTATCCTTTTTTATTCAAATCATTATTTGTTGGGATTGTAATGCTGTTGTTGTTGCTTTTCTCAGTTTTGCTTACTATTGAGAGTTTGAATAAGCAGCGACGTTGCCACCACCAGCACCATGATACATTTTGTCAACTGTGGCTAAACATAACTATGACAACAACACTACGTGGAATATTAGGTGAAGTTATGCATTTGCAGTCGGCAAAGCTCAGTCTTTTCAAGAAGTATGTCTATGCATGCATATTTATAATTGGGATATTTGTCTCAACCACATTTACAGCATACCTGCAAACTTATTTCACTAATTCACCCATACCAAAGCCTATTCAAACATATGATGAATTGATTACATCATCACTAAAGATATACACATACTCGGATTATCATACTAGCATGCTGACATATATTGCTCCAAGTGTTTGGGAACAGATTAAAGATATCTTCATTGTTACCAAAAATCTCACCAAATTTCAACAAACACGAAGATCATTGAATCGAGACTATGGTTATATTACCGCAAGCCCAATGCTGGCAATTATTGAAAGGCAGCAATCGCTATGGCCACGTCCACTTTTCTATATTCCCCAACAACTTTACTTAGCTAAAGGATCACCATTGTGTATGCCGACACATGAGCATTTCATTTATCGTATTGCACTCAATACACATATAAAACTTCTGACTGAATCGGGTATATTGAAATACTGGATGTCTCAAGCTTACGCGGATATGTTAGCATCTGGTCACATTAATGTTCATGTACCGCAACACCAGGAAGTTCTGAAATCTCTGATTGCATCTGATTTATATTGGATATGGTGTATGTATGGTGTGGGCGTGGTGTTTGGTTGTATTACATTCATATTGGAATACGTTTACTTGAAATGGAGCAGCAAGAGACCACGATTTTCAGATGTTGCACTAAGGGGAAGAATTTGTTAAAATAAAATGAAATGTTTACCGAAAATATATTTTCCCATGACATGTCCTGATCAAATCAGTACGTCTGGCTACCCTACACTGTGTAATGCTGCTGTGGAAATGGTTTAGTGAGAGAAGAGATAGACCGATTGGACTTCCGTCCCTTATTCCTGTCCAGTGCCGTATTTAAAGCACAGAAATAAATAAATAAATAAATAAATTTAATTCTTTACGCATTTTATACTTGAAAATAAACATTAGGCTTTGTTATTATACATTTGCGAATTTAATGCCGCTAAATTGGGTATTTCGACCGGTGTGATTCGTGAGGATACTGACCGGTGTCATAAATATGATTGAAAAGAATTTGCAAGTTTTCATCGTCTAACAATTTTAAAATTTCAGAAGGAATTTGGTCAGGTCCTGTAGCCTTGTTATCTTTCGATGTTATAATGGCCATCTTTCTTTCATTCATAATTAACACAATAGGTCGCATTTTTAAAGTTGACCCCAGTATTTTCATTTCTGTTACGTTCCAATGTTACTTAAAACACTAAAATTTATACTAAGTAACATACTTAACATTGTGAAAGTGTTGCTTCTTTCAGTTTACTGAGTTGCCAGATTTCTTTATATTCTATTATAATAATAATTAGAATTAGATTCTTGTTGCACATATATTTACATCGTATATGTAAGCTTCTACTTCATGAAATATATATGTATGTGGTGGATGTACGTTGCGGAATGATTACTGGTACGCACGGAATGCTATTGAACTTGTGGGCGTAGACACGATGCTGTTGCTCGTGCTTGCAGAGATACGCAGGATGCTGAACAAATTTCACTTATTACGTTTATGGCCGCGATCTGTCTCTACGAGGCTGTGCTTGCGCACTAACAGACGATTGCAGTGCGGTCGCCGTCACTTCAGTTGAAGTTTTTCACTTCACCTGCATGCCTGACACTTCGTCACTTCCTCTTTCATAAAAACACTTCGGTTTCCCAGTTTCAATGAAAGACTAAAATCGATCAAAAACAAAAATTTAAATATGCTCATCTCTGTAATATGCTCCGCTGTGGCCAGATCGGTGTGATTGAATTTATATCTTCTATAAAAGTAAAAAGATACCATTTAGCATAAATCCTTTAGTATATTCTGAGACCTTTTGTGTTTATTTAAATACCTATGCAGCAACACTGATGACGCACTGTCATATAATTTATTATAATTTGGTTGAAAATGAAGAGAAGATTTAGAAGGCGAGTGGAGGATTTTATTTCTAAATGATTTTATGCAAAAAGGCGACAGTTTCGAAGAATTGGGCCGTTTTGTTTTTGGCTTGAAAAATTTCCTAAAACAAATTATGTACCCTCATTCAAAAAGTTTTGTCGGAGCCTTATTGTGTCTGCCACACGGTAGCACTCCACCAAAAGTTTTTTTTCGCAAACTAAGCACATAAATTGTGAAAATATGTCAATTTCTTATTACGCATCAAAAAACACTTCACTTTTTTAAAAATCACTTAGATTTTTTAAGAATTTCAATTCACAAAAAAATTTCAAAACGACAGCCCTGGACGATTGTATCATCCCGTATTGTCATCATCGATAAGCGACTCGTTTGTTTAATACTATTTTATATGCAATAATACTGTTTTGTAAAATAACTCATTGCCACCCTGAATACTCGGCGTGCTCGGTGTACAATATACCGAGCATATCGTGTTCGATGTGAGAGCGAGTAAAGACTCTCTCTTTGTGATCGGTGCAACAACAATTTCATGGTGTTCGCCGAGCATACTTGGTTTATAATTAATGATTTACTATCAATTACCTGAATTGTCAGTTTCATTATTGAACAATCTTTTTAACTGTTGAGGAAAAAGTAACAATATCCCAAAGCGTAACGCTGGCGACTTCGTGACATCCAGATGGCGATTTTGTCATTACTTTTTCTAGCAATCCGATACTGTTGGTGAACCCGCCATCACCTATGTATTATCTCGAAAACGGCAAGACTCACCGCGCTGTTGTGTGTATAGGAGGCGCTGTTAGCCCCAAACAATTTGGTAGGAGTTAGTTTCGCTTATTGATATTGCTTCAAGCTTTAAGTACCGACAAATTCGTTTAAAAAAATTGAATGCCAAAAAGCGGTAAGCAGTTTTGATTAACGAAAATTGTGATAAAAAAAAATTGAAAAATTACTGAGTTTTGTTTTTAAATGTAATAATTTAAAATAAGTTAAGGTGGGGCGAACCCGACCTATGTTAAATTACATATACAGTGAGTGTCATTCATAATCGTACAGGGACGCTTCTGCAAAATTTTCGAAGAATGAACTGAAATGTTTTTAAGTTTTTAAGAAAATATTGTTTAATAATAGAGCAAGAAAATTATTTATTAACAAAAAGTAAAAAAAATCAATCATTAAAAGAAAAAAAAAACCCTAATTCATTACTGTTGCTTTGAGAATAATCGGTCAGTTAAAATCGTACACTATAAATAAACAAAAAAAAATTATTGGAAAAAGTTATTTTGTGTTATTAAAATTAGTTTTAATATTTCGTTGGAAATCCCTTATTAGTTTCTGCAGCTTACAGACGTTTCGGCATTAAAGTAACTCTTGTAGTGCTGTTTTTAAATCGTTTATGTTGGAAATTGGTTGTGTTCTGATTTTTTTGTCCAAATGATCCCAAACATGTTCAATGACGTTAAAATCTGGCGACTGGGCCGGTGAGTTTATAGCTTTGGAGCAGTTGTAGATGGTCCACATACGCGAAATATGTGCTGTATACTTTGGATCATTGTCGGCATACAGCTTGAATGTACTACGGATACCCATTTTCTCAGCACTCTGCTTCAGATTTTCCTTTAAAATATTTATATATATGTCTATTGATTCATCCGCCCGTCTATAAATACTAAACTACCTACTCGATGAGCGAACATGCAGCCCCATACATTTTGTGACCCTCCACAGTGCTTTACTGTCGGACGCAAATGCTTGGGATTCATTTCTGTATTCGGTTTTCTTCATATATTTATTTTATCATCCGATGCAAAAAGATTAAATTTTGACTCATCAGTAAATATAACGTCAAACTAAAATTCTACTGGCTGCTTTAAGTACTCTCTAGCAAATTCCAATCGTGCTATTTCTATTTCTATTTCGCTCATTGATAAGAGGCTTATTACGTGCGACTCTCCCATGATAATACAGTGCAACAAAAATTCAACTTTTGTCTTACGCGCGAGATTTTCCAACGGTTTTATAGTAACTCAGGGTCGCTGATTACGACTGCGTACTCAATTTTTCCCCATCACATCCAGTTCTCCCACAATATAGGCCTGAAGTCGAAAAAATGGGGTCTTCAGGCGCTATTAAAAAATTTCTTTATTTCAACAGATACGAATTTGAGCAACGTTGTTAAGCATAAAGAGTTAACAATTTCCATCCCCTACCCTTTGTCTTGAAAATCAAGGTTTAAACCCCCTTTTTCGATAAATAGCCGATAAATCAAACTCCGTTTGGACAACTATTATACTGTTTTTGGAGAAAATATTCCTTGTAGAAAATTTTTGTTGAGAAACTTATTCGGTGAATACCCAAAAATATAATCATAAACAGCTGTACGATTTTCAGTGAGGCTACTTTCGTGACTTACAAGCAGTGATGCCCATTTTTTTAATTAACAAGGGATTTTTTTCAAACAATATTTACTACGTTCTAAACTAAAATGTATGGTCTAATAATTAATAAATTCGTTTCCATTTTTGGTAATTGGAACAACATAAAATTTGAACAATTACTATTTTAACTACTACTGTACGATTTTGAGTGACACTCACTGTATATAAATATTTTGTTATTTAATTTTTCCGCTTGCAAATAGCGGGGTACACAAATATCTATGCGCAGAATTTTAAACTTATCCGTTCTGTGCTGGATCCTTTGAATCTCAGAACATCATAATAGACATCTTTGGTCATGAATCCAAAATAAAAATCTTATGGGACAAAAAATAAGATCGCTCCTTAGAAAATCTTTGCTTTCGTTAGTGGTTTCAATAATTGTTCTCCAATTTCAGATTTCTCATAAGAGCTACAACCTGTATTCGCATATACGGAGACTTTCCACACAATTAGTTAATTGCCAGCAATAAAATTAAATTTCTAGAATATGAAAAAGTTGAAATTCAATTCTATAGAGTGGTCAAATTACAATCAATATGTATAATTATATAAATATGCTTGTAACTAGCAGTAGCGGATATGGGGGGGGGGGGAGGGGCTGATTTTACTAAATGAAAATTTTATTTAATGAAAGCATTTTGAGATATTAGTGTTATAAATAAATAAACAATTCAAGTCTAAAACTAAGTTAGATACTACAATTTACGTCAAAGAGTATGGAAGCCAACACTTGGTCAAGTTGTATGTTTAAGAGCAACTCGCCTATAAGAAAAAGCCACCAATTTCGCAGCCAAACTTTTTCTTAAATATGATAGGTCTCTCCTATAAGTTTAATAAAAGCCAGGTCGCAATATGGAAAGTTATTACTGGCTACAATAAAAAAAATCGAGTTATTTAAAAAAAGAGGCCAAGGGCGCCCTAAAATAATAACAGAAAAGTCGACGAGCATATTTTGAAAATTTCTAATGCTGATCCTTTCAAACTTTTTCCAAAAATTTGCGCACAGCTTATAAATGAAGGCAAGAAGGCCCCCTCAATGCACCATTGCGACATAACAAAATGCACGCCCGCTTTGTACGAAAATTGCCCTACCTAAGTGAGGCAAATAGAAAAAAACGGAGAGAACTTTATGAGGCACACATACTAAAACCTTAAAATTTTTTGGCATAATGTGATGAGTCGATGATTAGACTACGTTATTCCCATGGCATGGTTTATGTTTGGCACAAACCCAAAGAAGAACTATCATATAAGTGTACTTTACCCACAGTTAAGTCGGTTGAAAAAGGCTTTATGGTGTGGGGATATTTATCTGCAAATGGCGCTGGTAGTATTGTGGTACTAGAAGGAAAGGTTAAGGCGGCAGTTTATTTAAAAAATTTTGAGCGAGCATGCCATCTCCGAGGGTCAACGACTACTTGGAGTGAATTTCCTACTTCAGCAGGACAACACACACATACATACAGCAGAAATTGTTACGGAATATATTAAAAATGAAAATGTAAGTGTATTGAAATGGCCTCCTCACCTCACTTATCACCGTTTGAGAACGCCTGGGCAATAATAAAAATTGCGTATTCTTGAAAAAAAACTAAAATCTGGCTGATTTGAAAGATTGCATATACAGAAGCTCTGCAAATTTTCCTCAGGATGAGTATTTAAAACCAGTCAACTATTAATGGACATGATAACTTATTTTTTCTACGTAAATTTAAATGTTTGTGTGTATTTTTTGCTTTTATAAAATGACTTACTATTTTAAGATTGCTTTAATCTAATTCTTTGAAATATTAACTCAATACTTTGATAACTTACTTTTTCTACCTACTATATCTATTTGTTCTGTAGTCATGTACAATCTTTTAAGCCACTTATTTTTGTGAAGGGCTGCAACTGCCATAACCCCATCTGGGTCCACCACTGTATTCAGTCAAATACACACGTACATAATTTTCATTAAAAGTACAAAATGTAATGGATTTGATTGAATATTTAATTTTCATTAAAAGTACAAAATGTAATGGATTTGATTGAGTTTTATTGTTAATAGCTTTAGGAATTTAGCTCTCAAAAATTGTAAAACTTTTGAAATCAGTACAGTTTTGAGAAGTCAAAATGCTGTATCAAAACTGTATTGCTCGGTTTCTTAAATTACACGTCATCATATTAGTATTTCTAATGGTTACTTGTGTAAATGGTTCTGAAACAAACGAAATCAGTTTTTCAACTCTTTTGAATAAAGTGAAATTGGAGAGAAATTTTGAGACCATCGTCATCTATGGAAATAGTTGTGAACAACTACCAAAAACTTGTGTGGGAGCACAATTTTTGGAGGGTCTTAATGTACCCATAATATTGTTACATGCTTCAGAGAAGCATATGCAGAGAAAAGCAGCATATATTAGTAGTGAACTGGCTCTTCTAGTATATTGTGTTGATGAAGATATTGAGACACAAACGCTTGATAGAATGCTAGATTTTTTAGGATATATGCGTAATATGCGTATTGTATTCTACTGGCATCAGGAGGAATATAAACACGACCACCAAAAGCTACAAAAGTTATTTACTTACTGCATGCAGCATTATCTACCACAAGTAATAGTCATTTTTAAGGACTTCTGCAGCAGCATGAATTTCTACATCTATAAACAATTTCCACAGTTCACAGTTGAAGGAAAAGATCTGCTGAATGGAGATTACTTCCCTTCCCATCGATTGAATGATATAAAAGGTGCTATCATACGCGCATATCCCACGCAACTTGAACCATCAAACTTGGTATATCGAGATAAAAATAGTAGGGTGCATATAATAGGCTATGTTGCCAAAATTATAAAAACTTTTGTAGAAAAATATGAAGCACAATTGGAATATCCGCTATCATTTGGTCTAGATAAAACTTATTCATATCAAGAAGTTCAAAATTATATAAGGAACGGCACACTGGATATAGTTTTTGGTGCTTGGCATCCATTGTTCAGTAAGAGTTGGCATGGTATTTCAGTAATTCTAGAATGGATCCCATGTGCCCTTATGGTTCCGATGCCTATACCATTAACTCTTCAACAAATTTTTCCATTATTATTCAAATCATCCTTTGTTGGTATTATAATCCTGTTGTTGTTGCTTTTCTCAGTTTTGCTTACCATGGAGAGCTTCGACAAGCACCGAGGTCGCCACCAACAGCAACATACATTTTTCCAATTATGGCTAAATATAACTATTACAACCACACTACGAGGAATATTAAGCCAACCTATGCATTTGCAGTCAACAAAGCTCAGTCTTTTCAAGAAGTGTATGTATGCATTCATATTTATAATTGGAATATTTGTCTCAACCACATTTACAGCATACCTGCAAACTTATTTCACTAATTCACCCATACCAAAGCCTATTCAAACATATGATGAATTGATTACATCATCACTAAAGATATACACATATACGGATTATCATTCTAACATGTTAACATATATTGCTCCTAGTGTTTGGGAACAGATTAAAGATGTCTTCATTGTTACCACAAATCTCTCCAGATTTCACCAAGTGCGAAAATCATTGAATCGAGACTATTGTTATATTGTAATAAGTCCAATGTGGGAAATTATTGAAAGACAGCAGTCGTTATGGCCACGTCCACTTTTCTATATTCCCCAACAATTTTACTTAACTAAGGGATTACCAGTGGGTATTCCAATACACGAGCATTCCATTTATCGTAGTGCACTCAATACACATATATCACATTTGACAGAATCGGGTCTATTGAAATACTGGAAGTCTCAAGCTTACGAGGATATGTTAGCAGCTGGCCGCATTAACCCTTATGTGCCGCAACACCATGAAGTTTTGAAATCTCTGATTGTATCTGATTTATATTGGATATGGTGTATTTATGGTGTGGGCGTGGTGTTTGGTTGTTCTGCGTTTATATTGGAAAGCGTTTACTTGAAGTGGAACAGCAAGAGACAACGATTTTCGAATGTTGCATCAAAAAGAAGGAGTTTGTGGAAATAAAATGATATGTTTTCAGATTTTTTTTCTCATATTTCAATTTACTATTTGTCTTAATTTAAATTTAAAATACAGAGCAAAAAGTACTTGTTTCGGCTGTTACATAATTTTGCCTCCACTTACTATATGTGAATTAAGATCAGGTTTCGACTTTGCCTAATACGATTTTGGCAAACTCACTTCCTCGTTTTAATTTAATACGCCGTGTAGGGCCCTGAAAAATACTAATAAAATATATTTTCATATATACCTTGTATACAAAAGTAACGCTTTCCAAAATATAAAGCAAAAATAAAATTAACGATAGCCTTTGATTGTTCATATTTGACAGTCTTAACACTCTGCGTCTACACCTACCAGTGCCGGCATGCCAATTCAGAATACGTAATATCTGTCAAAAAACAGAAAAATTGTCTTTGTGACGTAGGCATCCTGCCAATTATCATGCCAATTCATTTCCAACAAAATGTCAGGCACTTCGTTTCTAACAATTTGCTCGCTTTAAAAGTTTATTTCTATTTGTACTAAGTATATAAACTAAAATTATATTTAAAATTCTTGAATTAAATCTAAATGTATTGTGTATATGAAACAAACTGAAAAAAAATAAAAAATAGAGCTGTAGAACTGTGTCAACATTTTTTTATATAGCAAAAAGGATATGTTTATCTAAAGACCATAACTTACGTTTTTGTACCTTCGATAATGATACCTTGGAATACAGTTCAAACTGCATGTTTTAATGCCGTCCAAGTCGTACTTTCCTGTACATTTTCAGGAGCTTTCTCATAAAGTTTTTTTTGTACTTTTACGGATTTTTACTTCATACGTTAAACGTACAGTTTCCATTCCGGTTTCGGATGCGGAAACGTGTGTGAGTATACCATACTAAAACGTACCATTTTCAGACCGAATGGTTTGTTGAGTATGGTTCTTATTTTATCTTATTCCGTGATAAATTACCAAAATAAAACAAATATACGAGATTTACATTTGAATAATGGAGCCGGGGAGCAACTAAATGCTATTCTTAAAATGATCAAAAATAGCTATACAAATTCTTGCCATCCAAATCCATATGCACAGAAAAATGCTTCTTCTTCTCCAAACTTATAATCTGTTAAAAACGAAACTCGCCTTTTTTGTCGTGTGTCCACCGAAATTTTAAATTCAGAATTTCAACGAATTTCACTATCATGTGTCCGCACTATTAGCCATTAAAAAGTAAATACTAAGTAACAAAATTACACTCCTTTTATAATTGGATATAAAAACGATTTTCAGCGCGAAAGCAAAAATTAAAATTCCATAACCCCGGGAAAATTGTTGTCCCGGCCATTTATAAATTAAAGAAAAACTCGGGATGTCCCGGTGAAGCCGGGACGTTTGGCTACACTATCTGTAGCCCAACAATAAGAAACTTTTTAAAGAGCATTTTTGAAGTCGAATTGTAATGACTTGTGTTATTACAATTCGAGCACTTACATCCATATATTTTTGCGACGGGCTGCAATCCCCTTTTGGAGCCACCACTGAATGCAGTCAAATACGCATGTATATAATTTGCATTAACTTTGCATAAAAGTAATGGATTTGATTAACTTTCATATTTAATAACTTAAGGAATTTTATTCTGAAAAATTTTAACAATTTTGAAATTGTTACAGTTTCCGGACCTCAAAATGCTGTTTCAAAATTGTATAACTCGGGTAATAAAGTTACACGTCATCACATTGGTATTTCTAATATCAACTTGTGTAAATGGTTGTGAAATAAACGAAATCAGTTTTTTAAATCTTTTGATGAAAGTGAAATTGGAGAAAAATTTTGAGACCATCGTCATCTATGAAAACCGTACTGAAAAACTACCACAAACTTGTATGGCAGCACAATTTTTGGAGAGACTTAACGTGCCCATAATTTTGTTGCATGCTTCAGAGAAGCATCTGCAAGGAAAAGCAGCATATATTAGTAGTGAACTGGCCCTTTTAGTGTATTGTGTTGATGAATATATTGAGATACAAACGCTTAATGGAATGCTAGATTTTTTGGGATATATGCGTAGCATGCGCATTGTATTCTATTGGTACCAGGAAAAATATCAGCACTTGCACCAAAATCTAGAAAACGTTTTTACTTACTGCATGCAGCATTATCTACCCCAAGCAGTTGGTATTTTTAAAGACTTCTCCAGCTCCATGCATTTCTACATCTATAAACAATTTCCACAATTCACAGTTGAAGAAAAAGATTTGCAGAAAGAAGATTACTTCCCCTCCCATCGGTTAAATGATATAAAAGGTGCTAACATTCGCGCATACCCCATACAAGTTGAACCAAACCTCATGGTATATCGCGATAAAAATGGAACGGTGCAAATAATAGGGTATGCCGCCAAAATAATAAAAACCTTTGTACAAAAATATAAAGCACGTTTGGAATATCCTCTGTCTGTTGGTTTAGACACAAATTATCTATTCAAAGAAGTACAAAATTGTATAAGGAACGGCACACTGGATATATTACTAGGTTTTTGGAATCCATTCTCCACGATGAACTGGTATGATTATTCAGTTGTTTTAGAATGGATCGACTATGGCCTTATGATTCCAATGCCTCAGCCATTAACTCATCAACAAACTTTTCCATTATTATTCAAATCATTATTTGTTGGGATTATAATGCTGTTTGGGTTGCTTTTCACAATTTTGCTTACAATGGAGAGTTTCAACAAGCAGCGACATCACCACCAACTGAATCATGATACATTTTTCCAAATATGGATGAACATAACTACTACAACAACACTACGTGGAATACTAGGTCAAGCAATGCATGTGCAGCTGGCAAAGCTCACTCTTTTCAAGAAGTGTATCTACGCATGCATATTTATAATTGGAATATTTGTCTCAACTACATTTACAGCATACCTGCAAACTTATTTTACTAATTTACCCACAGAAAGGCCTATCGAAACATATGACGAATTGATTACATCTTCACTAAAGATATACACATATACGGATTATCATGCTAGCATGTTGGCATATAGTGCTCCTAGTGTTATGCAACAACTTAAAGATATCTTCATTGTTACTACAAATCTCACCAAATTTCAACAAACACGAAAATCATGGAATCGGGACTATGGTTATATTGCTTCAAGCCCTGCGTGGGGAATTATAGAAAGACAGCAATCGCTATGGTCACGTCCATTTTTTAATATTCCCCAACAATTTTACTTAATTAAGGGATCACCAGTTTGTATTCCAATACATGAGCATTCCATTTATCGCAGTGCACTCAATACCCATATATCACATTTGAAAGAATCGGGTCTATTGGAATACTGGAAGTCTCAAGCCTACGCGGATATGTTGGTAGCTGGTCACATTAACTTTCATGTGCCGCAACATCATGAAGTTTTGAAATCTCTGATTGTATCTGATTTATATTGCATATGGTGTATGTATGCTGTGGGCGTGGCATTTGGTTGTATTACTTTTATATTGGAGAACGTTTACTTAAGGTGGATCTGCAAGAAACATGCAAACAAACAATGAGAGGCTTCATCATACGTTGAATCATCGTGCCCGGTCGGCAACGCCAAATTGTTAAAGTTAATCTTAAATTTTTCAAAATTAATTATGAAATAAAGTCAATTCAAATAAAGTATCATATATATGTTTATAACGCTGCTGCGATATTCACTACTAACATGGAATCAACTTTAAACACAATCAGGATTCTTGTGAAGAAATTAACACACACGAATTGGCGAAACAACAACACAACACCTGCTGTGTACTGAACAGCGGAGATGCAATGAATAATAGATTGAGTTAGTCAGATTCCGTGTTCACCTATATTAATGAACCCATGTCACAACTAATGTGAGAATTCAAAGACTTGAAAGAAAAGAATGAGGAGTCCATATACATATGTAGATGAAAAAAGCATTGTTAAAATTGATCGTTCAAAAAACACACTATTTCGCCGAGGGCGCAACGTAGAATTACGCTGGTGAGAGACCATAAAAGTCTTTTTTAATTCTTATTAATTGTTTAATTAATCTAATTTATTCGGCCTTTATATTTCTTGTCAACATTGCAATAACACTAATAAAACTTTTAGTGTTATTAAGCATGCAAATTAATTTTGGGGCTTCTTGCCTTTTTAAATATTTTTGAGGAGTCCAGTAAGCACATACATATATAAAAATAATAATTATTTTTCTGTATTAACAAGGCATTATTTTATTTAATAAATACAATCATTGAATCAACACAAGTAATTACAACTATACAACAAATGAGACGTTACTGAGAAAGCCAACGTCAGCGGCTCTGACTTTCCAATACGTTAATTTGAAAGAAACTCGAAGTCGGCTCTCTCAGTGCCATCTCATGTACTTTATGAGTTATTACAACAACCGTATGACTTCTACAGCACAAGCAATAGTAGAATCAGATAAATTTTATGATTTATTTTTTTACGATCAAGTGTTCATAAAACTTACAAAACTAAATGAATTAAAAGTTAAGTATTTCGTTAATAAAAAAAAAAATAAACTGACTAGGTATTTTAAATCCTTAAATAAATGCATAAACTATTTTTGAAAAATAGAATAGAAACTATGGTTGTAAAATAAAATTTTTGAGTTTTCATAAAAAAAAATTGTGCAAAAAAATTGTTCAAAAAAATTCTACGAAAATGGCAGACAGTTGATAGTTAATAGCTTTAATTGATTTTTTTTCATGGCCTCATGGCATTTCATATGAAATGGCAATTTCGGTTTTTAATTTTGACCCCCGTCCACACCTTGCAGAAACCTGAAAAAATTGGAGTGCGAGTATTCGGAAGAGACTTATTTACAGAAGAAAAATCAGAGTAGTAAACCTATTTTTAGTATGAAAAAATCGCATGTAAAAAGTTTCGCGATTTTTTTCATCGTGAATTTCGCGTCAGAAAATTCGTATCGTAAATGTGTATCCAAAACCAAAACATCACTGTGAATATTTTCAGATTTTTCCTATGATTATTTAAGCTGAAAATCTCGAAAAACGAAATTTACAAAATCCGCCATTACTCATTAAAAATTGCAGAAAATGGTCTGAAAAATTAGCCAAATCATTCTAAAATTAAGTGCTTTAAAAGAGTCTATGCGAAACTTGATTCACTTTGGGGGCATTTCTGACATGGAAACTCGGCTATGCCCTTTGGTTGAAAATTTGTGGCCCTAAGTAATTTTGGTACTCCTTACATTTTTCACTCGATAACTTGCAGGGATGACACCAAGTATGCATGAACATAATTAGTGCTACCCATTCTTATCGAATGAAAAAAAAAACGAAATAAAGGGAGCAATAAAAAAATTATGCCAATATATCAAAATTTTCTTGCAAATTCTTGTTCAAATTAAATTAAAAAAAAAAAAATAAACAAAATGAGAAAAAAGTACATGTGTGCACAACCGCAAAAAATGTAAGCAAATGTGCTTACAAATAAGCAAAACGGCAACCCTAGTTCCGATTTCAGCAAGAGCGAATTGCGACCTCTTTACAATCTATACTCTTTATTTTGTCATCCAGTTCTGAACTATATTTAAAATTTCAAGTCTCTAGCTCATCGGGAAGTTTGTTTGAAATCGATTGCAAAATTCCTATCGAACAGACAGACACCATTGAAAGCCAGTTGATATAAACGTGGTAAAAAAGAAACTAATTGTTCGATTTTTTTGCCCGCCTTTTCCAAAATTCTTTTCCAAAATTCTTACCCAAAATTCTTTTCACGCTGCAAAAAATAGCTGAGTTTAGTTTCAAGTTTCTATTAAAAGCTTAACACTTTCCCATTTCATTTAAATTGAGAAGTGAACTAAACTATTGAGATCTAAGAATTGAAATGTAACTATTTAAATTTCCAATTGTACTCATGTGATGCAGCCAGTTTTTAGGATGTTTAATTAGTGCCATATATCTGCTATTGCCGCACACGAGCACATACATACATATATAGAAAAACATATATGTAACCTTCTTTAGTACAGGATATGGTTTATTAAACATGTTCCTACTGTGATAAAACGCAGTTTCAAGACTTGTGCTTATTACCGCAATCCATCTACACGATACTAACATGAAGTTTCCGTATTTGTATCTTTCTCACTTACTCATACATACATACATTCCAATGAATGCAGATGGCATTGTTTTTCGTTGCAATAGCAATAGTAACAGCTAAAGAAGAAGAAGAGGAAGAAACAGCAGCAGTAGCCTCACTCAGTTCGAGACATAAAAACGGAAATTTCCTTCCTAAACTAATAATGGCACCTGTCAAAATTTGTTAGACTATGTAGTGATAGTTGGTGGTATGAACTGGCTAACTAACGAACGGACATACATATGCATATATCACTACACATAAGGCTTCCTGTGGGTGGTTTGGTGGTTGGATGGTTGGGTGTCCAGAGTGTGGATTAAATAAATTCGACGAACGGAAGGATAAACCAAATGGAATTCAGACTGATTTCAAAGCAGTTTTGTCATTTCAGGATTTAACTGATAGCTGAGATGAGAAACTTTTGTGGCAAGCGATGATGTATTGTAAAACGGATGAATAAATGCTGCTGCTACTTTTACATATACAAACATACATACATACAAATATATGTATGTATATATGTGTGCGTAGATTGCATGTGTGTTATATAAATAAAACTCCAGAGAAAGACAATAAAATTTATCACCCGACCACAAGTCACAAAATACTAAACAGAAACGTGACATTTAATATTTTGTGTGAGAGTGTCTGTATATATATATGTAAGTGTATGCCCGTACCCAGTAGGAGAATAGCCAGCCTTTCCAAAATCATGGCTGAATTCAGGCCTGAAACCTGAAAAAATGTTCAGGCCTCCCTCAATGAATGCGTTACTCAAATTTCAGCACTGAATTTGTCAATGAACTCTCATGAAAAATTTATGGCCCAAGAAAAGACACATTAATTTAATAGTAAACTTCAGCACTCAATTCTGTAGTGAAAATCATCAATGTCTTTAGGGATGAGTAATGCCTAATGCATATGGAATGATACCATAAAAATCGGTATCATTCTGAAATTTGAAGGTGAGTGCCGGAATACCAAGGTGAAGCCTCGGATTTCCGAAAATAGTTGCCGAAATTTATAAATGTTCGTCAGTCCTTTGTACTCAAATCCGATTCTGCTGATAATAATAGCGTTTTATGGTAAACAACTCTAAATCACTTTAAGTTTTCCGAATGTACATTTACTTTGTATTTTCAGACACAATACGACGACCACATCATGTTATTTGCCTGGACTGCGCTTGACGTAATCTTTGAATGGGGGCCTCCGGAAACTATATGGCAGAAAAAAATAGATTTAATTTGCTTTCAAGTGACAGTGATATTTTTAAAAAATATGTCATAGGCATTAAAATTCAAAGATGCGAAGAGAAATGCATTGCAGCCGATCAACGTTGGGTGGAAATCTTTAAGCATTTTTCCAAAAATAAAATTCCCCTCGCATGATTAGCTTTGTTTTCTGTTTGTTAGGTACTTTGGCGACCGTTGAGAGAGAGCTCTCGATAATCAAAAAGATTTGGGCCGAGGAGAAGACACGTTTGCGAATCAATATGCTGAGATGTATATTGTCAGCACATTTTTTTTTTCAATTTAAACTAAGAAATTATAATTTAATTTCATAATTCGTTTTATTTAGGTTTGTTAAATTTTAAGTTGCCGATATCAAGCCTTAAATTACTTGAACGAATTGCTGCTGAGGATAAATACAGCCACAAAATAGGGGAAGGGCCGCTGCTGATACTGGTACTTCTTCTTCAGTTGCAGACGTCCATAAAATGACAATGAAATATTTGTCTTCCATTCCAAAATTTCGGCCAGATTCCGGAATCCATTCCGAAATTTCACCAAAATCAGTTGGTTGTCTAAAAAGATATATGGAAATTCAGGGCTGAAAATACCTTAATTTATATGAAAAATTCATTAATATTTTCAGGGATGGGTAATCTTAAAAAATTGATATGAAAATTTAGGGCTGAATTATTGGTCAACTTATTATAATTATTGGTCATTGGCGAATTCTGGCCTGACAAGCCAATACTTTTTCTACTGGGTATTTAAAATGTACAAATATGTGTTTGTTTGTGTATACGGGTAAAGGTATGCCATATGGACCTCGGATATGTCGAGCTTATTTGGTGTTGGGGTTTGTGAGTGTGCACATTTTTTTGTTTCTGTTTTATTTATTTATCTTTCATAAGCATATTTGAATTCTAACTGCCATGCTCATGTATAAGTGTGTATACATATATAAATAATTTTGAAGTGGAGCGCAAGATTTTCTTATTGTATTCTATCTTAAAATTTAATAATTTCAGTTATGCAATTTAGAATAAATACTCGTACGTATGTATGTCTGGACAAAAAGGAAGGAAGGCTAAAGTACAAAGGATAAACGTTCATGATTTTAGACCACATATGTTGGTAATCGTTTAAACACATATCAGTTTCGCTTACCATGCCATGCCACCCGTTGTTCTGAAAACCAAACATGCATATATACCAGTGGCGGTACGGTACGGTATATATACAAAAGCCGGGCTTGCCTACGAATTGGTAACTGAAAATTTGTACAATATGTACTTACAAAAATACTACTTTTGTTTTAACTGAAAGTCGCAGTTCATCAAGTTGGCTTTTACGAGGCTTTTAAAATTTGAAAATGTATGTTTTCATAATATGCTATCTGGCTTATTCTAATAGGAAGTTCAATAGCTTTTTTAGTATGTGCAGTTCCAAAAAAAGTAGCAACACACCAGAACATTCCATCCTTATTGTCAATTTAAGACTTTTTGGTTTGGTAAAAAAAATTCACTGGGCTTGCCTCATCAGTAAATGCTAGGCACGCCCCTGATATATACATAGGTACAAATAAATAAATACATATGCACATAAACCACCCACGTAAATAGAAGGTATGTGCTTGAATTTGATCTTATATACTTACATTTATATTTAAGTATGCACTACCTACTTAGTTAAGGATAAATACGATAAAAGTTAAACAAATCTCACATTCGGTTTACGATGTTAACTGATATTTAACGTATCCCACTTTTTGATCTGGATTTGGACTGGGCAAGACTCTTTAAACTGATTTTGAATATTATAAAAAGGTATGCTGTTGATGCATTTAATACTTATTTGGTTTAATATTGAATAAATAAGTAAAAAACTAACACTACTCAGTATTTTTTAATAACACAGTGAAACAATACCTTTCAAATAGGTATTACCAAGTCAAAACAAACTTGCAGGTCAAAAACATCAAAGTCCTTTTTTAAGAAATAAAATCTAAAAAGTCTAAATGTTGAATTTTATACTGTCTTAAAAAATTAATGGGGTCGCTTAAAAATTTCTGGAACCTATACGTTCCCAGAATCATAAACAGATTTTAACATAATACCGTACATACATTCCCGTGTATCTAGGAAAGACATAGACCCATGAAAAAATATCAATGATAAGTGTAATAATTAGATTTAGATCTGATGTTGCAGTAATAATCTCGCTTGACCGCACATTTTTGCGTCCTACGAGACTGCTCGATCGGCAACCGAACCACTTTGCTCGAATTTCGCGATAATTCCTTCAATTGATCGCTCTTTGCCCCTGATAAACTGGAAATCTCGTTGCAAGTATTTGTGGAATATCTGAACACAAAAAAATCTTCTTGGGGTTGTATAAATCTGTCCAAGTACAGTTTTGTTTTTTGCGTCTCATGAGAAAAACTTTTTGCAGGCATGAAATATATATGTTAAAGTTCAATTAAAAAAATTTCGTGTATATGTGCCACATTTAACAATTTTATGGGTTTTGGGATTCCGTAGCGAGAACTCCAAATGTGATAAAGAAAATCTAAGCTTCCTCGGACATGAATAGTTTAGTCACAAACAGTAACAAATCTCATATTGGTCTGCTGTATTAAAAAGCAAGTGATTCACATAGACTCAAGTAGTTCGTTTGAACGACAGTCATGGGGTAACTGATAATTCCTGATATTAAGATACAATAAATATTCATCGAGACACCAACGGATGTGGTCATTATGAAAAACTTTAATGGAAATTGAAATCAAAAATGTCTGAATGGATCAATCAGGAATCAGTTCAGGCTCAAAAGCATATAAAGGTCTTCCTTACCAAGATTATCATGCTCACAAGCAGGACTGCTGTTATATTCCCCTGGTTATAAAATCCTTCACAAAACTTTGGTCACATAAAATATGTTCAATTGCTTTTATCTCTTCTTAACAGAGTCGACGGTCAGTAAATTAATTTATTTCATTAAAAATACACCAGCACATGAGTTTTTTAATAACTTAGAAATATTTTTAAATTAAATTTCGACGAAAATTCCATATGATTTACACTAACTTAAACTGGCAAATTAAATGTACATACACGCTCACAAATAATATTCATACAAGCAAAAAGTTATTTTTTGTTATTTTTTAACATAAATTTAATCCGTGAAAATATTCACACTCACCTCAGTAGCATAAAACACAACAAATTGCTCATAAATTGAAAATGACAGGGGAACAAGCGTTGAGTTTCATTGGATTGCATAGAGTGACAGTGATGAGACCATATGTGTAAACACACATACATGGAACCAACAGCCAATGCAAACAATCCTGTAACAATTTTTCAAAAATTACAATTAAAAAAAATAAAAATAAAATAGTAAATATATAGAGAAATTTGACGCTGTACGAGTTATATAACCGATGAGCAGCTACTTTTTAGAAGGCCGTAGTTCAAAAACTACTGAAATGTTGGTATGTTCTTTTCGAAAAATGCTTTGTTTTTCAAAGTATCATATTATGTGTGGCGCTTAATCTTCAGAATTTTGTGCAGTTCGCCGGCACGTTATGTTATAAATCCTAAGAATTTTCATTCGAATTTCATTTGAAGAAAATGTAAAACTGTAAGTGCACTTACTTCAGATTTGCGCTATAAATAAGATTCGGCAATTAATTTATATTGCTGCTTGCCAAAACACTGATATTCCATCATAATGAACCCATTACACTTGCACACTTAAGCAAAAATCAATCAAGCCTATTCCCATTTTTATTGGTCACATTACCACACCCATTCGTGATACCTCTTTGTGTCTCCTGTTGCCCTCATTTCACAGCTTATGCATACAAACATCAACAAAGAACAATAAAAAATCAATGAATTTCTTAACTGTTGCCATAAAGTCTTAAAATGGTCATGATGATGGTCAAAATACAATCCTACGCCACAGATATAAATCGACAGAGACCATCTTGCTGCTCCCGTCCTCCCTGCATGCTCAGGCCATCTAACCACAACTCTTAGCCCACAATGACAAACAAATTTCCCCCCATTCCAAAGAGAAAAAACCGAAAAATTACTAAAGTAATCTAATTAGCCAAACACCAATGTAGCGATTGTTTTGTCTAACGATTTTATATACCATATATTTATGTGAGTGTGAGTGCGTGTACATGTGTTTGATTGCATATCTAGTATTGTAATAGTAGTGGTAGTACGTGTGTGTGTGTTTGTGTGTATGTATGTATGTTAAGCATATAAATGAATAATAAAATTAATTTTATGACAATGCATAAAAATGTTGAGCGAAATTAATGAGCAAAAATTGATATAAAAATAAGTTTGAGTTGCGTTGTTGATGCCATACAATAGTTTGATATACATACACACACATGTCTATATCCTTGATAAAAACGAAAGAGGAGCAGCGGCAGAGCAGTTGCAATGAACGCTTTCACATGAGTTAAGGACGCATAAAATTGCAATAATAATATTATTTGTTTTTGTTATCGAAATAAAATGCAATTAATACAATTTATTGTTATGTACTTCTGCCACCATTGCTAATGCTGTATTTGTTTTTGTTGCCGATAAGTAACTATAATCGTGACTCGAGTTTAGCTAGTAAGTGAATTAAAAATGCAAATGCTTTGGTTGTCGTTCGGTGATTGTAACATTTGGTGATGGTAAAAATGAGACACACCATTAATCCTCGTGATGTAGTGGGAAAAACTGTTTGAATTGACATGAGTGATATAATCGACATAGGTATAGGTATATTTAATGTGCTATTATTGGAATAGTGGCGAAACTCACCGTAGTGGTAGTGGGGTTTCATAAAAATTTACTCTATTTACAGATCGTTTCTAAAAATTTGCTTGCGATGAATTGTCAACCGCTGGCATTTTGATAACTTTGTAAGAAGGGGAAAATCACCATAGTGGTGAAAAGAAACTTTTGTCACAACTGACAAGTGATTTCTTTTATATACATACATAACTCAAAAAACGCGATTTTGTAGAAAACGCGTTTAAAGTTTCCAATTGACTCCCACTCGGAAAAAGATATAATGTCAGGTTCCCGGGACGGGATTAAATGTTAAGTTCAGAGGTCGTACTCCGGGAGTCTATGTCATATCCTTCATACTGACGGATCCAAAAGCTCAAACAGTACTGGATCCAGTAATTAGTAATTAGACGATTAGACCAAGTATAACTTTGCCACTGGACAGAAGATGGCGACAGCTTTTTTATCGCAGGTTTTCGCTATCCTGGAAGTGGCGTGCTAAATAATTGAGCAAAGATGGCGTGGAAAGTTCATAGGCGTCTGCAGTGACAGCCAGGCTGCACTGACAGTCCTTGCTAAATGGTCGGCAAGTGTGAGGCGAAACTAAACTGTGTTGCAAAACACAACAAGTTATGTCTGCCTTGTATTGCAGTGAACGAATTGGCCAACAAACTGGCCAACAAGATGGGCCTGGAACCTTTTCTTGGCAAAAGCTCTGAGTAGATCAACGACTTTGCGAGTTTTATTCGTAAAACAATATGGTACGAGCTTGGCTCCGTGAAACAACACAATTGGAAATCAGCGAACTTCTTTTGCATTTGATATGGAACGGCTTGATGACGACGGCCATCATCACCCAACCGATGTGCTGATCTTGTCTTAAAGTGCAAGAATGCGCATTCTAAATTATTGGAAATCGCACACGAGCATTTTTGAGTGCGCATGCACGAATTTGCGCATTATTCCGCGTCAGTGGATGGGCCCCTTTAAAAACAACGATATATTGAACATTGTAATTATCTGTAATTGTCCGGCTTTCACGAAAACAAGGTTAATACACTACACACACTGACGATGGCAGCTAAACGACTACGTCTATAAAAACGCACGTTCTTATGGAGACGTTTATTTTGGTGACGGCACGACCACATGACTGCCGAACACAGTTGTGACTGGCCCCAATTTAATTCTATTTATAATTTGGCAAGCGACAAAGGAAGAAGAGAGTTTGCTCTTGTTATTTCAGTTATGTTGGCTGCTGGTGTTGCCGCTTCCATTGGATTTAGTAGCTGACTACACGATGACAGTAGTATCCGATAGAATTTCGCAGTAGTGTGTTCGTGTGTCTGCTGTCGTCAATGTGTATGGACCATAAGGCTGTAGGGTAGTGATCTCTTAAGTATTCATGATCTTCTCTTCTTGAGCTTCTAAAGCCCATCAGTGGAACAAAAAAGTTCTTTATTGAGAGACCATAGGTTTCTTTATATCCCATTTCTCTTCTCATAATTCTTTCCTGTCTTTCTTCTCTCTTATACTGGATCCTTCCTGTGTATAATACAATGGTATATTAAATTAATTTAACATTTTATTGGAACAAAAAGTACACAACGAAGGGATAAAGGTAGGGTAGACCACTAGCGACTCCTAAGGAGTGGAACGCTTTTGGGGATAAACCTACCTCACCAATTTCACAAATTTTGATCATTAGTCATTCATTAGACCATGAATAAAAAAAAAATTAAAATGGCAAAAAAATACTGGATCTGCTAGTTCGGTAGATTGAGAAATCTACGTAGCGGACTACATTATTAATGTTGTTGTTTAAAGTTTAAACAATAAGGTTCCAAGATATAATTTTCTTAAAATAAGATTACATGCTTTTGAATTTCGGGCAAGTTCGAAAACTAATGATCTGTTTAACGGATTTTTACTCACATACATAAGTATTTAAATTTTAAATGCTCATTCTAATCCTAAATAAAAATCCCCTTCCTGCCGATGAAAATTTAATCCAATTGGATTGTTAGTCAGAAACAAACAAACATTTAAAAAGAGACAAAAAAGTTAACCCCTTTCGTAAATGTCTAGATCCGCTAGCATACGAAAGTGTTAGCTTGCTTTGGGAACTTCATAATTAGAAGTTAGACTCTGTTAAAAAGAATTCTTACACAATTCAGGGGTAAAAGTTTGTGTAGCGTAGATTTGCGGTTGTAATTCAGTAACTCCACTACTGGGCTGCTGCTGCGGCAGGTCTCTGATTTGATTCTTTAATCTTTAATAAAAATTTGAAAGCCATAATCAAAAAACATAACTTTGCCAGGAAAAACTTATTGCTGGCCGCTGAGATTCATGTGTGTATAATTTAATACACGCAAAACTTACAGAAAAGCGAAATTCTCTGCTAAGGCTCACAACCGGCCAACTAAATAACCAACTATTTAATTCTTTAAAAGATATACACAGAAAATAAATGAATGAATTGATTTATTTCAAAAGTTTCTAGAGTAGAAGAAAACTAAATAAATTGAACTTATTGTCATTGAAATATTAATATTCTTAGATACTATGGGAATACGTAAATTATTGTTAGCATTTATGTAAGTTATAAAAAAAAAGAAAACTCCCATTCATATTTACCGTCAGTATTCAATAAAGTATAGAAGCAACATTGTGTTGGAACAGCAACAACAACCTTCATTTCACTTCACGCTCGCTTGCAGCAATCATCCATTGTTGTACTTTGTGTAGTCGCAGCAACATAATATTTTATTGCTGTCACCTCGGCTATTATTTATGTAAGCATTTTAATGTATTTTTGATCACAATAGTTTTTTCTATGAATGGGCCGGAAAGCATGAGAAGAGAGGAAAATGTGGAGTGGGCGCACAAGCAACACCTTTTCTATCTGCTTCTAACTCTTTCCCTCGCAGTGTCCTTTAACTGACTTGATTTATTTGCTCAAAAATAATAATAAAAAAATGAGGTAGCATATTTTTAAAACCCTTTTATTTACACGAATAGCCATGAAACTCAACTCACTCATTTTTGATGGCTGGCAGCATTTGGTGCGTCGCGTCGTCCATTTTTATTTCCCATATTTTCTATTATGTTGTTGTTTTTTTGCTTGCTTTCTCCTTTTACTAGCTGTCATCAACTTTGCTTTCGTTTGCACAATTTCCACAAACAACGTGCAACATTTGAAGTTTAGCATTTGGCCGCCATTTTTATTTACCTTTCAGCGCAATCATAAAAATCATAACGGACGCAATTCAAACAGAACGAAAACAATAAAAAATATACAAGTACACACACATACACACAGTGTGCATGTGTGTGTGTGTGTGAGGAGTATATTGTACATGTGTGTGTTTGCATGCGAAACTTCGCCAAAAAAGTTTCACGCGCGCAAAATTCATTTTTGTTTATTTTCTGTTGCTGCTGTTGTTGTTGTATTTTATTTCCCTTCTCGCCAAAGTAAACAAACAAATTGACAGCAATTTTTTGATATTTGGAGCAATTTAATGGGAATCACATCGACACGGTACGGTGCGGGACGACGTGGCAGCCGGGCTAATCAATGCCGCCGCTTGTTACCGTTACCTTCTAACAGGACAATCAACTTCCGTCCGCCGTCGCCATCCATCCACCCCTAACGAAATGTGTATACTCATGCAGAAGGTACATGCAAAAGCGTGTGGGTAAAGAATGTTAACGCTTTATAGACATTTACCACGATATCAAAAAGCAATTCGTGTTATAAAAAAACAAAACAAAAATAAAATTAAATGAACATGAGCATTGCTCAACTGACTGTGCTCTGCTGCTTTTGTTTTGTGTGCTCTGTTCGATACTGTTCGAGTTGCCTTGGTTCATTGGTTGGAGGGGGCGCGAGGAGCAGGCTGGGCTATTCTTTTTTACTTTATATTTGTATAATTTATTTATTATGTTCAGGCAATAATTTTTATTGTGCTAACAACTGTGACGGCTACAAAATTGTCATAAATTGATTGTTTTTGTTTATATTTTATACTATATTTTAGTTTATTTAGTTGATAAACGTTCGATGTAACTGTACATAAATTGGTGTGACGATGTCTGAGTGGTGGCAGATGAGTGTGCGTAATTTATTTCATTTAAATTGGCATGCATAGTTATTACTATTTGAAGTTTATGTACAGAATTTGTTGGAAATTTAAAGACCTTAAAAAAAAAATACTCAAAATACCTTTTTTTATCTTCTTAGAGTTTTGATTCGAAAACTCCTTTTTACACGCAAAGAAAAAAAACGTTTATCGCCCGTGTTTGTGGAGAATATATTACGTTGCCGTGTTTGCAGAAACCAAAACCGTTTTCTGCAAAAGATTAACAATTTTATGATGAACGAAAATTCGTTCACGATAAAATTAAGGCAATAAAATGAAAGAAACGTTTCTGCTAAACGAAAGTCCACAACTCTCTTCTCTTTTTATTTTCGTTTTCCTCTCGTCGCAAAAAGAAGCAGCGCTTACATTCAAACTCCACACAACAACAAATCAACACTACATAACGGGAAGTATCATTTGTCAACGCATTATTGCAGAATTTTAATTGTGCATTGAAATTATTTCATCACATTTATTTTTGTCTAAAAAAAAGTGCGTGGTGTTTATAAAAAACAAATAAAAGTGTGTGATTTATAAGTAATAAATAATACAAAAATTGTAATAATATAATTTTATGTAAATTTCATACACTTTTTCTAGAAAATTTTCTCAGAAATTTTTTTTAAACAAAAACCTCAATAAAATGCCAATGTACATACGAAAATTGTTTTTGCTTTCTTTTTTACATTTTTCAATGAAATATTGCATTTTATTGCAAACGTTTTTAGTTCATCGTAAAAGAATTGAACCGTTTATGATGAATAAATCTTCGTTCATGGCAACCGAATACAGTCGTTTATGATAAATAAATGTTCATTCATCATGAAAACATTCCATGAACGAAGTTCGTTTAGTGAAAATTTCGTTTCTGAGAAACGAATTTTTTCTTTGCGTGTATGTCGCATTTGACACATCGTGTATAATGGAGCTAGATTGGCCTCGTGCTACGCAGCCAACGCGATGGTTTAACAAGGATTGGAATTGGAACCACCAAGGAAGCCGGGTAAGGCCGGTGACGATGGCTGGAGGTAGAAATGCGTGTTATGAATCTAAGCTGGCGTAAAGACAAGAGATTGGCACATATAGATCTGAATGGAAAAATGTTGTTGTGGCCCTTTGTTCCTCTTTGGAACATTATAAATATCATTTCACTAATAATACGATGAACTTGTTCGATTGTAATATTTTTCTATCTGGGACCACACTGGTTGTAGGAAATAATAGGGAGGAGTAACTTAATAAAAAGGCTTTCCAATATAGGTTGCTATGAGTTTACCTTTGTAGAATCTTTGCCTGGATTTGGGATCATTATAATCTGATCTAGTTTCAAGGAACGAGGACAGTAGCCAGTACGAAGAACGACATTGATGCATTATTGCAATTTGGGAGAGTTCTTTGACCGTCATCAAAACCAGAGCCTGGAGTTTTTTTAGGGATTTATTTCATTTCAGATATACTATCAGCTATTTTCTTTATGGATTTTAAAGTATTTTTAATACAGAATGATGGAATTTGAAAACCGATCGTAAGATTATAGGGAATAAACACGAATTTCAGATGGTTTACAAATTCCATCTACCCCTTTTTCACTATCGCTTCTTGCCCAGCTACCGTCAGCTTGACACTTTAACTTTTTGAGGATAGATTGAAAGACAATTGTGAAGCGGCTCCTCTTTGCTGCGAAAGGTCTAACTACACCTTTTCATAAGAGCATAATTCCGGCGTGGGAATGCGAATAGATGTTGCTATCATGCCCTCATATACTTTAGATTTAGGACTTTTTACTTACTTCTTTTGAAAAATTCAGAAATATTGAGTCGGCGATATGTTTCTGTAAATCTGAATATCCATAACACAAAAAATAAGTCAGCACTTAATTCTCTCATTACGTCTACAGTTGGTATAAAAACATAAATACGTATAAATCTGCTAGTAATAAAACTGAAAGTAACTTGTCATCGAATAATTGCTGCGTCAAATTTCGTACTCGGAACGGAAATTTAACAATTTTCTACCTTTTACGTTTACGCTGTTTCCTCCCCTTCAACTTTCTTTCTGTTTTCCTCGTCTATTTTTGGTCGCTGCTATCGGCAAAATTTTCATTTGTTTCTTTTCATTTTTGTAGTGCAGGTTAGAATCTTCTGCTTGTGCGATTTTTTGCTTTGAATCAGAAACGGATTTACGCTTCAGCGCCGTTCAACCTTTAAAGAATTTCCCGTTTCCATTTTGGTGTTTTACAAATGTCGACATTTTTATATTCTTTAAAACGAATTAATTTTTAGCATTTTCTATATTAAAGATGTCGCAGTTTTTATTATTATTTGGATTTAAAAAACTTCCAAAAAAGAAAATGTAGCTGAAAAATGTTTTATAAATACGAAAGATAAAATTAGAAAAAAACTAAAGAAACAAAACTTAAAATTAAATAAGAAAAAGTAAAAAAAAATTAATGTAAATAAAAGTTCAAACTAAATATAGAAAACTCAAGTTCAAATAAAAAAGCGGAAATCATTTATGCACCAACAACGTTCAATTTCCTTTCATTGTTACGTTGTCGTTGTATGAAATAACGTTACGTCCTGGTAATTACCAACTTTTTTGTTACGTTAATTAACTTAAAATAATCATTGACGATGGAAGCAACAGCGGTGGCGAGGGCATAATTGACCCAAACCACTGCACGCAATAGTAACAACGACAAGTAAGTGCTCAGTAATAAATAAGGCCAAATTGCCATGGCTGTAGAATGTGGTGTAAACCTGCCCAATTAACCAAAAAATAAAGTAAAACTTATTATTTTGTTAGCGTTCAACAAAGATGTAAATAAATAAATGTTTTATTAAATTGGTCATTTGTCTGGAACGGAAGAAACGCGGCCGATTAAAGGCAGGTACAAATATTTGGGGTTTGCCACCTCTATGACGAAATTGCAAATTTGACAGCGTTATGTTTTGGTTGTATTTTTGCATAGGGCGGAGGGAGGGGGGGACAAAGTTGGCCACTTTTTGGCAGACAGGTAAGTATCAAGGAAATCATTCTTAAAACCGAAACGAAAAAGATGCGTTCAAATGCGTTTCCCTATTAGTTTGCACTATCGAAGTGGTCATGTCTAATTAGCTTTCATCATATTAAACTTTGAGTTGCGAAATAAAACATTTTAAATTCGAAATGTAAATATTAAATTTGAGTGGCAGCACTGCGGCCTCTCTATGCGTTGGTTGTCATTAAGTCAGTGTAAATACGATAACATTTCGATTTATATTCTTTCCACTAACATCTTTTCTAAAATTTTGATTTGAATCTTCAAAAAACTCGTTTGTAACACAAGCATTTTCGTTAAGAATATTTCCCTTTTAGGATTTTCCCCTCTATTTTTGTATCGAATCACGTAAATCGAGATATTACTGCAAGCAAAAACGAAATAGATTCTTTAAAATGAATAATTTGAAGCCACGAACGAAAAACTTTTCTCTTGAAGAAATAAATCTTCTCCTCGATTTAGCCAAAAATAACGTAGGTGCCCACTTCTACAACTTTTATTTTTACACACTCGTTTTGTTCTAATTGCATAATCAGCTGTTTACATTTACATATCGAAAAAAAAGTTACTGACTTTGTTTGTGTTTTGCATAACAAATAATTGGAAACCAATTTTATCACGGTATCACATGCGCAGCTTTAACCTAGGCTACTTATGCTACTGATGCTGACTGCTCCATGATCAGCTTTGCCCTTTTTTCCCCTATCTTTTTTCAGTGAAAATAATGTAGAAATAAATACTTAAGTCTACATAATTTAAATGTAATTCAGCTTAAGAACAAATGAAAACTGCACTGAAAGAAAAAATCGTGTTAATACGAAATATGTAAATATACGAGTATATCGGCTATAATCTATTCTCTGAAAAGGTTCCTGTAACTACTCGAAATCTTTCGTTTTCTTAATTCATCTTCAGAAAAAACTTTGCTGTAGCTTTTCTAGCTAAAGTGGAGTGGATGGAATGAGACTTCGACATGGAAATCTAGGCCGATGGATATTTATTTATTTACTTAGTCCATAACTACATTCTAAAAAATTAGCTGGGAATTAGGGAATCAAGAAAACACTAGCAACGAGGAAAGCATGTAGGGTGACAAATATTCTTATCCTAAACTGGTAGGGGTAGGAGATAAAGGGGATAAATCCACCCTACAATAATTAAATTAAGAGATATAACTTGAAAATGTTCTATTATTTAATAAAGTTAGTTAATACATATTTTGAATATATTGTAAAAAAAAATGAGCACGAATGTGGCGTTGAATTAGCTGAATTGACAATTCATAACTACATATATGATAATTCGCTAAAATTTATTATCGTGGATTACAAAAGCTGTAAAATAATGCTCTTTAAAGTCACAGTTAATGAACAATAACACACAAAATAATTAAAAACCGTAAAATGTTTGGTCTGGTCAGTTCGAATTTGTTTATGAGCACTGGAAGTTGTTGCTATTCAGGACATTTTTTGTAATTTTTTCATGCTTTCTTCGGCAAAGTTACTCGAGCTCCACAGCTTCGCTGAACATACTAAATGTTTGCGTGGTCTACGGAGCAAAATGTTCAAAAACAAGCGGAAAAATCGTAATTTTTTCATTATTTGTGAATGGGACTTTCAAGCTCTCATAAATATAGTTGAAAACTAACCAGATCTAACTCTTTGTGGTTTGGATTGTTATATGTTATGCTGGAACTATTCACGCTCAAAAAATTTGCCGCTTAGTGTAATTTGTGATTGCAGTTATTGACTTCATTTTTGAATTCAGAATACAAAATGCAGCTAGAACTTTTTTTGGAGTCACCGATTGGTTGCTCATTTAGTACAGTCTCTTTTGGAGACAGGGAATTTTGGAGTAATGGAAATGCAGGTTTTTTGACTAATTTCTGACTGCTTTTGGAGTCACTTAGAAAAGCTTAAGTCGCAGTATTAATATCAGTTTCTTTTTTTTTTAATTCCGACGTCATTTTCGATTTTATCTGACAATATTATTCTTCATCATAACAGCTGCGTTTTATTCGTCAGCCAGTTTACATAATAACGAATAAAACCAAGTTGTTAAGTCTTTTCAATGAAACTGCTTCACCAGCTAGAGGTAAAACATTTTAATCGATTGCCGTCATTGCGATTAATCGTGAGCATTGTTTTTAGTTTTTACTCTTCATAGGAAAATTTAACGATGATTTTAACTATTTTTGCCGGCAAACATTTCGAGTCTTTTCCTTTTTGTCTTTTTGCCAAACTGTCATGCTTCTCCTTTCACTTATGGCAGTTCACAATAGAATTCGATGTAGTTAATCTACTTGTTAAGTATACATAACAGCTATAATTTATACGTGTTATCTATGCGGCTTTGTTGTTGTTTCCCCATACAGTTATCGCTGCTAGTTATACATAACCAGAAGCAAGTGGCGAATAAAACGCAGCTAACGAGTGGAATAACTCAAAAAAAAAAGAAGAAGAATATAAAAAAATAGTATAACCCTCAAACAACCAACTCCAGCCCAAAATCATGTTGAATGCAAATATTTGAACACAAACTTCAGAAACTTAACTCAAACTTCTGGAACGTCATTCAGCAATAATGCTGATAAGGATCAGTAGAAGTCTCAGCTCTATTGGCTTCTTGGAATATTGTAGTTCTGCGTGACTCTATCTAACTACAATTTTCATTAAAGGATAAGTTCCTTAGAAATATTTTTCCAAAAAGTAATGACCAGGGCGAGAATTTTGTACACCTCCAAACTAAGAAAAAGGCAAAATAAAATTGCAAAAAAAGGCAAAAAATGAATCCAAAAACGCCAGCACAAAAAAATTGGGAATTAGTTACAATTTAAAAACTTTTTGTTTCATTAAAAAAAAATGCGTTTCAAAACAAAGTTTTGCATCTAATTGGATTTACCCTGCTGGTACTTTCTCAATTATGGGAATATTTTACATTTAAAAAGAAAGGTCTCTTTGAAATTTTTGCCACTGAGCGTTATTTTTAAATCAGCTAGAACGTTTTTTTAGAACAACTGTTTATTTTCGATTCATTCCGCACTCATTTGGATTTTTCTTACACTAAAAGAATGAACTTTGTATTAATTTTTGGAGCATACTAACGAATTACAAAGCAAACCAAATTCGTTCCAAACACAACAATTTTTCTCAGTGAGCTCTTTAAAAGAGCACAGCAACAGATTTCTTAGCTTTAATATTGGGGTCCTAAAGACAAAATAATAGAAAAATGAGGTCATTGCACGCAATATTAAAACCTTTGGCACTCTTGCCGTTACCTCATGTTCTTTTTTCTTTTCATTTTATTGCTGTGATTTGGCAGCATTGCTATACGCAATATGGTAAGCATTGGGCAGTGAGAAGGAGATAAGGGGAGGTGAGGTAACAAAGGTCCAAATGAATGCCAACAAAAGGAAATGTGGGTAGCAAATGCTTACCTACTGTGCGATATGCAATTAACGATATTTACGCTGTTTTCATTTTAAATGTGTCTTGCGTGTTAATTGCTCGAATGAATGTTGACGGGAAAAAACCCACACAAACACACATACTAAAAAACACACATACCTACACAAAAGCACACACTAGCTCAATAACGTGTTTGGTGACAATTGAAAAATTGATTGCCAAAATGAAGGAAAATAATAAAAGAGCATGCATGCATGTCCAGGTGCTCTGCAGAGTAAAAAAAATATACCACCACATTGGACTTTCGGTATGTGCGTGTGTGTGTGTGTGTGTGTGTGTGTGTGTGTGGAGTTTGGGTTTGTGTGTATATTGATGGTGTTTAATTAGTGGTTAATTGAGTGGCATTGAAAAGATATAATTTTGTAAAATGTTAACAAGCCAGAATAGCGATACCGCCCACAAACCATGTTCAAACAATTTAGTTGCCAGTGTAAAAAAATGTGTATATATCTTTTTGCTTTTTTTTTTGCGCTGGCATTTCAATATTTCTTGTAGACAATCGAAAATATTTAAGTAGCAGTTATTTATACGCACACTTTTCAACAAACCAAATTGCCAAATTGGCAACAAACCAATAATGTTCAATCTACCATACTTCCTTACCAAAAAATGGAAAGACCGACAGAGAGACATGAGAAAAAATATAAATTTTTTTTCTAGACTTTTACAAAATATTGTAAGTATAAAGGGAAGAACTCCATTCGTACTTCACTTTTCATTTTGAGTTCGTTCCCTTACGTTTCGTTTTGCTTTTGACAAATGCAAATAAAAATTTATTACAACATGAGAAGAAGAAATAGTAGAAGAAGAAGAGGAAGAAGAAGCAGAAGAAGACAATGAATATCATCAATAAGTCAAAAGCAGGAATTTCATTTCATTGCCTAAACGAGTAAAGTTAAAATTTTCGTTTTACACACACACACATACAAGCAAAGCACAAACGCACAGTTACAACTACATACAAACACGAGTTCTTTTTTATGCGTTTTTCCTATGCAGAACAGCATCACTCATTGGTATTTGTTATATTGCCAAAACAAAAATCAAAAAACAACAAAAAAATAACAGCAGAAAATTGTAAGCGAATTTGTGTGGTTATGCGATAAGCACACACACATACACACAAAAAAGCTGAGAAAGAGAACGAGATACAAAAACAAAACCCAAAACAAGCTGAAGAAAATGAAGTAGAAAATGAAATTCTTGTTTCGCACGTCATTTAGATTCGACATTGTCAGTGACTGGTGTGTAAAGACATCGAAACTGCGGCAAAGCGTTTAATTTCATTTGCGACATTGATGACAACAAGGACCAAAATGACAAAACATCCAAAAACAAAACAACAACAGCAGCAGCAAAAACAAAAAAAAACGAAATCGTGGCAACACTGGCAGTGGTAGTGGCAAACATTGGCGGTATGTTAAACAAGGCTAAAACATTCGTAATAAATGAAAATGAGACGCATACTCGCATTAGATGGATACCAGCATTTCTTTTCCACTTTCCTACACATTTCTTACATACATATTTATGTATGTATATTAAAAACGGATTTGACAAGATGCCAATGCCAATGCCAATATGCAATTCCATTTCGTTTTATTAAAGATATTCACAAAAAAAAAAAATGACATTTCGATTCTTTCGAAAACTGTATTGCAATTATGCAAATGTGGGTATTCGAATAATTATGATTGAAAATTAAATGTATAAAATCTTAAATATCTAATAGGAAAAATTTTTAAATGTATACATGATATTCATTTATTCAGACGATAAAATTATCAAACGTTTGGCTATAATATTTAACCAAACACCAAATGAGTGGCTGTACCATGAGTGGCTGCATTATGATGTGATAACATACTTAATGGGTGTTGAAGTACTAATCGGTAAAATCACTTATCAGGAATTGGGGCAGACTCCGAAACGGCAGTCTGAACTGTCGGTATTATATACATTGTTGTCACTTTGATAAATATTATAGATCATTACGTTGCTAAAAATCACTCAGAATAGTTTTTCCCCCTTAAACAAAGTTACAACAACAACAAAAAAATAAATAAATAAAAAATTACTGTATTATGTAGTTATTTTGAAGAATTCAAAAAAAAAAAACAGAATACTTCATTATATAAAAATAATACTGCCGTACAAAAATAATTTTTTTCACAAGTAACAAGCTTCTGGAAGTTTATTTTGACAGAACTCTGCAAAAAATTATACAGGTTTCGGCGATTTAATTTTTTTTTTTACGCGGGCCTAAAGTTTGGTCATTCCTAACAAATTTTTGCAAATCGTCAACAATTAGTTTTATTTTTTTTTTTTAATTTTGGTCAAGTAAAGATAATTACTATAAAAAAAGTTAATTAATATATTATGGATCTAACCCCTTAATTTTTCTGATTTGCTCTATAACTTATTTTTCGATTTTTATTTGCTCAATCGGAAGAAACAAATAGTAGTTGAGAGTTAGCCGAAATGGCTAACACCATTTTAGATGGATACTAGTGCTCTTGATACCCGCTAACGCAGGTATTACTAATATATTCATACAATTATTTCATACTACTGTTTTTTACCATTATTTTTTATCGTGTTAGATATTTTTTAAATTTTAATTTTTTCGGGCTTAAATGTCGGCTCATAAATTCTTCTTTAAAATGTTTATAAGTATTTTGTTTTGTCGTCATTTTAAGGCCTTAAAACTATTTAATAAAAACTTCATCGGCATGCAAAGCAACATACGCACTTTGCATAAATCAACAAAAAGAAGAAGAGAAGAAGAAAAAAATGTTACATTCATGACTTAACTACAAAAACTACAGCCATAACTATTTATATACTCGTATAACTATATACACAAATATGTATGTAAGGGAACACATTTATGCATACTGCATATGCACATACACACACACACACAGACACATATTTACATATGAATTATAACAAACACTACACACGCACTTCAAACACAAATGAAGCACTCATATGATACGATAAATGAATTACAAAGTTTTACAGCGAAACGAAAAACGCGAAAATATCATACGACAAATACTTTGCCTTTTATGCGACATAATGGCGTCCACTTTACGGCGGACAAAAACGCTTTTATGCTTAATTTACTTAAAAGGCAGACTTGTCATGGCGCAATATCAGCGTAAAATGTAATTGTATGGCACATGAGACTCACACACACACATACTCAGAGTGGGGAAAAGAGTGAGGCAGAGGGCGAAAAAGGGGTATAAACAACCAACTCGCCTATGAATTGGGAGTGGATGTGTGTGTATGTGTAAATTGCATTGTCATAGTTAGTAGCCATTTAAGAAAATCTAATAGAAAAAATAGAAAAAAAAGTGCACACGCAAGTACAAATGAAGTGGAGGGGGAGGAGGTATGATGAAGGAGCGCTCCTTCACTACACATTTATGCATGCATACACACATTTAAAACGACGAATGTGTTTACATATATGTGAGTGTGAGTGCTTGTGTGTTTATGTTTATTTTACGCACAATTTTGCCATTCCCAACATTCCCCACACGCAATTTTGTACTTTAAGCAACAAGATTCTTGAACAACAACAACAACAACAGCAAGAAACTATTTTAAATTTTGCACGCTTATTTGGTATGCGCCGCGACAGTTGCGTGCTGAATTGTCAGTTAACCCCACTGTGCGCCGGGCACTCTTTACTTTCCTTGCTTCATATTCATTTGCAGAACGAAGTTGGTTTTCAGCGTTCAACGTTGTCGTTTCTTCCATTTCCTCCTCCTTCTTCATTTCTAACTAAGCAACTCTAATGTCACTTGCATGTATTAAATCAAGCGTGTGTCCATGCTCGTCCGTCTTTTGCTTCTGTCAGTCTGTCAGTTCGTTAGATCGTCTGTCAATCCATACGCCTTCTGTTGTTGTTTTTGTTGTGCGTAACGAATAGTTCGTTGATTTCAAACTTACTAAAACGGAGCGTAGGGAAGTAGAGTAGCGTGGTGTGGTGTTGGTGTTCAGAGCGAGTAATGAACGTAAGATAAGCAAACAAGCAAGCGAGCGGTAAAGTAAAATTGTGTGGATAACGCAGTGGCTTTTCGATAATAACAATTTCAACGCACATTTAAATACACTCAACATGACGGTCACGTATGTTGACGATTTGTCACAAAATAATTTTTACGACTTCATTTCTTTAAGTGCGTGTGTTTGGGTTAAGCGGTTGACGTTATCCTAATGCGCCAAGCAATGCTCATATGTATACACAGTATATATATATGTACATAAATAAACAAATACACATATATATCTATAGTTATGTATCCATACATATATGCAAAATAGCGGATGACAACAGAGCAACGAACGACTTGACTTCGTCTGACAGCTTGTGATGTTGTCACTCTCGTTGTTTGTGTTGTGTTACTTTGTGGCGCGATTGTTAAACAGAAATAACGAAACAACGCAATTGTGAAAGTGAAAGGGTGAATTTATATATTTTTTGATCGTCAGTTCGATTATAGTGACCATTGTGCTGTGGAAGGGAGAGCAAAATTAAATTGAAGCGCTTTTATTTTAGTCATGTAGAGCGCACTTTATAAATGCATAATCTAAAAATAATTGAGTGTCAGGTAATAATATTAATAATAACTACATATATGTAGTTATATTTATTGTTTTGTTATCCAATTTCATTACAGTATTATGCATTATTGCGCATAATTTTAACCTTTTGAATAAGGAGCACTTACTTGCATTAAAAATTGCTAAGCGACAAGACCACAATTGTCACAAAAAACACAATTTTATTTGATTATTTCTATTATATACATACTTTTCTAATTATAAAAAATTTACCCAAACTTTACCATGGAACTTTGTGATTATTTTTAAAAACAAAGTAAATAAAGTTACTCATACCACCCGGTACCCTTCAAAAAATTAAACCATATTGCTTTGGAAAGAATGATAGGCTATATTTAACTTCTGAATTTCGTTGCTAGAGGGCACCTTCAGCTCTGTTATCGCTAAAGATGTTACCATGAAATTCGGTACAAGAATTGTTTTTGGCAGGCTTCCAAGTATGAGATATAATTAAATTCCACATTTTGCCACTAGAGGGCACTCCCACCCAAATCTAAATTGAGGAAGATTTTTGGAATTTTTGGTGGTACGGTTCTACGATTTATTATGAAAACATCATTTGTCAATGAAATTCTATGAGAAGAGTATAAATGGACGTGGATTAATGGGCGTGGCACTTACCATACCACTCGAATTGTTTTGTTGACGTAACTGGGAAGCCAGATTTTGTGATTGAGCAGAACTTGGTTATTTGTGAGTGTGACGTGCCGTCCTATACCACTCGAACCGATACCGATTTATCTCCGTTATCATTTACAGAAGAGTACAATGGTACAACTATGACGATTGATAAATCTATGCTACAAAAAACAACATAGGTGGAATTGAAAATGTGTATTATTTGAAACAAAGTAGAGAGAGGGTCTACCAAAACGACTCAGCTAACTACAGCATATCTCTAGAACTGAAATATTTTGGTAATCTTCAGGAAAAAATCCACAGCTAATTTTTAGTGGGGGGCAGCAAAAACATTTTTTTTTTCTTGAGGCGCCTTAATGTTTATGTTTTGTCGAAAATTAAGTTATTTGTATGTGCATATGTATGTATGAATGTACAACACATTCTTCTATGTCAATATTTCTAAAACAAATAATTTCAAAATATTAGCTTATTTATTTAAATTTATCCTACAGAGACCAAAGATGGAACTAAATAACAATTTAAACATTTATTTACTGCCTGTTTTTATTGTTGAAAATGTTGAATGCACTATGTACACACATACATACATACAAATGCAAAGGTATCCATTAGTATGCTATGAGTATATTATAAATATTGTGTGGTATCTGCATATGTATGTATGTGTATTTATATGCATCTCTTAATATTTGCAAAAAATAAATTATTGCAAACTAATATTTTATCTTCAAGTATTTCCAAATTAACCCAATTTCATTTGAATACATTTATAACAAAAATGTCAAACACAAAAAAAGAAAAAAAAGAAAAAAAAAAAAAGAAACAGCACAAAGTTAACATCGAGAAGTATCCCTTTGCGAAATACAGCTTACTTAGCAAAATAAATTAGATTAAAACAACAACAACAACAATAGCAACAACTATTTCTATATACATGCATGCAATTGTACATAAAACACTGTGTTCGTTTGAATGTATGTATGTAGTTGTTGTTGTAGTATAATAACACTTTTGCACACAATCAAATTAAGCATAGTTTTATCTGTTGTAAGTAGAGAAATTTCTATAATTTAAAGCACTAACGGGACCGAACAGTATCCGAAAGCACCACAAAGCAATTTCAAAATTCAAATAACTCCAAAACTCAAGACTTTTCTATTGTCGTCAGCACCGACGTTGACGTCGCGCAGTGTTGCGAATTTACTGCACATACAGTGACTCAAATTATTAATCATATAGAGTTATTCACTCTTATATTTTTACTTTTAGAAAGATAATGATTCGGGAAAGATAGGCACGAGCTCCGGCCAAGACCTAAGGAAAGAATTTTAGGTCTAAACACCATGCCCCCTTTGTTTCACTAATGACTGCATAAATTGTCAAATGATTGTTCTGCTGGTATAAAACTATTTATTTTTCAATGAATGTGTGGTTGTCGTGGGAATAGTGACCCACATGTTAAAAAACACTGGTTTTAGGGATATACCCCTCCATGTGGATCCACTAGCAATAAAGACAATGGTAAAAATAATTCGAGTGGTTTTTGGCGAAGCGTAGTGGTTAGTGTGCTAGACTGCTATGCAGGTTTCCCGGGTTAAATAGCCGCCACTATCAAAAATAAAAAATACAAATGTTTCTAGAAGGCATCACTAGTGAAAAGCTGTGTCTGTACTCTCCATAAGCCTCGGCGTTGAAACAAGCACAACACATATCCTAGAACTTAACCCTTGGCAACAGTTTTTCAGAGCCAGTTTAAACTTAGTTCAGCTATTACAAAAAAATATTCGAAAATTGAATCAAGATTGAACTACAGACAACTTGCGCTGAAAAACTAAACCCAAAATATCTACCTAGGGAGGGTGCACGACAAACAATTATTCTGCAATATCGAATTTATAAATTCTGAAACTAAATTATTAACTACTTTCACCATATCGTGCATAGTTCATGCACGTTTTCTTTTTTTTACCATGCTTTTTATTATTTTTTGATATTACCTTAACCCAGTAATGCTGAATAGGACGTAATTCTGGGTTATTTGGTGTTTTCCTTTAAAACAGCAATTACTGCATAATCATCAACCACTTCAATACTTTCTTGGCATAATGTGAAGTGACTAGATTAGGTCAAAAGATAAGTGGAACATTATGCCTTTTTAAAAATGGCAAAGGGTGACTTTTCAATCGTAATGGTTTTTTGGACCAAGTTTATTGAAATTCCAAGGTCATTAGTAATATGGCGATCAAACGCATTTGCACTTCTCTTTAACCCTTTCGGGACCGTCATCTCAGTATGAATAAACTCCTAACATAAAATGAAATAGCTCCTAATGGAAAAATGAAATAACTCCTTAAATTTTTGCCGATTAGGAGTTATTTCACTGTAACTCCCAATAAAAAATTAAATATCTCCTAATTTTTTTTTATATGAAGATTTTTGGGAGTTATTTCATTTTTTCGATTAGGAGTTATTACGTGGTGCCACTTTTGCCTAATTGACGGCACCAGAGTGGAATAAACCAATTATTTTTTGATCTATTTTGTGAGTAGGTGTATGTGATTTCGCAAACCCAAAATAGCATCATTTGTTAAGATAGAAAAAATATACAAAATGAAAAACTGTTGTTCAATAAGTTGTGCTACTGAATGTGTAATACAAATGCACATTTAGACAAATCTAAAATAATTTCACAGCCTGTTAAGAAATTGTTACGACGACTTATAAAGCTTTTCCTGGGCACGTAGATGGTAAATGTGTGGACCTCTAGAGTTCGATAGTTTTTGTATGAAATAATTTATTTGTCAGTCAAACTCAATAAATCAAATTTGGTTTTTTGCGTAATATCATTACCTTCGAAATTGCCATATTCCATTTCCGAAATTAGCCTGCAGCAAAAGGATACCAAGTTTATTTGAGAACATTTAAGTTTCGGTCGAGTTGTCGCGTACATAGAGAGTGGCGGATCCAGAAGGAGGAAATTTTATAATTTCTGTCTGTGTTTGCTTTAAGAAAGAAAGAGAGGACAACCTCGTTTTTTGGGTATATCTCAAGAACCATTTGTAGCACAGTAAAGAAATTTGGTACAATAACAAGAATTAACAATGCCATGCTACAACAAAAATATGGGTGGGATTGACAGAGGGAATGTGGCACCTTCCATATAACCTGAATTTCCATTATGAGATATCTTAGGAGGCATTTATGGTACGGTACTAAAATTTAAAATTTCTTTCAGTTTGTTAGATTAGTGGGTGTGGCACCATGCTTCACTTTTATTTTCGACTACTATTTCTACTACTATTTATACTACTATTTTCTACTACTTCTAAACCTTTTTTCAGCAAATTTTTCTTATTTTCTCCTACTTTTTCAACCAATATTTTCTACTACTATTTTAGTACTTTTTTTCTATAACTTTTTTAATACTTTTTGTCTTATTTCCTACTACTACTTTTTACTATTTTTCAGTACTATTTTTTACTACTTTTTTACAGTTTTTTCCACTACTATTTTTACTATTATTTCTACCACTCTTTCTACTACATTTTTACTATTTTTATTCTACTATGTTTAACTATTTTTCTACTACTTTTACTTTTTCTGCTACCTTTTTACTACTTCTTTACAACAATTTGTAATTCTATTTTCTATTCTTTTTCCTACTACCTTTTCTACTACTATTTTTAATACTATTTTCTTCTACTTTTTCGCTGCTATTTTCTACTATTTTTTCCATTCCTTTTTCTACTACTTTATGAAATATCTTAAGACACTGACTAGCTATCTTAAAATCTGATAGGTGGGCGCTGTAACAAATTCTATTTTTATAATAAATATGAAATTGGTTCAACTTTTTAAATGATTTCAAGAATGGTCTTTGATATGAATATAGAGCGTCCTGAAATATTGTTTCTATAATTCAACTGAACCATAATAAAATTAATCCTAATATTTTTTTGGATATATCTCAAGAATCATTTATAGCATACAGAAATTTGGTACAAGAACGCGAATTGACGTGGGTTGACAAAGGGGGTGCGACACCTTCCATATACCCTGAATTTTCATTACGGGATATCTTAGTATGAAAGTATTATTTGTCAATACCGGATTTAAAAAATTCTCTCAGTTTGTTGGATTAGTGGGTGTTGCACCATGCCCTACTTCTATTTTCTACTATTTCAATTTATTTTTTCCAACATTTTCTTCTTATATTCGAGTACTTTTTTACTTTTACTAGATTTTTCTACAATTTATTGTAATTTTCTACTACTTTTTCACTGTTTTTTCTACTTCTATTTTTTATTATTATTATTTTTTACTATTATTTCTACTTATTTATGAAATATCTCAAGAACCTGCCTAACTATGTCAAAATCCGATAGATGACGCTGTAAAAAATTCTATAACAAATTCTATTTTTATAATAAATAGCAAATGGCTCCATATTTTTAAAATTTTTTGGAATTAGATATGACTTCTAGAACGATCTTTGATATTCTTCTGCAAATTAAATAGTTTTAAAAATGCCAATTTTGATGCCTCATTTTTAAATCTAGAATTTTTACCAAATTTAATGTACGTCCTTTAAACTTGAATTGTCTTTACCAATGTTCAATTTTAAACACCAAGGAACTTCATTCTTTTTCGTTGAAATAAACTTCGATTTTCCCGCTTCTTCGTAGAAAGGGCAGAACAACGTCTTCCGGGTCAGCTAGTATTTTTATATTCCTCTCGGTATAAGGTAAAAGTGTTGGACTAAATTTTGGTTTAATTTTTGGTCTGATTTGTCTGGTAAGAAGAACAGCTGGAATCATGGCAGCTATTGGCAAACTTTTTTTTTACACGGGTTCCAGGGTTGTCTAGTTGATTTAACTATATATTTTGGCGTGAAAGTTTTTTAAATGATTCTTGAAATGTTAATAAATATATGATAAAAACCGCTGTCACTCCAGACGACCCCCTTAAAATAGATTTTTTATTAAGTAGCTCTATAACTCCTTACCAGAATGTACTCGTATGCATGTGTTTGTCTTATTCTCCTTCATTAAATTTTTTGTTTTTTGCTGATGATGCAAGTTTATTTTTGCCTTTTTTGGTATTTGTACTCTCTTAATTTTTTTTATTTTGTTTCTTCGAAAGAGTTCGGTAGAGTGCAAAAAGTGCATAAGTCTTGAAAATTAAGATTGCTACTGGCAGAAGAAGAAAAAGTTTAAGTACTAATTTGACTTTGAATATGTGTGTATATATACGAGAGTGTGTGTGTGTGTGTGCGTGTTTGCGTATCTGTTGAGCAGGAGTGTCCTCTCCTCCTCCTCTTCTCTTAGCATATATTTTAAACAAAATGTGCATCTCTACGCCGGCATTGTAAAATACATATACAACATATAACTTAGAGACATCATTTTCAAATACTACAATATTTTTGCTGAACAACAATAAACTATTGCATTGTTCGCTCTCAAGCTGCAACCAGAACACCTAACTCTTATTACTCTTACTTACATATTGGTGTTGCTACTGCTACTGTAGCTGCTGTTGATGTTGGTGATGGCGTTGCTGCTGCTGTTGATGCAGCAGAAGCAACATCCCCGGTGTTTATCGTACAAAATGTGGAAATTTTATTTCATTGGATTTACATTTTGTGCTTTTGTATGTGTGTTTGTGTGTGCTTATGAGTCTGCATTGTATTTTCCTTGGCAATTTGTAAATAAATTTGTGCATACACACACACACACAAATACATACGTCCATACAAACACTCACAGCCTCATGTATTTTAAATTTTGTGGAGTGCAAGTATTGAACCGCCTCTCAGGACACTATAATACCACATACACACACCCAATTACAAATACATTCAAAGTGCAATCTTGTTCATATATAAATTTTCTATTTTAGCCTCGTGGTGCTTAAGTAGAATTTTCGTTTTTTGGCCAATAATTCAAAATTTTCTAATCGATTTGGATTTTTAAGCATTTGCGCTTCCTGTTTGTTGTTGTTTTTGTTGCTGTTGCAACTACTATTCATGCTGTATTTGTTGTTGCTGTTGGTTTTACTGACGGTATTTGCCGCTTCTCTTACTCTTTCCAATAATGTATATAAGTATATAAGTGTGTTTGCATGTATACATATGTATCGCATGTATGCATGTGTGTGTGTGTGTGTGTGTCTGTGTGCAGTGTATTGTTTGATTGTGCCCAAATCGAAATATTCTTCTTTCTGCCCATAATGTTTTTATTATTGTTGTTGCTGTAGTTGTTATGTATGTATTTTGTACTATCAACCACAACAACAACAATAGTAACATAGTGCAATTTCCGTATCTATCTTTCCATATATATGTATGCTTGCTTACATGTATTGGTGTATGTTCAAGTGCTTACGAGCGTATTCCGAAAATGCAAATTGACTCATAATTAATGAGCGACAGATTTGCTTTAATCTCAAATTGCTTGAATTTTGTAAAATGTTTGATTTATTTACAGTGGAAAAGCATTTGCTCATATTCTTATCACTTGATTCTCTTACAATACAATAATTCCATTTTAGTTATTTCTTGTTTTTCAAACTACATTATTCAAAAACTATTTTGCAACGTCAATTGACTTTTTATTAATGGAAATGTATAGACGTATCGTTACGTTTGTAGATCAAGAAGTTTTAATGAGCGTATAAATATTTTTAAAAATATTAAATGAGATTTATTATGTTGCCCGAAAGGAGATCTGTAGACAAATAGTCGGGTCCAATCAAATAGGTAGTCTGTTGAGGGGAATGTTAAGAACACATAGATAAAGTGGACAAAAACAAATAACATCAGGAACAAACAAATGTCCTCTCCACTATATTCCGAGCCTTCGCATGAATTGTGTTGTATTTACTTTTTGGGCTATTTTCTACAGTTGCTTGAAAAGACTTCATTTAAAAGGATGTAACGAACCTTCCTGGTTCCTTTTCTTTTTGTCAGGGTATACTCAGCGAGTAACCAGGGTGCGTAAATAATAACTCACGATTTATTTCGGTTCACTTGTTTATTGCTATTCTTCACTGTTATTTTATTTACACTTGATTCGTTAGTATTTTTATCCTTAGTACCTCGTATGTTGTTTGTTCGTTCGCCTTCGTTCGTGCTCGTTTCACTTTGTTTGCCTTTCTTGGCGCTCGGGTTTCTTGCTGTGGCTTCGTTGCTGCTCGTTCCTGTTCCTGTATTTACGATGCGTGTCCTCGTGACACGATGGCTAAGTCTTTGTCGTTTGCTGTATGGTCAGTGGCAACTTTGTTTATACTACACCAGTGAGGCTGTCGCACACCCTGGTGTTTAATGAATACCTGATCTTTTTATACCTTGGTGTGATGTCTCACTCGCAAGGTCCAATAAATACCTGACCGATTTCTGAGAATTAAAGAGAAATCAAACGTGCTGTCGCTTCGTTTGATATTAGCTACCAATGTCTAAGCCTTATCCTTCCGTGCTGACGCAACCGTAAGGAGTATTTCATATAATCTAACAAAGAGAAGAAGAAATGACCTGTGCCACAGTCTAAGTCTGAGTCTGAGTGTCTTCTTCTGTGCGATGCATGTCCTTTTATATCAATTTCTTCTTGTTGTACCGTATTATTTCCGTTCTGTGAAATATATATATTATAATTACTTAAATATAAATGTTAATATATATTTTAACGGCATATATGTGCTAGTGGTTTAGGGATGTGCGATTAAAATTACTGATAATTTTATGTCGTCACAAGGATTCCTAAGGGTATCCTGCGTCGCCCTTGGTTATTTATTAAAAAAATCAAATTTCAATAAGTTTTCATATCAAATAGCCAAGTATTTGCTTTCCCATTTTCAAAATTTGTTTCCATAAGATAACGTACCTCGCTAGTATTCTATAAGAGGAAATCATGGTTGACTATCTTGAGGCCAGGTATCTTAAGTCTCTAAAGCGGGTTTCCATTTTGTGATCGCAGACTTCAACTTCACTTTATCTATTAAATTATTTTTCTATAAAAATAAATTTTATTCAAAATATTAGGCCAGAACTAAGCGATTGTGGGTGCAGTGACAATTGCACTCCATCATATTTAGTGATGAATCTAAAAGCGGTGTGTGCGTCGGGGATTCTAGATCATTGTATCTAAATGTAGTGGCAGTAATGTTAAGCTTTCGTATCGCATGGTGAAGGATGGTGAATTGCCCCCTGAAATTATGCTGTGTTGTTGTTATGTGTAAACAAAATAGTGGGGGCATCGTAGTCAGGGGAAAGGGCTTATGTATATTCTGTGTTATTCATACTCAACGTTTATATCGGTATGAATAAATGATATATTTTGGCCCACCAAAGTTTTTGTTTTTAATGTGATAACATCTTTAGTGGTATTTCATAAATTTCACAGGATTCAACGTCACATGAATATTAGCTTTCACAAAAGCTCAAATAACTAAAATATATACCTAAGCCTAAAAATATGCCATGAGAAATATATTTTTTCCAACTAATGAGAAACTTTGCACATTGTTGCATTTGTCAGTGTACTTTGTCTATAAATAAAAATTTTTCAAATGACCTGACGTTTCCGTGCGCCTTATTTTTTAGCCTTCACTGTGTTAATTTTGCATTCTTATTTTTCTTAAAATTAATGAAAATAATCGTAGATTTGCATGTTTATTATATAAAATAACTAAATTTATGCTGTTTAATTTTTTTTACATAAATTTTATTTATTTAAGAAATATGATAAGAAATAAGATATTTGTGATAGCGAAAAATATTACATAGATAACGGCGTAAGTATCCATTTTGTGGAATAATGCTGTAACCCAATTGTGGGTACATAATTAATTGTCGTGTCACGTTATGTAGATTCGTGTCTATTTCAGTTTCATATCATCTACACGTTTATATTGTATATCCGCTTTGTTACGTAACCACGTGTCTATTTGATATGAAATACATTTTTGTTGTCATAACATCTAAACTGAGGGATAATTTACAATTTTCCAGGTCACACTTTTCGTTTTCTTTGTGCGTATTAAAGTGCCTTGAAAATAGAATATGAAAAATTAAAAAAAAACATATGGACTTTGTACTTTTTTGAATATAAAAACGAAAACTTTTATAGTGAAGTAAACAATAGGTAAAGGATGTTATCACATCATGTGACGAGTGCAGAAGGGACTGGTTTTTTTTTAATGTGTACAACGGCCAAAATGCATAAGATTTCCGGAGCCAAGAGGAAGTTTTAACCGCCCTTTGCATCCGCTTGCGCTTACAGTGACTCATAAAGTTAATTAAATAGACAATTCTTGTCACATCAAATCGAAGAATAAAAATCATCAAAAATAATTTAACACTTTTGCTGCTAGTTTATACGCTTCATTGTATTTTGTTTTTGGTACGTTAGCAGGTGGAAATCTTCATAGATACCGCAAAATTCCAGTTCGACGGTTATGTCGGATTCCTACCGACTAAAACCACCTACTTCTTTTTCTACCACTCTCTCCGCGGGACTACCAGTTAGTATTACTCGCATGACGTGGGGGATTACTCGAGTACACTGTTATAGCGACATGCCGTCCGCTTCTGTTGTTTGGAACTATATGTTTTATGCCACTTGTTAGGAATGAATTCGTATTCATCTATATACTATTTTGAATTTAAATGAATTTGTACTTTTAGTTTGTTCCATTATATTCTTTATACTGTTTTGTGTAAACGCCCTATGCATATCTTTCTTCTGTTTCATTATATCAATTTTTAATGTTAATATGTTAGTGCCTGACAAAAGTGTGAACGATCTTGGAATGAAACAAGTTTGACAAGTAATCATGAATGCGTCTTAAAGTAATCGTTTTAATATTTGAATTCATTCCAGGAAATGTTAGCGACCAGAAAACAAATAAGTAAGTTGTAATGTTTTGTTTTTATTTCTATTAAAAATAATAAACTTGTAATTTTTATATCTAGATAATAAAACACACTCACACACCGCACCGTTGACGATTGAAGGTGTTCTTGTTATATTTGTTCCTGGGCTGCAACACCACTAACTATTTAATGTTGATCGCACATTTTCGTCGTCTTCTGTATCGCTTTCCTCAGCTATGTCATAATATTTTTCGCCATCTTGCATAATGCTCTCCACTTCTCCACAGTTTCGCACTTCTGTTCCAATTTGGCAAATTGTCTACTGTGGGGGGGTACTCCAAAAGCTTTCTTCAGTTCCTCCTTAAGGCTGTTGAAGCGTGGCCACTGAAAGATGGAGTGCGTTGAGTCCTCGGGTTTGTTCGGCCAGAACGGGTCTCCTTCAAGTTTGAATCTGAGTAGATATTGTTTAAAACACCCATTCCCGTTTACAATTTGGATGACGAAATAATCTACTTATCCATGTTTGCCCTCCATCTACATTACTGTATTAGAATTTAGATTCAAGGTGCAGTGCTCCTTTCCAGACTGCTCTCAGTTTCGCTGTCATTCCATAATGGTACGCTACCTTTTTTCCATTTTCATTACGTTCGTTGGCCTTTCCCCACTTATGTTATAAAGACGCTTCATCTTGATTGCTTGTAAGCCTATGGCTACTTTCGCCCGACACCGTGCGATAGGCGCTGGCTACCCTCAGTGCACTGAGCCAGTAAATTGAGTGGATGCCCTTCGCGTGTGTCGTCTTTGCGTCCGCCCAGATGGATCCCAGAGTTGGTCACCATTGAAAGCAGCAGACACCTGCTCTCTTGTGGGCCTCCGACATTCCACATAACGCGCGTTTAGCCATTTTCTCAACCTTGCAATTGCATCGTTGCATTTAGCTTGTAGTAAGTAATATCTACTATATTAGCTTTCTCCTTGTTTTTCCCTTACGTGAACTCAAAGCGCTTGGATGACTGTAAAACTCTTATCAAGAGTTTGAATAAAAAAAAAGATATTAATGACAGTTTATTTTGAATCTTATTATTTTTGAATAGCAAACCTTCATTTCATATATACTTTAAAGCCTTAAAGTATAACTTGCTCGTGGTATGTCCCTTGAAGTAGTTTCTGTTAAAATGAAAATGCTTGTTTTATAGTTCATTAGTGAGCAAAGTTAAGTTAATGTGTTTAGTTACCAATTTACAGCCATGAGATTGTGTATAGTATGTTGGACAGCATTGTATACCGTTGTATTATTCTGATGATATGCCAAAGTCATGGCTTCATAATAATAACGCTTCTCTCTCCATTTCCTAATTTTCTTTGGGTTTTTCTTTTTGGTGAAAAATTTATACGAGATGATTCCATATAGATGGCCAACTAGATGGTGATACGCTTGATGAAACAAAAATAGTTTTATTAAACGGTCCTCACAGTGAGGAGAGAAGAATTTCCGTTCTGCGAAACAAAAATCGCTAAAAGAGAAAAAAAAAAATGAAAATGACTCTAAAAATCCAATACAACTTTGATTTTAAAGTTTTAAAAATAAATATTCACAAATAACTTTAGTTTTACTCGAATAAAGGTTAGCTGATATTATTGGATATGTGGTTAGAGTTAGTGAGCAGAAAAAAAATCAAAATGTTGCGTCATGTGGACCGCCACATTTCGAAACTGAGTGAAAAGAGATAAAAGAAATATGCATATTAGCGCCATATAAGGGGATTCATATGTAAAAAATGTATTCAAGTTTACCTGATAAAATATTTTATAAAAATATAGTTCTAAAGAACCATTTCCTTTTGCTGAAATATTTTAGTTATTGCGAAGTGTACCAATGTAGTCAGTTCTACTCGAGATTTGAATGCTGTGAGACGTTTGAAAATAATTTAAAATTAAACAAAAAATTTATATCGTGAAATTAAGATCTGCTTTTCACAATTTGCTCATTAATCACATGCATTGCACTAATTAATTAATTCAAAGACTGTTAAAAATGTAATACAAACGATGGCATTAACTGGAAAAACTTTGCATTAAGTGCTGGTATTTATTCTACAACTGATTGTGGGGTATGTTAGCGCGGATTTTATCGTAACTGTAATTGCGTGGAAGTTAACAATGGAAGAAGGTGTCATTGTGATGTTAAAACTTTATTCCTCAGAATTGAACTTAATGATTCCGGAGTATAATGCTTCGCAACTACATTAAACATGCATTCCCAATTTCGATTAAAAATTATGGAACGTGGTTACATGAAAGTCACATGTAATGGTATAAAAATATTTGATTAGCACTAAGCTTGAACATTGGTGTAATTAGCAATTTAGAGTCTGAGAATATTTGGCGGATGCCATCTTACGCTGGAACATACAAATAAACTTCATTATTAGACTCAAAAGTTTAAGCATTAATTTATCGGGAAAACAACTAAATGGTTTGAATAAAGCAAGTCAATTAGATTTTGAAAATCAAGCAAGGAATAATTCAATTCAAAGTATACAAGCGGATGCCTTTTCAATGCTTTTTGATTGAAACATACTTTATCTGGATCACAACAGTTTAATAGAACTACCCGCTGATCTCTTCTCACGTAATAAAAAGTTGAACACTTTGTATTTGGGAGAAATATAATTCAGGATTTGCATAACAATTTATTCGAGACTTTCGAGGTCTTAGAAGAATTACATTTTGGCAGTAATAACATAAAATATTTGGCCCCAAGGATTTTTCGAAAAAAAAAACAACACTCAAAATCTTTGACTTGGAAAATGATCCATAGCTAAACTTAAGTCATTCCTGCTTAAAAAGTGCTAAAAATTTAAAAGTACGAAATAATTCTATTGAAAGTATACAAGCGGATACATTTTCAACACTTTCAAGATTAAAGGATTTAATATCTAGATTTTAATAATTTCATGGAACTGCCTGATTGTCTCTAGACTTATATTAAAAAATCTAAAAATATTTTCATTGACACAAACCGGAAGATCACTGCCAACTGTGCCAGAGGGATTTTTCTTAATCCTTCCAAATCTTCGTATTGTCACTTTGAGCTGCGGTCTAACAAGTATACCATGATATATATCTTTTAAATTATTTCAAGGACATTAATCTGAGTAAAAATAATTTTACGACTTTGGACTTAAATCTACTAAGTGGTGTGATCCAATTACAAACTCTAGACGTAATTACCAGATTCATTAATCTTCCTCAAATAAAAGCAATAGAATGCATTTGCTCAACTAGACTACCAACTAGAGATTAGTGCAAGAGTATGCGATAACGTTAATTTATCGAACAATGAAATTCGTGAAATTTATGTTCCAGATACTAGCTTCCTTGACTCCGACTTTCAACTAAGCATAACATTTTTTTGAATTGCGATTGTCAGTTTCGGGATTTTCATCAATTTCTTCAGAAGCCCAACAATAAAATTTTCTTTACAAATTAAGAACTAATGTGTGAAGAACCAATGCATTTACAAAAGGAAAACGTCCAAAATGTATCGCCCGATAAATTAATGTGCCTAATAAAGAAAACCGTTGTGAATGAAAAGAATTTTAGCAAACCCAATTGTGAATGCTGGCGACGTCCATATGATTCAACGTTACTCATAAATTGCACAAATGGTCGATTCTCGCAGGAAAATGAACTTTGCATCGCCGACAATAATCTCAGAATATTTCCAACCAATTTATGGAGCAGTATGGCGAATGTCACAAAAATTTATACAGCAAATAATCAAACAAATAACATCGAAGTTGGTCATTTACCAGGAAACTATCAATTTTAGACTTACATTCCAATAATTTACAGCTTTTAAACACTCTTTAAGAAATCTCATTACTTCAAAATATATACCTACCTTTCGAAGAATAAATCGATTTGCGATTGCGAAGCGGAACTGCCGTGGCAATTCTCAAAAATTAATTCTAAAAAGATACTTGGATAAAATGTATTGTGTTGATAATAATAATATAAAAAAAAAATTCATTTAACTTTCATCGAATGATATCTGTCCACCAATTTCAGCATACGTGATATCAATTAACGGAACATTGATTGGATTCATTTCACCCTACTTCTATAATAAATATGAAAAGCACATTGTAATCCCACATTGCCAAAGCTGAGTTAGATAAGGATAAAATCTACGACGCCTTCATATTGCAATAAAACCGTGACGTGAAGTTCGTAGCGGATCACTTGCACCCGCAATTGGAGCTTAGCCAAATTAAATAAATTTAAGCTTTGCATGCATGTTCGTGACTTCATAATCGGTTAACCGATTGCAAGCACAACATTTCGCGCTCCGTAAAGAAATCGCGTCGTATTATATTTGTCCTGTCGAAAAGTTTTATATTGTCTATATGGTCACGCTTGGAATTTCAGGCAACTATTCGCGCATCATTAAATAGCAAACGTCTCCGAATAACTATTATCCTTTATGAAGACATTGGCGGTAAACGTCAGATTGACGAGGAGCTTGCGCTTTACCTACAAACGAACATACACTTAAAGTGGGGTGATCCTTGGTTTTGAGAGAAGTTATGATACACTATGCCACATCGCGCGCCGCAATAATAACATCGAACTGGGCAATTTTAGCTGACTCCGTTGATTATAAACATAAAAAATTTTCAGCACAGATATAAATACAGAAATAACAAAAACAATTCAATGTTATGACTAATACTTTGCATTAATCATTCTGAGTATAAAAATATAAGAAAAACTGATATTTCGCTAGAGAATATTAGATTCATAGATTTTGTTAAATTTTAACAATTTGAAAATATGTTTAATTTAAGATTTTAAAAATTAACTTCAAATTGTTTTATGTATATCTATGCACAAAAAAAAAATTGGGAAAAGATGTTATAAAAACTTTAACTTTCTTTAAAATTTGAACGTATGTAATTTTTCAGGACCATTTTTCTGATTTTTCTTTTTTTTTGCTACTTTTCTTGACAATTATGTTCTTATCAAAATTGAGGGTAGACGTTGGTCGATACTTCTTGTTCTGTCATCCTTCTTAACCAACGCAATGCTTTGTGTGCTCTTTGCCCAGAGATATACTCTTCGATCGGTGTCTTCTTCGTCAATATTCTATTTGTTGATTCCAACTTAAACGTCCATTGCTGTAGATTTTTCGACAGTAGAGATTACTCAATATCATCTAATGTCCGTTAAAGCGTAAAAGAAAGTTAAGAAAGTAGAACTTTTTGTAACATTTTTCTTTAATTAAACATGTTTTAAAATTATCAACACTTAACAAAATCTATGAATCTAATATTCTCTAGGGAAATATCAGTTTTACTTATGTTTTACCTATAGCCTTGATGAAAATTGTTTGTGTTTACAATCACCGGAGTTAACTTAGACCAATCAGTTCGAATTCATTAAGCGTAACTTCTCCCAAACCCATAGATCTCCAAACTATAAATACGTGTTCGTTTGCAAGTAAAGCACAAGCTTCTCAGTCTGACGTATATCGCCAATAGTTATTCGCAGACGTTTATCTTTTAATGATGCTCGAAGAGTTGCCTGACATTCCAAGCGTGACCATATAGACTATATAAAACTTTTCGACAGGACAAGGGAGCGTGAAATGTTGTGCTTACAATCGGTTCACCGATTATGAAGTCACGAACATGTATGCAAAGCTTAAATTTATTTAATTTGGCTAAGCTCCAATTGCGGGTGCAAGTGATCCGCTACGAACTTCTCGTCAGGGTTTGATTGCGATATGAAGGCGTCGTAGATTTTATCCTTATATAACTCAGCTTGGCAATGCGGCCAATAAAGAGATTGTGGGATTAGCAGTGTGCAATAGCAGTTCCGCTTCGCAATCGCAAATCGATTTATTCTTCGAAAGGTAGGTATATATTTGAAGTGATGAGATTTCTTAAAGAGTGTTTAAAAGCTGTAAATTATTGGAATGTAAGTCTAAAATTGATAGATTCCTGGTAAATGACCAACTTCGATGTTATTTGTTTGATTATTTGCTGTATAAATTTTTGTGACATTCGCCATACTGCTCCATAAATTGGTTGGAAATATTCTGAAATTATTGTCGGCGATGCAAAGTTCATTTTCCTGCGAGAATCGACCATTTGTGCAATTTATGAGTAACGTTGAATCATATGGACGTCGCCAGCATTCACAATTGGGTTTGCTAAAATTCTTTTCATTCACAACGGTTTTCTTTATTAGGCACATTAATTTATCGGGCGATACATTTTGGACGTATTCCTTTCGTAAATGCATTGGTTCTTCACACATTAGTTCTTAATTTGTAAAGAAAATTTTATTGTTGGGCTTCTGAAGAAATTGATGAAAATCCCGAAACTGACAATCGCAATTCAAAAAAATGTTATGCTTAGTTGAAAGTCGGAGTCAAGGAAGCTAGTATCTGGAACATAAATTTCACGAATTTCATTGTTCGATAAATTAACGTTATCGCATACTCTTGCACTAATCTCTAGTTGGTAGTCTAGTTGAGCAAATGCATTCTATTGCTTTTATTTGAGGAAGATTAATGAATCTGGTAATTACGTCTAGAGTTTGTAATTGGATCACACCACTTAGTAGATTTAAGTCCAAAGTTGTAAAATTATTTTTACTCAGATACTTGTACTTGAAATAATATAAAAGATATATATCATGGTATACTTGTAAGACCGCAGCTCAAAGTAATGCTGTCAAGATTTGGAAGGATTAAGAAAAATCCCTCTGGCACAGTTGCCAGTGGTCTTCCGGTTTGTTTCAATGAAAATATTTTAAGATTTTTTAATACAAGTGTAGAGACCATCAGGCAGTTCCATGAAATTATTAAATCTAGATATAAAATCCTTTAATCTTGAAAGTCTTGAAAATGAATCCGCTTTCATACTTCCAATAGAATTATTTCATACGTTTAAATACTCGATGCAATTTTAAAGCAGTCCTCACTTAAGTTTCGCACTTGATTATTATCCACGTCCAAGAATTTTTCAAAAAATCCCCGGGGTCATACATTTTATGTTATTACTGCCAAAATGTAATTCTTCTAAGACCTTCAAAGTCTCGAATAAATTGTAATGCAATTCCTGAATTATATTTCTCCCAAATACAAAGTGTTCAACTTTTTATTACGTGAGAAGAGATCAGCGGGTAGTTCTATTAAACTGTTGTGATCCAGATAAAGAATGTTTCAATCAAAAAGCATTGAAAAGACATCCGCTTGTACGCTTTTAATTGAATTATTTCCCAAAATTAACACTGTGATTGAAAAGCGCCTTGAAAGCAATCCTTGTTTAAATTCTGTAACAGTTTTTTTGCAAGTACAAGTATGTAAGGTTTTTTGATTTCGAAAAACTTGTGAGGCTAAGTATTTTATATTATTATCTTTAAAGTTTAATGCAGATCACTTTTCTAGGTGACAAAAGCATTTGGATGTAACTCTTTGATTATTTGGTCGAACAAATATATCTATTCAAGGTTAGAATCACGGAACAAGTCGTCTGGGAAATATGATAAGTTTTCCAAATTGGCTGGCTTCATACAAACCATTTAGTGGTTTTCCCAATAAAATGCTCCGTTAAACTTTGGGTTTAAGAATGGAGATTATTTGCATGTTCCAACATAAGATGGCATCCACAAATATATCGATTCGAATTCTATACAATTCTGGGACTAAATTGCTAATTACGCCGATGTTAAAGCTTAGTGGGTAATCAAATATATTTACACCAGTACCACTACATACGACTTTCATATAACCACGTTCCAAAATTATTCATCGAAATTGGGAATACATATTTAATATAGTTGTGAAGCATTGTATTTCGAAATCCTTAAGTTCAGTTCCAAGGAATAAAGTTTTAACATCACAAAGACACCTTCTTCCATTGTTTATTTCCACGCAATGGACGTTACGGTAAAATCCGCGCTAACATACCCAACAACAAGTTGTAGAATAAATACCAGCAAAATTCGTTCGCGTATTCTTGTTGCACCACTTGCTTGCATTTTATGTCACGTTATTTCAGTTGATGCCATCGTTTATGTTACAAATTTTTAATAGTCTTTGAATTAATTAATGCAATTATGTGCTTAATGAGCAAATTATGATAAGTAGAACGTAATTTCACGAAATAAATTTTTTGTTTGATTTTAAATTATATTTTAAACGTCTCACGGTATTCAAATCTCGAAAAGAACTGACTGCACAACTTAAATATTTCATCAAAAGGAAATGGTTGTTTAGAAATATATTTTTATACAATATTTTATCAAATGAACTTCCTCTATACACAACTTCCGAATACATTTTATACATATGCAACCAATTATATGGTGTAAATTTCATTTGGATAATTGCGGTCCAAATTTTGTATAAATGTTCCGCTCTGCTCTTTTATAATCTTTAATTTGGTTGGCAACAGCACAGTATACATATTTTTATTATTTCTTATCAGTCAGTTTCGAAATGAATTGGCGTTTGTCGTTTTTTCTGCTCACTAATCTTTATTGGGTAAAAACAAAGTTATATTTAAATGTTTGTACATTTTTTTAAATCAAAGTATTCCCCAAAATAAACTATTAAAATTATTTGGAAAAATTCAGTTTTATTTAGAGATTAGCATTTATTAGTTTTTATATTAACCCTTTCTGGGGTGATTGTCTCAATATTTTCTTTTATTTTTAAGATAATCTTTTCAAAATAATAACTTACATTCGTCGAGGGGAGGTGGGGTACAACCGGTAAGAGCTAAAATTAATGGTTTACATCGTTTGTACCGATCTTCTTTCAGCAGAGTTCACTTGAGATACTCTACGTTTTCGTTCAGTTCAAAAAAACATCAGAATAACCAATTGTATAGAGTTACTTTAGGTGAAACCTTTCAGCGGACTGGGCTAGGTCTCTCCCTAATCTAATTCCAGATCTGAGACAAGCAAAATCTTTTGTCATCCCTCTTACGCGTCAGTCGATCTTTTAAACCAAATCGAAACTTAGACTACTAGTGCGCTGCATGCTACAAACTGGAAACTAAGTAGTATGCCGTTTATGATGAAAATCACCAGTATTTGGCAGTGTTGCGATTGAGGGTACAATTGTATCAAAATGATGACACAAAAGTATGCCTTCTTTTAGGTACATTTTTGGCAATAAAATACTAAAAAACTTGACATGAACTGAAATCATGACTTTGATCTTAGTCTTCTACAAAATTGAAATCAATTTTTGATCCAAATGTAGGTGGAAACGTTTAATCCTAATGCATCAAACACACGATTTCAGAAAAGAGCTTTTAGCTCTTTATATATAGTTATATATACTAATACATACAGCACAATTTTTATGAGGTACATTTTGGTATGGAAAAGTAAGTTTTGTTCCAAATTTTGGCACTTTTATTAATTTGTTAATCGCAACCCCGATATTTGGTGAAGCAGTCTCATAAGAAAGAAATGAAAGCAGTTTTTGACTTACTGTATTTGGCTAATTTCTACAAAGCGAAACGTCTTTGTCTTGAGGTTTTATGGAGTGCCGATGGAAGTGGCATAGATTTGTTTTGCACAACGGTATCCCGTCAAAGATTTGCGATTCGATAATATAGATAACAGAGCAGACCGCTTAAAATTTGACAAGCTAGCGGCTATTAGGGATATATTTGATCAATTCGTCTCCAATTGCAAGAAACACTGTTCACCTAGTAAATATTTAGCAATTGATAAAAAGTTAGAATCCTTTAGAGGACGAGCCTCTATGTTGGAATGCAATCTGAAAACGCCTTTTCCCGGCTAAAAACCCGAATTAACGACTTCGTATGCAGAACTTCCTTTATCCAACGATAAAATGAGATGATCGATTACAGGGAGGAAAGATTCCAAACTGCTGACGCTTTCTATAATCGATGGGTTCAAGTCGTATACATGGAGAAATCGAACACGTACACGCTCATACTCTTGTTCATCAAACAATTCCTTCCCGGCGGTTTTAACTGAATCAAATGCATCTCTTTCAGATTCAACAAACGATTTTAAGGACTTAAGCGAATTCAAGCGAATTAAGCGTGGAGGGTCTAGATCAAGCTTTTCGCATTCATTCATGTTGTGTGAGTTATATGTATTTATACACGAATGTAAGGGACCTACAGTCTAACAAGTTTTTTGAAATTCAGCAAAAATTGAATGAACAGTTAAATTCTGGTCGAAACTTCTATACTTTAAACCTCTTGTGGCACCAATAAAAATTACTCGATTTCAAAATTTTTCTGCGTTATATTTGTATTTGTAAGGAGCAACAACAGAGCTATGGAATTTTAAAAACAGTTTTGGCCGAAAAATTTACAAAAATCATAATTTATTGTCAAAATTTCGGAACTTTCAAGACCAATTTTAAACTTGAACTGTTCGTCTGAATAAGTATACACTTAATTGTGCTGCTACTTTTTGATTTGATGCCATTCTTGGCTATTTATTGTGTCCCAAAAAAGTTGCGTAGCGTAATCGGTTTTGTGAGTCACTGTACAAATATAAATATAATTTTTTGTAAATCTAATCAATGTTTTGTTTTTTTGGAACCTAAATTGTATCATCCAATACCAAGACTTCACCTTCATTTTTGTGAAAAGCTTTAAGATTCACAATATGTATTTCTGTGAAATTAAATACAAAATTCACTTTTATATGTAGATAATTTCTTATCCGAATACCTTGAAATTGTGCAACTTTTCATAAGTAAAATTGTTCCCCATACCATATCGTTCGCTTAACGACTTAAATATGTGGTATGGCAACCGTAGCCATTAATCGGACGTACAGGCAGAGACATTCGTCTACTTTATCTTTTTTAATTGCAAGAATTTTTTCGTGTGTCTCTCGTTTATTTTATTTAACAGTTTATTTCTTTATTTGTTTGTGTTTTTAATTTCATTCGTAATGGAAGCGGAAGCAGCAGCAGGAGCAACATATAAGGCTACAGCTACATGCAACAAGACAAAGAGGCTCACTCGCAAACACACAGTTGCACACACACACACATATACACATATATGTGTATGTATATGAATGTAGAATTGTCAAGCCATTCATCTTAAAAATAAATGTTGCAATTTGTTGGTTTTGCGCACCCGAAAGGAAACCGACTCCATAAATGTGGCGACATTGCGTTTAAAAATTTCACATTTTTTCATTTGCTTAATTTTGTTGTTGTTGTTTGAGATAAAAAGAGGACAAATGCTGCTTCTGCTGTCGCTTCACATAGACACACACACACACACACACACTAATAAAAGTGAACACTGTTTTGGCCGAGAGAGTTACCTTTTGACTTGTGCTCGCTATGCTCGTATATTGCTGTGGTCGCAGGCTCAGTATAATTCACAGTTTACTTGCATACATTGTACAATGAGTGAGAGGCGAAGATGTAAGGTCGAAGGATGAATAAGAAGCAGGTGGGATGGACAAGAAGCAGTAACAAACTATGTAGCGCTAGTAGCTGGTTTTTGGTTGAGTGTAAGCGCTTATGTTTGTTTGGTTGTTTGTTTGTTGACTGGAGTTGAATGGGTTGGCTGGACGGTTTGGATGGTTCGTTTTTGTTTATTTTTTGTGTTGTTGACCATTTCACATATATATTTATTTGCGCACAATTAATTATTATAAATGCAACGCCATGTAAGCTCAGTAGTAGTAGTACATAGATAGCTCAAGCCCTCGCTGCATGCATACTATGCCAACTGTATATGCGTAAATGTTTATACAATATAAAACTCACATACGAGTATACGTGAAGTATGAGTGTGTGTGTGTGAGAGAGAGCAAACGCAACCCCTTTTTGACCTCATCTCTACTACTATAATCCAAGCGGTCATTGGTGTGCCAGTTCCATTTTGCTGAATCTGCTGCTTTTCGCGTTGCTTTGTAGCGTTGTTGTTATGAAAATTTATTATTTTTCTAGGAAAATTTACAACGATTTCTATTTCAATTACTTGCTCAAAATTGTCGTACACAATTTCTTTTTATTTGTCGCTGTAATTGTATGTGTGTGTGTGTGAGAAATAAATTTAATTGGAATTCTCCGTAAAAATCATAAAATATTAAAAAATAAATTAATGGCATCTTTCTCACAAAGAAAGAAGAAATTTAGTGTGAAATTTTGTTAAAATTTATTCATTTACAACCAAACAGTAATCAGATGTTAGCCTCATTTTGGCGTTCTTAACCCTTTAGTTCGGATTTTTCTAATTTTTCTAAAAGTAATCACGGTGGACAATTTTTGCGTATTTTCATTTCAAAATTGCATTTAAAAGCCAAAGAGTTTTCGAAATATTCATGTTTCGGCTCATTTTCGATTTGACAAAGAATGGAATCGTAGACAAATTATAATTCTAAGATCACCAATGGGGCTTGGCGTCCCCATCGGACAGGCAGGCACTACGACCTAAAAGATCTTTTGTGCCATTCCCCATTTTATGACAAAAGACGATCAGTTGACCTAATAAAAGTCAAGACATCTTTTGTAGAAGAAGATTTTATGTGAATGTTCAAAAATAGATGAATTTTGCTGTATGTAAAAACGTTTATTTTAAATTTTTGGTATGCTTCCGGATTATATGAAGTGAAAAAACCAAATATTAAAAATTCTAAATTCTTTCTACAGATTTTCAGTTGATTTAATCCTTCTGTCAATCATTTTACCATCTTCACAAACATTCGAATTATTGTAAATTTCAAATGGAAAAAAAGTATATGAAATCTTTAATGGTCTACTGAAGAAATAACTATTTCACAAATTTTTGAAAAAGAATTTCATGCCGAATGCCAAAAAAATTAGTCCCATAAATTTATAAGATTTCTTTTTGCGGTTCTTTTTGGAAGTTAGTTTACAGTGTTGCAATCAAAATCAACCTAAAATTCTGATGTGAAAAAATATTTCCTTTACTCAAGAACGAAAATTTTATAAAAAGAATTAATAAAAATTTGATTTTTGAACCGGGACTTCGGGATACCGAGACTGACATCCCTAATGACAATATCATCAGCATAGCCCTGACAGTTTATGCCCTTGTCTATTAGCGTTATGAGGAGTTCGTCTACTACTTAACTCCATAGAGGAGATGCAGTTTGAAGTCTTATAGTGGTTGACCCAACTTTAGCCTCTGCCCTAAGTATTGCACTTATTGGACTAAGTATTGCACTTATGGGACTTCTAACTGAGAAGCAGGAGTAGGAGTTTAAATTATATTGATAAATTTGTATGGGAAAAAGCAGCGACGTCGAGTTAGGAGTAGGAGAATAAATTTGGTTGATAGTTTTGTACACGCAAAGGAAAAATTGTTTCTCAGAAACGAAATTTTCACTAAACGAACTTCGTTCATGGAATGTTTTCATGATGAACGAACATTTATGTATCGTAAACGACTGTATTTAATTGCCATGAACGAACATTTGTTCATCATAAACGGTTCAATTCTTTTACGATGAACTAAAATGCAATATTCATAGCAAAAACAATTTTCATATGTACATTGGCATTTTATTGTTTAAATAAAATTTTCTGATTAAAAACTAGAAAAAGTGTATGAAATTTACATAAAATTATATTATTACAATTTTTGTATTATTTATTACTTATAAATCACACACTTTTATTTGTTTTTTATAAACACCACGCACTTTTTTTTAGACAAAAATAAATGTGATGAAATAATTTCAATGCACAATTAAAATTCTTCAATAATGCGTTGACAAATGATACTTCCCGTTATGTTGTGTTGATTTGTTATTGTGTGGAGTTTGAATGTAAGCGTCGCTGCTGCTTCTCTTTTGCGACGAGAGCGAGATGAGAGGAAAACGAAAATAAAAAGAGGAGAGGATTGTGGACTTTCGTTTAGCAGAAACGTTTTTTTTTTTCATTTTATTGCCTTAATTTTATCGTGAACGAATTTTCGTTCATCATAAAATTGTTAGTCTTTTGCAGAAAACGGTTTTGGTTTCAGCGAACACGGCAACGTTCCTCAGAAACGTTTTTGTTCAGCGTAAAAGTAATATATTCTCCACAAACGGGCGATAAACGTTTTTTTTCCCTGCGGGCACACAACCTATCCACCTATCTACGCGCTAAACACACGCTTGTCACACATCAACTTTTTATACACCCAAAACCAGTTCTCACATACTCTTATCAGTAACTCACATCAACAGTGACGGAGGAGCCATTCTGTTAACGTCACTTCTTTTCCCATACAAAACTATCAACCAAATTTATTCTCCTACTCCTAACTCGACGGAGGAGCCATTCTGTCGACGTCGCTGCTTTTTCCCATACAAATTTATCAACAGATTTTATACTCCTACTCCAGCTCCGGAGTTAGAAGCCCCATATTTACGTGTGAGATATTATCAAAAGCTCATTCAATGTCTAGAAAAGTATATATGTAATTTGTCAGCTGATATAGAGTCTCCATAGATCTGCCTGCTCTATTTTCATGTTGACATGATATTTCAATCTCCTACGTCTTTTTTATAAAGTTTTTAGGATGCCCTTTCGGGAAAATATATTCTCAAAAGTTTTGAGCATGAGGTCAAAAATCTAGGCCATTACTGAATAAAACTTCTAAAAGTGCCATTCTAGTGTTGGTACCATTACTTCGCCACCAGATGCTGTGAGCATTGCCGCCTATAAGGAGAAACAGAGAATGCTTCGTGCAGTGATCTTGTATAAAAATAATATATATGGTGTCAGACCTTCAAGTAAGTTTGCTACTGCCATGCAATCTATAGATCCAATAGCCTGTCTGAGTCTAGCTGCGCTACTAGCTACTAATGCCGAGCATGTTTCCTTCCATTCGCTGCTTATTATTGCTTTTACAATTTAAATTACGATCCTAAATAAATTCTAGAAATTTGGCACTAAAGAAAAGAAAATTTGATTGTGATTTATGAGTAGAATTTTTTCTATCATTCAAACCGATTCTTCTTACTTTGTATTGGACAAAGAGAGGCTTCATGCCAATGTACCGCTCATAAATGTTCTCCAGAATAAACATTTTCCACTTAGCATCTTTTAACTTTAAACTTTTGAATTAAATTTACTTTTATCAAATTGTTTTCTCACTGGCATCGATTACATGTAATGATGTTTACACGATAAACATAGCAACAAAAAAAAAAAACAGAAAAGAAAACTTCATTATCAATACAAAAGATTTAACTGCTAAACTCACAGTCACATATCGTACATTTGTATGTGTATTTGTATGTGTTTGTATGTCATCAACAATAAATCAGTTTTATAAATAAAAGTCTCACATGCACCTGCACACTAATACACACACATATACCAACACAAATAAAAAGTATCTCAAATATCAATTTATAACTTCAATAAAGCACGAAATTTATAATACAACAACACAAACACGTACATAATATACAAGCGCACAAATATTTGTATGTATGTGAGTAGAATGAGTGCGCTGAAAACTCAAAGGTGTGTTTGTTTTGAGTTTCTTCATTTTTTGCGCGCACACAGGCCAACACACACGTTACACTGTATGTACAATATTTATATCAAAACATTCACACAAATCATATTAACATTATGATTACCGCTTATCTTTGTGTATCAGTAAAATATACTCATGTCTATATGTATGCATTTGTATTGGTATAAAGGTAAGTGTGCTATGTATGTATGTTTGTGTGTATGTATTTGTGTGCTCTTTCATTTGTATTGATACTTTGTTAACAATTGATTTCACTCGATTTCCCTTCGTTGCTTCATTTCGGTTCTTTTCATTTGAAAAGCGAGAGCTTAAAACCTTCAAGTGTAGGTAAACATTGTTGGGAACATTTTATGAAAGGAGCTGAGCCAAGAGTTGAAAATGAAGGGAGTGGGGATGGAGGTGCGGGGCATGAGTATCAACTGCATCGGCATTGCTATCAATACTGTCAATATGATATGATTTTTTTTTTCATACACACATAATTTTTTTTTTTTTGTATTTATATTTTGTAAGGACTCTATAGATACTTTTGTATGCATACATACACAATTTGAGAAATAAAATATATATGTTTTTTTATATTTATTTGTTTAAAGATTTGCTTTTTTTCATATTGCAACAGCGGCAACAAGGATACAATCAAACAATACCAAGATTTTCTAAAAGAAAAAGGATTTATTTATTTTTATTTATTTTATTCTTCCTTCGTTTTTCTGTGAATTATAAATATGATATTTTAGGTGATATGTTTACGTTGTTTGTTTTTCTTTCAAATTTTGAATGGCTTAATGTTTCATTTGCATTGTTTATAAATCAACAATTGATTTCGTTTGATTGAAGCTTATAGGCATGTATATGTGTATTTTGAATAAATAATGAAATCCTTATAAGTTTAAGCATTCACTCGTTTTTACATTTATATACTTCTGGAGACATTAAAAACTGAAGCCTTTTCCGCCACTCATAATTCATTTCGAAAAGAATCGGTCAGATAAGATAAGTCAGAGTAAAATTGGTCGTTTCGTATTTACAATAATAATAATTTTTAATATTTAATAAGAAATGCGAATGTAAACAAAAAGAAAATTTTTTGTTGAATATATAGTGGAAGTAAGTTGGACATAGTTTTGTCTGACTGCAAAAAAAAAACTATTTTTTTTAGCAATTGACTTTTGTTGGCATCATGTTCATGGCTTGATTTAAAAAAAAAACCGCTACTTCAGAATGCGTGTAATTTGGGGCACACACAAATTTCAAATCATAAATTTTTCATTCGTATAGCTTTTCCATCATTCTAGATAGCTTATGTAAGACTTTCAGCTTGATATCTTCGCTCAAACGATTTCTATGGACTTTTACATTTTGCGTTTGTATGGGAAGTGGGAATGGCAGTTTGACCGATCCCACCAGTTTTCCGACCACAGTTTGTTTTATCTTTCTATATAATTTTGTTACAAATTTTAACTCAATATCTATACTTAAGGCCACCTTCTAGTCTAGATTTTTCAAAACATCGATTTTTTTTATATTTCAAAAGTATAGGCTTTTAAAAGTATACTGTAAAATTTTCGTCTCAATATTTCCAGTATTTTGACTTCTACAGCCTATTTAGCAGCTGAGCGCAGAAACAGAAAAAAGGGCCGACCGCCCTCCAGAATACAAATTCCAACATTCAATTCTATAGAGCATCCACAAAATGATCTGTGTATCGAAATTAATGCTTTATTATTCAGTGTATATAACTAGTAAAATCCCAGCGGACCAAATCTTCGTAAATGATATCGTTCACAAGACTTTGGCGATAGTTTTGCCGACAAAACTATCGCTAATGGATCCTAAAACGATATGAGAAATAATCATATGTCGCTCAGTTTGTTGCAGCAAAAGTCTCGTTTACGACACTCGCTAAAGATCATATCTATGCGATGACAGCGAGCCTTTTGCGAGTCTTATTACGAATCATTTCTGATATCATTTGCGATCATTTAGAGATATTTTTTACGAGTCATTTATGATAACGGTAACGAGTCTTTTGCGATATTTTTGCGAGTCTTTCATTCATTTCATTTTTTACTACAACTTCGAAAACTAATAATTTTCTGGTCTGCTAGATTTTCAAATATTTTTATCTATTACTACAATGTTGTCATACTACTCTGTATTATAAAATAAAAAAATAAGTAATAAAAATAATAATAAAAATATTAAAAATAAAATATTAAAAAATGGTCGATTTTAAATTGTACCTATAATTTAAAAAGCATAAAGCACATAAACGTAAAGTGCGTTTATGTACTTAACATATATTCCCGTCTTTGTCTAGTGGCTAATTTTCATAACCTTCAATAAAAATATTAAGTGTACGAGAATTATAAGAAAGTGTACAAGTACAAATCTTTGTCAGTGGTTTGCGACGCTCGTATTTTTGCCCGCAAAATGCTCGTTTCTGAGCTCGTTTGCGATAATTTAGGCGAACTTTCGCTCAACATTCGCTTCGAGGTCCACTGGGATGAGATATTGTTAGAACTTGGAAAAAACGTGTGTAATCAAAATTTAAATGTTACAATTACTTTAAGAGCCGCCATGTGTCTCTTTTTGCACCTCGATACAATTTTGAGTGTCCGCGGACGTGTTATCGGAATAACAGGGTAAAAGTGTAAAGGCTTAATTATGCATAAGTAACGGAACGTAATGTAACGTTGTCAACTGTCACATAAATATCTGTGATATGGGCAGTGAGTGTAAGTGATTACCGAAATCGTAACGCAACGTAGAGTTCTATCTTCGATAGATTTTTACATTCCATTACGCTACGTTGCGTTACTTATGCATAATTGAGCCTTAAAACAAAATTACTCTACAATAACAAAATATACGACATTTGCTTTTACTCACACTTTACACTTTTACTCTAGTTCGACCCTTGAGTAAAATATTTGTTACTCCAAGTAAGAGAGAAAATTAGTGTTGCATACTTCTTGAACGACAACAAAAAGTAAAAAACAAAAGTTTTGTTGCTGGCGCATTGGGAACATTGGGAACATTGATCGCAGAGAAAATAAGAAAAGCTGTCAACAATATGAAATGAAAAAATTTTGAATTTCTACTCATGTTTATTATTATTGATAAGAACTTTAGAAAACTATGGCGAATCATTTTTATCTTCATTTTTAACATCCAGCATTAAAAAATTAATAAAGAAGGTTTTTGCACTTTTACTACACATTTCTAAATCAAAAAAAAAAGGTAAGCAATAAATAATGAAAAATATTGGATTGAAATTTACTCCAGAGAGCACTATTTCAGTTTTAGATGCGTTCACGCTCTAGAGTAAAACATTATCTTTTTACTCCGTTACTCAGCACATTACTCCCAAGAGTGATTAGGGCTAATATTTTTCAGGAACTGAAAAAGCTTTCTACGTTGAATACTTCTAACTTTTTACATACAAAATGTAATGGAAAAACGGTCTGTTTTCGAAACGTAAATTTCAACAACGCGCCATTTTTTCAAATTTTTTTTTTCTTTTTTTTCATTTTAGTTCCTACGATAACTAAACTCATACTGAATGTAATTTTTTGTGTCTTAGATCAGTGGAAGATCCAAAACATGACTCGCCAGCAAGATCCGTTTTTTTTGAAGAGGGCAACTGTAACACCAATTTTAGTTTACTTAAAATTATAATTTTTGTTTTTTTTAATATTTCTGTATATTGTTAAAGTAATAAAATATATCGACAAAGTTTAAATACTATTGCTCATTATTTCATTTAAAAGTAATCCTAAAAACTCGTCAAATTCAAGGGCGCTAGACCAGAAGGTCCCCTTAAACATTTTTTTTGGCTTTTTACAATTTCCGCTTGTATGGGAGTTGAGTGTTAATCGATCAGTGCAGTTAACCGATCACGCTCATTTTTACTGATTTTCTTTTTCTAAATTTAAATATGAATTATGCCAAATTTCGTTACTCTTCGGTTACTCATCCTATTTTTTCCCGTTCTCAGAATGAAGCTGAATCGCTGTGCGATGTTAAATTGGTATTTGTTAAAATAATTATTTTGTTCTCTCGTCCTTAAAGACCCCAATTTTCCGACTTATTGATCAGATTATGAGAGAGCTAAAGGTGACTAAGAAAAACTAATTTAAGATTTGTTGTTAGTTGTTCAAGTTACCCAAAAATCATTCGAAAATCTGAGGAAAAAATTTTGTGCTGCACTGTGATATTAACTGATTGGGTTCTGACCCACTATTGGGTTAATATAAAAAAGAGAGTAAAGAGAGTAATACGGATGTTAGCACTTTAAATGGTTTTGGGTATAAGTATTGTAGCTGCAGATATTCTTAGATTTAAAAAATGAGCGTAATGAAATTACCTTGGTGTCAATGTTTCTCCATTCATATGACAACAAATTGTTAAATATTTTTTTTTTACATTTTTGCTTTTTTTTTGTTTGTATATACGCACATTCATTTAAAGTATATATGTATGTGTGCATACGGCATGTATGAGTAGTAATACTTTCATTTCCCATTACTTTCTTTTATGCGGGTCATACGCAATATATTACCTTTAAGGCATTTGTTTCTGTTCGGTTCGTTCTGTTCCTTCAAATATGTGGCAAAACATAAACACATTAAACACATTAATTTGTTTTTGTTGTCATCTGAGCCCCCTCAAGGTGTGACAGTAGACCTGTAACATGAAGTGTATAGAAAATGTTGTATAAGAACAATACATACACATGCAGTGGTGTACCTAATATGTAAATGTATTTTGTGTACATATGTATGTATGTTTATTTACAGGTAATGGATGGAATTGTGTGTCATTACTTTTAATTAAAGCAATGACATTTCGTAAGATGGAAAAAGGGTTCATCAAGTACAAAACATGGAAAACATGAAAAATAGAAAAAGTTGAAAACAAATAACACAAGCAACAACCAAAAAAAAGGATAATATGTTAATGGATTTGTTGTTGGGTTAAATTGTAACTAAGTATCTAGTAGAATAGAAGTAAAAATGGTCTATTCAAAATTATATACTATTAGCGCGTTAACACAATCACACAAACACAATACAACATCTCTACAAAGTATCTAAGGATAATTGTTGAATATGTAAGCATTTAAGGACACCCAAGAAAAAAATGGACAACACATTAAGCCTTTCCAGTTTACAAGTTTCGTAAATTTACTTTTTCTCTACAAAAAAAAAAAAAAACTTTTGTCCTAAATATTCTGTAACAAGATTTTTGTTTGCAATTTTATTACGAACATTTTTTCTGCTAGTGTGTAGAATGCTTGTATGTATTTTGTATCCATATTAATAATATACATAGTTAAATATTAAGAAAATGATTTCAAACTACATAGAAAAATAAATCATTTCACGTAGAAGCTGAAAACTTTTACGCAACTAAAACTGATAAAATGATTAATGAGTAAAATTTCTATTCTAAAATATACGAAACAAATGTATAAACTTTTACATTTAATGCAATATATTTTAAGTTAGCGATTTTTATGCATTAGGGGATGTTTATTCCCCTTAAACTTGAAGAGTCCAAAAGCAAAAAAAAAAATTTTTGTGTACGGAAAAAAGTTCTCTAAATATATAGTATACCATATTAACCCTCCGATAACCAAAAACTTCTTTATCGGTCAAAGCCCGACAAGGTCCCCAGGAACCTTCTTTATTAAGGATGTAGTCTGGTGTTTGAGTTTGAAAAAATAATTTTTTTTTTAATGTATTTCGAGAGTTCAATATATTGAGAGTATACCAAAATATTACCAAAGTTATAGCGCATAGTTGAGAGCGCCTATTTATTGTGCGCAGTAGGCCGCACAAAACTTTTCCTCGAAACAACGCTTTTTTGATTAGGCCAGGGGCTTGAAAAAATTCTATCAAGTCTATTGGACTGAAATTTTAATAATTCTACAGGTAGTAGAATTGTTTATTTTTAATTATAAAAATAGGAAATATATTTTTTAACCCAATCTTCAACAACAAAAAAAAAAGCGATTTTTTAAAAAAATGGGCCAGCTACACCTTTATTTTTAGGTGTCGTAACATACACTAAAAAAATTTAGTTAAATATACTGAAAAAATAATTTTTTGTACAGTTATAGATGTCAATAAAAACATATCAAAAATTAGAATGATTGTATTTTATTTTGTTATAATAAAAAATTCCCGAAATAACTTTGAAAATTAGACCGGAACACCAATCCTTAATACGATATAGCGTGTGATGAGTATAATTGTTTTTTTTTTTAAACCAATGTGTTTGGTATAGTGTTGCAAAATTTGTGTGAATATATAATGGGGGAGATAAACTGGAAAAAAGTTAAGTTTACTGTACACTTTAAATTACTTTTTTATATAAAGAATAAAATAATGAAAATATTGATTTGTTTCTTTATTCTGCTTTGTCGGTCCCTGCGTCTGTTGTGTTGCAAGTATCACATTTCTTCGGAGTTGTGGAATGTTCAACAAATTATATGAAAGCACCTGCATCATCAAAAAAGAAAAACAGAACAAAATACATGGAAATTCATACAAGGTCCCTGTGGACCTTGTCGAGCATCGACGCCATAAATGACTTTAACCGGATGATTAAGGATGAGAAATTTCACAGGATAGTGTCGAAAACGATTTTGAACATCGCATTTATAGAAGTCGAGTAGGCTGAGGCTGTTCGGATTATCCGTATTGAAAAACTGCTTTGTTGAAAATTTCATAGGTCCCTAGGGACCTGTTTGGTTATCGGAGGGTTAATACGAATTGTCTATTACACTTCGCCTTACCTCCAGTACCCATGGGTGATATCAGTGAACCGTGTATATTAGAAAAATTATGTGCTGATATTCTAACAAAACTGCCTTAATGGAAAGCCAATGGAATCTTACAAAAGAGCTGCTCTCCTGAAAACTATAGAGACAACTTTTCACCGACTTGAAATTTTGAATTTCCAAAAAAATGTTTTTTTGATACACCCTAACGTGTACTCTCTGAACATTAACTAAGCTAAATTAGACAAGACATATATTTAGGTGTAAGTTTTCAATAAAATTTACTATGTCTAGTATTGTTAAGTGGGTGTGGCACCTTCATTTGTGACCATGTAGAGTTCCAGAACAAACCTGGTAAGCAGACACAATTAATTAGTAGAACTCATCAGATAAAAAATAGGAGGATTGGGCAACTGGCACTTTTCATGCTACTTTCACTGGAGTGACTCAAATCACCGAAATCGATAATATATAGGGTACTATTGGAAAAGTAATATGAATTTTTTATTTTCTGGAAATATTTAAAAAATTAATATATTCTGAACAAATTGAGATCACCACAGAGATAGAGCCTGTACCTGTTCTAGGAGCATGGTATTGGTACTCGTACATTGAATACTTGATAATTTTTGCTAAATACCCGATACTTTTTACTTTATACTTTTGTAGTTTTTCTCTATTTCATTGAGTATATTAATATGGATATCGAAATTCGATGCTTTTCAAATTCTAATGGTGGAGAATTCTATTTTTCTATGGAACTCCAAGTGCATTTGAACCACGAACTAGACGTGTAGTAGACACGTAATCTAAACTGTAATCTAAAGCTACGTAATAGAGATTTTGCTAGATGCTAATAGATTCTCGTGTGTTTATTTAAAAATCTATATTACTTACCTCTAGATTAGGGTTTATAAAAGTACATTAACTTTTGGCTTCATGAGTAGTTCGTGTTTGAAAAATACGGTCTCGGTTTCGGTGAATACTCTTGAATACACGTTCATTGTAAGGCAGTACTTATGCTTAACATGCATACAAGTAATTTCTATATAAATCTGTTTATATTTAATAAGTTTTAATATACTTCTTATTTATAAATCAATTCCAGCATAAAATTACCTGCTTTTTTTTATGGTGTCCAACTTATATTCAGAACAGTTGATTATAACCCCTTTCTGTCCAAAACTTTTATGTTTAATTTTCCTTGTTTCCTTGTTTCCTTGTTTGCGTTGAAATATAAATTATACTTGGCTGGGTCTGCTTACGTTGTCTTTCACGTCATCATACAAAAACAAAAAAAAAAAAAATCCTTTCCAACTCGGAAAAACTTTCTGATATTTCTGCTACTCTTTCAATGTCTCAATATACATAAATTTCATTCACAATTGATTGAGAAAAGGTCAAGTAGATATTTGAAATGGAATGTTCAGTCACAAAAAAAATAAAAATAAAAAAATAAAGGGGGGAAAATCTCAAGGCATAAACATGAAATACAATAGTAGATGTATCAAATACACATATACACAATCACACACACTTGTACATTTCCATTTCTTCTTCTTGATTATTATACCACTTTTATTGCGTTACAAGCATGTTGTTTCTTCTTCTGTCTTCTGCCTTCTTCTATGTATTTTTTCACACTTATAGCATTTTGATAGCTTCGTTTTTTTCTTACACATTTATAGAATTTTCTCATATTCTGAGGAGATGAAGAACTTTATCCTTTAATTTGTTTTTGTTTTCGTGTTTTTGTTGTTGTTATAGTTTCTTGTAATGAAATGTATCAATTTAGAGGATTTTTGTCTTATTGAAATTTGAGCCATTCACATTCATTCATTTAAGCATTCTCATTTTTCTACGCTCATAGTAATGAAAATTGATTTTTCAATAATATTTGAGATGAAAATATTTTGAGATGAAAATATTTTGATGTTATTAAAAAGATAATAAAAATAGAGATTGAATAAAGTTTAATACGATTAATCTGCAATGCCCTTCTCCTTCTCTTATTGCACTGCATGTTGTTCATTGCGAAATGAACAGATTTATAGAACATATTTTTAATTTTCAATTTCTGATTTGTCGAACCCGGGCAACCTGCGTAGCACTTCAGTATACTAATTACAATGCCAAGGCTGTATTTGGAGGGGGGGGGGGTTTTGGGGCTTTGAAATGTGGAAACTTTATTTTAATAAGTTTTAATAAGTTTTTTTTTGGCTCCAGAAGACAAGAGTAGTTTTTTTTACGCATATTTGTGCTCTGAATAAAAAACCAACGCCCGTTTCCTGCCATCAGGTAAAATTTTTGAGATTTCGTATGTTGGTAGGTTTGCGTTGTAACAGCGACTAAACGCTGATACAGTGAAAAAGCAATTGATGGAAATGCCAAGCCAAGAACGTCTTGCCAAGTCAGTGCGGAGTATTTTTGCTATATTTGTGGCGGGTACATTCTTTACAAAAAGGGGAAAGTCATAAAAGAATGTTTTTGTGTCTTCTTTTAGTTCGAATGCCGTTGAATGTCCATTTTCTTCATTCTCATTTGGATTCCCTTCCCTATAACTTGAGCGATACTAGCGATGAGTAAGGAGAGCTTCTCCAAGATCTACAGAGAATCAAGAAAAACCACAAAGGTTTTTGGGATAAGAGTATGGCTCAGAGGTTATTGTTTGTCTTTTATACTTAAGACGAGCAGAAAAAATTTCAAAGGACTACCAAAAGGCTTTCAAAAGTTTCATTTCGGATTTTTTATTTATTTACTATTTTAAAAAAATATCTTTAATTTAGAGTATCAGTGAAAGTCTCAGATTTTCCAATAAAGCCACAATTGATGGTCGTAAATTGCTAAAAATGTCAAAATAACACGGTGCGACAGTAAAAAATACCTGGGAAGTGATACTTTTTTTTTGTAGGTCTTGTCGAGGGTGGCGCCTCACCACGTGTGAACCACTGCACTATAATGCTCGGTCAGACTGAAATCAGTCTCATTTCTGTGTATATAAACGGCAATTGATAGTGTTGTGCACTTTGCAATGGGATTTCTTCTATGTGCCCATGTCAGTCCAACCGGTGTGTGATATTGATTTGCCCCTAATTTTTCGCCCGAATCAATAGAATGATTCCAAATTCAAATCTCATGTGAAAATTTTTGTTTCACTTTGAATACATTGACCGACCGGTACGGTAGAACAACTTTTATTTAATATTTTGTAGTGTATGACGCTTGTGCTTTTTGCTGAGAAATAAATAAATAAATCAAAATTTTCCATTAACTGTGTATTCAATTTAGTTTTGTCATAACTAAGTTCCATCAAGGTAAATAAACATTTAAGTGAAATACTTTTGGTTGCTCTTAGTGAACCACAAATTTGCTTTTCCACATGTAGCTAGGTAACCAGTTAGTGTTTTGTGCATTAGACGAATTTAGTAGAAAATGGTATTAAGAGCACATGGCCGCATTCTCTATCACTTGGGAATTATTTGCTCTATTCCAGCGTTACTGCAGCTGTACTTAGCTGTAGAAGCTGCTGTCAATGTGGTACCACACGATAAATGAAGATGTTGTCGACATATAGCTAAAGCAAGAAAAGAACACAGTGCCAACAAAAACTGTACACAAATTCTTCTCCTTTGCTGCTACTTCTGGTTTATCCTACTGCCGGCCTGCTTTTTTTTATTGCATTACCAAATAGATACAAGCCTCAACTCAACTGCCACCATCTTGCTGTTCGTTCGTTTCGTTCCTCCTTCCCCTCCTACACCTCTTTTACAACAGAGCAATGGGTTGACGATGTTGGATAACTAAGGATGCTGTTGACTATCGATATCTATCTTAAAAACGAATTGACATTAATTGAAGAAATACCAATGGCAGCAAAACTAAATAAATAACATGAGTCCTACACAGGAATGTGTATTTATATGTATTTATGTATATATGCTTCTGTGTGTGTGAGTGTGTGAATTGCTGTATGGCCTGAAGACATATTGCCACAAACGAACTTTTAAGCAATACGTAGAAATTTTTCTTTAGCTCCTTCTGAATTACTCCGTTTCATTTCTGTTGTTGTTCGCTCATTCGTTCGTTCTTAGCTTGTGACTGACTACTCACTCTTAGCTAGTAGCTTTAATGCTATTGTTGTTATTGTATTTAGTTATCCTTATAAATGTACTCGATTTCTTTTCATTCCTATTGCTATTTATGTATATGTATGTATGCGTGTGTTTGTGTGTGTATGTCTATATGTATACATATGTGTGCCGTGGAATTCACATTGAAATGTTGGCCTGTCGATATAAACTTTAACATGGCAAATTCAATTGTCGTTTGATCCAACACGAAGGCCGTTCGTTTTTTTTTGTGAGGTGGCAGCATGGCACACACTCATACATACAGGCACACATACATATTGATAGGTTGCGGTATGTGTATGTGGGTGAGTGCATGTCCTTTGGAATTCACCTGATGAATTTATCTAGCGTATGTTCCAAGATGTTGTCGTTGTCTGGTAAATTGGTTTTCTTTTTGTCAATTGGGGATTTCAATTGTAACAAAAGAAAATACCTAAAAGCAAAATGAAGAAGGAATCTAAAATGAATAAAAAAAACATGCGAAAAAAGAGAAACAATCGACAAGAAAATAGCAACAGAAGCAACAGCAAAAGAAAGTTAAGCTTACACCATCAAATGGGGTCAGGTCAGCGGTAAATAGCAAAGGCTTCTGCTTATTTTTCTTCAGGGCGCACAAAGCTCAATTGAGAATTGATAAAGTTGAAAATGTTTTCCTTTTCTTTTTCTTTTTTTTTTCGTTTGTGTGTGCTCAGTTCGGCAGCCTGTGGCATCCATTGAGTAAACACAATGACATAATGACAAGTGGAGAAGAATTTAAGCGATAAATAATTAATTGATTTGAGAGGGTAAAAAAAAAACTAAAATAAAACACAACAACACAATGTAACACAATGAAACGAGTCAAGTTTAGTTTAGGTATATTAAGATAAATGAGGACATATCTTGAGAGTTGTTTGTTGCTTCTGTTGTTGGTGTTATATGTTTTTGTTGTTTGCTTTTTTTCTTGTGTTTCTTGCTGGTAAGAACAAACTTGTTGTTCGCTAAAGTGGCCGTCGTCGACATCGTTGGTGTTGCATGGAATACTCAAGATGTTGACTATAAATGATAAATTCCGTAAAGGTTATTTCAAAAGCTTAATACGCAATTAACTACATTACAAGAAAAAAAGAACAAGGGGGTAGTGATAACATTTTCATTTGATGTGTTAAATTTTATACTCCATTTAGAAAATAATAAAAATAATATTAATATTTAGCAAAATGCTATTAATAACTTACTTGTTAACTATGTATATTAAGGCAAAGTTCATAACTGGCTGAAACAGCCAACATTAAGCAAAATATACGCTACGGTTAACCAATGGCAAGCGTTTACTGATGAAGTCAAACTCGAACTGAGTCTAAATTATAAAGGTATGCTCCCAAATCCGCTTTTGATCAGGAATGAGATCGTAACACAACAAATTGCGATGTCTCGATTATAATTCTCATCGAAAGAAGATTTCAAAACATGGCTGAATATTTAATATCTTAAAAAATGAATTGTTTTATTTAAATTTTTATTAATCATAAAAGAAAATACTTGTTCAAGATGCATACAAAAAATTACAATTTCCAATTGGGCCAAGGGCACTAACTACTCAAAAACATGTAAATTTATAAGAAAATAGAAAAACACTTTCCTAATAACACTGTACAATAGCCAAAAAAGCTCAACAGTTTTGAAAGTTGATCTTATATACTTCAAGTTTAGTTTTTCTCTATCACGTTAATTTTATAACGGTTAAAAAAAATCATATATGTATAGAAACACTTCACAATGGAATTGACCAAAAAGAAAAGTTCAAGAAAGTGGATCTTCGATAATTCGAGTGTGCTGAACATGATGGCGTTTTCAGTTTTACTCTATATCATCTAATTTTTTTATAATGGGTTAAAAAAGAAACGTTCATAAAAAAATTGTTTCTAGATTTTTAAACAAAATTAAAAATTTACAAACAATATTTTTCATGTAAGATTTTTTTTCAACCCGTTTATAAAATAATTAGACGATACAGAGAAAAACTGAGAACGCTATTATGCTCAGCGTACTCGAATTATATGAGATCCATTTTCAAAACTCTTGAGCTTTTCTGTTTGGTCAATTCATAGACCCAATGTTGACGACCTCGATAACCTAGTGGATAGTGCACTAGACTTTCATCTGTAAGGTTCGGGTTCGATTCCCGTCGTCGTCTGATGGTTAATTTTCATTACTTTCTTATATTCACTATCAATATGAAGTGTATGAGAATTATAAGATAGTGAACAAATTCACACATTGGTTGGTAATGGCAAAACCACCAAGCCGATAAAAAATTGCCACACCGCCGTTCGGAATCGGCGTTAAACTGTAGGTCCAACTATGTGGTATCACAATGGGCCGTTCAGGCCTAAGTGTGTCTCTCGACAGCCACTCCAACCTAACCTAACCTAGACCCAATGTTGGTTTAAGTTTTATATAAAATCCTTTTACAATAAGCGAGATAGCGAGTATTCTAATCACTTTAAGGATGCAAATTATGTAACAAAAATCGGTAATCTTCCCTAAAATTCTCATTTTGCATGGCTTCTTACTTTTCAAATTAAAAACATATTATTTCTCTTCCGATCCTCATTACAATCCCATTACCTACTTACTCAATCAGGCTATGTATGTGTAACTTTTACATAACTACAATTAAATTACGTTAACTTTCGCTAGTTGTAAGATTTTTTATTATTATTATTACTTTTTTCTTTTTTTTTAACATCAAAGATGAATTTCCTTTCAAATGTTTCTACTTTTTCTTTACAACAACAGAAACTAGGCAATAATGCTGAATATAAAGTAAAACTTCACCAATATTCTATATAAATATATCAAAAGGTAAAGGATATGCTTGTATGTAGGTGAATAACAACAACAACAGAGACAAGCGTAAGAACAGCATGTTCGAGGCACGGTAGCATGCAGTTAAGTTACCAAAGTGCATTTTAAATATGGAACAGGCAGCAGGCACTTGACCCAAAGTTACTTTGCTTTATACTGTGCAGCGCAGCTGCCTACAAAACACAACCAGACCAGTAAATAGCAACAGAGCAGCAGAAAGTAGAGAATCGGAATCAGCTTTTCGAAACAGCTTCCAAGCTTTTAAGCGATTTGCATTGCAACGAGGTAAAATTTCAATTGAAAATCAACGAAATGGAAATTTTATGAACGCTTCAATCGATGATTTAAGTGCAGTCATAAAAGGAAAACGATAGCAAGAGGCGGGGAGGCGGCTATTGCAGATGGGCGTGTTGTAAGTAAAGATGGTAAGGCAGAGAAGAAGTCAAAGGGCTGGGGTCAAACTTTACAAAAACCTCCTCAAAACGTTGCAAAAGTATCAAAGTTTTAGTTTACGAAAGGAAAAGGTTGAAATAAAAACAAAACATTTTTTTTTTTTACTTTTCTGTTTGAAATAAAAGTGTACGTTTAAATGTTTTTTGTTGTTGTTGTTTTGCTTCTCAATTAATTACCAGCATCTTGATTTGAGAGCATCTTCAACCATCAATGTGTAACTAAGTTGTGAATTAATTTCGAAATAATTTTCTACTTTTTTCTGTTTTTTTTTTTTCGTTTTTGTTTCAAGCTCAAATGAAATTTTATGCATTTTGGCAAGCGTAGCTCTGCATATATATATATATGTGTGTTCATAGTAAAAAGTATCTACTTCAAAGCTATTTCGCTCTTTTTTCAACTCATTTTAAAATATCTCGAAAAATTATCATAATTTGCACTTAATTAAAAACTTTTCTCGAAATAAAAATTCCAATTTCATTGTTTTTGGCGAAAATCCAACAATTCAGGACGCGAAGGTGCCATCCTTTCGTACAATCATAACATTCTTATATGTACATATATAGTGGCAACATTTCACACTCACACACACACACGCATACACAGAAAAAAATGGAATGTTTAAACATAAATATTTATGCTTCATAAACTGCCAACACCAACACCAGGAAAAACCAAAAACTCTGAGCTGAAAAAGTGGGAATTGAAATCAATTTTGAGCTTGATATAATCGTTTAGATTAAGATTAAAACCTTTTAGTTATTATTCTAGCAAGTCTACGCCTTCTGTGGCTTATGCTATGCCATTTCAAGGATATCCTGTAAGCTGGAAGCTGCCGATGCCAGCACACTAAATTAAACTTTCAATTCGTGCACGTTTCAAATTGATACAAATGTATGATGTTCGCTGCCAAAAATGCTGAAAGCGGTACAACAAATATTCAGCAGTTATTCTCCATCTCTCTATATAAAAAATGTTTGCGCGGTCGGTAGCTTGTAAAGGAAGCAAAAGTATAGAAAGTGATTTATCCTCTGTGAGTGGATGTAATGTTTTTAAAGATTTTTACAACGTTGTTGTGTTCTAATGTATGTTTGTATGTATATATTTTTATAGATTTCAACTTACACGAAGAATCTTTGAAAGCAGAAACTAACTTATATTTTTTCCAGGTAAGTTTCCTTAGCCCTTTCGACCCCGAATTTTCCCCTGTGGTTTTCTTTTTTTCTTTTTTGTAACTACATCATGTCATACTTCTCCTAGGAATGTGTAAGCCTAATTGAAAATCGACACGCCCTATTGTTAACTCGCTAAAAAAAGTTGCTTGTGGTATTCAAAATATTTTTAATCAAAACTTTTTGTTTTTTAAATATTCTTATATTATTTAATGTTTGTAGAACAAAATTTTATAATTATTTTGGAATTTTATTTGATTATTATTGGGAACAAAGCACGACTCTAATTTATGGTACACTGATTTACGACGATACAACTGCAATTTATTAAAAATAACTTTGACAGTTACAATAAAGATTACGTGGTTTGTTTCAATTCATCTTCTCAAAACATTATCCTGTTTGTAACTACTTAATCTAAAGAAAAAAATCAATCATCAAAGCATTGCCTTAAGACGGCAACGAGGTGAAGTTGCTCTCAAGCAACTTCGGGACCGAAAAGGTTAAATATGTAAAGCAATTTTCGAATTCATGTTAATATTTCAAGGGATTGAAGTAGGAATCACTAAAGATAAGAAGCAGCTATGGGTAAAAATAAAACAACAAAATAAAGTTGAGTTCTTCTCTTTAGCAACCCCTAGTGAAATTTTCGATAAAACACTTTAACCCTCAACCGCTTTTTTAAAGGGAACTTTTTAAAATTTCTCCAAAAAAATAAAATAAAATAAAATCATAAATAGAATCAAAATCGGCATAGAGTCAAGCTAACAAAATTTTGAAAAATTGTTTCTCCATTTTATAGTCAGTAGAAAATGATGAAACTCGTTGTGTCTCGCACATTTGGGTTAATTCTGATATCAGCGCTCCAGTATACCTATACATGGCAGCCACTGCAAATTTTATTTAATTTGTTTTAAAAAAGTTTATTATTGCAGACCTGTGTAGTTAATAATTTTAAATGCATATTAATGATTGCACAAAATAATTTGGTAGATTTATTTTTGGCAGCTCTACGAGTGAGAGACAGTAGCAAAAATCAGCATTGACAAATGAAAATATATAATTACAAAAAAATGAAGTTGCAATCGAGTTGCCAGCTACACAGAAAGTTCTCAAGGTTGGGCCGTTTCGAGCATATTTGGGTATTCAATTGGACGGTAGTGCTTCAAATAAATTTTCGATTGCATAGAATTTGTGCTTAAGTCTGTAGCCCCACAAATCTCTATAGAAACCCGCAGATTATGCGGTAAACCAGTAGAGTTGGTAGCTCTAGCCTCGCAGTCGCAAATTTTTTATTTTTTTAAATAAACTATTTGAGCTTTACAGACCTAGTAGAGCATAAGATTCAGCTTAGGTTCGGCTAAAACTGGTACTGTTTCGCGGATTACGCACCCTATTTCTTAGCGATTTCTTTCATTAAGTAATTTCCCTTGATTCGTTTACGAACACTTTCTGTGAGGTCAGTAGTGAAACAAACAAGTGAAATTTAGAGCAGAGCTGTAAAAGAGTGCAATCAATTGAGGATATAGGTCACAAATCAATAATAATTTTTGATTGCAATTATTGAATAATATATTTGACTCCAGAATAAAAAATGCAGTTGGAAGTCGTTTTTGGAGTCGCCGATTGGTTATTCATTTAGAAAAGTCTTTTTTAGAGTCAAGGGAGTCATAAAACTGCAAATCTTATGACTCCAAAATCATGACCGCTTTGATGTCACTTGGAGTCACTTGAAGTAACTTTGAGTCACTTGAGTAACCTTGAACTCAAATGCAGTCATTTGGAGTCAATTGCCATTTGCAGTCAATTGGAGTCACTTGGAGTCAATTGGGATTTTGAATTGAATTATAATTGTTATCCTGTAAAATTTATCAAACAGGATTGGACAATCCCTATTAATTAAGTTAAATAAATCAATGTTTTCAGGAACGGGTAAGTTGTATGAAAATTCCGATGATTCCATCTATGTTATCAGCAGTTTTACAGGCCTGGGTAATAGCTTTCAGGACTGAACAAATGATATTTTTCCTACTGGGGTATGCTGTGTATGTAGGTACTTATTATAAATATTATAAATATGTGAATATGAAAATGCAATAGTTGATATTCATGAGTTTCATTTTGTTGTCTTGGTTACGTATAATTGCCTTCATTTGAAATGATAAACTGAATGGATTCATTTTGTTTTTTGGTAGTTAGTTTCTTTATTTTTCACCTTTATTACCATAAAAACAATTACTTAAAAAGTTTTATGAATATTACTAAATTTGCTTAATAACTTCTGGCAGCTTTAGCTGCTCCTCCTACTTCGTTTCCTGAGACAAAAAAAAAAAAAACACAAAACAAAATTATAAGAAGGAAATAAAATAATTTCATTTCAACAACAACACTAAAATATATATCAAATAAATGGTTAACACTTAACTCTTTCCACAACCGCAACAGCAACAGATACAACCACATCAACGATATTTTCAACAAACACACTCACAGACACACACACAACTACATTTATAGCTAATTGCAGGGATGTACACACGCAAGGATAGAGTAGAGGCAAGCGAAGGGAGGAGATACAATGCTCGTGCTCGCACTGGGTAGATATAGTTGTGTGTGTATATGTGAAGGTACTTGGGGCACTAGAGCGTATGAGTTAATAGTAAAATTTGATATTTCAACGTAATTAAACCATAACATTGCGAGCGTAACGTTGCCGTTACTGTTACCGTTACGTAATGACTATCATTCTCATGAACATCATCAGGTGATAGACAAACACACATACACACACACACACATGCAGTAGTCTATCTACTAGAAACAGAGACAATGCTTGAAAAGTAAAAAAGAAGAAGATAAATATGAAAAAGAAGAAATGAAAGAATAAGCGGGTACCGCTAAGACCAACCCGCACCTAAACTAACGCTGCCATCGACCGCGGTATAAACGAGTAGCGTTGCTCCCTAAAGTGCCCCTAAATACAAAAAATGGGTAGCAATTTTATTTTTCGTCATTATTGTTCTTGTTTTTGTTGTTGTTGTTGTTGTTTCAGTTGCTATTGCTACTATTGTTGTTGTTATTGCGGTGTTTTAAGGATATGAATAAAAACGCACAAGGACGTGTCATAAAATTAAATACTTCTCAAGAGAATTAAATGCAATGAACAGTGGGCGGACACATGTACACCAACAATATATATGTATATGCTTGTATGTATGTATATATACTTTCATACACATGTGTAAGAGCATCCAAAGGTAATGGTAGTGGTTGGGTGGGTGGTGTTTTGTTTTGTTGCTGTAATGGGTGTGGTATTATAAAAACCAGTTAAATAACTGTAATAATAAGTTAAAAGCAAAAAGTGTTTTCATTAGTATTATTACAGTTATTGTTGTTGTTGTTTCTGCTGTTTTTAGTATGTCAGCTACGTACTTGAGTCTTCAAAATGACAAGCTACAACAACAATCATAACAATAAATGACAGCAACAAAAGACAAAAACCAAAAACAAAAAGAAAAACTCTACAACAACAAAATCCAAAAGCTTAAGCACCTCATCAGTCTCATGAAACAAGACAAACAAACAGCCTATAGCCATTTAGGCCCAACCTAGAGCAGGCTTAATATAGAATATTACTGGTGCATGTATACTTACGTGTAAACCTAAATACATACAAAGCTGTTGCTGGAATGGTGGTACAACCCATGAATGACCAACATTTCGCCACTTTTCATTGCATTATACTTACAAAACAGTAGGAAGTTCAAAATTTTGTTTGTAACGTTAATTAAAGTTTATTTCAAGCCGATTATCAACTATCTACATACTATCAATTTTATTTCAAAATTGTTTTTGTAATTTGTAATCGAAAAGTATAAATTATGGTCGAAACTTCTAACTTTGCCGTTTCAACTTCACTTTCTTCACCCTAATCATTTTTTCCTTACAGCATCCAACTGGTAACCAAAGTTCTCATGTCAACTATTAATACTGTACCACAAATAATTTAGGAAATATACCGCAAACAGTTACGTTTTGTCAATTTATGGACGCATTCATTTTTTAAATTTAACCCTTTCGGTACCATGGTGACGCCGGTGTCACTAAATTAATTTTTGTGATTTTTTAAAAACTATTCCAAAAAATTTATCGGTTCTTTATTTTCAAATAAAAAATGTGCAAATATTTTTTTGATAACGGTACTGTAGTAGATCAAAGTGAAAAATTTTTACAAAATTTGCCCAAATATATCAAATTTTTAGTATCATTTCACATATTTTAAAATATACCATATGTTTCCTTTCCACCGGTATCCCTAAGATCTTCAATGGAAACTTTTTTACAGTGAAATAGGGGTCAAAGAATACGAAACTGGACTCGGTTCTGCTCTATCGGTTCAAGAAAGGGTTAAGTGAAAAATTACTATTAAGTTATTTTGTCTATTTAAAAAAAAGAAGAAATATCTAATAAAAATGTACAAAAAAAGTTCGAAAAAATCGAAACAAATCCATTCAATTAAAAGAAAAAAAGCGATAAATATCAACGTATTTTTCGTGAGTGCAGCAGTTGTCGAACGTGTTCACTGGGTCATGAATTTTTCACCACGGTAATGTCGATCCGAAAAAGGATTTTATCAATAATTATAGAAATTTAGGGTATACTTGGGTGATACAGCGACTAGGTAGGTGAAAAAGGGAACTGAAAAACTGGACAAGATCCTGATAGTGTTAATCAGTATTGGTACGAAACGAGATACGTGATGAAGGAATGTTATAGAAAACGATTTAAATAACGTTATTAAGACTTTATTACAACACATTAATTGCTAAAATATTTCTTCATACAATGAGTGCACATCAAGTAGTGAATTGAATTTTGGGGAAAAATTTATAAATATTTTCTTTTGTTTTAACGAAGCTCAACCTTCCATTTTGGGTGCAACATTCGTTAATCATGGTCTCATTATTTACTTGCATGTCTCTTGCTGCTCCACTTCAAGTAAACGTGCTCTAACAAAAATGTAGTGCAGCCAAAAACCACGCCTACAACATACATACACCATATCCAATATAAATCGGACACAATCAGAGATTTTAAAACTTCATGGTGTTGAGGTACATGAACATTAATACGACCAACTGCTAACATATCCGCGTATGCTCGTGACTTCCAATATTTCAATAAACCCGATTCTGTCACATGTGATATATGTTGAGTGCACTGCGATAAATGGAATACTCATGTATTGGAATACCCATTGGGAATCCTTTAGTAAAGTAAAATTGTCTGGGAATATAGAAAAGAGCACGTGGCCTCAGCGCTTGTTGTTTTTTAATAATTTCCCACATTGGGCTTCCGACCAAAGAACCATAGTCTCGATTTAATGATATTCGTTTTTGTTGAAAGTTCGTAAGATTTTTTGTTACAATGAAGATATTTTTAATTTGTTCCCAAACACTAGGAGATATAAATTGCATCATGCTAGTATTAAAATCCTTATATCTTCAGTGATGATGAAATCAGTTCGTCATATGTTTCGATGGGCTTTGGTATGGGTGAATTTGTGAAATAAGTTTGCAGGTATGCTGTAAATGTGGTTGAGACCAATATTCCAGTTATAAATATGCAAGCGTAGATATACTTCCTGAAAAAACTGAGCTTTTTCGACTGCAAATGCATAGATTAGGTTGGTTAGGTTGGAGTGGCTGTCGAGAGACACACTTAGGCCTGAACGACCCATTGTGATACCACATAGTTGGACCTACAGTTTAACGCCGATTCCGAACGGCGGTGTGGCAATTTTTTATCGGCTTGGTGGTTTTGCCATTACCAACCAATGTGTGAATTTGTTCACTATCTTATAATTCTCATACACTTCATATTGATAGTGAATATAAGAAATATGAATACTTATAACTACGGCTCGAATTGTTATGACATTAAACCAGAAACGCTGTATATCAAGATTTAAAAGAATGTAAAATAAAACAATATAAAACCTGAAAAATTTTGTATGAATTCAGAAATATTTATTAATACATTTTTTGAAACCATATATGAAGTTCACCTTGGAAGAAATCGACTATTATTATTATTTTTTTTATTTTTTATTTAAGCAATCAACACTGAGGGGGTACCCCAATGAATGCAAAGCATTGCGTTGATTGAGGAAGGAAGATAGATTAGTGGTAGGAGGAAAGAGGGAGAAAACGTTTGTTTTAAATTTGGAAAGGTCGTAAAAGTCAGGAAAAACGGTTGCAGGGAGCTTATTCCATTTACGCGCGGTACAGCAGAGAAAAGAACTATCTCTGTAATGCGTGGTGCACACAAGCAACGTTTCTACGGTGTTCCAAGGAGTCAAGCTGGAAGTCCTACTGTCTCCTATTAGCTTTATCGCCCGATGTTGAATGCGGTCCTCGAAGTGGACCGAAGTGGTGAAGCTCCTGCCCATAGGTGCGAATTATACTCCATTTTGGGGTAGATATAGGTGGTGTAAATCATGCGGAGATTAGCATTTTTTATTTCTGAAAAATCAGTTCCCCCACATAAGGTACTGTATGCATTTATTTATTTATCTACCCCACCTTTATGTAATTACAAGTAAATTAAAAAAAAAATTATATTGATTGTAAATTGACCACTCTATAGAATTGGATAGAGGTTTATGAACTTCGTAAAAAATAAGTTGAGGAATCCAATAAGTTTCGATGTTGTTAATAAGTGAGCTTTAATTTTGACACACTAAATCCGAAAGTCTTTCGAACAGCATTTAATGTTTTTATTTCTCAAAATAATATAGAATAAAATAGAGTTACACAATAAAAAAGACCGGATTGATTTATCTGGATTCATGCCGAAGTTATTCAGCTTCGAACATAGTGAGTACTAAGTGCGCTATAATTTTGAACAGTACTTTATGTGCATACGTAGAAATGCTAATCAGAGATTATGAAAACGTCCCTGTGTTAGTGTTTAGAACCCTCTCTACGCGGATTCTAGATACGTAAGTTTTAAGTGTAAACATTTTATAAGTAAATTATTTTTTAAATTTAAACAATTAAAATTCAATTTCCCATATTTAAGTTTTAGGTTTCATGCATGTGTAAAATTGCGATCATTAAGCAAGGAAACCAAAGACCTCGCTCAATGATCGTAAAGTCGATTATTTTTTAATGTTGCTGCAGCAACCATATTTGAACCTTGTCCAAAATAACAAACGAACTTGTAGTCACAACGGCAACACACACACACACACACACACACACACACACACACAAATACCCATTTAAAAGCATCATCAAATGCTACAAATTCCTGCTTGACAAATAACTCGGTGTGTGTTAGTTTGTGCGTGTGATTTCTCATTTCGGGAAGTAAGCTTCTACCTCTATCTATCTTCTTGCTACGCGTTAGTCCGCTCGCTTATAGTTCGTAGCGCACCGCATACCAAATTGCATTTATCAATAATGAGTGCGGCAAAAGGAATAATAACACCAATACAACTGCACCACAAACAAAACACATGAAACTCTAAAACTCTCTGATGCTTCTCTCTATCGCATTCGCAGTCCCAACGACGACGATGATGTCGACAATGCAATGAATGGCGTCCGTGGAATGTGTTAAACTACATTAATCATATTTCTGTGTGAATTTAATATCAACTCAGCTTTGCAGAGCAAGCCCCAACAAGGTTAGCCTCAGGTGTGTTCAAGCTATTAATAAAAGCCTTGCGCTTATCGTAGATTTGCTCCACGCTAACTTATAGCATTTCGGTTGCTTTGCAACAGGACCAAATATTCAATCTATGCATTCTTTACACATATATACAAAAAAAGAGAAGAAGTTAATGTGTGCGTGTTTGTAAATCAATAATAAATAATAATGGAATAAATTTCAGCCCGATATCTCAATTATTCTGTGTTTTATTTAAATACAAAATATTTATGTCCCTATTGAAAACCCCTTTGTGTATATTAAGGTGCCTCACGAAAAAAAAATATTGCTCTAGCAATTACCATTTGTGAGCTTATCGCTTTGAAGAAACCTCCAAAAATCAACTTTTGGATGGTGAAATTTTTCTGTGTGCTACTTCTAGCAAAATTTATTACAATTACAAATAATATATATTTAAGAACGTTTTGGTCCTGCATACATTTTTTACTTTAACCCTTGGCCTAAGGATATCGATTTTAATGAAGAATATGTGATGTGTAAAAAGATGAGTAGTATCTGGGTAGTATAATTTCTATGGATGGTGGGGCGAAAGCGGACATTACATCAAGAATTTCAAAAGCGAGTGGAGTATTTGCCCAACTGAGTAAGATCTGGAGCTCGTCGCTTATTTCCACCAAAACAAAAATCCGCATTTTTAACTCAAACGTGAAATCAGTTTTGCTATATGGGTGGTAGACGTGGCTTGCCACTGACCAACTAATGAATAAACTGCAAGTATTCGTCAACAAATGCTTGAGACGTTCCACCTTTATCAAAAAGTTTCCGGAATTTATTCAGAAAATTTAAAATACAAGTTTATTCATCTAAATCTATATTGTCCCCTTCAAAGTAATCCCCATTGACTGTAACTCACTTATGCCAGCGCTTGATCCAATCCTCGAAACATTTTTTATATTCAGTTTTCGGTGTGTCCATCAGTGCTTCCTGCCATTTTTCCATTACTTCCTCTCGGCTGCTGAAACGCGTTCCACGTAATGGTTTTTTAACTCGATTGGACAGAAAGAAGTCACAGGGAGCCAAATCAGGCGAATTCGGTGGCTGCTGGATGGTATTAGTTGCATTTTTCGTCAAAAAGTTACGAATAATGTTGGCACTGTACGACGGTGCGTTATCATGGTGCAAAATCTACGAGTTTTCTGTCCACAATTCTAGTCTCTTTCGGCGAATTGCTTCACGCAAACGTCTCATGACGCCCAAATAATCCTCTCTGATGGTTAATTTGCGGTTATTGACCAAAATTTCTTTTACTTTATCAATTGTTTTCGTCGGTTTTCGATGTCGATGGCCTGCCACTGCGTTCATCATATTCGATTGACTCACGACCACTTTTGAACCGCTCGTGGCAATGGTAAACGACCGTTTTCTTTAGAGAAACGTTGCCGAAACACTTTTCCAACATTTTCAATGTTCGCGCACCATTAAATCCGTTTTTTACGCAAAATTTAATAGAATACAATTTAATGAATTTGTAAAAAATCGCCAACATACACAGAGATAGATGTACTCTTGGCAACGTAACGTTTGCAAATGTCAAGCTATGACACTAAGATTTAGATGGAATATCAACAATAGATGTACCAACTTAAAAAAAGAACAGAACTCAAATCGGGACGATGGGAGTACCACACGTGGGTTATTCCGGGAACTTTTTGATCAAGGTGGTATACTCAAAGTCTGGTGGCCAAACACCATTTCAAACGCGGATTTACACCAAAAATGAAATTTGATACCTTTAGCGAACGACATCAAGCTACGCAGATAGAAATGGATCGGACACACTCTCCGAAAATCGCCCAATGAAATTTGCCGCCAAGCCCTTGAGTGAAATCCACAAGGCAGCCGACAACGTGGTAGACCAAAAGTCGCGTGGAAAATTACGTTAGAGAAGGCAATTCGTGATTCAGGAAAGTCGTGGAAAGAAATAAAAGTCATATCCAAAGTTCCAGGACAAAAGAAGAAGAAGAAAAAGATGAGATAAGTACGAAAACCATTTTGAGCTTTTCGCAAAAATAATTTTTTAAGATGTTATTTAAAAAAAGTGGTTTTATCTAAAAGATACATTGGGTAAGTAAGTAAATAGTAGTAGGTAGTAGTAGGTAGTAGTGGGATTGTGCAATGAAGCAATAAATGGGATGAAATGGCTGAACAGCGCAGGTCTCGAGAACCCAAAGAAAAGGAGATTCCGTTTCTTGATAAATGAATTAACCATAAACATGGAGAAATCGACTTTTATCTGACGCAGCTGCTAAAAGAATATGAATGTTTTACGCAATATCTCCATCGCTTTTGTCCAAATCGCCCCAACGAAATTGAAGACGCTCGACATACCCTTCTATGTATGCATACTGTTCCCGCTTGATTAATAAGAGGGCCAATATCACCGAAGCATTTGGCGAAGCCCCTACAATAGCGAGCATGGTGCCCCATATCTGTGACACGCCTCAGAAGTGGCAATCTGTACAAGCAGCAACAGCAGCAAAAATTATGATAACGTTACGTTTTGTTGAGCGCCAAAGATCAACAGAATATAGAAACCAGGGTATCAGTGACTTAGACCATAAAAAGGGATGACTAAGTAGTAATATTCTAGATGGCTTCCCGACAAAATCATTAACGGTGGTTCCGAGAGGAGCTTTCTGTCGGACGGAAGGAGATTTTCAGCGGGTTAAGATCTTGCAATGATTTGGGCTTTCAATGTTAAATGTTCCGCTCCTAATATAGACCATATGTATCACTCCTAGTATGTAGAGTTTTGTTCGCTGAATCCCAATATGACAGCTAAATATTTCTAGCAAATCAGTTTTTTGAGACAACCAATCTTGGAATATTCTACGGAACGAAAAGTTTATTTTCAATTTCTATAAATTATAAAGTTATTAATTTATACTTAAGAGCAAAAATTATTTTAAATGAAAGTGAATGTGTTATTGTGACAGTGTTACCTCAGTGCTTTTCCACCAGATTTGAGGGATTTTTAAAAGTAAAATGCGAAAAATCTTTCGCTTAGTGGCAGTGTGTTTTTCCGACTTGAAAACACTGTTTACGTCGCCAGGGTTTACTTCTGAAAATAACAATTGTATTTGACTGACACTAAAGTTTGAGAGTCTGACATGGGCCCATTTCATTAATTTTCGACTAGTTCAGTTTTTAATAAATTGATCTGGTAAATATCATGACGAAACGTAATTTTTAGGGCCACAAGTTTATATTCAAATATGAAAAGTAGTAAATATACTCGTAAGCATGGTATATCAATAACCTAAGTTGGAAGGTTGTACCTTTAAAGATACAGTGAGAATTTAAGGGAGATAATGAACTTTTACTGCAATCTAAGTGTTGTTTTTGATACGATAACTCCGTAAGTTTAGTTTCATTTGTTGGAAGATTTTTTAAAAAATTTTGATGCAGAATCTAATCATTTTTGAGTGTCTATTATTTTTGATCAAAAGTAGCACAAAGAAAAATTTTCGCGTACAAAATTCGATTTTTGGAATTTTTATAAAACCATCCAGCTTTCTAACGGTGATCGCTAGAACCGCAGTATTTTGTAAATCATCATTAAATAAACTGAGGTTAATTTTAAGGCAACAGCTGGAAATCATTGCGAAATAAACCAAAGTTTTTTTTTTGGAGAAGGGGCTTTAAAGCACTTTAATATATATCTATAATATGATAATGATAAATTTAAATATACAAAATACTTAAAATAATTTTGTAGCGCCATAAAACATAATTGCTTCATTTTGTGAAAGATACCAAAAGGTAAAATGTTTTTATTATTCTTGCTCTTGAATGAAAAAAGGAAAGAAAATTTAAATGATCATTAGAAATTGGAAAATATTGTGCATCGATGCCTACATTAAACACACACACACACACATAAATAAAAAAGGACCTACCCAAAATTGTTCTGGTTAATTAGGCAAGCATTTGGCTTGTCTTTTGCTTTTGTTGTAGTTGATTTTGTTTACTTGCATTGCACATACATTTAAGCATGGTATTTACTCGTGACTGTACCTTAATAGTTAGTCGTATGCTCCATGCCATTTGTAACTACCGCATCCACGAGAATAACCGCGCAAAATATTCATTTCATAGATACACACACACACACATGCATAAACATTAAAACACATTCCGTGTTCTCCATTTAAAAGCCAAGTTAACTAAAGTATAACGTTCCAAAATATATCTTTGCATTTTCGCACTTCCGATTACATAAACATATGTAAGTGCATATATGTCTGTGTGTGTGTGTGTGTGTGCTTAACAATTGACGATGCGACAAGCTAAAGTGTGTGTATGTACTCTATGCTTTATTATTATTTTTTTTTCGTTTGCGGGTTTTTGTATGTATGTATTTATAAAGTGTATTTGCAAGTAATTGAGTAAATGTAGCTAACTTCATGCGAGCACAATGCCATGCGCAAATAACGCGCGGCTTTTATAGTTGAGCGGCATTTATGTGGCAAAATGATAAATGTGAAATATGCGAAGGTGCAAAGAAGGAAACACAAAGACACAAACACACATACACACATACACACACAGCGATATGAATGCACTAATGCGGACGGACACAAAAAGTGAGTATGAGTTAAATGCCAAATGCATAAACCTTTAGCCGTTACAACATGTTTTTTTTTATATTGATTTTTATTAAAAAAAAAGCAGGAAAAATGCTTTTGCTTTTTACGCTTCATTTAGAAAAATATTATTTTTATTAATTTAGATGGAGTAAGTTGGACAAGGAGGGGTGAAAGCGAATAAAGTAGGGCTGATTCAGTGACATAAATAGGCTCTTCATTCATTTACTTAAAAGTAGCAGTGAGTTTACATAAGTGTGAATATGTGTGAGGGTCGGTTGACTTTACAGTACCCTAGTGAATAATTTGTTATCAACGCATAATCAGTGAGTATGTATGTACTGGATACATATGTATGTGTATGCATACATCAAGGTGAGGTCGTTGCCGCCGTTCTTGTTGTTACTGTTGTCGCTGCTGATATTGCCACTGTTGCTGTTACAGTCGCTGCTGCCATAAAAAGGTTGCCATCAAAATAATTACATACTCGCACATATGTGTAAGTAAGTGAGTAAGTATGCGGTAGTGTGAGTGTGGCTGGTTAAACAAATGAGTGTGAGCACGCTTTGCGTATAAACAACAAAAAGTCATTTAGTTAAAAACATTTTCTTTCATTTTTTGTTGTTTTTTTTCTTATTATTATTATTTTCATTTCATTCATTTTGGGGTTTTCCGTCGTTTTGTTTTTGTATGTTGTTGCTGCCGTTGTTGTTTTTTTTTCTAGGAAAATACACAAAATTACTCTTATGAAAATTAATAAGTTAACTTTTTTGTACTTCATTTGAGCAGCACCGCGTTGCGTTGCGCATTCAATATAATAAACGTAATTGAAATTAAAAGTGAAGAAACGTGTTGAATATTTTTTGGTGGTGCAAATTAATCCCAAAAGTAATTAGAAAAATTTGAAGAGCGCAAAGTGAAAATGTTTTTTTTTTTTTTTCATTATTTATTTTATTTTAGCTTGGAATTAAGCATGTATTAAACTAAGACCGTGGATTTAAATTTAATTACTATGTAATGAAAATTTGTAGTGGGGGTACGAGGAAATGATGTTGAGCCTAAAAATTATGCAAACATATTTTCGAAATTTTTAAATTAAAAAGTTCATACAAATAAACTTTAACCCGCACATGGATCCAAGGTGAGTATGTATAACTTGTAATTTTAAAAGGTCGAAAGGGTTGTATTCATAGTTATGCTTCTTTAATTAAGGAAGTAAGGAAAGTTTTGAACATTTTTAAATTGATGTTTATATTGGAAATGTAAAAATAATTACGTTAATAGGATTAATGGGGCCATTAGGTAATTTTCTATATCGGGGCATTTCAAATATAACCAAAACAAATTTGTTCAGCGGGAGTAGACATTAGAGTGGATCATCTTATAAGCAAAAAAGTCTCACTAAAAGTAAAAAGGGGTTAACTAGAAGTTCCTGGGCGTCATTCGTTTTTTTGTTATTAAGTGCATATTGTGAGAAAAGTTGAATTACATCAAACACTGTTTCGGAGTTCAGTTGACTCCGCTGAGAATTAAAAATAGTTTCATTATACTGAATTTTGTTTCTGAGTAGAACCAACTCCGTCCAGGGTTGATAGTGTATTTTGCGAACAAATAAACTATACTTGGCTTTGTTATATGCTTGCATTGGTTCCGATTCAGTTTCAAATTAACTCCACGAATAGTTACATATTCCAGGGTTACTTTTTAAATACTCAGAGGAGTGTTCTAGAACACTTCCTATGCTTTACTTTTCACAGCTGCTGGGATAGCACACATATGTACAAAGAGAAAAGAGTTTACGGCTCTCCTACAGCTCTGCAAGAACCCACGACCTACTCACCAGAACTTGAACTGAAGAAGAAGTTCAAGCATCTAAAATAGGCATCCCCTCTTACGATCATTGTCGAAGCTGCAACGAAAGAAATGTAAAAAAGAATTTTCTGTAGTAAATTTAAGCGTTTTTTTAAGTTCCTAAATTAAATTTTGATCTGATTTTTGGTCTTAATTTGGTTTCAGTTTTACTTTGAGTTATGGTCTGAATCTTAGTTAGAGTTTTGAGTTCGATTTTGGCCTGAATTACATTCCGAGTTTTGATCTAAATTTTGGGTAGATTTTTAATCTGATTTCAGTTTGTACAAATTTTTTTCTGATGTTTTGAATTTTGTATGAATTTGGTCTGAGCTTTGTTGGAATTTTCAATAAATTTTTATACCGGTTTATATTCTGTGTTTGGGTTTTGGTCTGTATTTTGAATTAGTTACTTGTCTGATATCCTAGATTTTACCCGAATTAGCTCTTCCTAAATCTGCTTTCCCAAAGAAATGCCCAGGTTTCGTTGATGGTTTCATTTAGGTGACTATTCCACAGTAATTTTTCACCTTGTGTGACACCGAGGTATTTTACTTCATTTAAAAAGGTATTCACCAAAAATGGAATGTGCTTTCCCCGTTTCTTGGTGAAAATTATTATGCAGATCTTTTTAGGTTTAACAAATTAATCGAAAAATCTCAAATTAATTACTTGCAGCCAATGTTTGCAAATTTCTAGATTTTTTTCTTTAAACTTGGCACACACATTCTTTATCGAAAAAAACTCCAACCTCTACAACCGGAACCTTCCTTAATTATTGCCGATATCTCCGAAATATATCAAAAGTCTGTAACTATTACAAAAAAAAAAAAAAAAAAAAATTATTTTCTAAATAAATAAAGACACTAAAATACATTTATAAATCGAAAATTTGTTCAAGGTTAATAAAACTAAAATCAAAAAACATATGTATATGCAACAGCAAGTTGCAATATTACAATATGCTACGACCTCAATGTGTGTGCCTCATTTAAGAAATTAATGCTTGCACTTCGGCTGCAAGGAGCAGATGCATTTGTGTTGCACAAATTGTGTAACCGGAAATTTTCATTCTTGTGGTTACGATAATTAAAAGCAATCTACCAATTTTCCATCTACTGCCACCACCATCAAGTTTTTGAGCTGAGTTGAGTGCTGAAAGTAACACTTATGTTCCTCTTCTTCATTGCACACAAACAAAAACATACACACACACATACACAAACACAAACAACATGTCTAGCAGAAGCGAAAATTGAAGCAGTGAAACTTTTCATTTCTAATCGTTTTCATTTGTATTTGTGTATGTATGTGTGTGACTGTGTGTGTTTGCTTGCATGCAGTGGTGTATGACAGTTGCGGTTTGATATCTAAGGGCGAAAGTTTTATCGCTTTTGCTAAGATATAGCAGCAAAATTAATTGTGGGTAGAAGTTGGTTCTGCTCTGTTGTTGTTATTGTTTAGGTTGATGTTGCATTTTGCTGACATATTTTACATATGAAATTTGACAAATGGTTTTCTTGGAATTAAAAAACACAAGTCAAGAAAATAGTTCTGTAGAAAATGGTTCATAAACTAAACTTAACCGTTTACCAAATTTACCAAATAAACACGAACTTGTCATAAAAAAGAAAAATTCTGGGAATTTAAATATATCACAATACAATAGGAACTTTTCGTTTAAGAAGCTTCTCTACTGTAAAGAGCTAAAATCGAGCGGTTTTTGCGATTTTTTTTTGAGCCGAGGGGAAAGTAAGGAAATAATTAAAAAATAATATTTATGGATATTATAAACTATGTTTTTAAGTATTAAAAAAAAAAAATTATTAAAACACAATACAAAATGGCGACACTTCGCTTGAGGCATATTGAATTTTCAGCATAACTGCTTCAAGTTTTCATCGGAAAAAAGCAAAAACATTTTAATATACACAAGTATAGCTTTAGATGAAGAGTATTTTAAAAATATTGATTTTTATGTAAATGACAAAGTGGGTAGTTATTTGTTAGCAAAAAATTTAAAAATCAATTTATCAAAAATCACGCACGTATTTCTCCTTGGAATGTTATTTTATAGATGTTGTCAAAATTTGAAGTAAAAAAGAAAAAATTGTGTTTCGAGAAAACTCGTTTTAAGATTTGATAGTCTTATACGAACGTTCGGACACGCTTGAGAAAAAGCTTAAAACTTCAAAGAAAACGGTGTAAAACTTTTTCCCTCTTATCTCGACAATTTAAAGCATATTCTAAGCCATTAAAAAAAGCTAATTTTTGAAAATTTTTTTTATACCCCTTAAAGTGAACTTTAAGAAGCCATCAAAAATTAACGTTACAAAGTTCAAAGTTAAATTTTACAATACAGTCGCCGAATGGTCTGATCGGTGAATGTAGTATCCGTCACGTAATTTGCAAACAAAAATGCATGCAAAATACTCACGTCCTCGGATCAGATGATTCGACCCTGAAGTGCATATGGACGCGGACAGGGTTTAAGCTTTTCTTAGATTTTAAATTTAAGCGCCAAGAAAGATAGATTTAAAGAAAGAAAGAGAAAGGGGAAGAAAAGAGAAAGAAAGTTGACAAAACTTTCTAATGCCAATACGGAACTTTCGCAGTGATTTAGTGCTTTTGTTTGAATTTTGTTGAATTGTCGATAGTTAACGATATCGCTAATTGTGGATAATAAAAGAAGTGGTTTAACGAACGAATTCCAACGTACTCAACCGTCCATCCACACGAGAGGCGCATTCGGCGGGGAAAGAAAAAATGTTGCAATTTTCGTATTTCCAAAAATTTGAAATTTTTACTGTAAATTTCGATAATTTTAAATTTTATATTTAAATTTGAAGCAAAGCTGTTGCTAAACAGCCCCCAACTCATACTCACTCAAAAACATTCTCTTTTTTCTGTTTTTTATTTTATTTTCTTCCCGGAAGGCGCAATAATGTATTATTGCAAGGCACACACAAAGCAAAGCAAAGTAAAGCTAAAGAAAAAAAAAAAAAAAGAAACCGCGAAATGTTATGGCAACAATGGAAAGCCAAAGCAAATGAAAAAAATACTGCCAAAGGTAAGAAAAGTCTTAAATTTCAGAGATTTCAGCAACACTTATACATTACATTGTATGTACACAAAAATACATACACATACATATCTACCCATACATAAACAAACAAACATACACACATACAAACACTACCAAAGTGACAAGATGCTTAACAATACAACAAAACAAATCACTTTGGAATACAACAACAATAACGCAACAACCAAGCTACAAAAGAAAAAACCAAAAAAAAAAAACAAAAAACAAAAAAATAATATTCAAGGTGATACATACCGCTCAGTTTTCTGTTCACCGTCGCTGTTCTGCTTCTGACTTGGCTAAAAAGGAGTTGACGAAAAATCTCTGCAATTTACTTTCGTGTATGAGCCACACACACATACATACATATTTACTTACAGTTTATAGGTTGTGAAGGTGTGTCTGTGTATCTGTCTGCCTTGGTTTAAGTGTGCGTGTGTGTGTTTAAATATTTTTCTATCTATTTTGTATGTGTTGGAATGAAATGCCCCTGGAAAAAGTGTACATTACAGCGAAGGTTTTAAATTACGTTCAAGTTGGTTATTCCTATCCTCACCACTACAATGATGCACGTGTCAACATTTGTTTAAGGAATCAACTTGAACAGTTTTTGCTTGTTGTTTTATTCTTTTTTTTCAGTATGCATATGTATATGTATGTATGCATTCATGTATTTTTGTGGTATAGTAATAGTGAAATCATTTTTGAAATATGTAAAATGACAAATTGCAAAGTCAAAACCAATCAAATCTATGCCAAAGAAGTGAAGAGATTTATGAAATTGGAACGGGTGATGATGGGTTTAAAAATATATATTTACATGTCCATACATTCGTACTGGAATATTGTGATTGTAAATCATTATTTCTCAATGAAAACCGAACTAAATAAAAAATTACATTTGGCTTTTTTAGTTTTAGGGGCTTAATAGTTAGTTTGATAACCTGCGAAATCTGGTTTACGAAAATCAGTAGTAGTAATGGTGATAGTAGAGTTTGAAACTCTTTAAAAAAGCTACATTGAGTTCATAATCTCTTTCTATTTCCTTTGATTATTTTTCTGTGCCTCATATTTTTGGTATTTGCACACGAATGGTAAGTCAACAAAAATTTATTATTTTGAGTTATTGATGTTGATCCTTAGTAATCAATAGAATAATCAAAAGCATAAACACAATAACAGTATCAACCTCTAACATAAAGAATATGTAGAAGAAAAACTGAAATGAGTACCTTCTCAGAAATTTAGTTATTTTATACAATAAATATGCAAATCTATAATTATTTTTATTAATTTTAAGGAAAATTAAAAAAAAGTATTTTTCGTGGCATAGTTTTAGGCTTACGTATATATGATTTTTTTTTTTAACTTGGAGTAAAAGCAGGCCCTAAATTAATCATTTTCTTTGGACTTAACTTTTCTTGGCATATTATTTCTGGGGGGCCTAGAGCCAGCTGGGAAGGGGCCATTCACCTCCCCCCCTGGCCTAAACTAGTAACCAATGGGGACAATTAGGGCAAAACGAATCGTCCTCGTGTTTAAAGCAGTGGAAGGAATTAGGTATATATGTGGAAGTTAATTCATGTAACACAACGTGACGGTGGATCTTGTGGAATTTTTGAAATACCCCCCATTAAAGTTGTTAATACATTTACAAAACAAAAGCAGTTGGATTTGATTTTTATTTTTACAATTCACTTTATTTTTATTTATGCTGTCAATTGCCAATAAAAAAAGGGGGGAAAAATTCAAGATTCTGCAATTTGAAACTAGTGTTGGACAAATAAAACGTAAGCTTTAAAAGTTTATGCTCGATTGCTAAATTTCTTTCTGGTGAAAATTTTAATGCTTTACAATTGGGCGTAGAATTAAGCTCCAGCAATATAACTTTATTTAAATAGATTTCACACGTAAAGGGCTCATTTCCATGGGAAGAGTGTTCAGCCTATTATTTTGCTGGCCACCGCTGCTCTAGAGTAATTTTGTGAAGTTAGCAAATAACAACAATGTCATTGCTCTGAATCGTTGTAGATATTTCGAAATCGAAACCACAAATCAAGTAAGATGCGAACCTTACAGTCTTTAAATTTTTGATACACATTTTTGGCAAAAAACGACTAAAGCATCAAGTGAAAGCAATGCAAAAGAATTTTCACTACAAATATGCCACTGCCTTATACATACAAATACAAGCGAACAATAATAACTCCCAGTAAAATAAAAACTTGTAACCTTCAAAGAAACTTACATAAAGCAATTTAAAATCAATTGTAATATCACATAAGCTCAAATATTGTGTACCTTTGGCTTGTTGTAGTATCACATGAAATAAATTCAATAATGAATTACAAAACAAATTATCCAAAAGTTCACTTATGATTTAAAAACTAAAATGCCTTTTTTAAACGTTTCTAAATTATAAATCTTATGCTGGGTAATTGTGATTGTACGAGGCAGTTACAACAAGCCACGTGCGCAAATGCCGCAGGGGCGAGTGTGTACATGGGTGTGTGTGTGTGTGTGTGAGTGAGTGAGTGTGTAAGGCACATGCTGCATTATGTTGCATATCCTTGGGTAAATACAACTTAAGTTACAAAAGTAACAAATTCCAATTTACGTTTTTGTTTTATTTTCTGTTTTCTTTATTCTCTTCTCTTGGGTTTTTTTTTATTCCGCATTATGTTTTTCTTTATTCTTATTCCTCATTTTTTTTATTTTTATTTCATGTTGCAACAATGCAACTTGTTGTGTTGCGTATATGTATTTAATATGTGTGATGCTTTTGCTTTAGTTCAAAGTTTTATTGTTGCAATTCTAATTGTCTATCTTTGTAGTGGATCGACACTTGTGGTTCACACGGAATGCAAGATTATAATGCTCAATTCATAATTTTAAATCAATTTAGACTTCAATAAATGCAATTTACATTAGAAAATGTAGACAACTTTTTTCCATCTTTATTCTCTTTTTGTTTTTTTTATTAAATTCTCAAAAATTTTAACTATTTGCAAATTAAAATGTCATCAAACTCTTGTAACTTTGTCACGAATACACAAACTTTTTTCTGCAGTTGTAAATTCCATTTGTCTGGCGTTTTTTTTTTTCTTTCTTTTTGGCCCTTTACATTTTTGATGTTGTTGTTTTTGTATTCTTACAAACGCTTTAAGCCAAACTTTTTCATTTCAGAAAGTTTTCATTCAAAGGCTTCTTTTAGTATTTTATTGTTTGAGACACAATCGAAAAGTTGCGTTTTTCCCCAGTTATTTTTCTTTTTTGTTGTTATTGTATTGTGCATTTCCGACTCCTGTATGACTTTTGAGATTTACTTTGCTAATATAAAATCAGCGAGCGGTGCTCCCATTTTTCGAATAATATAAAATGCATTACTTAATTTTAGCTTGAAGAAATTTATGAAACATACTAGTTTAAATCATGTTTAACTTCGTTGTCAAAGGCAACCATTTTACTGAAGTTTTTACTGCTCTTTGTAATCTTTGAATATATGATTGATTAATTCTTTGCATTACACTAGATTTTAAAATAAATAAATGCAAAAAATCAATATTTGCATTCTGCTTTGACCGAAATGTCCAGGATTATATATACTATATAGTTCCAGGATTATTATGAGCAGTTCTCGCCAGCAATCCTAAGTATGTTTCTTTTTCCTTCTTTCCCTACAGGAAAACATAGAAAATAAACAAATTTTCCCAGGGATTTAATTTCAGGAATATTTAGAATAGGGCTGATTTTCTTTACTTGTCTCAAATGAAAAAATTCAGAGCAAACCATATTTGAAATTTTTAGAAATTTTTAGAAATTGTTTTTCTTTATTTCGACTTTTTTGAATTATATGTCATTTTTGAAAGATGTGGAACCGGTCGTCTCGCTCAGATAACTATATGTTTGGACTGTAATGTTTACGTTTGGATATTCATTGTACTGACAATATAGAAGTATTACATATATGGTTTTAGGGTCTTTTCTGTAAAATGAAAAGGACGGAAAATACATGACTAAAATCGATATATTTTCACTTTAAAAGTTGTTTTTGTAGCTTATTGTACTCGCCTTTTCATTTTACAGAAAAGTCACTAAAAAAACCTTTACCCCAATTTTCTTCATATTGTTGGACAAGATATCAGAATAACGCTTTTACAAGCTATTGATTGACATAAACGAAAATACATTTGAAGTAACCCCTTCGGTTTTTATAACAGATTATGAAGGAACATTGCTGAATGCGAAAATATTGGGTTCTGACCAGTTTTACTTTTACTTACATAGTACCATTGAGATCATTTTTATTTATCCATTATTTTTTGGAGTCTTTTTTCATTATAAAGACATACCCAAATTTTGGGTTTATTCATTTTATTTTCAGTTTAAAACCATTTCCCATTGAGGGCAAATTTTACGGACCCGCTAAGTTCACGTTTACAAATTTTACAGGAAAGACAAACTTTTTCAGAACTTTTTATTGTAAATAAATTTCTGCGAATAATGAAGCAGGAATAAAAAAATCACATTCAGTGTGTCAATTGTCCAATTGAATTATGTAAATCAAAACAATTTGTTATTTTTTATGTGACTGAGCGCTGCGAGAACTACGGACTTAGTACTTTCATCCATAAATGTCTCGCAACAAGTAAAATCGAAACAAGTGCTTAAATCTTTTTTTACTGTATCAAAATCGAATTTTTCATAAAAAATGGATTTAGCGCGTTTTCATTCTAAGCTTTATATTGAATTTTAAATTATTAAATAAAATACTAAACTAAGCCACAAAAGTGCTATTTTTATATTATGATTTTAGGCTGGATGAAGGATTTTGTAAGGAGGTACCGGATGATCCCTAATGACGTCCTCATTACAATTAAATACAGGAAATAAAATCGTGCATAATGCTGCCTAGAACAATCCTGTGTAAATGTAAATGAAACTGAATGGCGAATCGAGATGAAGGGATAGGTGCATAAACAAGATAACATCATCGATGCTGTAATGCCTAATTTTACAGCTGGGTAATGTAATTTAAATTTTTATGAGATGCAAACAAGAATAGAATTTTAAATAAAAGTTAAATAATTTTTTTTTTTTTTTTTATGGCAAGAAAAATAAAAATTGGGAAATTGCATAAACGATTTTATTTTTAATTGCATGTAGGTACCTCAGTTTTGAGTAATGAAATGAAAGAATATGAAAAGGAATGAAAAATTTAGCAGCCAAAAAAGGGTTGAGCGTGAGATTTGTTGTTGTTTGTCGGCGTCAGTCTTTGCCATCGGCCGCAAAGCTATGTGTCCCTTCAGACAAAACTGTCAACTCACCATCAAGGGGTTTTGGTGTTTTTTTTTTTGCGCGTCACTGCAAGTGATAAGGCAATTATTCTCTAACGACACCACTGCCAATTATATTAAACTTTTTTGTTGTTGTTATATTTTCGTGCTACACAGTTTCTACTACACTATGTGTTTGTGTGTGTCTCTTTGATTTTACTTGTAGTTTTTCTCAAGTATTTTCATATGCCATTTTTTATTTTTGCCATTTTTCTGCAGCCCTTGCCCTAATGGCACTCGTTTAAGATGACGTGTTGTGTTTTTAGCTTTGCCGCTGTGGTCATGGTCATTTGGTTGAAGTTACAGAAGGAGAAGAAGAAGAGAAGCTTCAGCTGCTTCAGTGCCTTACTGCCATTTTGTAGTATTCGCCTGCCGTTCTATTGTAGATCCTCTTTGTCGCAATATTTTTTCCCTTTGTTTTGTTTTGTTATTACTTTTATTTTATTTTTTGAGGAAGTTGGTGTTTTGTTTAGATGAATATGCAAATATTTTGGTAGAAAATAAAAAAAATATAAAAGCATATAAAAAACGAGACCAACCAACGAGCAACAGCCAAACGAAAGTATTTTGCGGTGGTGGAATGCGGTTGGCGTTGGTTGGCACAGGAAACGTGCTTAATGCGCCATCATCATTTCCGCTTGGAATGCATGCGCCGCAGCATAGGACAGGACGACAACATAAAAAAGGTTTCAGTTTCAATTCAGTTTGTTTTCGCCTGCTGCTACTTCCTGCTTGCTCCTTGCTTTCCAACCGCATTTAAAGCTTTCATCTTTAAAGATTTTTTTGTGCAACGATCATGAATCCACGTTTACAAATTGAAAAATTCAAAATAAAAAAATGTTCGTTAGAAATTTATTGCACAGTGAGAATCAATAAAAACGGAAATAGGCAATGCGCTAGAATATTTCAAAAAGTTCAGCATTTTATGTACTGAAATAAGTTTCTCATCATTTTAGCAGCAGTTAAGAAAATTTAAGTACATATATCGCAATCTGCAGTAAAACAAAAAAAGGAAAAACCTAAACGTTTTCCTTAAGCGAGTAATGGTCAGCTACGGAACGCCTGTAGCTAGTAGCATATAATGCCAGAAAGCATCACCTCTTTTGCTACACTGCCACTCACTGGAGAGTGAGAGCGTGTGGGGACGAAAGCTGCTTGGAATTTTTTACGATGCACACTAAAAATCCAATGCAATGAACATTTAAGAGACACACACTCACTCGAAATCTCATTCACTTCGCTTCATATCCTTTTTAATGTAATTGCTTTTTTAAGGAGCCTCTTCGCCGTGTCGTGCCCTCCTATGGAACCCACCAGCCCAACTTCCAGCTCCTCATCTATTTCTCAGCCTGAGCCGCCTTAGTTTCATCATCAACGTAAACAAACAAACAAAAAAGAAATAATAACAGCAGCAGCAAAAAAAAAAAAAATGATAATGATAATGGAATAAATTGCTCCCCAAAATGAAATACATAACAGTAGCAGCTGAAGAAGATGAAGCCAAAAGAAAAACGAAAGATATTGCTGCTGCTATCGCAGTATAGTAGAAATGTTAATATTTGGAATGAAGACTTTTGGGTCAAGCAATTGAGCGCGCAGTTAGCAGCTGTTCCGGCGGAAGTTAAAGATTTTCGGAGCGATTGTAAAAGAGAAAAGGCTTCATGCTGGCGGCTTAAATGCTTATGGCGTTAGGAAAGGATGATACTAACAACAACAACAACAGCTGTGAGTCCTTGATATGCTGTGCTAGAAAATTATGTGAATTAAGCAACAACAGTAACGAAAAAAAAAAAAAAAAAAATGACAGCGACAACGAAGACAGAAAGTATCAAAACATATTTAGAGAAATAACAAAAAATGAACTTTAATACTTTAGTTAAGAGTAAAACAATAATTACAAGAAGCAACTACAACAACAGCAAAAGCAACAACACATTGAAAATTACATGTTGTCACGTTATTGTTGTAGTACATATCATATGCAGTTGCTACTTGCTGCAGTTGGATGAGATTCTAGACTTGCATGTAAATTAGAAATGATAAAACATAAATGAAATGCACACACACACTCACATGCAAACCTATGCATGCATGTGTGTAAATGTGTAGCACATACACTTACACAAAACATTGCGGAAACACGAAATTTGAAGTTAACACGCTCTGCACACAACAACAACAACGGCAGATACGACGCAAACAACAATTTAGAATTTGTAGAAATTTTCTTCTACGTTTTTTTTTTGGTTTTTGCTTTTCTTTTTTATGTAACTGAAAATTATAACAACTCATACAATATACACAGACATACTCATGCATAAATAAATGCAGCAGCAGCAACAACGCTAACCAAGGAAAAGTATATTGCAAACAATATGTAGTGGACAAAAAAAAAAAAAACAAAAAAACAACTGCAAACAAATTACTGCATACTCGAAATACATACATTTAAATATAAACCGTTAGATGATCACCGCCACAGCAGCAGAGCAAGCGCGTTACTTGGCGGTAATAGCAATAACAACAACAACGCTCAGTCAACATAAAATAAACACTATAACAAAAACAGCAACTGCATCGTTTGTATGGCTTACGTAGAAAAAAAAAACAATACCTTCTGAAATATCTGATGACGTTGATGATTGCAGTGGTCAACACAAGTAAATGTTGCCAACAAAAACAAAAAAGTCAGTAGACTGAGTGTGTGTCACAGCAACAGAATCAGAAAGCGATGAGCTATAACCCAACAAACATTTGGGTGTGAGGTCACCTTGAGGTGAAGTTGATATCAAATACATTTCTCAAATCTCCAACGTTAATTCTCAATAGCACCTCCATTGGAGTACTATAGCATTCTCAACAAAAAGGGAATTTTTTTTTTTGTATGGTAATAATTATAGAACTTGAGAAAATTGTAGTTCTCAACTTGAATTCTAACGTAATTCTCCAATTGGTCTCAAAGGAAGTTTACAGTATTGTCATAAGCAATAATTATTTCTATTTAATTAACAATTTCATATCACAAATTTTTCGCGATAAATTCCTCTTCTGAATTATCTTCCATATCGTCAATTTCCTCCTCGCTCATGTCAATATCACTTGAGAGTAAAAAATTTTGGTAGGCAGTTGAAGTAGAAGGCTCTAGCATCAAAGTTTCGGCAGCTTTGAGCGCTTTGACAATTAGTCCACTTCCTGCCTTATTTCACATTTTATTTTTTACTTTTATGCATTATTCCTATTTTTAAAATTAAAGTTTTGCGCAAAACTGATTTTCACTTCATTTTTTTTCTTTTTTCACTTCACTTTTGTCGAAAAACATGTTATTCACAATCACTGCCGGATACATATTTTTTGCAAATCCAATAGCAGTGTTGTCATAATAAAATATGTAAATATTTTCTTAAATGTATCTCAACTCATTCTCAACTTGAAAGCGAATGTTGCGAAAAATATTTGATATCGGTTGCAGAATCATGTTTGATATCAACTTGAGAACTATAAATTTCTCAAAGGTTAGAGAATTTTTTTTGTGCTTATTGGGAACAAGCGCAATACAATTGTTAAAATAAAAAAAAAAGTAAATAAAACAGCAACAAAAATGTTTGCTTGCGAGTGCCCAAAATTAGATTTAATTTAAAGGAAAGATACTTGAGTATTGGTAAAGAATTTAATTGTACAGTACCCAAATATGCATCACATATACCGTAAATGTATATGAAAAATGGTAAGCAAAACAACAAAATGTAACGAAATCTGAGTGATGAAAATTTGTGCACCGAAACTTTAAAAAATTCTCAAATTTGTAGGATTTCTTCAATTCCCAGAAAATATTGTCAAATACACCACGAAATCTTTTCAGTGGATTCCTCGAATTCTGACTGACGGTCAAATAGAAGCACGTGTTAGTTTTGCTCAAAATTTCATTATAAAATTTCAGAACGGAGGGTTTAACATTTTTAGTAAAATTGTACGACCCGGAAGCCAACGGTAGTCTATGGTATGGAACCCAAAAGATGCAGATCAATGCGTAACGAGTAAAGAGTTCAGCTACAGATACAAAATATCTCTTTAATGGGCCTGACTTTATATAAGCTGAAAGAAAATAATTTTAACTAAGGTTGTGCAAATAATTCGGATTCGCATTCGTGAATAATTCACATAATTTCCGATATTCGCATTCGCAATTTTTTATGCGAATGATTTATGTGAGCTTTGAAAAATTTCTACTTACCCAGGGGATCCTAAGCTCCTCGAAAAAATGCCAATATAAAAAGTATATATGCGAAGCTTTTCTCAAATAACGCGGGCCTACGAAATTTTGATTGTGCTAAACCAATTACTTTGCCATTACTTTTAATACTGAATCACGGTTTTGAGTTTTACTAAGTGTAGAAATATTGGTTTTCCATAATTTTCAATTAGCCATGAAGGCTATAGAAATTTTTTGTTAGAAAAGTTGTACTAATTTCACAAAGAACAATATTGTGAACCGACTCGGAATCAGCGTAAAACATAACACGGGAAAATGTTTCTTGGGACACTTCTCATCATGTATACAAATTTAAATTCTACTACAACATCTTTAAATTCTTTGGTCTCAAAAGTTTCTTATGTTGACCATTGATTTTTATTGGCTCATTCTGGAGAAAACTGTAATAGCTGGAAAAATTAGGGTTTTTCAAAAAAGAAGAAGAACTTTTTTGGTATTAATACTATCCAGAAAGATACTTTACCACAAAAATTTCAGACTTTGGGGTTTTTGTGGCTTACCGAGAAAACCTTGCTCTATACTGAAAAAAATTGGTCAAAATATTTGGGCTTGATAAAATATGATGCTTAAAAAATGAACAAAAAACTAAAATGAGTCTCTTCGGCACTCGTCACTTTTTATGTTCCAAAAAGTGTCACCATGGGTTCTTTTTTAATTTTCGTCTTCCCTTTTCAATGCCCTTTCTTCACTTATTGCATGTCTACTTCGCTTAATGTTGATATTATTTCACAATATTTGATATGTTTCACTATTCCATTGATATGTAAGTATATTCCGTTCTTGATATAGAAATAATGTGTTGCATACTTCTGGGCTTAAAGTAAAAAGTACACACTTATAAACTCACACATACATTTCAGTTTAAGGGGACCTTCAAACAAAAAAAAAAGAGGTTACAATTGGTACGAATGTAGTTACCGCAGGAACTAAAATTAAAAGAAAAAAAAATTGACAAAATGGCGCGTTGTTGAAATTTACTTTCCGAAAACAGACCGTTTTTTCTCTAATTTTTGTATGGAAAAAGTAAGAAGTATTCAACGTAAAAAGTTTTTTTTAGTTCCTGCGATAAGCACTGGTTTTCTAAATGATATAGTAAAATTTGAGACGAATCGGTCGAGTAGTTTTTGTTTTTTGTGTCCCACCGTGCAGAAAAATATTGTTTCGAGATAAATGAGTTTAAACTTCAGTCGGCCCTTTTACGTGCTTCTGCGCTCACCTGCCAAATAGGCTGTAGAACTCGAAATACTAAAAATATTGATACGAAAATTTTGCAGTATACTTTTAAAAGTCTACACTTTCATATAAAAATAATGTTTTTTTTGAAAAATCTAGACCAGAAGGTGGCGTTAATTTCTATCAATTCTCCACTATAATTTTTTCTTTAGGCAAGAGCAAAGATGTTTTCATATCAAAAACTAAACTCTCTAAAAATTTATTTTTTTCACTGCTAAAAGAGTAGAAATCAATCATAAGGGTATCGTCAATGTCTGCACCTTCACCCTATGATATCATAAAGGGTATCGTCAATGTCAGCACCTTCACCCTGTTCAATTTTCAACACTAGTTTTATATTGACAAATATTTCGTAAAGCCAGCTCCGGCAGCCATGGATTCGTCAGTGTGGATATTGTACCTTTTATACTTGGTAAAGCCAAACAAAGTTGCATAAGAAACTGAGCAAGCATATTCATAACATAACTGGGAAAATTTATTTGAGCGCAGTTTGCCCAATTTAGAGATTTGTTATGCATTTGTAAAAAAAATTGCGATTAGCAATGCCAGAATTATGCGAATGTTTCGCATGCAGCGAATGCAATTACAAGCACCCGTTACTTCACTAATTCAAATCATCATATATGTAAAACAAACCAAGATATCTTGAGTTTCATTATACTAAAATAGTAAAAAAAACGTGAACTTTAAAATATAAATAAGATGCAAAGTTTTAATCGACTTTCAGAACCTTATAACTTTTGAAAATTGCAATTATTGTCGAACATTGGAACTAACAATTATAAAAACCGACATTTTTGGTACAGTAAAGGTTAACGTAATCTTCGAAGTTTTCAAAAACTTTTCACAAGATTATGTTTTATAAATGCATCCTTGACCCTTAATCAGTTAATACGTTGTTTCTGAACAATTTTATCTTAACTATGCAATGTTGGGTAATAAACTAAACCCTACCTTTGACATAGCGAACGCAAAACGCACTAAATAAAAAGAAAAGAAAAGAAAATTTATTTGAGATTTTCTTCCTAAACGATTATGAGTGAAGGACTTAGCCAATGTGGTGCCATATTTGTGTGTGAAGTTCATGCCAAAAAGAAAAAGTGATGAACCTAGGATTATAAGCACATTAAAGCATCACACACAAACACACACACGCACACACACACATATATCAGAAATGTGAAATTCCTTCAACGAATATTAAAAACCAAAAAAGCAAACATGACACAATATTCGCATGACTTTCTATCACACACTTACACACATACAAACTTAAAAAAGAAAGCAAAAGCAAAAAGAAAGAGAAAATGTTGTAAGTTAAAAAAATTAACAATGTCATCAAAGCGAATTTACATGCTTGTCCTCTTGTTCTGATTACATAGCAAATCTTTTCAAAGCCTTTTGCAAACACGCACAAGCTCAAACCGAAAACACACACAGGCACACACACACATATGAATACATATACGCATAACATATACATACATATGCATACAATGAATATAAATACGTACATATTTGCCTTTTTGGCTGTTTTGTTGACGAGATGAACATGAAGGAAGCTGAAGCTGAAGCAGAAGCAGAAGAACAGAAGAAACAAAAAATATTCTAACCCAAATAACTCTTAAAACTATTCAAAACATTTACTTAATATTCTCGCATCTCTGCGGCAGCCGCATGTCACACGCCTCTCTTGCTGCCATTGCCATTTACTCCATCAATTGAGCACACACACACACACACACATGTACATATGTATATACTTACATAGTATAAATAAAAGCATTTTGTAATCCTTTGTTATCTTGATCTCTTTTTTGGTTCATTCACACACAAACACACATACACTAACACTCATATTCATTCATTCATGTATGTATAATATTAAATCATATTAAAATATTCAAAAGCTTCTTGTTCTTCTTCCCTGAGCTGGTCTACTCGCTCGCTTCTCTGCTGGCTGCGACACAGCAGCATTTATAAACATTAGCACACGCAAACATTACACAACCAGCGACAACCTAAAAACACGTTAAATACATGACCTCCCTACCGCCCGGCAACCGCCTTTCTGCTTGCTTGCGTCACCTCCGTCACCCCACGGGAATATGATTCGTTTGGTCCATACATGTTTAGATATACATACATATGTATGAGTGAGTAGCAACAACAAACTACATCAACAACACAAATGAGAGTAGTGCGAATTTCGGTGTGTGGCGGCAGCGGTGGCGACGATGGTAATGATGACGATAGTGGAGCGGCGGGCGGAGTGTCATTGGGTGTTGGATGTAAAGTCACACCAGCGCTGTAAATTGAATGTGAAATTTTTGAATAATTTTCGGCAACTGTGTAAAGAATATGAAAAGCGCACGAAAAAAGAAAAGAAACGAAACGAAAGAAACTAAAAGAGAAAGAAAATGGAGCGTAAAGTCATGAGGATGCTTAGAAAGTGTTTAGAAGATGCTTAAAATTTATATTAAGGGAAGAAAATAGTTTTCGGTTTTTTGTTTAAGAATTCTTCTTCAAAAGTTTACACTCTTACGAGTAGTGCGAGGATAAAAGAGTGGGGTTCGGTTCCATAATACATTTTAAAAGCTTTGAAACTATTTTTTGTTTAATGTTTTTTTTTTTTTTAATAAATACCACAATGGTGTGAGCATGACAAATAAACATATTTAGATAAATGGATATTCAATTTACGCAAAATATTTTCACCTTCCTAGTATTCTTGTTTATATCAGGTTGACACAATCAGGTTGTAGCGAAATACTGGAAACTAGAGTGTAAGTGAATATACAGAGGGACTAACAAAGGCTCTCTAACTTGGTTGAAATAAAAAACAGACTATAAACATTTAATTTTATCAAGAATCGGAGAATTATTATCGGAGAATCGGATCTTACACCAACATGATACTCATGTCAGGTCTTGTCTCAGCACAGGAAATCGAATTCAATATAAAAGCACTTGTTTCAATTAAAGGCTGCCTTTAATTTTCCAAAATGATTTGTTTCCAATTGCGTTCAAATTTTCACAATATCTTTAGCATATCTATAGGTTTAATACGAATCAGGATCATGGCGATATCTGTCACATTTTTTTTAAGTTGAAATAGTAAAAAATTACGAAAATCAAATATTAATTTTAAAAACTCTGTCAAAAATTGAATTTACTCATTCTCATTCTGGTCACCAGAGTCACAAGTCTATCTATTAACCTATTTACCTGGAATAAAAGCAACCATCAGCCATTTTTTTACATTAGTGTCGTATATTATTTGACTTTTAAATATGCCACTACATTTTCATTGTTTGTCACAAATAATCGTTATACCTGGCGACCCCATAAAATTCTGTACATTTGGACTCAGAAAACAATTCGTATGCTTCAAGTAACTAATTCACAAATAAACTATGCATATTCTTGCTGAGGATCTCTGAGTTCTTTTCTACGATTTATATTCTTTATAAATTTTTTGTTTTACTCTTTTTATTTCATTTATCAATTTCATTTTTTAAATCGAATTGCATCAGAACGGTTACATGCACCAAAGCCGACACAAAATATTTTAAACAAAACTCCTTGTTTAGATCGAATAGGCCGCATAGTCGAAATTTCAATTTATGGCATCTTAAGTGATCGGCAAATTGTTCAAACTGCAAAAAAAAAAAAAAAAAAAAATTTTAAAAGCATTCAAATTAAATAAGTAAATATGGGATATTTGAGTATTTAAAGATCGAACCATTCCACGAAAAATTTTGGATGAGAAAATTATTCATTAAATTTTGATTTTCTTCAATTTGTGACATTTTGGCCATGTTTTGCTTTTGCTCTGTTACTCTCAACAGGATGTAACTGCTGTAGAGATGTGCATTCAATATTTTCATGTTTTATGGGAGGTGGGAGTAGCTGTAGTCTGATTTTTTTCATTTTTGGACTATCGATGTTATATCTGTGCACACCCAAATTGTCACGTTTTGTATGAATTCTATACAATGTTAAAGGTCCTGTGAAGGTGAACTTCGTTGGGTCTACAAAGCTCAGTTTCCGCAGATATTCATCACAAAATCTATTTCTTATTCTAGCTATACAAAAATGATTCAAGTGTAAATTTTACACGAGCGCAAAATTGCATATGTAGTGAATGCGCCATTCCTCGTTACAGTTTCTAAGGGGTTTCAAATAATTCCAGACCAGACAATTTTGTAAAAAAGACGACCGTCGGGAAGTCACCTAAAATTTTCGATAGACGTGACAAATGTTATCCTCGTGAAGTGAAAAATTAATGAAGATGCAATATGGATCCAAAAAAATCATAGCTGATAAACTGGATTTAAATGGCTTGGCTGTGCCTCGAATATTAGAAAATTATCTGAAATACACGAAAGAGTTGCCTCGATGGGTTCCCTGAATTTAGAATGGTGGTCAGAAGCACGCACGTATTCGTACTGCTAAATATTTCTTCAGAAAATGTGAAAATGGAGGAGCTGGCACCATTCACAAAATCGTAACTGGTTCTATAAATATGACCCGGAAACAGCAGTCAATGTTATTGAACCCAAAAGGAAAAATCAACTCGTGTTGGAGAAAAGGTGGATCTACTCACTTAAGAAATGTATTAAAATACAATGTATTAAAATAGAATAGAAATTTCATAATTTTGGGGAAAAAATATATTTATTTGAAAATGGAAATGGTTATAGCTGTGATTTTTATTCAAGAAGAGGAGAATGCTTTACCAAGCAAAGCAACAAAAAATTGAAATGGAAGTAAAATTGGACTGCAAATTAATTTGACGTTCTTCCTTTTCAGGCATGGCACGATATCGCAGTCTATTGGACGTATTAGATTCTCATAACGATCGTTACAGGGCTTCGTAACAGTCAACGATTTTCTGAAAAAAATCGGAATAAGTGAATCTTGCCAATGCATGTCTAGAGGATGAGGAGGAATTTCTTTTTAGGACAAGACAAAAGAAGATTTGGTCAACCTTTATCTATCAAGGATAAGTAAATTTATAAAAGATTAGGGTAGTTTTAACACTGTGACCGAATTCAAATCCCATCTAATTTATGTGAGTGTCCGTCTTTGGAAGAGTAAAAAGGTTATTTTGCCTATTTGCTGACTCTAATACTAACTTAACCTTGGTTTACTGTTGTAATTCTAACTTCATGGGTACACAGTTGACTCGTCGTGAAATGATTCATATCCACCGTGACACTATTTCATACCACTCGCATAAAATCCAAGGATTCATGCAGTTCCACCATGCCGCTAAATTCTCGCAGTAATTTCCCTGTCTCATTACATGTTGATAAAAGACTATCGATCACGCTGAAAATCACAATCACATCCCAGTAGTATACAACAGTCAGCAGCATACCATTCAAATTACCGAATGATCCAGCGACAATGCGCCCATTCATGAACTGAACTGCATGATATATAATACTAATATTGTTGGCAAACATTTGCAATGTAACGGCAATACAAGGCAATTCAAATATGTTGAAGATGCGTAATGCCAAACGATAGACTTCGAAATGCATGGCATTCAACGATCCTAGACGTTGAACTAGGAAATCTAATTTATCGACTGTATCAGGTGCAAAATTCTGACGATCACGCTGATAATGATAAAGTTGTCGTTGTAAATCACGTAGTGCAAAGTTCAGCAATGCAAATTGTCGATATATTTGACAGAAAATATAAATCATGGTATTAGTAGTTGTTAGCACAAATGATGTCAATCCAGTGCCCATGAATACCATTAGGAGATATTCTCGATCAGGATTTGTATTCATGACGAACATAATACATACTGCGAAAATCACATTTGATACACCAATTAAGCTTTTCGATATCACCAAATACTCTATGCGTTTATTTATGCATTCAATATTAAATTCAGTTTGAAAGTTTTTATATCGTTGTAAAATTACAAAGTATGAATTAGAAATATCGATAATTTCCTGCCGGTTTTTCCACACCTGGTGCATTATTGTAATTATTGCCAGAAGCCTAAAGATATTATCAGCAAAAATTGTCAATTCTAATAATTTTAAATTGGTTAAATAGCTTTTTTTGTAGGTGTAAAAGGAATGCGTAAATGGCACAGCGGCAATAAACTGTAAATGTTGTAGTGCACTAAACACTAGATAAATGTATGATTTTTTAAATTTTAAAGTTTTCCAATTTAATGGTGCTGGAAAAATCCCAATGGCCAATGAATAGTAATACGTTAATTTCACAATGGCACCGAGCAAATATTGACGTAACATTTCGATCAAATGAATAAATTAAACTGAACTATTGCTTGTGCCTATTGCTCGTTGCCACAACTTCAGTGCATTAAAATTATTGTTGCGCCTTCATTATTATCTGTGATATTTAATAATGATGAATATCTAGGTATAGCACTTTGCATAATTACTATGATTTCTACATGTCATAGCGCATCATTCGGAATTAGAATGGGGCACGAAACTTTGTTAGAAGTGTTCATTAGAAGTGTAAAAAGTGGGCTGCATCAACACTGTTCATTTGAAACGGAAGCTAAGATATCGATCCTGTTGAAACACGATAGAGCCAGTGCCTGGGCTTGAAGCATGTTCACCATAAACCTTCATTAAACTTCCCCGTAAAACTTCCTTTTCTGGTACAAAATTCGATTGTACAATCGCAACCTATGACATAGAAATACTGGATCTTATTGTGTAAGCCAGAGGGGACAGGGTTCCCTGGTCCCTGTATATTTTTTATTAATTATTGATTTTTTATTTCGATACGAATAAATAAAATATTTTGGCTCTTGGAAATTTTTTTTTTTGTTTGTTATTCGTATCAAACTGCACTATTATTTTGATTCGAATAATGAAACAACTTTTTCTTATTTTTTTAAGGAACCCCCAAAATGTTTTTATGGCTTCAGCACTGGTTGCAATGATTACACTTTTGTGTAGAGTGGTTTTACGGTTAAAATAGCGAGCTTTTGTGCATGAGATAAAAAATACAGCGAGCTTCTAGGGATGAGATGAAACAGTTGGTCATTTCTCTACCATATAAAATTTGCTCGTACCGTCGCTATAGATGTTTACCTACCAAAAATTTGGCAATCGTATGCCGAGCTCTGGAAACTCAAAAATTTTTTGTGGATTTATTACACTAGAAAAATGAACCAGAAGAAAAAAAAATGTTTTGGGGGTTCTGCCCCCCTCCGCCCCCCTCCCCCCCCTCCGAAAGGTGGAAACTTTATTCTAATTTCTGATATTAATTACTAATGGATGAAAAAAAAGTCAAAATAAAATCTATTTAACGATATTTTTTTTATCTAAAAGGTCAAATATAAAAAATAAATTTGAAATCTTAGTTACAATATGCGATCTAATCCGATTTGTTTTCGTCGACATGAGGTTTGACTACGGATTCAAAAAGAGAAGGTGATACTGAGCACTCCTGCATTCATAGTTTTTCTAGGTCAGTAACTGTTTTTGATTTAAACTTTCGTCCCGAATCAGTTTGAAAAGTTGAAAAATTAATAAAAATAGAAAAAATTATCGGATCCTTGTAAAATTAGACTTGCTTGAACCCCATTTTTTCCCTAAAAATTTTTGACTTCAGATTCGTGTTTAAGGTGAAAAATTCTTTCGCAAAAACTCCATCTTATTAGCAAAACCCATGCAGATTTTGGAGGCAATCTTAAAGTATAATTTTCTAACGCATTATTGCTCAGAGCACCACAACTAGAAAGATCTCTTTCAATGCTGTAACTTCACGAATTTAGGGAATATAAGCCAACCTCATCCGGATTCCTTATCATTGATAATGGCTCAAATTCCCAATGATGATCATTTAAAAAAATGGGCCTCTACTATTTTTGGTAATTTTTTTGAGGTTGGGTACATCATCAGAAGTGGGAAGTCAATGAGTTAATGAAATTATGTCCCTCACGATAAAAAATGCACTAGAATGCACATTGAATAATATTTATTTCAAAAAATTTAATTTGATTATTCTGGGAATTTTTTGTCACTTTTGGCCATTTTTTTGAGGTTAAGATTAAAAAAAATCGGAAAATTTTTCCTAAAATTTTAATTTTGTAGGGTCCATCAAATGTATCATCGTTTTAATTTATTTTATTTAAAAATCAGTTTGTTAAAAATTGTTTATGAATATTTTCTTCGAATGAAAATTCGTTTTCAGCCACGAAAAATTAATCCAGAAAAAACTTTTCTTTTTTTTTTGGTTTACTACTCTGGGTAAATAATGAGGAAGCATGATGTGAGCTCAATTTTATTTTCTTGTCAGCCGAGTTTAATAGCTTTGAATAAAAATATTAATAAAACTAAAACACTGCTTTAAAAGTGTCTATGCTCAAATCAAAGACCATTCTTCAAACGCTTTACAATTTTGAAAATTATTTAAAAAATTTACCCAATTTAGTATTTATAATCAAAAATATATGATAAAATATTTTCCATCTTAAGCCGAGGTATGTTGTTTTCAGATTTTACCACAGATACATAGTATGCATTTGATTCATCGTGAAATAATTTATAATCACCGTGACACTATTTCATACCACTCGCATAAAATAAAAGGATTCATGCAGTTCCACCATGCTGCTAAATTCTCGCAGTAATTTCCCTGTCTCGTTACATGTTGATAAAAGGCTATCGATCACGCTGAAAATCACAATCACATCCCAGTTGTATACAACAGTCAGCAGCATACCATTCAAATTACCGAATGATCCAGCAACAATGCGTCCATTCATGAACTGAACTGCATGATATATGATACTAATATTGTTGGCAAACATTTGCAATGTAACGGCAATACAAGGCAATTCAAATATGTTGAAGATGCGTAATGCCAAACGATAGACTTCGAAATGCATGGCATTCAACGATGCTAGACGTTGAACTAAAAAATCTAATTTATCCACTGTATCAGGTGCAAAATTCTGACGATCACGCTGATAATGATAAAGTTGTCGTTGTAAATCACGTAGTGCAGAGTTCAGCAATGCAAATTGTCGATATATTTGACAGAAAATATAAATCATGGTGTTAGTAGCTGTTAATACAAATAATGTCAATCCACTACCAATGAATACCATTAAAAGATATTCACGATCGGGACTTGTATTCATAAAGAACTTGATACTGATTACGAAAATTATATTCGATACACCAATTAAGCTTTTCGATATCACCAAATAATCTATGCGTTTATTTATGCATTCAATATTAAATTCAGTTTGAAAGTTTTTATATCGTTGTAAAATTACAAAGTATGAATGAGAAATATCGATAATTTCCTGCCGGTTTTTCCACACCTGGTACATTATTGTAATTATGGCCAAAAACCTAAGTATATCATGAGCAAAAATTGTCAATTCTAATAATTTTAAATTGGTTAAATAGCTTTTTTTGTAGGTGTAAAACGTATGCGTAAATGGCACAGCGACGATAAAGTGTAAATGTTGTAGAGCACTTAATCCAAGATAAATATAAGATTTTTTATATTTTAATGTTTTGCAATTTAATGGCGCTGGAAGAATCCCAATGACCAATGAATAGCAATACGTTAATTTCACAATGACACCGAGCAAATGTTGCCGTAACATTTCGATCAAATGAGCAAACTAAAACTGAACTGTTACTTGTAACTATTGCTTGTTACCACAACTCCAGTGCATTGAAATTATTGTTGCGCCTTCATTATTATCGGTAATATGTAAGAATGATTGATATCTGAGTATATCACTTTACATAATTACTACTTATAATTTCTACGTGTCAAAGCGCATCATTTGAAAATAGAATGGGGCACAAACTTTGGAAGTAGTGATTTTCTCACAGTATCAAACACTAGAGGAGTTAAAGGGGGACTAAATCAACACTGACCAATTGACAGGGTAAGCTTTGATGAATACAAGTGGCCAATATGGTTCTAACAGCTGAGCGAGGCTTTACAATAATTTTATTAGTAGTAAACCGGTTGTGAAGCAACTCATTTTCAACCATTGCTGAAAAAAAGAAGGTTTTTCTTCCAAGAGTAGGAAATCCGGCTGCAAATCAATGGTGCCACCCTCCACGTATGCAGGTGCGTTTTTTAGTTATTGATTACTATAGCGTAAGTACTCGAATTAGGTTTCAAATGAAAGGCCTTGATCTCCATAATATGAATATCAAATGGTGCCATTTCAAATACATTTGCAATCGTTCTGCACCGACGACGGCACCAAAAAAATCAAGTTGAAACCATTTTGTTCGTTTTCTGCAAGAGTTGCCACCTTTACAAAAAATGACTTTTTCCTCATATTATAAGTATATTAATTCAATTTCATATTATTTTATCACAATCTGGTTCTACAAAAATTTTTATAAATGCAAAAAAAAATTATGATTGGGACCACAGTGCAAAGGTTAAAATAATATGATATATTGAAATATGTATATTCGTTTTCTTGTGAAATGATTAAATATCATTGTGACACTATTTCATACCGTTCGCTTAAGACTCAAGGATTCATGTAGTTCCATCATGTTGCTAAATTCTCGCAGTAACTTTCCGGTCTCGTTACATGTTGATGAAAGACTATCGATAACGCTGAAAATCACAATCACATCCCAGTAGTATACAACAGTCAGTAGCACACCATTCAAATTACCGAATGATCCAGTGACAATCTTTCCATTCATGAACTGAACTGCATGATAAATGATATTAATATTGTTGGCAAACATTTGTAATGTAACGACAATACAAGGCAATTCGAAAATTTTAAAGAATCGTAATGCCAAACGATAAACTTCGAAATGAAGGGCATTCAACGATCCTAGACGTTGAACTTGGAAATCTAATTTATCGACTGTATCAGGTGCAAAATTCTGACGATCACGCTGATAATGATATAGCTTTCGTTGTAAATCACGTAGTGCCGAGTTCAGCAATGCAAATTGTCGATATAGTTGACAGAAAACATAAATCATGGTATTAGTAGCTGTTTGTACAAATAATGTCTGTCCAGCTCCCATAAATACCCTTAAGAAATATTTACGATCTTGACTTGCATTCATTAGGAATACGACACTGATTTCTAAAATCATATTCGATACACCAATTAAGCTTTTCGATATCAACAAATAATCTATGCGTTTATTTATGAATTCAATATTAAATTCAGTTTGAAAGTTTTTATATCGTTGCAAAACTATGAAGTAGGAATTACACACATCAATTAATTCTTGACGATATCTCCACACTTGATAAATTATTGCAATTACAGCCAAAATTATACATAGATCATCAGCGAAATTTGTCAATTGCAATAATTTTAGTTTGGTTACATAACTTTTTTTGTAAGTGTAAAAGGTATGCGAAAATGGCACAGCGACGATAAAGTGTAAATGTTGTAGAGCACTAAACCCTAGATAAATATATGATCTTTTAAATTGTAAGGTTTTCCAATTTAATGGCGCTGGAAGAATCCCAATGACCAATGAATAGTAATACGTTAATTTCACAATGACTCTGAGTAAATTTTGTCGGAACATTTCTATCAAATGACCAAATGAAAACTGAATATCTCTACGACTCTTACTTGTCACCACGTGCCCGGCACAATAAAATTGTCGTTGTTTTTATTCCTATCTACACGCATACATACATAATAATGATGGATATCTATGTGTGGCACTTTGCATAATTACAATAATTTCCTTGTGCCATATTTACCAACATAAATTGAAATAAACGCCGGTAAATAACTCTGCCATTCCAATCATTGTTCTCTAATTAAAGACTTTCGACATAACACACAAATTCACCTTTAATTGCATAGGCCTATGAAACTAAACTTCTCTAAAGACGATTTGAAAAAGCAAAATTTTTTTTGTATGTACCTGTTTATGATCCAAGTCCGAAGCGGTAAGCAGAATTTTTCTAGCACGTCAGGATTTCTGGTAATTTGAACTCAACAGTGCGGAAAGGCCCAAATTGGATATTTTGTTGCCTGTAAAATCTAGGCAGTTTTATACAAATTTTTTAATAGTTTCTTCCGAAACTGGTATTTTTTCTTTCGGCATCTAGAAATTGTAAAAATTAAATTTGTCATATCTTAGCGAACATGGGTCACACAACATGAATGGATGCGAAAAGCTCGGCCTTGGCCCTTCAGGGGCTGTTATGCCATAATAGTAGTGGTAGTATCAATATTTAAAGAATTTAACTGGAACAAAAGATAAATCATACCAAGTTCATAAGGAAACTAAAAAAAAATTTAAAGTTTATTTCTGTATTTTATAGACGGAAAAAATTAACAAAATCGCTATTTTTGGATTAAATTTCTTAGAAATTCTGATTATTTTAAGCCTCGTATTAAAAACCAAATTAGTATAGAAAAATATTACTTATGATTTTGAAATGAAACTAGAAGGTAGAAAATTGCCTAAACTGACCTTTATCAAGTCCCCTGAAGGGATTACTTTTGAAGATAGTCAAGAAAACGCATACAAGAGCTTTAGAGATTTCAATGTTCCGATTTGATAGATGTTCCAAGTTCTTCTACTTACATATTTTGATGTAAAATTGAACCTGTTCATGGAAACAGTAATAAAACTTTCCTCCACAACTTACTGATATGCATTGGAATACAAGTTTTTATATTTAGGATTATTCGAAAAAATAAAAATAAAATTATTTTCTCAACTTCGTTTCATTATTTTTCAATCTTAGAGTACTGATTATATGACAAGTTTCTTTTTTCTGAATATTCTAATAGTGAATATGCAACAAAGTTTACTGGTAACGTAGTAACGAAGATTACAAAGATTTCTCCAAAGAATTCAATATGCTAAAATCTTATCGGCAAAAAGTAAACTCAATGTCTTTGTAAGAGGAAAAAATGAAGCAAGACAAGAAAAAAAAGAGAAGAAATTGCATTGGCATTAAGCAATTGAGTTCATATTGTAAGGACATTCACTTTTATACTTTTTTATACCACTCATTTCGCACACAAACACACACATATTTATATGCAAACACATGTGTTTCCTATACCCAGTAAAAGTGAATGTGGTTGGATAAGTATCTCCAGACACTAAAAGAACCTGAGGGAATAAAACTGTAGCTTTGAAAGTGTATGTAGATACATATGAAATGAGTGTGTGTATTGGGTTGATATTTGTGTATGTATGCATGTTTAAAATATTCTCAAGAAATTCAACACCTTTGCATTACGTTTCTCTTTTCTTCTTCTCCTTTTTTATTTGTTCTATTTTAAGGACATTTTTCCTGTAATATGCGACACAAAAACACACATACATATATAATTTGTATACCTATACACTTAGCACTTGGGCCAGTGCATGTATGAGTGAGTGAGTGAGTGAATGAATGAGTGAGCGAGTGAATATGTGTTTATGTATTTTTAGAATGCTTACACTCGCGTCCTTAATGTGTTAAGTAAGTGGAAAAATATCCAATGACATACACACACAAAAGTGAAAATGTATGTGCATATGCACTTGCACATTCACACACAGACACACATCTTTGCATGCATGCATACAGTTGCAAGTGAGGGACTTCCATGGATATCACATAAAAATCGCATCATGCAAGCAAGCACATCACTTGCAAGTCACTTCTCGCACTCTGTTTGACGTTGTTTCAGCAGCACTTGCCACACATACATACATATCCATGTAGATATGTATGTACACGAAAACAAACATAAACACATGCCCAAGTTGCAAGTTGAATACATGCATACATATGCATGTGCATATATGTAAATGTGTGTTCTGCAGCGCTCATTATCGTAACGCATGCATTTGAGTAGAGGGTGAGGCTTTCGGGAGAGATGTGGGTGTATGGTGGGGCGCATGGACTGTAAGTGAGAGGAGGTGAATTTGTTACTGCTGCTGTTTATTTGGCAACAAGTTCCAGTTTGAAGATATTATTGTTTTTTATTTTGCTTTAGCAGCGTTAAACCGATTTTATACAAACACATACTTGAAACTCATATGTGTGTGTGTCTGTGTGTTGTTCGTTCGCAATTTATAAATGCGATTCACTCGCGTGCGATGTAATGTTATGTGATGTGATATCATCATACGATATGATACAATATGATATGGTTTTGAAGGGGGTCTGGTGGCATGTAGTACGTGTCAGTTGTCGGATGGTGGCATTCATGGTGGACGATATTTCGAGGCAACAGCAGTACACTACTGGCAATACATGTATGTGCATGCACTGTTGTTATGAGTGTTCGTTTGTCTTAATGAGCGGCATCAAGTGTTGTATGTATTAAATGTCAGTATTCTTGCAAATGTATTTGTAAAAATGTAATGAGTTGCAGACAGGCAGAGAGAATAAAGAATAAGAAGAAGACATGAATGAAGAAGATTCTTCGTATATGTGAAAGTAAAATTTTGTTGCGCGCATTATTTTCACCAACCAGCACTAAGCTATTTCCTTCAATATTTTTCCGGCGAAAAGTTTTCTCTCCATTTTTACACATAAAGAAAATTAATTCTTGAACAAAATCTTTATTTGAACGCACACAAATATATACATATATATATATTTTAGTATTTTCTTAATTTGTTTTTTTGTTTTTGTTTTTTGAAAACAATAACACTTTCATTATAAGTTCTCGTTATATGTTAGGGTTCTTATTCATTTCTTTAGTAAAAATAACGCAATTTTCGGTTGGCTGCTGCTTGAAGTGGAACGCTCGTAACACTTTCAGCGTGAAGAGCGACCAAAATGAATAACATTTTGTAATGTATGTTATAATAATATGGATTGAATCTTTCAGAAATTTTAAGTTCTTACTTAATTTACTTGATATAAAAATAAACATTGTTTTTTTTCTATCATATTCTATTTCAATCTGTGTTCATTAAAACCTTAATTCATTCTTAAATTTTTAGGTGGCAGTCCAATTTAAAATTAGAAAAAATAGATTTTTTGGGGATTTTCTTCTTTAAACAATGATAGATTTCCTAGAAATGTTATAAGTAACTTATTGAAGAACAAAATCAAAATTTTTTTGACCACTTTTAATCCAAGTGTCCATTTTTGGTGGTAGGTTAAATTCCGAGTTTCCTAATAAAGGTAAAGACATAAATTATTATACGCTACATATTTTTTATACTCTGAACCATAAAAAAGTGAAATTTTCCATTTCCTATTTTTTAGGATTTTTTTTCTCCAAAACACGAAAAAACACATATTTTTACTTGAAATTTCTCTTATAGAAAGAAAGAGAGGGGAGGGGCGGGGGGGCGAAATATTCCAATTTTTTAAGTTCCACTTATAGTCATGATGATAATAAATCAAACGCATTTAGGTTTTTTAAAAGCAGTTTAGCAGAACTTGAGATATTTGCCCTACCAGTTCAAAAAACTTTATGTGGAGAAAAACGCGTTTAAGGTTTTTTTTTCAATAAATTCTTACGTTTAAAAATTTAAAAAATTTATTTTTTTACGCAAATTACTTTTAATCAGCCATCCCTGGTGCATACTGAAAGTCTTCAAGTTCTGTCAACTGCTTTAGATGTTCTGATTCGGCATTTTTCTCGCTGTACGTGCTTCTTTGGAATGTTCTTCGCTCCTTCTGTTGGTTTGTGCTATGCGAGTTTCGTCGACTTTCAATGTCAGAAAAACATATGTTTTTAATGATCTTAATAGAAAAAAGTTGGCAGATTACGAATCGGATGGCAGTTTTCCAAGATTCAAAATGGCGGTTCTAATATGGCGACAGATTTTTTAAAAATTTACTTTTTTTACTAACGGAGTTTTGAGGTTTTTGATTACGAATTTAATGCCAGTTTTGTAAGTAGCGCCCGGTGTAACGAGTTTCAAGCAAATACAATGAAATTGAAAAATAGTTCGTCATATTGGATCCGTCATTTTGAGTTTTGAAAACTCGTTGTCAGATTTCTAATCAGCGTCCCCAGAAATTCCGGTTAATGAGTTTCAAGAGAATCCGATAAATTTTTAAAAATTCTTCCGCCATTTTGAATATTAAACTTGAAAACTAGTTTTTGGACATTATAACTCTTTCTAAGTACACCAAGGCACAATTATATATACATATAACTTTCGCTTTACTTCGAATTTTTTCACAAATATTTTAGGAGAGTATTTTTGAAACTATAAGGAACCCAAAAATCAAAAAGAAACAAATCGATGAAATCGTTTGAAGAACAAACTCTAAACTGGAATGTCCCCTTCAGGGCTGGATCTCGTCTTTCTTCCTTACCACCCGAAAGTTTATTCTGGCTGCAATACTGGTAGGCCTAACAAGGCCTTTGATTATCAAGCAGCTGTAGGGAAGAACTTGTGAGAAGAAAGTATATTCCGATAAAATTACATACTTTCAGTTAGCAAGTCTTGAGAATTTTATGCTCTTCCAGAAATCTCTTTTAGATTTTTACAAGTCACCAACATTTTGATTTCCAACAGATTCAAAAACCAAAATAGTTAAGAAATAACAATCTATGTTTATAAAACAATAAAAGAATAGCCAATTTATAAAACAACACCTTGAATAATCCTGAGGCTATACAGCATTTTAGTGCCCGATTTGGATTTAGTATTGAAATTTCAATTGGAAATTACTTACCATTCTAATTTGAAGATTGTACACTTCTGACACTGAGCTGAAGCTGTACAGGATTAGTCCCGATTCCACGCAACAGCTGGGCAAAAATAGACGGTATGTTCGTTGAACTATAAAATGTGGTTTGAGCATTTGTATGATAAATATTAATAAATGTTGTGAACTTCAGTTAAAACGAGTAAAAGAGCACGGCAGATACTCCTTGTGCCTCAATCGTTTCGTTCAGTAATTAAATATTCCATTTACCCCTTCGCTTAATAGATTAATTGAATATATAAAAGAATACTATTTAACAAATAAAATGTGTATGTACAAATAAATTTAACCATGTCATACATCTAAGCCTCAATGTTACCAGCGGCCTCGCCGCCTCAACGGTTGGCTTCATTGCCACTATTGCCACAACTGGACAGCTTCATTTCGCGACGTTTCATGTCAAAGTGAAATATTGGCTGGAGACAAGTAATAAATTTCGACAACAACAACAAAAAAATGCTGTTGATATTTTGCTGCTGCTTTTGTTGCACTACACACACACACACACACATACACATCATGTGCAATGACATGACATAAATCGTAAATCAGGGATTTAGCTCTATGCAGTCGGCTATTTGTATGTATTTGCATTTGTGTTAGTTTGTATATATATGTACGTGTATGTATGGATATTTTAGTTTGACATTCAGCTGATGGAAAAATATGTACATACATAGTATGCACATAGCAAATGAAATGAAAAATATGAGCATTTCGTGAGATTTTGTACTTTTTGTTTTATTAATACCCAAATATGGTCTACATGACTTAAAAAAAATGAAAAAAATGAAAATTATATAGCATTAATTAAGCTACTGGCTGTAAATATTACAGTTATAAATACTGTGACTCTTTGTTCAATCGATTTCATATGTTTGTGATTTGAATCAATAAATATTTACATAACTATAACAATAAATACAGCTTATGTATGGAACAGAAATCTACGATACTAATTATGAATTTGTGAAATAGTTGTGGCGCTAACCATCCAGAATGGATTGCAGTACCTTTGTATTGTCCGTGCTATATTTTTACAGGAGTGGAGGGGATATTCGCCCGCTGATTTCGTGAAGTAAAAATGATTTAAAAAGATATTCAATCCATATTCCCAGATTGATTGATGGAACCTTTCCCATAGTAGTCTACTCCGTTCGCTTCGGCGGGCAATCAATTTCAAAAAAAGCAAGAATTGAAATAGTTTATGGGCCATCTAGTATCTCTCTCTCTCTCTCTTTGTCTTCCAGATCCTAATGGGTTATATGGACTCAACAATACTTTTCCATCGTAACACAAAGACGAAAACCAAAAAACCTTTGCAAAAGAAATCACCATATGTTCGTTCACCATTGGAGAGTGAAGTTCTCCAATAATGCCAACATTTTTCTCAGCTATTGCCATTTAACATTCATCGCCTTTCTTGCTATGGCTCCATTATTTTATTTAAATTCTTATTTTCTGCTTTTTGGTCTTGTGTGTATGTACACACATATACATAAATTCTACCACTAAAACAATAATTTTTACAAAGATGAATGCAATGATTTGCATCCTCGACACAAACCATTTATGGGAGCTATGCCCTCTGTTAGTTGAAGCCACACTTCATATTTATACACCTACTATGTAATTAGAGTGGCTGTCAAACTATAAATTTTTTAAAAAGTGCCTGTAAAACTTTCATACCAGCCTGAAAGTATGCTTACTATAATTATTGTTTAATATTTTAATAATATATTTTTATTATATTACAATCATATATATTTTAAATATTTCATATTGCGTTGTCATCCAGTTCTGAACTATGTTTAACTTTCGGAGTCGGACTTTCACAAATTCTTCTTCTTCCGGTACCGATGGGCTGAAAATCATTATCGCGGGCGTAGAAATTGTCATTGATGGTTTTTTCCCGTCTGATATTGATGGCTTGAAATTACATGAAATATCCGAATTATTCACTTATAATACGAAATACATATCGAAAATCGAACTCAGGCATATTGCACAGCTCCCCACAAAAGTTGTTGCACAACTTTCAACTCTCTACAATTTCCAAATGGCCACCGCGTCATCCACACACCAAATGTTTATGAAAAATTCCTTTTGTGTGCCGAAAGAATATTCATTGCTTATTTTTTTTATGTACTTACCATGTGATCAACTTCAAAAAATAAGTGGAAATGTCAGAAACACAAATGCTGAGTTCACTTCTTTCTTTGTTTCTTAGCATGACATCCTGGTTGGACCAGTGCTTCCGCAACAACCTTCCACCAAGCTTCCCTTTCCACAATTAGTCACTCATCTACTCATCGTTTTTCGGCCGCCCTCTTTTCCCAGCGCCTGTTCTTGTTTTTTAAGCGTGGCTTGGTGCTCCAATTTTAGGCATTCCTTCCACATGCCCAATATAGTTTACTCTTATATTTGTTTACAAAAATGGGCTTTATGGGATACTAGAGGTCACTCAAGTACAATAATCTGGAAAAGAAGAAGGTACTTAATAAAAAAAGAATGATGCAAATTGATTTTTTTTCGCTGTTTATTCCATTAAAATTTTCCACGCTCATGTCTTTCTAGATAGTACCTACCTACATTCAAATTTTATGAGCAAAGTGAAATTCAATTACGCTGAATCTTATTTAATCTTATGCTTGCATGCTCTTACGACTAGAAACTTGAATTCGAAATTTTATTTAGTTGTAGAGTTCAAAAAACTTTTGCCTTATTATTGTATGCATTTTTATTGCCAAAATTTTCATGAAGAGACACAAACTCATAAACAAAAACTTCGAGTAAAGATTCGTTTGTAATGCGTTAAATTGAGCTGAGCTGAGCTGAGCTGGAGTGGTGAAAACCTAAGCAAATCCAGTCAGTTTGAAAAAGTTCACATCATCCGAATGCTACATATGCGTATGCCATTTGTAATCAAAAGATTAGACAATTCTTAGCTGCCAGCGACTGCCAAGTACAAGAAAAACATAAAGCAAGTAAGAGCAAAGCGAATACAAGCTGAAGCTGTGTATGGGGAATATTGCGTGCAGTGTATTTATTCCCCTTCTACTTATATTTTATTTTCATCTTCCCAAATCGCAACGACGACGACGACGACGACGACGACGACAGCAAAAACAACAAATGCTCTAGTTGGACAAGCATCAAGAAAACTTAAAAGGAAGTTTTCACACACACATCTATAAACACACAAACATACACATATATCTATCCATACACAAAAATACAAAAAGTGATGCAGCAATAAAATGTGAAACAATAAAAAAAAGCTGAAATTGCGACAACAGCAGGGTGCATCAAAAGTAGTATGTGGCAATAGCAGGAGCAGAAGTAGCAACATATAGCAGTGGCGGCAGTGGAGAAACATGTCCAACGTCCAAGGATTTTTGTACTCTAAACATATTGCTCTGGCTCGCTGGCTGGTTGGTTGGCTCTTGTCGCTTTTGTTACTACTACTGCTGCTGCTGCTTCTGGCGCTGTCTTTGCTGCTGTGGCTCAGCTATTTTCTTCCGTTTGCAGTGAAACTCGCTGCCAAATGTTGCATTTATTTTGTGAGTTTCCGTCCGCCAAATGAGGGAATACTATGTCGGAAAAAAGGCACCACCACTACATTATAAATGCCACATGCTGCACATACACATATATGAACTCATAGTCGCACGCATGGCCAATCTAACATATACACACATGTACAATTATATTTCGCCAAAAAAAAAATATTAGTATAACTACTACTATAACAATGTAAATTCTGGGGTATACTCAGCAGCTTCCAAGGTTCGTTACAAGCAATGAGTAGCAATTTCGTTTTTCATAAGCAATTTTTTTATTTCATAATATAAAATTGATGTTGTAGCATCGAAGCACGTCGATGATGTAATACTGATTTTGCCCTGCTGCCGATTCTGGCCGGGACAAGTAGGGGAAACCTGAAATGTTTCCAATAACTTAGCCATACTGTCCTCCGGGATATTTTCCTCCGAACTTTTTTGATTTAAAATTTTACCTTAGTAAAGTGTTGCCAACTACTTGCGAAAATATTTCTTAGAATAGGTTTACATTGTTCAAATTTTGTGAGGAACTCTTAGTATATATATATTAGTATATATAGTATATTACTAAATTAAAAGATAAATATCAGACTCACTATCGACCAAAACACAGACCTAGATACCTAAAATAGTACAAAAATTTTATCACATACAGGTCGAAAATCAAGAGATAACTGGAATAAAACTGAAACCAAAATTCAAACTAAAATCAGATAGAAATTTAGGCGGAAATTTCGACCAAATTTCAAACTAAAACTCAAATACTTTTTTCAGATCGAAGTTCAACCCAAGGTTAGGTTAGGTTGGAGTGGCTGTCGAGAGACACACTTAGGCCTGAACGGCCCATTGTGATACCACATAGTTGGACCTATAGTTTAACGCCGATTCCGAACGGTCGAGGTCGTCTTCAAGTTCAACCCAAGAAAAGAACCAAATTCAGATCAAAAATCTAGATCCAAATGAGACCAAATTTAGATCAAAATCTTGATTATGACTTTTCTGATGGATTTATATTGTTAAATGATCTATTTTCAGAAAACAATTTGAAGGAAATTTTAATTTCTTTTGATAAAAAATTGTGATGGAACAATTTGATACATCTCTATTTTTTGAGTCAATTTTGATCAAAACAAAAACCCAAAAAAAAAATAAATTAAAATAAAATAACAGGTTATTTGGATAGTATTTTATACGAATTTCTAAAATATATATTCATATCACTCATAGCATCGATATCACTATTAATATCGGCCTGGTGGTGAGTTTACGATCTTTGGGTACCGGGCGTCAACGGGTTAAAAAAATACAATACAATACAATACCACGAATCGGACCAAAATTCCAACAAAAATCGACCAAAAATTTTAACTTAAATTAAACAAAAACTAGACCAAAATTCAGTCCAAAATAGTATTAAAATGACGCCAATTCAGACGAAAATATTGGCTACAACTCAAACTAAGAGTTAGATTAAAACTAAGGCTAAAAGGACGCCAAATACAAATTCAAAGCAAACCAAAATTTAGACCAGAAATTAGATCAAACGCTGGTCTGCAAACGCTGGAAAGCAAATCAAAATTTAGACCAAAGATGGATTTAAATCCAAACCAAATTCAGATTAAAATTTCAACTAAAATAAAACAAAATTCTGACTTAGAATCAAACCAGAATTCAGATCAAAAACGGGCAAAAACGGAAAAGTTAATCCAATATCAGACTTAAATTCAGTACAAAATTCAATCCCAAAACTAGACAAAAACTATCAAACTTTCTAAACGTAACGTACATCCTATTGGCACGCCCAGCATGGCGTAATATTATTTAATATTCATATTAAATTATTATTATTAAAATAAAATCTTAATATTAAATAATATTTTAAATCCTAAAGTTTTTCGTTTGTTGAAAGCATATGCTTTTCACTGCTGATGGCTTTTTTCGGAAAAATCTAAATATGTTTGATTTCCCAAAAATTACTGTTTACTATAAGATTTTTGGGTTTTGGGAGGGGGGGGGGGGTACTTCCGCCCCTATAGACTTTCCCCTGGATACGCTACTGACGATGTGTATTGAAACTTTATTGCAGTGGCAGTGAAAATTTTATTATTTTTTTTATTAATGTCGGATTCTTTATCAGAAACCTCGAAAACCGGTGCCCGACGATCTGATTTCAGTGGGCGATTCTAATATTAGTTTGAATATGACCTTCTTCTACACCGACCCTGAGCTGTACAATCACAAAAATGGGAATCTTCGTTTCGTCATCTTCCATATACGAAACGAGATTTTGTCGTCACACCCATCCTAACTTATTTCGCAATTTTGTTATACTGAAAACGATAAATGATAAGTAGCGCAACAAGTTGTCTGAAACCACCACAAACAGATGTCCAAGTGAAATCACAGTCTACAAGCAGCTGACAATTCAACTTGGCAAGCCATAGCATGAAATGTACACAAAGCCCTGAAATTTAAGAGGGAAGAGAGTAGCTACTGCAAATCCATTTTGAAAGCGTCAAACTTTAAATATATTTTTCTTTGAGTGTATTTGACAAAATATACAAATACACATACGTACGTTCACACAAACAAAAAAAAAAAAAAGAAAAAAAAACAAAAAGGATATGCGAAACAGATGCCCCGCAGTTGCAGTTACATATCATAAACTTCGCAACAATATAAAAAATGGCATTGCGACGCATGTGAAAACTTAAGGAGTATCTCCACTTTCGCTAAAGAACTAAAAGCATACAAACAAAAAATGAACAAAAAACGAAAAGAAAATTGTACACTTACGAATTTATTGCTCTTGGCGCGCTGCAAAATAAAGTTGAGACCCTCTCTTCTTCTTCGCCTCCTTTTTCTTTCTGTGTACTTTTTTCATTTTGTTTATTTAAAAGACCATTGACACAGTCACCAACACCAATTGTGTACACTTTACATACATACACACACACATTGCATGCATGTGTATTTGTATATAAAATATTAAATTTACTGCAAACATTTTATGCTCTTTTCTTGTGTCGAAGATATAAACAAAATTATGTGAACACATCAACAAGATATTTTATTAGCAAATTGACAAATTTCGCATATGGAATTTAAATTACATTTTTGTTGTTGTTGTTTTTGTTTTGTATTCTGTTCTGTGTTCTGTTTTGGAATTGAAATTTAATGCTGAACTTAATACTATAAATGTACTACAAATGAAAGAAAACATCATGTGGCAGATTGCATAAATGAAGTTGTTTCTCCGCGACCACAAGATGCGCTAGTAGATTATTTCTTATGCCATAAGCTTATTTCTCAGAGAAATAAACCAGCTTAATGACATGGCATTTGAATAATTTAGTTTTTATTCTGTTTACTTAATATTATAAATACAACAAATGCCAAGGATAGATGATAAAAATGGGTGTACTCAATATTCGGGGATCAATAGATCTATTGCACGACCAACAAGGAAGAGGCTGGCAGAGGGAAAAGTCCTTAGTAACCTACCCCTAGCCACTCTCTCCTGAGATGATATAAACAAAAAAGTTAATGGAATATGAAGATGTTCCACACTTCTTATAAACATCACACACTAAGGAGGTGGTGGCTCGAGATAAAGGAGTGGGTGGTTCAAAAACCAAACAGTTGGAGACTATGGGAAGCCTTCCAAGCATATACCAGAATTTCCACAGTTCAAACTCGAAAATGGATGTAAAAGCCAATACATAGTAATTTACTCAGACAGTCAAGCCGCTATCAGAGCACTAGATTCCTTTGAGTCATCCTCGAAGCTAATGTGGGAATACCTAAACGCATTAAGCCGGAATAATCAAGTAATAGGTAATAGGAATAGGAAAATAACCCATACAGACACCTTCAAAGTGGAGGAAGAGCAGAGTAGGTCATCCTACTGGATGCACCTCCCTAAGCTTAGATAATCAAAGCGAATAATTAGGAACTCTTTAGTTCTTTAAGCTTATCAAAAACTAACTAAGAATAATCAAGATTCTTTTCAAGGCACTGAAAACTGGAGAAACCATGAAGAATTGAGGCATAAACCAGAACAGCGCCTGCCAATTTTTCCAAATCAAAATTTTTATTTGTGCTTACATTGTAACTAGTTTACATAAAAATCAAATGAACAATTTGTTTCAAATCTTGCACTAAGCAATTATTATTTGTTGATGCTCTGCAATAGGTTTACAGAGAAGTTGGCTACTGCATGAGGTGGTGCGGCTTTGTACGTTTTAGCCTTTTTTTCCATTCATTTGGGACAGAGAGGGCTGAGGCTTCACGGAGTTCACATGTTGTAAAAGTCAATTTATGACAAATTTTCCAAGGTGGTTGTTTTATAGCCTCAATATAAACCCCTAAAAGGTTTCAAATTTTCATTTATTGTAAGAACTTCAATTTTCAAACGAAAAAATATTATGTGTCTGAAATATTTGATTCTTCCTCATACTCAGATGATGAAATAGCTGGCAATCATATCTGCATACGTCCATTGAACGGGCTTCTAGTTACAATACCAGTCTGATAACTTCACTAAATCGAAAAACTACTTCATCTTCCATAATTTCCACTCATGTTTTAGAACACAGATTTCAAATACTGGGTATAAATATATCAAAGTATATAAAATTTCCATTTCACAAAACTTAACTGCATTGTGTTAAATTTAAAACAATTTAAACAAAGGTTCTTTGACTGCTATTGACTTTGATATATACCTATATAGTGTTTATACATAAGTGTAGTTCAAATTTTAATTAACGTACTTGACTCAAAGTTTCATAAATCTATAACCTAAAAGAAAAGAAAAAAGAGAGAAAAAAAAAACTAAAAATGCTTTCAAAATTCAAACTTTACTTCCATTTGTGTTTGAGTTTACCTTAGCAGCCCCAATGGGAAAGCTTCTTATGTAGCATTTTCTTAAATTTTACAAATCTTCCACAAATTGACCATTGACTTTTACTAAGAAACTCTTTTGCACCTCTACCATCTCTTTCTTCTCCCGCATCATAATTTTTAGTTTTTCAACAAGTTTTCAGTATTTTGTTAAAAAATAAAAATATCTACAACGACATGGCGCACGATAACCTCGAAGGGTGAGTGTTTTTCTGTAGTTGGTAAGGCTGAATGGGCAGCGAGGGGCCGGGCAGGTGAGGCACTTAAGAGGCCCACTCAAAAAGCACGCATGCACACTCCACCACACAAACTTACTTTTTTACTCACTTTCTTACTTACTTACTTACTTACTTGCTTATTTAATCCTTAACGATTTTAAAATATTCTCATGCACCACATTGGACAGACATGAACGTGCAGCAGTAGAGGTAAATGTAAGTGGCAAGTGGCAAGTGGCAGTGGCAGTGGCAGCGGCTAAATGCGTTCGGTTAAAGGGTGTAGCACACAAGATGAGGGTATAGGAAAAGAGTATTCTTTTTTCCTTTACTTACTCAACGTTGAAAATTAAAAAAAAAGTAATACCCAAGAAAAGGTGTGTTAGCTGAACGAAAATATAAAAAACTATAACAAAAAACCAAAAAAGAAAAGAAAACATAACGTTAGCAGTAGGTAATATTATGAAAAGCTTATGAGTGGCAAGTGAACTTTCGCAGTATTTTAGAGGTTCTTATTACATTCACTCGAAAAGGTAAAAGGAAGAAAAATCATTCGAAAGAAACTATGTACTAGTGAAAAGTAAGCTTAAGAAAATTGAAAAATTATGTAAAATAGTCACACGTGAAAATGGTAAAACAAAAAGCCAACGACGAAATATGAAATAATAATTTCTAAAGTTTTTCCCTATGAAAAATTAATTAAAAATAGCGAAAATGGTGAGCATGTCACTTCAGTGGGCAATGTGCTGTTGGAGGTCAAAATAGGGGTATATTCATATCTTTAAATGAGAGTAAGAACTAATGCAAGTATACCTTTTATAATTGAGTTGTTAAGAGCAGAAGTGGTGTGGAATTTGGATTTCCCACCAGGCAATAACTTTAACCTCATTCCTAGCCTACGAAAGAATTGCAAGTCGAGGTTCAGTTCTATCTTATAACGCTACTTGTACAATGGGAAAATAAATTTTATAAGTTGGTTGCTTTTTGGCGGACTACCTAATCATTATTGAGACCCAAATCAAATGGCAATCATTTGTATTACCAAATCAATAAAAAAGTCAAAATGTTTCGAATTTGCATCAGGATATCACATAAACTGCATGAAATGCAGACTGTGGTTGTCATGATTTACTCAACTTAACCCTTTGAGACATTTGTCCAGTATTTTGGACAAAAGCATGTGACGAAAATCGTGATACAACAGTAACGGAGTCGCATATATTAGACATGATCTGACGGTCATAAATGTCACTTTACCTCAGATTTTTTTGCAAAGTCGTGCTTACTGCCATCAAATTAGTATACGTGCAATTTTCAGATTTTTATTTCAAGCGGTTGATTTTTGTGTCTGAGGGGGTTAATTTATTGTGAGTTAAATGGCGTACACATCTTTTTTCTAAAATGCTGCTGTGAATTTAGAATTTTTTTTTTTCTGTTAGTGGTTCGAGCTTTCCAAAATTTTCAAATGTAAATATCTCAAAAACGGAGTACGCCATAGTGATCGAAGCCCGCTAATTATTTAAAAATGATGTAATGATGAAAAGTTCCGTATCCTTAAGGGGATTAGAAGATTAAAAGCAAGCAATTTTCGTGATCTTTTTTAGAAGAGAAAAAAAGAAATGAACCCATTAAGTTAGGTTAGGTTGGAAAGGCTGTCGGGAGACACATGTAGACCTGAATGGTTCATTGTGATACCACATTGTTGGACCCACAGTTTAACGCCGATTCCGAACGGCGGTTTGACAGTTTTTCAACAGGTCGGTGGTTTTGTCATTACCAATCAAGGTGTGTACTTGTACAGTTTCTTATAATTCTCATACACTTCATATTGATAGTCAATTTAAGAAGGCTTTGAGAATTAAACACCAGACGAAGGCGGGAATCGAACCCGAACCTCCCGACTATCGAAATTGTCTTTAAACCCATTGTACTTTAAGATATATTTTTGATAGTAAAAAAATAAGTTACAACTGACAGTCTTCAATCGACTCGTAATTCTTGATTGAAAAAAAAAACAAACAAAATCAAGAGTTCATAATTTTTGTCAGGTTCAAAAAAAAAAAAAAATTTTAAAATAAAACACTTTAGGTGCTATAAAAATTATTAAAAAAAAAAAATACCAACTTTTTTAGTTCACTTAGAATTTAATTTAATACTACAGAACAAGACTTTGTTTCGATTCAAAAGGTCGTTTAGTTTTTTAGCAATCACCCCCGCCAATGCAGAAAATTCGTCAAAGTAAAAACTGTAGAAACGCACTTCAACGTTTTCAATTGCACCAATAATCTGAATAAAACTAAAAGTTCATGTTTCGTATTTTTGAAAATATTTAGAATTGGCCTCTGTAACTTTGTAAATATAATCTTGAATAGTATAGTAAAATAATAGTGGAGTTCACGATCAGGTACATATGGTCCTTTTGCTGTCGCAACAAAAAAAAATGTTATAAAAATTTGCATGTGCGTGGATTCGTATCTCGATCAAAGCAATAGATAAAAGGCGCATTTATAATCATGGCCGGACCTACAATCTTTCCCGTACTGGGTCATACCAGATGTATTGGTTGAAATATATTTTAAATCATGTAAATCAGGCACTGACAGCACCACCTCTTTCAGCAGACAGTGTCAGATCCTAAAAGTTTTAAAAATCATTAAAAAGTTTAGGTTTCCTATTGGCTGTTATATGTATCATTCGAAACAAGATTAATGTAGATATTTCAGTGCGTTTGCAACATAACTTACTACCTACTACCAATCCTCATATCAACCTCTCCACCCTTGCACCACAGAGATCCCTTCGTTTTCTCTTAAACCTAATAAAATTTTCATAAGCTGCTTTTTTACATGCATGTAGACACATATAAACACATATGCTACTTGCTTCTATATTTCACACCTTGCCGCATGCAAGTGATCTGCCTAAAGGAATCTTTGCTACATTTGGTACCCTTAATTTAATTAATCTGCACCATTCTCAAAATGCAAACATGCATATCTTTATACATTCATAGCTACCGTTGTACGAGCGAGTATTATTAACCTTGCTAATGCCTTAGCTAAATAACATCCTTCCTTCCTTAATATCTTCCGTTTCTTTTAAGACGGTGAACTGCATCATCTTAGCATGTATGCACACACATGCACACATAACTACCCAGTTGCACAAAAAGTGAGTACTCCTCAAACGATTAATGATTTCATTACTCCAAAAGGAGGGATAAACGAGCAACTTTGATACAGTAACAAAATTTTTGAATTTCACTAACACTAATGATAAACAAAGACAGCCTGATTGAGTAGTTCAAATTTGTATATCTGACTCTTCCTTGCTCAGTTAACTCTTTAGGGTTAGGTAGGGTAAGAACTGCCCCATGCTTAGTGTGATATATATTAAGTTGAAATTACTTATAGTCACACAGTTTAATATTTTATTTACAGTTTCTCATTCTGCTGGTAATGATATAAACCAAAAAAATGTCTGTGCAACTGGTGTTTTTATTTTCTTTAAAATCTTGTGCATAAAAGAGTTAAAAATCAGTAACTAGTACTAGAATCATTGCAAGAGTAAAAGAAATAAAATTCAATAACAATAAATTTGCTTGTGTGGCTCAGTTGGTAAGCGCGGCGTTTAATATTCGCGTTGCTAATTTTTCGACCACAGGTTCGAGCCTGGAAAAAGGCAACTCAAAAAAATAATAAAATTGTAGTAAATAATAAAAAATAATGAACCAAAATAATTAAAAAATAATAAAAAAAAATTGTTGTGGGATTGGAACCTTGGCACACAAGTGCTTACTGGCGTTTTAGGCAACTACTAGTCTGTGGTGTGATGAATTTTGTAAGAAACTAGTTTTTTGTATTTCTATGAGATGCAAGTAAGCTCATGCTCGTAATCGTGTCCTCCTTAATTACTCCTTTTGGAGGCTAAAACGAGTACTCCATGCCCTAGGACATGCAATGTTAAAAAGGAGTGCAAAATTCAAGGGCTCTGGAGCAATAGGGAGTAATCGATTGCTCGCTTTGGGGCGCTCAATGATTACTCTTACGATCATCCAAAGGTCAACTGGGGAAATGCAGCCAAACACATACAGATGAACAATTTCAACTTTTGCATCACACTGAAAAGTATCTTCTTGGTAGTTTTATATGTATGTATGCATGTGTATATCGCTGCCTTAATTTGCCAAGGCCCCAACATCAAATTTTTCAAAATCGAGTTTTTGATGGATTATGATAAAGCGTGCCCACTTTCATCTGTACCAAAAATTTCAGAGACCTCCACCAAAAACTTACGCAATTTTCTTTCAGTTTCAATTACAAATTCTCGAAGCAGTACTCTAAATACCAAAATGCTTTTTGCTTCTCCTGTAAAATTTGAAAAATGCGTGTTAGGGCTTTAGCAAATTAAGGCAGCGATATGCATGTTCTCGGGTCTTTGTGTGTGTTTCAACTCTTTTCATTTCTCGTTTTCTTTATTTATTTATTTTTTGTTTTTGACAATCTCATGTATGACTTTGCTTTTTTGTCTACTCGTATTTTTTCTTGTATACCAAACTCGTGTATCCTTTTTAGCTTCAATGTATCCTTTTAAAATTTTGAAACTTGTTTTGCATTTTCTTGTTATTAAGCAAAAAAAAAAAAAAACAAAACTTTGCCGCGTAGCATCTTCACTACCGCTACTGCTGCAGTAGTTGGTATTGCTGTTGTTGCTACTAGTTTTGCCGTTGCAATTACAAGTTTTCGTATAACATTTTAACCCGGTATTTTGCTTTTCTTAACACAACTAATTATTTTTCGGTTGACACTGAAAATGTTTAAGTTTAATTAAATGCAACTTTGAAATGTGTAATTTTTGGGAAAATTGCAAGGCACCTGATGTTTCTTTCCTATGTTGCCGTTGTCGATGCTGCTACAGTTGTTATTTTTGCTTTTGCTTTTTTTTCATTTTCTCATTTTCTTTTGGTTTTCCCCCCCATCACATATATGGATTCAGCGATACATGTAGCATGCGTGCATGCAAGCGATGCATACCTAGACAGGAACTGCTCGTATCCCAGCGGCCGAGAGTGCCGATACTTATCGATACTGAATTTATCAGGTGGTTTAGTTAATCATTAATTTCAGTTCGATTTCGATAGTATCAAGCGATATATTGGCAATCTCCATTTTAGTACAGCGTTACCAAATTGACAAGCCTGCCCACTTGGCAGTAGCTTGCCACCAGTACCTTACTTGCCAATTTTCATGAAAAAACCTAATTGGCCACGCCAATTTTGCTACTTCACTTCTTTCTGCATGAAAATCGTATCTGCACCTAACTCATCTTTTAAATAAATAAATTTATTAATGAAAAATATGAAAAATATAACCCTCAATAGTTTATTTTTTCACCAAAATAAATTTGTTAAATTTTTAGTACCAGAGATAAAAGTCGGGACTCGTTAAGTCCGGCGAAAGGGAAGGGCAATTCAAAGCACCATACTGATCAAAGCAAATATTCTGAAGTCCTGGACTGTTTATCCCAGGCACTAAAGAGTTTTCCATAATTTGCCTGTAACTCACACCGTTGACTATGATTCCGTTTCTATTATTATCTTTTAAGAAATACGGCTTAATGATGAATTGGGGCGTTATTATGCACCAAACACTTACCCCGCGTAAGTGCAATGACCTTGAATGTATTTTTTTTTTTTGGTTTTCCCTTCTCTAACATCGACCTTTTTGTTTATAAAGTGTTCCATTCAGTTCAAAGTGAACTTCATCAAACATTCCTAATTTCGAAGAGAGATCTGGGTTCTCATTATTTTGTCCGCTTGGTAGTATTCAAATCGTTTTTGGAGTAGTTTTTGGATTAACTGCATCTTAAAAAGAAACAAGTGTAAGATTGACCGCCAGATTCGAATGAAAGGCTCTTCCCTGGTTTCCCAGTACAAACATGATCGCTAGTTGTTCTCGCTTCCTCAAATCGAGTCGACAATCGCTGAATAATCTGAGTGAAGCTTGTCCCGTAAATTGCCTCACAAATTCTCATTGAGTTGGAATAATTGAATGATGCTTCTTAAAAATTATTGCAGCAAGTTAAGTCAAGCTTCAAAATTATCTGAATTAGGAAGTAATTGGTTTGTTTCGAAGTTAAAAAAAATGGGTAATTAGCAGCAGTTTTTAAAAAACATTTTGAATAGATATAAATTGTTATTGTGTGTTATCGAATACAATACTTAATTAATAATTACTTTGAATTAAATTATTTATCTCTCTGTTATTACATTATGTGTTTACTTATTTATCGCGAATTCGAAGTGCTTCCAATGTAGAAGCGTATAAATTTTTTCCATTGGGATATTTTCATACTCATACATGTACACGAATTTGACATGTACTCGTACATATTCAAATTGTAAGACTTTTTAAAATAAATTAATTTATATTTTTTACATTCGGCATTACAATCCAAAGTTATAAAGTCGGAGTAAGAAACAGACAAGAGAAATTGTGAAAAATTTTAAACTCTAAAGCAGAAATTTTAAAGTTTAAACTTTAACCATTAGTTCATTGCACTTTTATTTATGTTAATCAAAGACAATTAGAACGAAAAATATGAGGTCCGGGAAAGATGAGCCAATCCAAGACTTCAATTATATTGGTTGCAACACCCATCGAAGTTGCATTTCCCTTTTGGCGTATTCAAGGATATGGTTTGCTAATACGCTGGATATGGTTTCTTATTCACGAAATGAACCATTTTTTTCCCCGAAGATCTATGTGAAAAATACGGTGCAAATGGTGAGTGATATGCTGAAGTCCTATAGACGTCTTGGAATGGGTAAACAAGGGATTTCAGTCACACTTGCAGCTATAGCCACTTTATTAATTGGTCTCATTTTTTGTCCAGTAACACAAATACCAAATTGCTCAATTCGAGAGTAGTATGTTAAATTCAACAGTTGGGCGTGGTATTTACAAAAGAATACAACTACAGCCGATTGCCAAATTATTAGGCACAGTGTAAAAAATGGATTTTTCATAATTAAAGGAAAGAAAATGAAATAAGGGGCCGTTCACATATTACGTAACGCAATTGTTGACCGATTTTGAACCCTCCCCCCCCCCCCCCCCCCTAGGAACGTAACAAATTTATATATATGAAATTAATTTTTTTTTAATTTGACTTATTTATATCGATATCTTTTGAATCAGTTAACCAATTAATAACCCGATTATACATGTTTCCTATTAAAATATCTTTCATTTAGTTTCAAGAACAACCGGACATTTCTAGTCCGGGATATAATTTTTAAAGTACAAAAAAAAATTTAAAAAAATTGTAGCCATGTTTTTCAAATTCAGCAGGAGAAAATTAATTTTACAAACTAGTGAATTTTTTAAGTCATTTGTATTTGATAGTATAAAATCGACGTTACGTAACGCAGTTGATGAATTCTTTTTATTCCGCCTTAACATGTTCATGGTGTTTTTGACAACCACAGAGCGAATTTCATATGCAAGAAATTTAGTTCAGCTGCACCGTGTAGCATTTGTTTTAAGATCACCTCGTTATTCATGTTTGGTTTCGAAATATGTTTGTTTCTTTTTCATTGAAAGAAAAAACATTCCAATATCTTTAAATACTTATGTGTATGCATGAAAGCTTAAATGTACTGGATTTTACGTAGTTATTAGCTTTCTGAAATTACTGTTTACAACTCAAAATACATGCTCCCATTCCTCGATTTTCATGGTATCGCTTTTACACGGTTTTTAAATTTAAACCAGTTTTTTAATATCTTATCATCCAATCCTGGTACTTATATCTGCAACCTTATCTCTTGATGATGTATTTGAGTTCTTCTAAAGTTAAATTTCTAATTTTCTACTTATGTGCACGCTGCGTAATGTTTTGCATGATTTTCATTTACAGGGCTTGTCGTGGAACGTATCTACCGTGTAAATCGGGGGATGCATGTAGGTACCTATGGAGTAAATTTATTTGAGGTCAACGCGTTATAAAATATTAATTTGCTGGCAATTTAATTTGAGTGGCGATGGTGATTGAGTTTATCTGCTTTCAACGTTCATTCGTATGCACCAACATAAGTACATACACCTACACCACTGCCATCGTAAACCGGTGACCTCGGTCGTTATCGGTGTGGTGGTTGTTAGTTTGAACAGAAAAAAGATTAAAAAAAAATGTAAAATGAAAGTTGAAAAATGAAAAAGAAAGAAAAAAAACAAAAACGCAACTGAACATTAATTACTTTTTTGACTTCTGAGATACTTTACATTTGCAGCGCGAGACCAATCGCGTTTAACTCTGTTTTTCAATGAATGTGCTGTAGTAGTAGTAGTAGGGAAGAAAGGGTTCAAAAGCATTGCTGAGTGTATGCATGTATTCGCAAGTATGTATGTATTTGGATGTGCGTGTGTGTTTGGAGTGTAGGTGTATATGTTTTTGTATGCATGATATTTTGTTACTGGTGGTGTCTGCTGTTGTTTTTGCTACTGCTGCTGCTGTTGTTGTTGTTGTTGTTGTTGCTGTTGCCACTGGTACTTTCTGTTTCTGTTTTGTATTCCATGCGAACTACTTAAAATGGAAAATTGAACAACTTCTGCTCGTTTTGGTGCTTGAATAAGCGGAAGCAGATCTAGCAGTAGCAGCACCAACAACAATAACGACAGCAAATGGTGTATTGGTGTTGTTGTTGTTGTTGTTGGCTCTTGACTGTTGCTGTTCCTACTCTGTTTCTTTCTTCTATTCTCGTCGTTGTTACTGATGTTGTTGGAGCTACTGCTGCATGTGCTTTCCTGCTGCTGCTTACACACCGTCAAATTGCAAGGTTAAACCATAATGAAAGTAAAATGATGAAACAAAATGTTGTTTCTATTTGGTGTTTGTTGCTCTTGCTTGTGTTTTGTTTTGCAGTTGTTGCTTTAATAAATGCAATTTTTTTCTTGTTTTGCTCGAGTGTGTATGTTGCCAGTTACTGGTTCTATATATTTTCCTATGTAAGGTTTGAGTTCATATTGTTGTTGCTGTTGCTGTTGTTGTTGTCCGTATTGTTGCCTCTTCGAAAAATTGCAAAAACATTGCAGGCTGATGTTGCTACTTATGAATATAAGTATGTATGTCGTTGTGTATACTCGTAGAACTGCTGCTGCTTCCATAGTGTGTTTTTTTTTTTTGCTGTTGTTGTTGCATGGTGAACAATTGTAAACGTTACTTGCCTTTTTAAAATTAATTACGTGGAACATTTTAGGGTATCTCCATATCCATTGAATTTCTCTTTGCCCCTCTCCCTTAGTACAATTTTCTTGTTAGTCTTTGGTTTCTCCATTTTTAATTTATTTCATTTTTGTTGAACAAACAAACAAAAAGTTTCCACCTAATATCTAATTACTAACATATAGTCGTTTGTATGTATGTGTTTCGGACTTGTTTCCCCCAGGCTTGTTGTTTTTTCTGTTTTTTTTTTTTTTTTGTAGTTGAAAATTTAAAGTTTTTAATACAGACCCCAATTAAAAAAACGGGTGTTGCAGGTTTCATTAAGTGGTAGGAAAAAAGATGAAGGTAAGTCAGTGATTTTCAAATAATAACATTTCAGGGGCCTAATCGACTAAGAATGAAGAAAGCTGAAGAACCGACAGACAATTCGAGTCACGAATGACTTAGTTTAATTAATGAAATTTTTTTTTTTTAGTTTTTTGAAAATTTTCTCCTCTTCCTCCTCTTCTTTTATAACACAACAGCCCATTGTGGGCTTAGACCGGGCAAAGCAAAAAGCTTTTTATAATAAATCTATTGCCAGTCAAGAAACTAGGATCCGTTCTATCTATTTTGGTAATGGAATGAAACTGATACGGGCTTATCTAGGGTACTAGTCGTCAGAAATAGCTTTTATTTTTTTTTTTTAGTCAAAGTAATTTTTTTCCAAACCGTTAATTTTTTGACCTCCCAAAATCGAGTAGGTTTTACTAGGTTTTACAGTGTATTTTGTGATATATTACTTTCTTTATTCCAAGTTTGGAACTGGAATTGTCTTATCATTTAAATTGTTATCGCATTTATTCTATAAATATAAAATATTGTACTTTTTATCATTTTTCGACACCCATCACCTATCTGAATTTTCTAAAATGATGAAAATAATTGTTTTATAATCACCGAAAATAGTTTTTCAGTGGATTGAAACGATCTGTCAACTATTTAATTATCCAGAAAATCCGAATTTTCAAAAATATTGAAAGATTTCTTAAAAAATTGAAATGGGGAAATAATATGATATTTGTGTAAATTCGAGTATTCGAACCGAAAAATTTTCGGAAACTTGAGTTAAAATTTCGAAGAACAAAGAAAATATGTAGTTTATACATATAGCTTCTGCACCAATAAACATTATCCAATTTTAATTTTTTTTTTTTGCATTATGCTCGTATTTGAAAATGCTAATAACATAGTTGTGGAATTTGAAAAAAATGTTGCCCAAAAAATTTAAAAAAATCTTAATTTATGGTCTAATTTGTTGTCACTTTTGTTCATCTGGAAGAGTAGAAACTTAACTATGCTGTTACTTGGCTATTTCTCATATCCTAAAAATATCACTTTGTGTGATCAGTTTTCTATTGCCACAATTGTAGTTGAGTTGTATTTTTATAAAAAGAATAGAGAAAATTAGACTATTTTAGATTTCAAGATTATGGAATATATATATGAGAATGTAATAAAATTACCTTTGTTTTAAGAAAATTACTAACACTTTCTGGATTTTTCAGTTGGCAAAACCAAATTTCCAAATGTCAAGTTAATTTTTGGCGAATTAAACTATTATGGACTATGAAAGCAAATTCCTTGGTAAGGTTAATTTCGGATTCGATAGATTGGACATCTAAAGCATTATGTAGCCTTATCTCATGCAGATCTTTTGCGTGAGTGTGAGTGCGGCCATCTTCAAAAGTTTAAACCACAGACACAAAATTTCTGTAAAATGTCACATTTTACTGCCTTAACAATATGTGCTGCAAGCCACAGAAAAATATTAATAAATGAATAAATAAAATGAACTGAATTGAACCTAGCTAAAGTTTTACGGAGTCTACTGCCAAATTGACACCAAATAAAAATGTCTGAGAGAGAAGGAAGCTCATATTCAAGCACTCACTAACTCATTCACTCACTCTTTCACTTGACCATTTACACACTTATGCAATTACGAAATTACCAAAAGAAAGTGACATTTTTAGACTTATAAAAACAACAAAAAGAAACACGAAGACAACGTAGAATCGAATAAAATTGAGTAAAAATTAAGAAAATTGTATTTGGAAAACTCTTAACAAAGTCATTTGGCACAGCTGCCGCCAGCTCTAACTTACATAAAACGCCTCCCTGTTTGCCTAGAGTATAAGACAGCTGTGCGTATGAGTGTGTGTGTGTGACTGTGTGAACAAACACATGTGGTTATGAAAGTGGTTAACAACAGAAATAGATCCTCATCTCAATCGTTTCGTTTTGCAAGAACTTTTTGTTTTCGGTTTCGTTTTTTTTTTTTTTCGTTGGTAATTAAGCACAATTGGCCATTGAAAGCAATGACGACAAGAACCAGTCAATTTTCAAGCTAAAACGCACTTAGACTGCGCAATTCAGTAACATTCTATGTTTGTCCGTATGTATATGCGTTGATTAACTACAAAGATTTGCAGTTGCTTTGGTGTTGGTGGCACTGTTTGTGTGTGACAAACAAATTAATTGCAGGAAATGATTATATCGAGCGCTATGAAACGGTATGGAGCATACGACAGAAAAGTGACATTTAGCCATTTCTTGTACTTAAGGCACACAAGTTTTAATTGCAAAAGTCGGCAAGCAAACTTTGTCTATAGTACATTTGTAGATATGTAGTAAGTAACAGCTCGACTTAATGCCTTTCATGTGTTTGGTTTATGAACTTAACTTTCTTCTAATGTACACACATACTATTATACGATCAGATCAGTGGCTGATCCAGAAGTTTATAACGGGTGGAGAAGGGAAGGGGCCAAAGAGAGCAAACATAACTCGAGCCTTCGAAATTTGGTATTGTGTAAGGACTCATGAAGCAAAGTAGCCACTCTCCATGAAATTTTTGATGCTGAATCAGGATTTTGAAATTTTTATGTTATTACGATTTTTGCGGTCTATAAGGAAATTCAAAAAATTACTATGCATATCTAACTTTGTTTACCAATTACCATTATAACCAACCATTTTGGTTACCATAACAAACAAAAGCAATTAAAATTAATGGATTGGTTTCTAATAACCAATCTTTCAAGTATATGTATTTAAGTATTTTCAAACATTTTTAAGTACATAATTTATTCAAGATTGCAATATTCAAAAAAATTTTAAAAATAATTATTTTTCAAAATTTCATGTTTCATTTTTAAGTGCATAGTTCAAGTATTTTTAAGTGTTTTCAAGTTTTTTTCCATCATTTTCAGTATTTCGATTTTTCACAACAAACTATAACAAATGTAGGCTATAAATTCAATTTCCAATCATTATAATAACGCATACTCTTAACCATTAATAAATATCAGTACGAGCCCTGGTGTTTGTATGGCAAAAATCTTTAATACTTTACAGCTCTGCTTATTACTTTCTTGCTTCTTTTCCATTTTTTCCAAGCCGAGATAGTACGTTCCAAGACAAACGTAGCAAATCCAAATGACATTCCAAAGCCATACAAGCTCCATATCCAATATAAATCAGCTGGCATTAAAGGCTTTAGAGCTTCAGGATCCTGTGGCAGATGGAATTTAATTTTTCCAGCTACCAGCATATCAGCGTAAGCGTTATATTTCCAATAATTGTATATACCAGACTCAAGTAATTGCGAAATGTGGACATTGAGGGCATTACGATAAATTGAATGTTCAAGCAATGCAATACCCAAAATTAATTCTTTTTCTATGTACAATTGGTCAGATATATAAAACAGCGGTTGCGGCAAAAGTGACTGTTGACTCTCTACAATTTTCCACGAAGAACTTGAGGTAAGATAACCATAACTTTGATTAAACGAGGCACGTAGCTGTTGATGTTCAGTCATATTTTCAACCTTAATAAATCTGTTACTAAGTGGTGTGTCAAGAGGAGGATATTTTTGATTTAATAAGGAATTGTAATAATGTGACAGAATATGAATGTTTAAAGTTGATGCAGCCAGCTCGTCAAAGGTTTGAATGCTTTTTGGTGTAGGTGTATTAGTGAAATAAGTTTGCAAATATGCTGTAAATATGGTGGACGTAAATATTCCTACTATGAATAAGTTTGTATAGATATACTTTTTGAAAAGTGAGAAGTTTGTCTGTGGCAAATGCATGGTTTGGCTTAAAATGCCACGTAATGTTGTTGTAGCTGTTATATTTAGAAGGAGTTGGAGTAATGAATCACCATGTTGATGACGTTGATAACGTCGCTGCAAGCAGAAGCTTTCAATTGCTAATAGAATTGTAAATAGTAAAAATAAGATCATTAAAATCAAAACATATAATGATTTGAATAATAATGCATAGATCTGTTGAAAAGTTAATGGTTGAGGCATTGGTATCATAAGCCGCACGAAATCATTTTCGAAGGCTATTGTACTTTTATGCCAGTCAATTGGTTTCTGAAAATTCATTGAAAGATCAACTGAACCATTACTGAGAGAAATATATAGATCCGAGTAAGAAAAAAGATCAAATACTAGGGGATATACCAATGTTGCTTCAAGTTTTTGTGCAAATGTTAATATTATTTTAGCAACATATCCTGTAATCTGGACCATTCCATTTTCATCACGATATACCAGACAATGTGGTTCATCGTTTACAGGAAATGTGCGTATAGCTGCACCTTTTAAGTACCTCCAGCTTAGAATAGGAAAGCAATTTGTGTTAAACAAATCCTTTTTTTGGATTTTGAATTTCGGAAATGGAGTGTAGGTGTAAAAGGTCATGTCAGTTGAGAAGTCTTCGAAAATGCTAATGACTTTTGGTAAATAATTGCTCATGCAATAAGTAAATAACTTTTGTAGCTGATTTTCCAACGACTTTTCATATTCCTGCTGATGCCAGTAGAATATAATTCGGATGGCTCGCATATGCCCCAAGAAATCAAGCATTCTATCTAGTGCTTGTATTTCAAAATCTTCAGAAATGCAATATACTAAGATTGCCACTTCACTGCTTATGCCTGCTATTTTTTTTCACTTGAATGTTCCTCAGAAGATACCAGCTGCATAATGGGCACTTGAATCGGTTGGATTGATTCTGATTTTACACAAAATTCCTGCTTTCCACTTTTATAGATGATAATTGTCTCGAAATTTCTCTCCATCTTAACTTTGATCAAAAACTTTAAAAAATCCATTTGAGTTTGCTCACAACTTGCTACACTCAAAACTATTAATAATAATAAGTTAAATTTAAGCATCATAGCGAAAAATATTTTTCACGTTAAACTTTTCAATATGTACTTCTTTGACGTAGTTTCACAACGAATATAACTTATGTGACTGAAGAATGGAAAATTTTATTTTAAATCGATATTTTGCTTTTATAATGTTCAATACTTTTTACAGATTTATCAATATTCAATCAATTCGAAATTCAAGTAATTAAGTTTTGTACTGTTTTCTATAAAATACACACAAAGGAAAATGTTATTAAATTGTTGCTCAATTGTGCCAAAACTATTTATCCAATCGAATCAAAATGTATAAACGTAAGATGAGAAATTTTAATATCATTAATTTTAAATTCTGTTAGTTCAAATCGAGTTGGACAAACTTTTTTTTGCTCCGATAAAAAAATTCAAGTGGCGATATCTCCTAAACCACCACATAAAATTAAAAATGGATTTGATTTTCGGGCTCAGCGACCAATTTTACATAGGAATTGGATAGTGGTGTTCATTGGTAATTTTGGCTGTAAACTAGTGTTATTCTATTTTTATTGCATTTCAAGTTTTCCTAAAAAAATTTTATGTTAATGCCTTATAATTTCAAAAATATTTTTACAAATCCAATGCAGTTATTTTTACCATATTGTTTCAAATTTTGGTACTATGTATAATTGTATATACCTCTAACATTTTACATCTTTTCAATTTCGACCGTACTCCATATACTCCATGATATTTTGTATGGTTTACACCCATCCATATTTTATTATAGATTTATTTATATATTGTTTTACATATTTTAATTGAAAAAAGCATTCGAATTAAAATAATGTGAAGGTAACATAAAGGTAATTTCAGCAAGTTTTGCCTGAAAATAGGAAAAAGGTATCTGGCTCTCCTTTAAACTTGATGGCTTTCTGTAAGTTATCAGAGAACATTATTAGACTTAAGAATATGCAGGTTTTTTATAAATTTTTTCTCATGGTTTCAAAGTTTTCGAACATGCTGCAATGAGTCATTAACAAAAACTCAAAACTTCCGTTGTATGTAATTAAATAATATGTAAGTAATTCTTTGAAATTGTAGGAGGGCTTTGGAAAAAATGTATAAAAATTAATTCGGAAAACAAAATTTTTCAAGGACATATATAAGATCCTTTAAAAGGAAAATTTTTTTTTTTTAAGAATTTTGGAAGCTTTAGAATATTTTTAAAATCCATTGAGTTTTGAATTAGATATTCGACTTCAAGCTCTATATACAGGCAAAAAATGCATACATTTTTAAGTTGCTGTTATGTATTCTTTAATAGTTGGAGTATTACTCGGATACAAATATTTACATACCTACGTATTGAAATCTTTCGTGTGGTTAAACAAAAATATTAAATAAGTCAGCCAAACCTAAATGGATTGTGAAAAGTTATAGCTTGTTGGAAGCAAAATAGAACTTAATTTATTTTCATATACTTTTTTATGTACAATGGTCAACCAAATAATAGTTTAAAACGCTATTCAAAATGAAAAATTTTCAATTTTCGGTACTTTTTGCCCTCTAATTCCGGTATCCCTTACGACATATTGCCAAATTATATATCGTCCTAAGCAGTTAAATGTCTTATTTTGAACGACACTACTTCTGGGATAATTAAAAATAAAGTTAAGGAAAATATATGCTTTAACCTATCAAACATGGGTTTTTCGTCCCTGGGTATAGATTTTGAGGGTCAATTCAAAATTCTGAGTATGCAGTTTTTTTCTGGTTGATTATGCCTATAATTTGAGCTATGTCTCGTGCAAAGTATATATCACATGAAAAATAAATTAAATAATGTAATGATATATAATAGACGTTAAAATATGTTAAGTCCTATTTTGGAAAGGTGATATTACATAAAATAGGTTAGTTTTATAGTAACTTAGCAATTTCAGATTTTTAGAGTGATTTAAATTATTTTTATAGCTTTATAATGAGAAAAATGCTGAAAAACGCTTTTTTCAACTTTTGGGCTCGTGAGGAACCTCTAAATTTTCTGCGATCGGCATGAAACTTTATATTTCTTTGTTTTTTATCGAATCGAATATTTTTAGACCGAGAATACACGTTCAACATTTTTTTCCATACATTAAATGGCCACCCTAATGCTCAGTTAGTTTTGCTATTTCATCATGGAAAAACTTACACCTGAATTTTGTTACCGAAATTTGTGCTCTGTGAGAAATATTTTTCGCGCATTTCGTCCATTTTATGGTCGTCATAATTGACCTACCGAGCAAGCAATTCAAGTCCCAGTTATGAAATTTCGCACTAAATTAACGCTATTGGATATCATTATACCTATTCAATGTTTTGTCTTTGAATCCCTTTTAATTAGTTTGCAAGAGCTTTATACTCATAGACTAAGTAAATAAATAACTAAATGAAACAAGAAATAAATATCAGCTAAAAGTTATATGCAGTTAAGCACTATATGCAGTTGAACACATCATCGATCGAGGGTGCTGGCACTCATTTTCTTTTTTCTTTTTTTTTTTTTGTTTTTCATTTTTTTTTTTTTTGCCCTGAAACACTCAACTTTCAAAATTGTGAGACACTCAACTTTGTTGACCCACCTTACTGTATATACTAGAATTGAATGAAGTACGAAGACAATAACTACTCATATATCAGTGGAAAATAATAACTAGTAAAATTTTGGATGTGGACATTTAACAGATTAAAAAGCTTAAAAAGGGCCATCGACTACATTTAAAGAAAAAACCTAAAATTATATACTAAATTTTGAGAACTTTCTGTACTTCGTCTATATTTAATACCAAATAAATTCAATTCTTAAATAAGATCACTCATACGTGCATATATACATACATACAGACATACTTATGTATGTATGTTTTCATTTTGAGTGCTGTTTTTGTTTAGTATCTATAGCCCTTGACTTCCGTTAACTAACCATAGTAAAAAATCACAAATTGAAGTCAACAGTCAGGCACATCTTGAATATGTATGTACATACATATGTATTTATATAAGTATTTGCCATATATGTATGTATGATGGTACGTAAGTGTATTCGAAATCATCATTGGAATCAGAATCAGCATCAGATTTAATATAATACAAATTCCCAAGGAAACCTACCGAATGGAATGAAATAGCTGCAGACATATCAAATATTAAATATATACATTAATACATACATACACAATCAACGATGAAATACAACAACAGCCAGGACAATAACAACAAGAACAAGGCAGAATTGAACAAAACTAAAACGATATGTACAACCAACACACGCACAAAGAACATATGCACACATTCATATCTGAAACGTGAATTTGTGTGTATGTGTGTGTGTGTGTGTGTATGTTCCCAATGGGAAAAAAGCACTCCAAAAGGCCTTTCGGAGTGTTGACATACCATTACGATTTTAACCTTGTCATTGGAAAAAAGCACTCCGTTTTTCGCTCCTCTCACGAGATCTTTGCATCAGCAGTTCGTCCACTTTTTTCCACTGCCCTGCTCTACAATATTCTTCTTCTTCTTTTCGAAATTCTTCAAAAGACTTCTCACGAAATCTTTGCGTTAGCAGTTTTGTTATTTTAAATTACGATGATCTTGTCGACGTTTGATTCGGGAACGATTGCTTTTCGGCAGCAAGTGTTTGTTAACAAAAAAAAAAAAAAAAAACAACAAGTGCTGACCTTATACTTCTCAGGCGAGCGGCTGACAATCGGGCCCGTTGGGTTGTCGTACATCAGCAGCAAAGTATTGAAGCAAAAAGGAAATGGCAGGCTGATGATCCCATTTCCGAGCGGTAAGTGATGCGAGAGCCAAAAGTCATCGGCATTACAACAACGACAAGAGAGATAGAGAGGGGGGAAAAAGAATAACTAGAAGAAAAGCCGCGGGGGCAACATTTAACACAACTTCAACTATACTATACAACCAAAAAACAACAGCAATGCAACAAAACTAACTGACATCAACGATGATACCATTGATGCTGTCGAATGGTGTACTACAACAACAGCAACAACAAAAACATCAAAAATGAAGAACAACACCAAAAGAAAAAAGTGAAAGAAACTTGTACGAAAATTTTTGTAGGCTTTAACTTCGCATGGGCCTCGTCGGTTGACTCGTTTGTCTTGTATAGCGCGACTGTCAGTGGCGATGACTACAACGACAACGACATCGTTGTTGCATTCTTCGTGTTACTGTCGCAGTTATATTTGCTGCTACTGCTACTGTTACTTACTTCCTCCAGCGCCTACCGTTGCAGGACCTTAGGGAAAAATAAGGTTACTACAAGTTACAAAAAGTCTTTTGATTATAATTTAAGTACGACATGACATCGTGGTTGAGTTGCTGTTCTTGTTGTTGTTTTTCTCAGAAGCTGGCGCGCGAGCGAGTTTCACTTTGGTTTAGAAAGCAGAAAAAGAAGAAGAATAAAAAGTTGTTCCTTATAAATTTTATATGAATGTATTTAATGAGTAGAGACTTACTTGGAATCAGAATGAAAGTGATATATGTATGTACATAAGTTGAAATAAGTTTCATTGCATCTATTTCGTTTTCGCTTGAGTTTAATTTTTAACATCAAGCATTTATTATTTATAAAGTTAAAGACAGATAGATATGCATACATACCCTCCCTAGCTAGTGGTTCATTATTCGCAGAAGCTGGAAAATTATTAAATCATAATTAGAAAATTTGGATCGTTATTTGTTGTTTGCATTATGCGTTTGTAGTCTAGGTAAAGCGACGCTAAATGCAGCTTGCAGGTCGCAGCACAGTTTTTTTTTTGTATATATCGAATGAGAGGTTACCTCGTAAAAGCCACTAAGACCTATTGGGATTGCAGAAAACTCTTTGGTAAGACCTGGGGTCTTACCTCCAAGAGGATTTTCTGGCTGTATACTACGATAGCTAAGCCAATCGTAGCATACGCTGTACATGCAAGGCTTAACTATCCGCAAACTTAACAAGCTCCAAAAGGCTTGCCTGTCTCTCAATCACAGGAACTATGCGAACCAGTTGCACTCCTTCGATCTTCAATTAGAAGACAGCTACAATTACTGCCTTGAGGCTGCAAGTTTCATTCACAGTAAGAAGTTCACCGGTCATCAGCGCATTCTTTGTAAGATTCCTAATACTCTAATCTTTTCAGTGTCAGATTTTATGATCTAAGCTTTGGCCGGAAATTTAATATCACCTTCCGTCCTGGTACGATTGGAATGCCCAAACATTTCTCATTTGGTATACTGACGGCTCGAAAACCGATTGTGGTTCTACGGGGCACTTGCGCCAGAATTATCTTTAATAAGGTCTAAGGGCCATTTTCTCTATGTCCGGTTAAGGGGCCGTAACCAATTTTGACCACCGCCTCCCCCTTTCCCCTAGTCGCAACACATCGTAATAAAAAATCGTAATAAAAAACGAAATAACAAAATTTTAGCAATGATTTTCTAATTCAGCTGAAGAAAATTAATTTTACAAACGAGGTTTTGAAGTCATCTGTATTTGATAGTATAAAATCGATGTTTCGTAACGAAATTGATGACCCCCCTCCCCCATGTAACACTTCGTAACAAATTGTCGGACCTCTCCCTCCCCCATCGCGCGTTATGTAATATGAGACCGACCCCGAAGCACTAATCCGAACTTTAACCAATTGTTAGTAGTAGTAGTTAGTTCTGATTAGTGCTCAACCGGTCATTGAGAAAACGGACCTAAATGGTGCAAACTTTATAATTTTCTCTGACAGCCCTGCGGCTCTCAAGGCACTTTCGCCATGAACCTTCACTTCGAAGCTAGTGAGGGAGTATTTTGACAGTCCGCAGCAATTGTCTTCCCATAACTAAGTTACGTTTTGTTGGGTACCAGACCACTGTGACATTGCAGGTAATGTAGCTGCTGATAAACTTGCTAGGCAGGGTTGAGAGACTCTACACACAGACCTCGATCCATTCTGTGGGATCGGCTGGACCAGTTCTGTTCCACCTCTCGCTCTCACTAAATCCCTGAACGTAAAGAAATTAACATCTCTTAGATTGCTAGTAGGCTTTCTATCTGGTCACTATGTGGTCATATATCACCTAAGTAAATTAGGTCTGCTACATAAGACAGAATGTCGTTTATGTATGGAGGATGATGAGACGACATCTCACATTCTGTGTGAATGTCCAGCCTTAGCTCGGCAAAGAAGGTCTTAGGTCGCAGTGCCTGACTTTCGAGTCGTCCCAATTAGAACACCAACAAATTATGCCCAAGTTGGAACTATACTTCACTCGTAAACATCTTGAAATGTGATTTCCCTAAAGTTGACTGGTGACTGGTTGACATGATATCTCAAACAATAATAGATAGATGAACTTGAAGCTTTAATCAATAAAAAACACGAGCTTTTCAAAAAATATCAGTTTTTTAAAGACTAAAAAAATAAAATTTTTCCCCCATTTTTCTTTGAAAAAAATGTTATTTATTTTCATAAATGTACTGTGCTACTTCTTATATAAAAATATAATTTATTTTCATGTCTTAAAACCATTTTAAAGATTTCGTCTGCTTTATATCTTTAAATATGAATGTATGTCGTCTCAATGTGTAAGTACAACAAATTTTAAAGTAAAAACAATTTATTTTGCGCACTATTGAACTTTAGAGAAAACGATTTTTCTTTCCCGCAATTTGAACAAATATTAATTTTTTTTCTACATTCGTTTTATTTCCAATCTACAAAATCTAAAAAGTCTGAGGTGAACCTACAACTTCTTTGTTCCACATCTTATGTGCGTTTTCTTTCCTTCATTCTTTTCATTCGTTCGTTCGTTCATTCATTTTTTCAATGTTGTTTTTTTTCTACTATTATTATTGTTGTTGTACGTTTGCTATTACTATGCGACAATCAATTTTTCTTCATCACAAAATTGCATTCTTCATTCATTCTGGAGCTTTTTACTCAATTCGTAACCACAAACACAAAAATTCGCACTTTACTCATTTCCGTATATCCTTTGCAAGGAAGGAATTGCCATTGCCATTTTTATTTGAACTGCTCACTCACATAAAACGCACACACACACATACATACATTCAAGCATACAAATGTACTTGTACACAGCACAGTGTGAAGTAGATTAAAGTATGTTGTACGGTGTGCGAACACAACGAGGATTCGAATCTGAATCCGAATGGGAAAGTACATTGTGGTTTGGTGTGGTTCAGTTCGGTTCGGTTTAGTTCTAAATTTAATCTAATAAAACGCTGTCTGTCATTCGGAATTCACACACAGCCATACACACGCACACACGCGCGCAAACAAAAGCACAGACACAAATACAAACACTTGTGTTCATTAATCAACTTTCAAATCTTACCACATCACATTACAAACAAAAAGAACAAATAATAAAAAAGAGGAAATTCGAATTTCAGGGTGTTACCCCGTCAGAAGCAGCGGCATCTGCACCTATCATCGTCATCTGTACCCACCGCATTAATGATAGTTGGGAGCGATGGCGAGGGAACTCCTCGAACTTTGTGTGGATGTGTGTATGTAACTACATTGAACACCATTTGGTTTAGTTTGTATGTATGTATTTGCACTGAATTAAACTTTTGCACAAGGGTACCTACAAACACACACAAACATACATTACGTATGTATTTCATTACGGTAAAAACCATTAAACGTCATCATTCATTGTTGCAGCCAAAATGTACAACGACAACGATAACGACGACTACGACGACTACGACGACTATGTACAACGGAAGGAAGCGTGTGTGAGTGCGCGTTTATTTCTCTGCCTCCGCCGACCTCCACTCTTGCTGCCGCTTCATCTTTCATACGTTTACGTTGTTGATAAGCTCGTCCTTTATACTTTATCCATCAGTTTGTTCGCTTGTCACTTTTCATTTGTTTTAACATCGAAGTGAATGTCGGTAGTTGTTGATAATGACACTCATCCGCTCGTCTCATTTCATTTCATTCATTTCTCTCCAGTTGCTCTCGCAGTGGCAGCTGCAATTCGTTAGAGTTTATAACTGTGTCATTTACTACACGCTTCCACCAAAGTATTTATATGAGATTGTCGGTTGAAGCTGCAGGCAGCAGCAGTTGTACAAGAATAAAAAGCTAAAAAGCTGTGTAAACCAAAAGAATTTCCTTCGATTTAACTATTTTCGCAATTACCAAGGTGAATGTGGTTAGTGTAATTGCAATTAAAGGATTTGCAACACACAAATGATGATGCATTTGAAGGGGCGGCAATAAAGAATTGAAGGATGAATTGCAAATACGGATTTGAAGAAGAATCTGAGATTACTAATGAATTTTGAGTACTGGGCTAGTGAGGTATAACTCTAACCGGATCAGGCTTTAATTTAAACCACGCAATAGTCAATAACTCGAACATAACCGCTACTTAGCTTAATGAAATAGTGCGAATTCATTGCACCAAATAAAATTGTTGAGGAGTTTTGAAACATAAGTAACTCTTTGAATCCGTTTCGATACCACATCCTTAAATAAGAGGTAATCCATCTGTGGAAAGCGCCTCTAAAACCACACTTATATAATTTGCCCAGTAGGTTAGGTTAGGTTGGAGTGGCTGTCGAGAGACACACTTAGGCCTGAACGGCCCATTGTGATATCACATAGTTGGACCTACAGTTTAACGCCGATTCCGAACGGCGGTGTGGCAATTTTTCATCGGCTTGGTGGTTTTGCCATTACCAACCAATGTGTGTACTTGTACACTATCTTATAATTCTCATACACTTCATATTGATAGTGAATATAAGAAAGTAATGAAAATTAACCACCAGACGAAGACGGGAATCGAACCCGAACCTCCCAGGTGAAAGTCTAGTGCACTATCCACTAGGCTATCGAGGTCGTCAATTTGCCCAGTAAAATGTTATGGTCAACTGTGTCAAAAGCTTTCGTCGACAAATAAGGTTGCAGCTATATTTCTTTCATTTATGTGACTGTGTTTGTCTGCACAGAAACTTAACTGTGCATCTTCCGTGGACATTCCTGCTCTGAAACCGAATTGGCTTAGACTAATGAAATTTGTTTTATTTAAGAAACTAATTATTCTATCTTTTATGGCTTTTTAAAAATATTTTGAAAATACAGGTAAAATAGAAATTGACCCAAAATTATTAAGCTTTAAGCAACCGACGGTCGTAATAATAGTCTATCTTACAAAAAAATATTTCTGAACAAAATGAGCCTATGTAGAATGAAATTCATTAAGTATTTCAAAAGTTAGAACACCCGCCTATTTTAAAAAGTATGTGTCGAGAAAACGCGACGATGAAATTCTTATAGCACTCACAATATAATTTTAGATATGTATTCTAGACACTAAGGCATAAGGTTCCTTATTGTGTGTGCAAAAAAAATAATTATTTTTTCTACTTTCATTTGAATACAGTTATCATAACAACATTGTAAAAGAAATTGTATGATTGTGGCGCTGCTTGTATCTCTTACTGAAACCATTTGATTGCTCAGCAGCACAATGGCATTGTCGGTTGGCAGAATCAATTCAGTAATTGAAATTCGAAAATCAAATTTAAGCATTAGCGGCTTTTTATACTCCAAAAACGATTTTGACAACTTGATAGCCAAGAGAATATTGGTTGGTAAGCCGAAACAAACAAAATACCAATGAATTTCCAGATTTCATCATTTGAGACATAAAAACCGTGCGAATTGCATATGTCATCTGGGAAATGTAAAAAATTCAATTAAAAAAGAATAAACAAAAAAAATCTTTACACTTACATTCCTTACAATAAAGAGAAATTCAAATATTTTATTGTAATAACAAAAGGTTTTCGGTCTGAAAAATTATATTTATTTTCTTGAACTGTAACAACAAACTAAATCAGTTTTTTTTTCTGAAATTATCAACATGACGATCAAAACTCGAAGCATTGAAATTACCCTAAAAATGAACTCGTATATTGACAATGGTACGTTTTCGCAGCACACAGTTTCAAGCAAACATTACGGTTGAACAATTGAACTGAAAAACTTAGTCAGTGCATAGATGGCGCTCCAGTAGGTATTAAACATTTTCCTGAATGTTTCTAACTTTTGCTTCCGAGCTCCCTTTGTATTATTATTTATAGATTAACATAGAAGCCTTGATCCATAAGACCGTCTTAACAAAACACGGTACCATAATGAGGATTATAAAAGCTCTCTTGTATGCCAAAAGTTTGATTAAAAAACGTCAGTGAAGAAAGTGTTCATTGCGGAACACATTTTGGGAAGGTGAATAAAAGATGAAATGTTGTGAGTGTATGAGAAAAAATATTGCATGATGTAAAGTTGAGTTTTGGCATCTAATTTCCTAAACTGTTGATGGGGGACATAAAAATTAAACAACAAAAAAAAAAAAAAAAAAAAAAAAACAAGTTATGTAACATATACATATTTTCCTTTTTTGGTATCCAACAACAAAACCAAATAAAAAACAGCATCCATTTAATAACATCATCATCAAAAACAACAACAAAAACAATTGCCTTTCCACATTCTCAACGCCAAAAGCTTTGAAACAACAACACAACCGCCAACAACAGCAGTCACTAGCGGATCCAGAAATTTCCTAGAGGGAGAGTTTTAAATTTTTCGCCTTCTAAATTTTTTTTTTTGGTTCATGACCAACGATCACAATGTATGAGATTTTTTTCGGCAAGGAGGGGGTTTTAACCGCAATATCTCCCTACGCCCCCCTTGGATGCGTTAGTGCCAGCAGCAACGGCAACAGCATTACAAAAATAAGTGAAAAATTTATGTACGTTTAGGTGAAGGTGATGCCTAATGGGGGTCACACCCAGTATTTTAAATTTTTAAATAGGTGCGCCAGATAATGAAAATAAGTAACTAGCATGGGAGTTGAGAAGGTATGTGAGTGTGTGTGTGAACATGTATAATAGGCACCTACCTGTGTGTGGTGAGTGTATGTATATGTTTGTCAATTTTGTGTATGTGTAAGCTTCTGTTGTTGCTACTCCTGCTGTTTTTGTTGTCAAGTTTTGTGTATTTTTTTTTTTTTTTTTTTTTTTTTTTTGGTTGAGGTGCTCTCGTTTCTATTGCTGTTGCTCTGGCTGTTGTTTCTGCAATGCGACATTAAATTTTTCGTTGTTGTTTGTTACTTGGCTTTGCTGCTGCTTGCTGCTATTTTGGCTAACGATAATTTGTTTGGCAAGTGTTTTTCGTAATAAATTCTAATGTGCTTTTAATGTAGCAAGTAATGCAGAGATAAGAAAATATGTATCTATGTATGTAGGTAAGTGTAATGCGAGAACTCCTAAAGCAAAAATTATAATTATAATTAATAACAATAATTTTAAATTAAAAATAGATTCTCAAGAATATCACGAAGATGCTGGAAATTTGCTTTTTCCTATATACATACGTAGCTACAATTTTTGAGTGTTTTTTTAAATATAAATAAAAAGAAAGGCAACTTCATGGAACATAATCTTGTTTAAAAATTATATTCTTCATTTCTGCATTTTCGCAATGCAAATGTATATGCACTATTTATGTACGTATATGTGTGTGTGTGTGTGTATGTATAGTAATATTTTTCTCTTCTTTGCATACGAAGAAACAAAAAATGAGAAAAATCACACAGTTTGCATAATAATGGACATAAAATGTGCTAAAGCAAATAATAATTCAAAATTTTTATTGCGAATATTAAAAAAGATACAGATACGGAAACTACTATACTCGCACAAAATAAAATACAGTTGTGGGCAATAAAAAAGCAACGATTTTTATTGTTGGGTTTAAGTCGAGCTAGAACTTTAAAATTTATAAATAGTTTTTTCAGAACTAGTAATTTATAATATAAAAAGGGCGGCCTTAAAAATGAACTTCAAGGGAAATAGCCAAAAAATTTTGTTGATTAACCTTTTGCATTTTAAAATTTTATTGCAAACGTGCAGTGTTTGGTTCAATTGGCACAATTATCATACGATTATCACAATTATCAGCAGTTATTGTGACCGCTCTAGGGGAAGTGCGTATAAATTTGATATAGTTTTGTCTGACCTCAAAAGATAAATTCTTTCCACTTAGGCTATAAATTTAGCAATTGATCCTTATAGATCCCACCGAGAGCTAAAGTTTTGTCCAAAAGTCTTGATACCTGTGGATTTATTTTCATTCAAGATGACAAAATTTGAAAAACAGGACTGAATATTAATGAATCAGTATTGAATAAATGAAAGAAACTAATAATTAATGTCGAGCAAAGGAAAATTGCATCGTGTTTTCTCTTAAGTTTCGATTAAACTCTATGAAAAAGTACAAAAACTAAACAAAAACGGAAAAAGTCAGAATTATAAATATAAAACATATTATATAAAATTAATTTAATTAATTACAATAGTATAATAAATTATTTGCGCATTTTGAAAGGACATTTATTTTGCATATTATGATAAAAATTATTTGTGGTGATTTTTGATCTTGAGTGATTTTTTACTACAAAAAATTATTACAAAATATTAATTAATTTCTAATTTTTATTTTTTTTTTTTTTTTTGTGCTCACAAATAGTAATTTTTTAAATTTAGAAAACAAAACTTCTGCAAAATACTTTTATTTTTTGACTTTCACAAATATTTTCTTTGTTTTTCCAAATTACAAATTTTGCAATGCCCTGGTCAAAACTAACACATTAAATAAATACCTATATTATTTTAAGCAAAAAAGTATTTAAATCTTGTCTGTTTTACTTGAAATCATTCAAACGCTGATACTACATCACTTGAACTGCTATTTTTTCGCACACTAAAAAAATAGTGCGTTGTGGAAGTAGCGGTACTTCTTAAATGTGATGACTGGATCAGAAACTAATATACTTTTAGTGAAGTAGTATTTGGCCCTACGTTTTGGCATTAAACGATTTAAATGACAGTTGTTATTTAAATTTAAAAAAATTAATGTTTGATTTTCCCAGGTCACTGCTATTATTTCGCACACAGTTTATATTGCAGAATCCAAGACCCAGTTATTTTGTGAGCCACAAAAGCAAGCCAAAACTAATTGAAATGTTCTGAATTCATGTTGCACACAGAGACTATTTCTATTTGAAAAATAGAGTTTTCTAAGCAATAACTTGAAATTATGAAGTGGTACTATTTAACTTTCCTTAACTGTATGTTATGATATATACAAACTAAAAAGCTTGCATAAAATCCTTGCATGAGTTATCGTATTCAAATAATGTATCCACCAGATACTAGATGCTCTATGCACATAAACTGAGCATGAGTATGTTGCCAAAGTGCACAATTCGACGGGAGCGGGGAAAAACGCCGTGCCATTTAATGTAGCGCAAAATAAGTTAAATAATTCAAAATAGAAAAAATATTGAAGAAGAAACAACAAGAGCAAATTCAGAAACTCACATAGTAGTAGTAAGTATTTTCTTTCGGCTCGTTAAATTATGGCCTTCAATAATAAAATTTCTCCTTCTTTTTCTTCTGCTACGCCGTCATCGTCGTCATCCACTCCGTGTCTCTCCGTGTGCTATATATAATTTAAAGCGAGCAGCAAGGCAGGCAAATGCAGTATGATTGGAAGGGGCAAAGAGTATGAATGAATGAATGTGGATGGCAGAGGAGTAAGCTGGGTGAAAAATGAAGTATTGCCAAGTGAAAATTGAGTCAACCCGGGCATGCAGTGATTTAAATGAAGGCAAAACCCTTGGCTCGCTAGCGGTTGGCGGCAAAAGCTAAAAACGAGAATTATGATTGTGAAAAATGTGTAACAATTTCCACAATTCATAATCATAAAAATTTATTCAGTGCGCATATAAATTCCGTCTTCTTTTTTTACTTCTTTGTTTTTATTTTATTTTATTTTTTTTTTGCGTGCGTATTTTCAACTTCAAATGTGCGTATAGAGCAAATATGTGTATGTGTGCGAGAGAGCACGAAGCAAATTTGCAATTGCGATAATTGAGATTTTTTCTTCTATATTCACATACACACACACATGAATTGATATATATATATATATACAGATGCAATTCATATCCACAGTGACAAATAGTTTAAATACGCAATTTGAATTTTTTATTCGTATATTAAAAAAGCAATCAAAATATTTCAACACGGACAATTTTCAACTGTCACAATATGAACACATACATACGAATATATTTTAGTATGGCTGTGTGTGTGTATGTTTTAACCCGAAAAACATTTAACCCAAAAATATTTGCACTTTAAATTTCTTTGACACCAACAAGACAAGAACCACAAAGATGTTTGGACATTTTCATTTGATGGACATGGATTAGGAGTAAAAATTGCTGTAAGTGCTGCTGCTGCTTCTATTACTGTTGTTTTTATTGCTGCAATGCAGTGAATGTACCTAGCTACATCGTAATAGCTATGTGAATTTATATTGTCAAACAGCAGGGCACTGTAAATGTGCATGTGGTCACTAAAATATTCCATTTGCTGCTCATCTGAAGAATATAAGTAATGTGCATTAAAACATCATCTCATCTTCCTTTCTTTTAAATAATTGCACTACAATCGATCTCAGGTACACACTTGTATTTACTTTTAGAGCACATTTGATGAATGCCTTCTAGGTATGCAAGTAGTACATCAACGCAGCAGAAAGAATATCTAAAATACTTTGTTATAAATGGGATTTGACATTATATACTCAAGTTACATCTTGAATATCAAAATCATTTTTATTAGCACATATAAAGCTAAACTAAAATACAATTGTTTGTGAGTTCCAATCTTCGTTTTTTACTACGTTTATATCAACTCGCTTTCAATAGTGTCTGTCAGTCTGTTCGGCTAGAAATTTACAATCGATTTTAAACTAACTTCCCGACGAGCTAGAGACTTGAAACTTTAAACATAGTTCAGAACTGGATGACAATGCAATATGAAATATCTTAAATGTATATAAATATAATATAATAAAAAATATTAGCGTTTATATATTTATATAAACAATAATTATAGTACAGCATACTTTCTGGCTAGTATGAAAGTTTGTAGTGCCTACATTACGCTATTAAAAATATTTATAGTTTGACACTCATTCTAATTACATAGAGGTGTATAAATATGAAGTGTGACTTTAACTAACAGATGGCATGCATAGCTGTTATGTATTGTCTGTGTCGAGAATGCAAAGCATTGCATTCATCATTGTAAAAATCATTGCTTGTGTGTACATACACACAAGACTAAAAAGCAGATAATAATAAATTAAATAAAAAAATTTTTTGAATATACTACATTTTTAAAACGGACTAAAAAGTATAAAATAATTTCTCCTAGTCCCATAGAGACTTATAACCTCATACAGATTCCTAACCTCATACAGGTTGTGCCGAAAATTTGAACTTGTGAATTTTATTACGTATGAAAATACTTGCATGATTTGAAACAAAAAACGTGGGTCGCATGCAATAGGAAATTGATGGATGAGTAGTTTACCTAATTCGCTAGCAATTTTATCTCTATCCATAAGTGATAACAAATTGCCACACCGCCGTGCTAACAAAATATTAATTGATTACAATAATAAAAGTCATTATTTCAGTCAAAAATTAATCAGGTCATTTTACTGAACAACTTTGCTTAAAACATAAAATTCGTATCTATTAAGATAAGTATTTTTTCTTCAGCCTTTGAAGACCTAAATCTTCCTACTTCAGACCCAATTTGTGTGAGAACTAGACGTGATCGAAAAAAACTAACTTCAGATTCGTGATTACTCTAAAACCGGTGGAAATTTTTGGACAAAATTTTACACTTTCACGTATTTATTCTTTTTTTAAAATCATAATTTTATCGCTACTACATTATTTGATGGGAAATGTTCGAAGTGGTTTACATGGTAACTTTGCCGAACAAGTTTTATTGATTTGCTTCTAATGATAGGGAATGAGGTTAAAATGGACAAATTTTGTCCTAAACAATTAAAGTGTTGATTGATAAAATATTATACCATTTTAAATTAAGTTTTATAAAACTAAAGACTTCAGGTTGCAGTATCAATATCATCGCTTTTTAAAATTCCGATGACATTTTCGCATTCAAGGACGCAAAATATAAAAACATAGTTTGACTGGCAATATTATTCGTCGTAGATTAAAATAACTCAACAAAATTGTCCACTATTGTTAATCATTTTGTATATATGCATATGCCAATATAAATAAGTAAAAAACAAATAAAATTATAAGGGAGTGTTCCCGGATATGAGACGGGTTTTGTTTTTGAGCCATCAATTTTCACTATTTAGGCCAAATCGGATGTTTTATACACTGTCGGAAAGGTAATTAAAATACGAAAATTTTATCCGAAAAAAGTATAGTGATTGCATTGGTATGCAAAATATTATGACCAATTTTCTGAGAATGTGAATTTTTGTCAAAAAAAAATTTGTACCCGGGTATAAGACACCTACAAAAACCCATTTAAAATTTGAAAAATATGAAGTAAAAACTTCATAGCTATTTATAAACATAAATTTATTTATTTTGTAGGCTTTCAGTGGCTAAGATAAAAAGAAATGGTTGTTTTTATTCATCATCGGAAGACGATGACTAAGTCTTCTCCAACCAAATCGCTATCGCAATGTTTGCACACTTAAAATGAACAGGCTAAATCATGGACGATTTTATTTTTTGGGGTTAAGATGGCTAAAAATACAAAAAAATTGGATCAAAACACTAGTTAAGTGGTGTCTCATACACGGTGATATGCTGCGTCTCATACCCAGAAAATAATGCTATTTTGGGAATAGCACAAAAAAATTGTGTCCAACCATATATTGGCATAATCCGAAATTGGATCGCAAAATATACGAAAATCACTAAATGTTAATGCATTACACTCACTTTTTTCAATGCATTCACACGAAAATATATCACTTTGAAAGAAATCAAAAAAGTTTTCGTGATCGATTTTCACATACGATGCTTGCAGCTGATACAAGCAATAGATCTATTCACTCCGGTGTTACCACAAATACTGGCTCATGCAAAATGAAAAGTTTGACAGTAGTCAGATCGGCAATATTGATATTGCATGATGTAAAAAATCGACTGTCTCATACACTAGCGGATCGAGAGATTTCCTAGTGACCAAAAGAAGCGAGAAATTTTCATCGTTAAATGGGGGGGTTTTAAGCATTACATTAAGCAAGTAAAAACTAAAATGAGTCCCTTCTGTACTTGTTACATGATGTGGTAACATACTTTACGCGTTGTTGTTTACTTCATTATAAAAGTTTTCGTTTTAATGTTCCAAAAATTGTAAGCACGGGTTCTTAGATTTTTAATTTCCTGTTTTCAAAGCACTCGCCTAATGTTGATATTATTTTATAATTTCAATTAGGAAAGAATAAACTATAAACTGAAATAAACTATGCAATAAAACAATACAATAAATAAAAATAATTTTTGATATGTTCCACTATTCCATTGTAAGTATATTCCACAGCTGGTTTTGATGTAGAAATTATATGTTCCATACTTTTGGGCTTAAAGTAAAATATATAATAAAACGAACACTTATTGATTCACACATACCACGAAACCTCACACGACACCGACGTGACATTCGATTTTAATTTCTATCAATTCACTCCACTATAAATTTTCCTTCAGCCCAGAGAAAAGATGTTATCACATAAAAAAATAACTACAACAGCACTTTAAAACTTTAAATTTAAAGATTTTTTACAAAAATAATTAAAAGATGAACAAAATAACAAAAACAATCCTTTGACGCAATGTTGAATTTACAATTTGTTAAAGATGCAAAAATTAAAAATTTGTGTACATCACACAAAAAAAAAAAAATTAAAAAAAATTCGTAAGATGTATTTTATTTCATCTTTAACTTAGTATAAGTACAAAATATACTTAGTACAAAACCCTAATGTAAAACTCCAATACATAAAAGAATCCCACAAGCAATACTCAACGTTGATTATGCAATAGGCAATTAATTTTTAATATGGAAAACCAATTTTCAATTCGGCGTAGGTCTTTGACGTCTGACTGAAATTAAGATTAATTTCAATATATTATGTTTTGTTGTAGCATGAAAAGGGTTCATTTTGTGATTTTAACCACTCCATAGAAATTATGAATGGCTGCACATTAACGGGCTATTATTTATATTAATAATGCATCAGTTATTAAGAACTTTCGTTGTTGCTATTTGTTGTTGTCGTATCTATAATGACTTCTTTGTGTATGTTAATGAATTTTTAATGTAAAGAAATTTTTATTAAACACAATTTGCAATATTTAATAATTTATTTAATATGACATATTAAAAATTTTAATTAACAACATGACATGACATCAAAACTTTTGTTAGCACATATATGTAACTATGTGCTATCAGTTTGTGCATTAGCGCCTTGAAGTGGTACATAATTAAATTGAATAAGTTGCTGAGATAAGCTCTGATCTTGGAATACTGATACCTCTGATACTGTCTCTGCATCAAAGCGTAAGTTTCTGATTTTCATAAATTCATATGTTAGATCATATAAACCTATTACAAAAATTCTTTGATGTTTCCGATTGGCTTATGTTCGTTCCTTTCATTGAAAATATTTGGAATACTGTAATTTTTTTTTGCCACAAAAATCGGGGACGTGAAACAGTGATAAAAAGTTGATTAACGTTCATTTTGATAGATACTTTTAGACCTCAAAATTCACAAAGTTTTCAAAGGATATAATTCACGTATATCCTTTCTCAAAGCTGCGTTTTCTGTTTTTGTTGCTAACTCGTCATAATATTTACGTTCATCACTCTTGACTAGTTTCTGTATGCTCCCACTGATTTGTATCTTTATCGCTCTCAGTTCTTCGATTAAACGTCAAGCCATCCTTTAGTTACGTATTTCTCTTGGGCTGATTCTGAAGCAAATTTCCAAATGTACATTGATGGGGATACAGAGCCTGACCTCATGTACCAGCCAATACCCCGTGAGGACTAATGCCAATATTTAGTCGACAATATTCTAGTAGTTGTTTGGTTCTGATAAGGCTACATTAGAAGAAAGCTTTTCTTGCTGCAGGCTTCCAATTTTCACATATTAAAATCATTTACAGCTACTCATTAACTGTGTGTGATAGTAAAATGTTTGTATGTGTCTGTGTGCCTGACTGTAGTCACTTTGAATTAGCAGGAATCGCATTTGTGGGCGTCACACATTTCCCACACATTAGAGCAGGGATGCCAACTAATTTTTTCTGTCTTCCCGATAGCCTTCGAGAAATTCTCTGATTTTCGATCAAATTTCCCGCACCTGTATAATTTTTTATTACAACAGCACGATACGCACTTTCCATATAAACATTTTATAAAAACGAAAAATACCTTTATGTTGGCATAAAATTGATCTCAATGACTGTTATTTTAAAGCAGCCCTGCACTATCTCGGTCCAAAATATAATAGAAATGTTCTTTCTGATTTCGGAGTTCTTTCGACACATGAGTGAATTCATCTCAAGGGACCCCACTCTCAAAATCTATCGGGCTCCAACTTGCACCAAGTTCAATCCCATTGGGTAGTAGTTACCACACACAGATGGGGTGTTTCGAGTTACTAGACGTTGATTTTGATAGATAAACAAGCCTCGGGTCACTTTTGGACATCAAAGTTCTCAAAAGAAAAGGCATGGACTTTCTTTTGGCTCAAACAACATTTTTAACATTTAAAATATACTTCATCTTCTTTATGATGGCTGACCGTAGTTTGTAAGTTTACAGATTAGTCAGCAAGGATTGAGAGTTATTAATCAAGGAGTGCTGGACCAAGACATAGCTAAACCTTTCTGAACGGCCGAAAAGGAAGGCAACTATTTTTCCTGACTAACACTCGGCGTTGTAATTGCCTATATCTACGAAAGCACTCTGAGTTTCTCTCTGAAATTGTTACAAAATACTTTTGAAATGAAAGACTTGCAAATTACACACTTTTTTAAAAATCGATTTCTTCAAACCAAGAAAGTAAAGTTATGAAAAGATGAAGATTTTAAGGCCTTAAATATGAAATATTGCAAAAGTTAAACGATTTCCATTACATAAAATTTGACAAAAAATACTTTACTGATTTTAATAACTAAAAGATGACGGTTTCAAATTCCCCGCAAAATACTGCTCATTCCCCGATTCCCCGTACTATGTAAAATTACCCGCAAATCGGGGAATTCCCCGCAAGTTGGCATCGCTGCATTAGAGGCTCATGCAAGCTGTGTCCTTATGCTTTACATTACATCTTCCAAATCATTCATTCATTCACATTGTCTCATTCAAAGTGTTTTATTTTTTTATTTTTCCCCTTTACTCATTTTATCTCACATACACAATGAGCATTCTTCTTTTTATTTTTAAGCTCCTATTTTGTCCTAACGTGCATTGTTTTCCAATGCTTTTTTTGCATTTCACCTCTACTGCTCATTGTCCTTTTTTGTCTTTTGTGTTTCACTTCATTATAATAAAAAATCTTTAGCCTCATTTCTTTAAATTTTTTTTAAATTTTTTTATTTTTTATTTTCAAGTTGTTGTTGTTTCTACTTTCATCGTAGTCGTTCATCGTCATTGTTGCTGTGTGCTTGTTGTTGTTTTAATTTCTTTTTTCTCTGGCATTTTGTTGTTCTTGTGTATCATTATTATGTGCTTCGTATACATACATACGTACACACACACACACACATATACACATTTACAACATACATATGGAAATGAAAGAAGACTTAGCAGATTACCTAACAAGCGAGAATTTTCTTCTTTAGTTTTTTAATAAACAAAAGCGACACACACAACCGACTCGACGACTCTTTACGTTTTTAAAACAAAAGCAACAAAACAACAACAGCAACAACAAAATAAATAAATAAAAAGGAAAATGAATTAAAAAATGAAAGGGCAATTGTCACGATACACATACGCTTTTGACTATTTATATGTGTTAGTGTGTGTGTATGTGTGCTAGCAATTAAACTGCATGTGTGGCTATGTGTGTGTGTATGTATGTGTAATAATAAACGTTACTATTACTATTGTTATGGTCGGTCGGTCTCGCTGTTGTTTTTATATTTAAATGCATGCAATGCTCCCCCTGCCGCCGTGCCGCAGCTCCTGCTACTGCTGTCCCCCACTTTATGTGACAATGTGTTCGTTCCACCGTTATCTACACATACATAAAAATACTTTTCCTCTATGGTTTGGTTTGGCTTGGCTCTTTTCTTATGATAAATATAACAATGATAATTTTCCATGCTAAATTGCATGCAATTATGTATTTTTAAGTTTATTTCGCCTCATGCTATTTTCCCCCCTTTACTTGCATAAACTTCTACCACTAGTCTTTAGTACTATGCATGCATGCAAGTAAGTATGTGTGTGTGTGTGTGTGTGCATTATATTTTTGCCACTTTCGCTACACTTTGTTTTGTCGCATTTCTTTTGTTTTTGTTTAATTACAGCGTGAAGTAAACGCAAATGCAGGGTGGCTTTCTCTCTGTGGCTACTATTATTATTACAATTGTTGCTGTTGCTTTTATTGTTGTTGCTGCTATCGTTGTTGTTATCGTGTTGGCAGTAATGGTCGTGGTGGTAGCTGCTATTGCTACTGGTGTTGTTCCTATTTTCTTGAAAGTCTTTTTTTAATGGCGTAAAGTGCTTCATTAAAATAAAATTGCATAATATGTAAAAGTTTCTACTGAAAAGGTTAAGGTCCTTTGAAAAACGTTTCTCATATGCATATGCATATGAAAGCTAATGTAATGCACTTTTTCCTTTCAACAATTTATAAAAATAAGTTTTAGATCAGATGTTATTATTACAATAAGAAAAAAAAAAACAAATTCGTTTTAGTTTTTTAATTGTTCATGTTTTGGAAATGGTTTCATTATTTTAAATCGCCCAAATATAATATTATAAAGGTAACTAATACCATCAATTCATGTAGAAATTTTTTTAAAAAGTTCTGGGGTCTTATTTCGAAAAAGATTTCCTGGCTTTGCACCATTTGTAACTTGAGCGGCATTTGTAAGTTCCGACTATCCAAACCATGCCAGAAAAAAATTAAGAGTAATAAAATTCATATCTTTTGAAAAAAGCACTCACCGCATGTGGAAGTAAACCAATGTTTACGGTTACGTAATGATGCCTCGTTTTTTCAGGCTGAAGTTCTGGCTATTAGAGAGGCTTCTCGACTAATAAAGCGTCACATCACCGACAGGTGTAAGGTCGGTATCTTTATCGACAGCCAGGCAGCAATAAAATCGCTGCAATCCACCACCATAAAATCAAAGATAGTTAGAGAGTGCGGGGAGGTACTGAGCGAGCTAAATCATTATGCTGACATCACTCTTATCTGAGTTCCCGGCCATAGGAACATTGCAGGGAATGAGAAAGTTGATGAATTAGTGCGCTCTAGTGCGCTCTCTTGGCGAATCTTTAGGAGTACCGGTTCTAGTCCCTTTGGGATTCGTCAAGAGAAGCACGCACCTGTGGTGGTAAACTTTTTAAATATGTACTTTAAATTACTAGCGAGTCTTAGGAGGTGTTTTGCGTATAAGCCTCCTCCCTTACAGATGAAAATCTCCTTCATTTTTAAAGAGCGAAAAAGTTAAAATCCCCTCCTAGGAAATGTCTGGATCTGCTAGTTATTCAAGCAATCACTTTTTACTACCATGAAAAATATAACAATAGTTATATTAGATAAAGATTAAGCTCATTAAATACAACAGACATTTTTTTCTTGGACACCAGGTGGTATGAGTTACTTTTCCACTTTAATTTTTAAAATATTTACTATATTTTTAAATATTACTAACACAATATTCAAAATTAAGAAAATTTACTTTACCCCAAGTGGTATAGCCAGGATAGAGGATGAGGTAATTGGGAGGATGAAAATAACATTAAAAAATAAAAACAAATTTCTCTGAAAATCCTTGCCTGTACCACATTTTAACTCTTGTAAAGTAATATCTGTTTAATTTAAACCAAAAACATCTACAAATTTAATGTCAATCTAGCCTTCTGGTAATTTTATTAAATGATTTCGGATCATAAGCTTCGAAATTTGGTAACATTTCAGATAATCAAATGGCAGATTCAATGAAAGGTGAGGACAGGAAATAAGCAAAAGGTGAGGAAGGAGCTATCGAGACGTAGCTACATTATCAAAAATTCGTCTTCACCTTTTTTTATTTTTGGGCATCCATGCTATATTGTAAAGCGTAGTGTGAGTTGTTAGTGTTTTGGTTTATAGGCAAAATATTTAATTTTTAACTCCTGGCTTAGATAACATTGGTTATTTGAGGAATCGGCGTTAGACTGTAGGTCCAATTATGTGATTTCACAATGGGCCATTCAGGCCTAAGAGTGTCTCTCGACAGCCACTCCAACCTAACCTTAATCTGCTTGATTACAAAAAAAATTTATATTGTACTTTCCTACAGGTGCGACTGGAATGATGAGTGTCCCACCTTTGGTCCCTTTGCTTTTAATTGGTTTACAAGCATCAGTCGTTCATCCATGTTAAGCTTGCCAAAATCCCATAATTTTTTTTTTTTAAACTACCTCCTTATATTAAAAAGAAATATCTAGATGTGAGGTATTTTATTTATTGTTGCAGTTACTTTTCTTGGAAGACACTGCAGCGCTCAGGAAAGCGAAAATGCGTTGAAATGCTCACACGCACAAAGTGGGCACCACATCCAACCCTACCATTCAGCTTTGAACCATCAGGGTATATCACATTATCCGCTTTCCACTCTTGACGAGATAGAATATGTGTGCATAAGCTTTTACCAACAGATAGTGAGGAGAGGGTGGGATTAATAGGAGGTGGAAAATATGTTTCACTTAATTGTGGATCCTCTTTGAGATGGCTGCCCACCAAACTACTATGCCGTAGAATAGAATAGGGCATATAACATTGGTATACAACCGCATGATTACCCTGAGTTGTAACCCAAAATGCTTTGTAGAGGCCCTTTGATCCAGTGGGAGGAAACACCGTCACTAATGAAGATGATAATTTGATATTTACTAATTAACCTGACCAATTATGAATTAAAAGAAAAGGCAAACATATATTTAGCTAACTAAATATTATTAACGTTATCAGTTTACTTTGATCCACTAAAGTAGTCAGTAAGTGATTCAATAACCATAACCTAATAAAGCTAATTAGAAAGAGAGCCTATACCATCTAATCATGTACGTATGTAAACCAAAGGAAATTTGTTTAAACTTACTTTGCTACGAAAGTGTTATAAATGTACGAAAATCATGATTTTCCTCTGCTTACGTTATAAAATAATGGGAACATTTCCGTGGAAATGAATATTTCGAAAATCAAAAAAACTTGAATTCGTTCGAACATGATGTGGTGAATAAAATCACAGAGAAGAAAATAACTACATTTGATGAGATGAAATGCAAAAAGACAAATAAAAACTAAAAAATCTTGATAAATTATTTAATTTCACTTAACCTGATTGGCATAAACTTTCAGCTCTAACATACTTTTGAATATCTATTTATATGAGCTATGCAAGAATAATGTTGCAATCAAAATCAACAATTTTACAAAAAATCTTTGCATCCAACTCATGAGCAGGTAAATTTGAGGCAATTTTTAAAGGGATTCACAATCTCTTTGAATTGGCGTTGGTAGAGTGAAGAAGAAGCTTTCCTTTGTTTTAAGAATAAGTTCAGTCAAATAAAATGCATACAAACAAAATATGAAAATGCATTTAAATCCTTAGAGAATTGCATTATTTTCACTTCGTATATTCATTTTTGTCACACAAACACGCACACACATACATATAGAAAACGAAAATTTTCACTCTATTCGCTTACAGAACAGAATCGCACAAAAACAAATTCAACACGAAAGAAAAAACACACAAATAAATACGAACGAAGTCAAAGCATGAAATCCCAAAGGGAATTCCACAACACAAACGCCAAGCATGCAGGTTAGCAGGCAGGCAGGCAGGCAGGCTGACGAGTGAATAGACGGAAACATTGCCAGACCTCGGCTCATTTTTGGTTAGATTCGGCGCACTGCTTCAAATCGATTACAGAATGGATTCAAATTCCAAAGGACAACAACGACTGTTAATGGTGGAAATAAATTGGCGAAACAGCAATAGCAACAACAAAAACAACAACAGTAACAACCACAACTATGTTAACATCGGCAACTAAACAAGCAACGATGAGTTTTGTTGTTGTGTCCATAACGTTGATTTACGAATTGAAATTCAAGCGCGAGAATAAACGACCCCGTACAATATACACACACGAGTAGTATGCCATAGAGCAAAAGAGAGAGAGCGAGAACGAAAACGAGAGAGCATAGCAAAACGAGAATGTGAGAATGAGAGCGAATAATTCGTAAATATTTAATAAGAGAAAGCCGAGAATGAATTTCGAAAACCATCACAAAAAATATACACCAAAATTTCACCCAAGAGAGCGCGAGAACGTGAGAGAATGTGACAATAAACTTAATACTGTATACTCAAATTTGAGTCAAATTTGTATTCGAATAGGGTACTAAAGGAGCAGCTTATTAGAGCGCCAGACACTAGGAGGTCCACATAAGATTTCATTCATACTACTGACATACGCTCATTCGCTTTCGAATATATATCAACAATATTTACATTTAGAGCAGCAGCGAAGAGGCACAACAACGACGACTTCTATATGTAGCTCCCTATCGAGAACGACGACAATGCGAAATATTACCGTTAAAATGTATACGACGCGTTCGTTCGTTTCGTATACGATGCTCTATCGCAGCTACTACTGCTGTTGCTGCTGCTGTCGTCGTCGTCGCTGTTGCTGTCGCTACTGACGACTGTTGGCGGCTGCCTTTCTTCAGTTTTTTTTTCTGATTTAAAACATACTATAGAAATTTCGCAGCGACATAGCAGAGCAATTTTGCATTTTTGGCCAATGCGTTTCAACTTTTCAGTAAGAAAAGCGTCGCCTAACGGTTTAGTACGTACGCTTTGCGTTTTCAGTTGGGGCTATTTGTGGCTATTCGTTCGTTCGTTCGTCAGTTCGTGCGTTCATTGCTCGTACAGAAAACACAATTTCAAAAATCTTGTCTTGTCTTGTATTATCTACGATTATTTCGATTTGCCGCTTTTGTTTTTAAAGCTACATAGAGAACGGAAATTTTGTCTAATCCAAAAAAATATATGCGAAAATTCACAATTGCTGTGGCGAAATTTTGAAGAAGTAATTTTCAAAATTATTTGTTTTTCATTTTCTTATCTCTTAGCCAATCAAAATTTTAATCTTGAAATTTTTATTGAGAGTTTTTTAAAGCAAACTACCTTAGAATATATTTCATTTTAATTTTTAGTTTAACCACCATAGTAGTGCCCTTTTTCTGAATTTTAACTTTAAAAACCTAAAGTAAATTAAGGTATTCTCTGCTTCTTCAACTGATTTTTATATGTAGCTAAGCTTTAACTGGATTAAATACATAAAATAAGAATTTTTGAATTTCAGAATTTTGTAGAACTATTTTCCTATTTTGGTTTGTTTGTTTTAATTTTGCGTAAAAAGACTTAATTGCTTAGAGTTCTTAGAGTTTAAAGAAATTCACAGTGAAGCAGCTGCAGCGTTTTTTTATTTAAGCTTAACTGAAAAAATCTTTCTAGTAATTTCTATTTATTGTAATAGAAATTCAAATTCTTTTGAATCACTGCGTGTACAACTAACTTTTAATTGAATTAATTTACGCTTATGTTATATAAAGAAGAAATGAAATAAATACCCAAATCATTAAAATTGATATTCAATTCCGATTGCCATGAAATTTAATTTAATTTAATATTTTTCCTAATGCTCGCTCCACTTTCTTGGCAATGCAACGCTATCATATTCAGTCAAGTTCAAGAGATCCAAAACAGGAAAGCAATCGAAAAACTTTTGTCGACATTAATTTTGTAGCAAATTTCTTAGCGTCGCACTCGTCGTCGCCATTGTCGCCATTGTCGCCGCCGTCGTCGTTGCCGTTGTCGTTGTCCTTGTTGTCGTTGACTTCGTCGTCAACAACTGAACTGAAAGAAAAAAAATAATACAAATACTAAAAAAAAGAAAAAAATACAACAGCGCAAAATAGAAAGAAAGAAACACAATTTTGAAACAGAAATAACAGAAAAAGTTATCGTCAACACAGAAAATAAGCAACATCTGCAGTAGTAGAAGTAACAGCAGCAATATCTAGAGTAATCGTAGTAGCAACAGCATCGAAGGCAGTAGTAGTAGTAGTCGTAGTAACAATAACAACAGCAGCAACAACAATTGTAGCAATTTTACAATTGTCTTTATTTGTTGTTGTCGCCAATTTTGCCGGCAATTTTGTGAATTTCTGCGGTATTAAGAGAAAAATTTTTGCGCACAAATACATACACACAGCGGCACACAAGCAGCAATCATATATATAGCAAATTCTCACTCCCACTCACTCTCACACATATAGTACATACGTCTACAAACAAATGAAAATAAACTTCTTTGTTTTTTTATTACTTTGAATGTAAAATAATTGCAAAAAGTCGAAACGAAACGGAACGGAAAGTTGTCGGGAAAATAGCATCATTTCGAATGAATTGAATTTTGAATAAGTGTGAGTGAGTGAATTGCAGCATTTGTGTGAACTGAACTTCCGGTTGAATAACTACATAAGAGGGCTTACAAAGTAGAAGTACACAAACACATACATATACTCAGTATATGTATATAGCACTTGCACATATATATATATATATATATATATATATAAATATAAGTTTTTTGCTGGTGAACATAAACGATTAACGAGAGACCGAAAACGAAACTGAAACTGAAAACGACAACAACATAGAATAAAAGTGAAAATCTATAGGAGAATTTAAACAAAAATAAAAGGCAGAAAAAAAGTAATTCCCATAAAATGTTTGTGATGTTTATGTGAAATTGAAGTTAAAGTTTTCCATTTGCATTTGGAAAAGTTAACGAACGAACGACCTTTCCCTCAAAGTTCAACAAACGGCGGCAGTCAGCAGCTGCAGCAGCCAGAGAGAATCAAAACAAAAAATAGAAAAAGATTTACGTTTCACTTACACTTGCACACATCCAAACAAGAGTCGTAGCCGCAGATAAATCAATAAACTCTCAACAGCAAAAGCTACAGAAAAATTATAAAAAAAACATAGGTAAATAAAAAAAATAAAGAAAAAATACAAAACAAAAAACTAAAAGAGCGAAACAAAATCCCAAACACACACTCACACAAACGAAATAAAAAATAGGAGCAAAAAAATAAAACGCCTCCCAGAAACTATCAAAATTCATTCGCAAATTATGCTGGCAATGTCAACACTGATGATGCCAGCACCCACCATAGCCATGGGGGCTCCACAGATTACTATGGGCCCCCATAAGCCACCGGAAACGAAATTGCTGGCCATACATCCGGCAGCAGCTGTACAGCAGCAGCAACAACCGCCACATTTGCAACACAACGGCCAGCAACATCCTCAGACACAGCAACAACAACAACACCAGCAACACCAACATCAACACCAACACCAACAGCAGCAGCAGCAGCCAAATCAGCAACAATCTCAACAGCAGTCACAACAGCAGCAAATTTCATCTAGCACCAAACCAGGTAAGTGTGAGTGGTTGCGTAATATCGCTTGCATACAGTGTTTTAACTATTTAGTCGTAGGTGGAAAAGGATTTCAAGTTGAATTGTTGTCATTGTTGTTGTTGTTGGTGTCAGCTTTTGCTGGCACAATGATAAACCCAATTTGTGCACTCGAAACACTCGTTGAGTATTTGTTGGTTGTTATTCGTAAAGTGCGACTGCTTGTTTCAGATTTCATTCTGATGGTTTGTGTTTTTACTGTACCTACTTTTGGTTGTGTCTCATTGTTTTTCTTTTTAAATCTTTCAGCACTTTTTTTTAGCTATTTTTCTTGTATTTTTGTGTACTATTGATTTCTTCGTAGCGTTAAATTCGGAAAAGTAGACATTTTACTGAAATCAAATATTTCAATTCCGAAAATTGTTTGTTATTAAAAATGTTATTAAACTAACAATTAATTACTAAAAATACGATTGTGATTTTTTCCAATTTGCAAAATGGATATTTGAGACGTAAACACTGCTAGATTAAATCATTAGGGACGCCAATTTAACGATCCAAAAAAAAAAAAATTCTTTATTTTATTTTCCATTCCTTAAAGGAGTTGATCCGGAATCAGAATTTGGGAATTCGACATCAACACTCCACACTCTCCTGTTGAAAATTAAATGAAAAATAGAATTAAGATTTTGCTGCATTTTTTATGAATGATTTTTTTTCGAAATTTCATATGCTCTAAAAATAAAACTTGTTTAAGTTACATAGCTATAACTTTACACTTGAATGTAGAATTTATATGAAAGTTCATTGTATCTACTTGAAGCTTTAAACGCAAAGTCGGTGAGTACCATTTTTTAAGAACCGTTTAATCGATCAAGTTACAACTTGGTTTTCTTAAAACTTTTTCGTACACAGGTCCAACAAAGCTGTTGCAACAGAGTAATTGTTTAACATAACTGAAAGAGGATGTTATGCCGAACATTTCGCTGAAGAAGTTATAGTCGAGCTCGTCATAATTTTTTTACCAGCGGACTGTGGTCCAAAAACTGTTCTATTTTTTGGCATAAAGTTATAGAAAAAAGATATTTGTCTGAAACTTTACATATATACTTCTGATACCATATTCATAATAAAATATTGAAATGGACAAAATCGGATAAGTGCCACGCCCACTTCCCATATACTGCTAATCTCGAAATGCATATATCTTGTAAAGTATCATAGATAGAAAGCTAAAATTTGGTGAGTAGATATATTTACTCGAGAAATTCAACTATTGTGAAAACAGAGAAAATCGGTCAACTTCCACGCCTACTTTTCATATATATGTTATATGCATACATGCAGTTTCGCAGATATAAATGTGAAATTGAATATGTAACCTCGCAGCAGATTCTAGGGGCAAAATTTTAGGGGTCACAACCCCGCGACCTCCTTATTTTAATACTCCATATTAATTCATTGTTATACTATCCATAATTCATATAATCTATTATTGTTATTGCTTGCATTTAATTATTTCGTTAAGGTTCGGATATATCACATTTCCTTTCTTTATTAAGTAACCTCATAACATATTTACATGTTGCTACTGAAGTCATTTTCAAGTAAAAAAGCAAAGGCTTCAGAAGCGGCAATTCTTCGTGCTGCAATTCAAGTGTTCCTAGAAATTCCAAATATCTTTAAATCGGGCAAAAACAGGCAAAAGTTTTTAATAACACATTATTCTGAATAATTTTGTTAATAACAAGCCATTTGCGACTTTTTGCAAGCGCTTGCACTGAAAAAGTAATATTCCATAAAACACAAATACAATTGTTAGGTTTGATATAAAATTACACGTGAACAAAACATTGCACAATTGGACGACAACACACAATTATGAAAAAATAGTATTAACCATTTATTTAACACACCTTAACTGATGTTTTCCATATTCACACTTTGTCTCCGTTTTAAATTTTAAAGAAATATTTACGCTTAAAGGCAGTCAATGTTTTCCCCAAATTTTTGTCAAGTCAAATTGCAACTCAACTACTACTACTTTGATCGTGCGCCAAAAAAAAAGTTTTGGTCATAAAATTCAATCCAACATATTTTTTGCCTACCTTGGGTATCCAGTTTCAGAAAATCGATTCAGTTTTAAAATAAACCATAAAAAATTTGACCTTATGCCTCATGCTTTTGGACCATAGTGTCAAAATTAGAAAAACCATGCCACTGTAAACTGAGAGAAAATTTATGATCTTCAAGGGCTGGAAGTTTAATGTTTGAGACAAAGATGTTCCTTGACAATATAAACATTTTTTGTTGTAACGTTATCGTTATAAACAAATTTCATAACGTCAACGTTATAAACAAATTTCATAACGTTAACGTTATGAATGATTTTTTTTCTTGTACATAACATTTTTTTGATTGATATTATTCTTGTTTCATATTAAGTTAAAATATCTAAAATTAAATTTAGCTGACTTCTTGTGCTTTCGGAAGGACGTTACATAACGTTAAGCAACGTTGCATAACTATATGCAATTTCATACAGCAAATTCATGAAAATGTGAAACTATTTCGATTTATTATTTCCTTGTATTTTAGTATTTTTATTAGATTATAATGAATAAAAAATTATAAATTTTGATTTATTCAATTTAAATTTCAAGTTTCGAATTTTTTAAAAGCTTATTTTTAATTAAAATTTTTGGAAAAACTTTGGTTTAATCCATGTTTATAAAATAAAATTCATGAATTGACAATTGAGTATTTTGAAACAATTTCTTGATTTATTGAAGCATAAATTTGTGCCACATTTTTCACATTTATCATATGCCTCACAACCTGGTAATTTGCATGTAATACGATTGTCTACCCATTTCGGCCAGTTAATTGGAATCTAGTGTTTTATAATCTTTATTGATAAATAAGACAAAATACACAAATAAGTTTTGATACCATTTTCTGTATTCATTACTTAATTTTCATCATCAAAACTCTCGCTTTCATCATTATCACCAAATCTTGAATGAACCAGCAATTGTTGAACCCTTTTGTGGTTTCTTGTACTCGATATTGGTTTCTTGTACGTGATATCTAGGCATCTGAATTGATCAAAAGATGAGTAAACATATTCTCATTAGATTTTTCACTGCTACATTTTCTTGACAAATGCTCTCTCGCCAATTTTAATTTTTGTGGTTTGCCTTCAGATAATTGCCCTATAGGTAGCAAAGCGTGTGCAATTATTTCAGAGCCGTGATTAAAATAGCTATGTTTTGTTGGAGGCAGATTATACCACGGATATCAGGGTGCAAAAAGTCTAACTATAGAGAGCGAATTCCTTAAATTTACCTGAGTAATTTTATGATCACAAGAAACTGCACTCATAATTGCATGCATATTTTATACAAGTTCTAAATCTATTTGAAAAAGTGGATTTAGCACCTTGTCAACAACAAAATTTGAAAAATTTTATTTATTAAAAAAAAAAGGAAAAAGTTTAAAAGCATTGGTGCAATAAGATTTACATGAATCTTTTATAGCATAACAATAATTACAATAATTGAATTAACAATTTGAAAGTAATAAATAATAAACGTACTCATAATCAAGACCATTTTTCAATGAAAATATAAGAGCAACAACGATTTGACCGGTTTGTATCCAGTTTCTATTTATAAGACTTAGTTTGTTTGAAGTGACCTTTTGACATTTTTTTTTTTTTTAGAGATTTAGGACTTTTTTGACTTTATATAGATACAAACATTCTCTAGAGCACCATGCTGTGATATGCAAAAGAAAATTTGCTTCTGAGCTGGTTGTTTCAAATGGATAATGGCCAAAAGTTCACGGAAATATTTACTAACAAATTTCGTAGTAGGATAAACGTTAAAATGAATCATGAAACTTAACAGTATAAACTAGTACTAGTATAAATAAGTCCGAACAAAAAATTAATTTGTATGAATAAATTGTCAGAAAATCTCGAATAAAGGGAGCGTTGTTTTCTTGAGACTATCAGAGTTGACTCTAGCAGATCCAAGAGCTTATCGTAAAAATAATGATTTGTATTTTCAATTATTCCTTCCTTTAGTAACTACTTATTGAAAAAACAATCACTTGAAAATCATCTAACTAAAAATAAGTGTGAAGTTAATCATTTCTATTACTACTTATTTAAAAAATAAATAAATAAAAAACATCTCGAAAAGCCAAAGAAGTTTATAAAACTAATAACAACTTGAGCTGAAACCTGCAAATGCCTACTTTAATAATAAACTTGCCACAAACGGAAACAACAGGCAGGAAGCTGCATAACTATACTCACACATCCATACATACATAAAGTAATAGCACAACTTCTACACATACATATATAGACAACGGCTAAAAATAAAATAAAAACGAGAAGCAAAAATCGTAGACGAGACGTTGAAAAAGGAGAGAAGCTTGAAATTTGAATATGAATTTAATTACAGCAAAAGTGAAAATTTCCACACTTGAGTTTCAAGTTGATGGGTGTGCAAAGAGAGAGACAGCAAGAGTAAGTGAGTGAGAGAAAATTACTAGCCAACAAAAACATAAATAAAATAATAACAACAAACAACACCAGCAGCAACACCAACAAACAACAAAAGTACAAAACAACAACACAAACACCAATAACAGCAGCAGCTGAAATAATACAACTACTTAGCTTCATTTAAGCACTTGTCTAAGCCCAGAAGAAGTTGTAGAAGAAGAAAAAGCAGATAGACTCATATAAACCTTAAATGGAGAAGAGAGAAAGAGAGAGGAGATGTATATAAATAAAGTTAGAAGAAGAAGAAAGACAAGGAAACGTATGACGTGAATGGGCGCGCGGATGATGAGTACGATTAAATAGCGGCGCGCAAAAGGCATCAACATTAGCACAGACACCGGCAAACAGACAGACAGACAGAATTTAGTGCAGTATTGTGAAATATATGTGAATATGCTAGTGTGTCTGTGCGGAGAATATGCAAAAAAGGATCTTGAAGGATTTCTCATTGAGTGTAAATTACGAAACAAACCGCAAAAATACATTGAAGAAAACAAAACTCAGCAGAAACTAAAACTCTACAAAATAAACTAGGCTGGCTGGCAGACAAACAGACAGACAGACAGACAAAACGGCACTCCGACTACATATAGAATCGTTGTAATACCGTTGCGGCTTTTGTGGTTGCTGCCGCTATCTTTCTTCCTCTTCCATATCGTATGGAATTTTGCGGTATTAGGCAAAAAGTTTTTAAATGATGTATTGTGGAATTAGTGTGGCGCAAAGTGTTCTTCATTAATCAAACTAATTTAATAAAAAAAACGAAAACAACAACAAAAACAAAAAATACAAAATAATATTAGATAGTATTGTAGAAAGAAATATTAATTTGCAAATTTGCAAAAAGTAATGGAATGTGACTTCAATGAAGGAACGAACAAGTGAACGAACACAAATTGAAACTTAATTATCCTTTTGTTCAATTCATTTAACTTAAGTACACGAAGCTATGTCGATTCATTCACGGCATACAGTGAATGCTGCTACACACTTACAGCTGCAATAAGCTAAATGATCTTAAAATTGAAATCTACCTACTCTACTCAATCTCTCACCCTTAAATACAGTATGTAAAAAAAAAAGTTCCCATACAAACAAAAACAAAAGTTTAGCACCAAAAATCCTCCCTTTTTTATATTTTACAAAATTAAAGCTAGGCAGATTTCGCTGCATAAGTTCTTTGCAGATGGACCGAACCCTCGATTTGCGTCGTTAATTGGGACCGCAGAAATCTGACGCAATTTGAAACGACGTAAATCAGAATAAGTTTTCCTATGTACATTTTTATTGATAAAAAAAACAAAGGGTAGCGCTGCAATCAACTAATCTTTTCAATTAATTAATTAGTTAACAGAAATTTTAGTTATGACTAACGAATCATGATTAAATTTGCTCATGAGTAAATATTTAATCATCTGACTTTCTGGCCGTCCCATTTTCCGATTTCAATTTAAATAGTTAATCATAATCACCACTAAATGAATTAGTCATTCAATCATTAGCTCTAGTCATATTGAGAATGCTATGAGAACTTATTAAGTAGTCTTATGCACCATATACATTGACGACGGAAGCTATACGACTACATCTGTAAAACTATAAAAACTCATATTCAGTTTTAAATCTGTTTTCAATTTGACAAGCGACAGAAGAGAGTTCGATTTGATTACTCGGCGACATATGTACAGAAAGAATTTCGTAGTCGTGTGTTCGAGTAGCTGCTGTCGTCAATGTGTATGGACCATTAAATTATGCCAGGTATCATAAAACTTGCTTTTAAAAATTTACCCATTTACTATAAATACATAATTCGATAATTTTATCTTAGGAAACTTTTGCGATTACAAAAATAAAAATGCGATTTCGCATTACTCACCCAGAGATGTCGATTTGAAAACAAATCAAATCGCAATCATCATTTTAGTCATATTGAATTTTGTTAAAAATATCAATAATTGAAAATTTTTAAAATTAAAAACTACAGAGTAACTATTCAGAAGTTAGTGTAATGTAATTTTCGGTAGAGGATGAATCTAAACGGTTTCAGTAAAGAAATTAATATTGTAGTTCTAATTCGAAAAACGGTACCTGGATAAATACACTGAGTATAAACTCATATCGAAACGTATCTACTAAGGTATTTTTACTTAAAGTGTGAATAGATGCCATAATTTTCAATATACCAGGGACCCTGAACTCTGGGGACACGGTGCCCCAGTGCTGAACACCTTACACATCTATATGGGCTCAATAGCCACCTTGTACTTTAAAGGGGACTAACAAAAGTTTGTTGAATTTGTGGTACTTTATTAGTTTAACAGATAATTTGTTCGGTTCTGAGGAAAAACTCATTAAGCAACATGACTGAAAAACAGATAAAATTTGGTCATAGATTAAAGTGATTTATAATTTATTAATTATTCTCAACGCTTCGATGCATTTTTGGCATCTTCATCAGGTATTTTAATTTATTTTCAGAATCCTTAACTAAATCATGGATTAGGACGATTGTTTTATTTTAAAATTATTATTCATTGTCTTAAAACTGCGTATTTGTGGCAGAATTCGGGGAATCTTTGATAATAAGTCCATAGAGGTTTGGCAACTTACTTTTTCTACATAGTGTATGTATATATATAGAAATGCATGTATCTGAGGAATAGTTCAACAAAAAAAGAATTAAAAACTAAAATTCCATCGTCATCAGCGTCTGCTACTGCTACTATTGATGCAGTGTGGTGGGGCATGTTGCATACAATTCTCAGTACAGTTCAAATACAAACAAGGATTTCAAGGATTGTGTTGAAAAGTTCTTGCGTAAGCGACGCGCACCGGCAAAATAACGGTGCATGAACTCTGAAGCATCACTTTCGCGCAAAAACGATACACACACACATATCCACACAAATACAATTTTAGCTACATACACCTTCAGTTATACATATACACACACACATTGCCACACTTTAGTGTTCCGCAGCGCAGAGCATCGTCTCCAACACTTCTTGATGTTGAAGTTTCATACACAGAAGAACGATGAAGAAGAAGAAATGGAGGAAGAGCAACTTTTATTTAGCATTTCGGTATGGTATCTCGCATCGTAAGGTTGAACCTCCTCCACCTACAAATTCTTCTTCTTCTTGTATTGTATATCATATCGCACTGTGTGTAGTTGTATAGTTAGTATTGTAAATGTATAGTATAGTAGTGTCGGTATTGCATCGCACTTTTAGATATACACGACCAACTAGATAACTACAACTACAACAACTAAGCTGCTTATTTTACGTGCTCATCAGACACACTTTTGCTGCTGCTGCTGCTGAAACTCAAGTTGAGTTTTTCACTACTATTTTCTACTTTTTCATTTTTTTATATATGTGTATGTAGGTATGTTATTTGTGTGTGTGTGCAGTACCGAGTGTGGGCGCACAAAGAGTAAAATCGCTTAAATTGGTTGGCAACACTTCCATTTCTTCACTTTCACTCCCGTCGATTCTGCAGTTGCCTCTTCATCCTGTTCTTTTTCTTCTGCTTCTTGTTCTTCTGCATTCAGTTTGTTGTATGTATATAAAATGTTTGTTTTTGAAATGAATTTGGAAAATTTTCTTTGCTGTTACTGTCGCTGTATTGTATGTATGTTGTTGCTACTATAAAGAATTAAGAGCAGCAGCAACAGTAACTGCAACCAGCAACTCGCAGCAGGCAGAAAAAAAGGAAGCGGATATGCTTCTACTTTATTCAAGGTATGTAGGTATATGGATGCACCTATACATATGTATATATGTTTGTATGTGTATGCGTGTGAATGCATTTATCGACCGCATAGTGAAATGAATCTGTTAAAGGGACTTTAATTTTCTTTTTCTCTTGCATTTTGTTTTCGTTTTTTTCGATGTCTTGTTCTTTTATTTCTTTTTTTTTTGTGAATACAAGCAAAGAAAAAGTCAATAAATTCTTAGCGAATTGAAAAATTAATTCAGTTGCAGATAATTAAGTTGAAAATCCTTTTTGGTAGCAAGCAGCAGTGCGCTAATGATTTTTTATCTTAACAAAATGAAAGCAAATTCTTTTACAATGTTTCCGTGTGTTAAGGTTTTATTTTCTTATGATGATACAAGAATCAAAAAAAGAACTGAATTGAATGAAAGAGTTGCCACAGCGAATTAATTAAAAAATCTGTTGTAACTAGTATGATTCTTTCTGATACTTACCATATCTTAAATTTTAAACTTAAGTTGTATTTAAATATTTATGAGCTATGTGTTTAAGTTGCTGAGGCTCCTGATTCTGAATCTGGATTTCTTCGGAACACTAAATGTAAGTTAACGAATGGATTTTTAAGAATTTGTCATTCCTAAACTTGAAAACTTTCCTATCGTTTCATATTTTTATTGACTTCCAAAACTAAAAATTTTCTGCACAGTTTTGCTTGAAAGCTGAGATTACTTTCAACGGAAATTAGGGTACAAGCCGTGTAGATCTATTGCTAGTGGGTATTTGTAAAAATTAGATTTGGTTTTTTCAATCTGATTTTCGTTTGGATTTTAGTCTAAATATTACTCAGACTTTTGGTCCGGTTATTGATAAGGCTTTCAGCTTGGGCTTGCACTGATCTTTACTTGATTTTGGTTACATTTTTCTGGTTTTTGGTTAAATTTTTGATCGGATTTTTGTGTGTTTTTACCTGGGGTTTTAGTTTGGTTTATGCATAGACTTTTGCAATTTTTTTGATCTATTACTGGGCTTGATTTTTGTCTTGACATTAGTCTGTTTTCTGGTTTTGTTTATTATCTGATTGCTGGTTTGGTTTGGTTTGGTTTTGATCTGCCATTTGTCTGGATTAATTCTGGTTTTTGGTCTGGATTTTATATAAAATTTATGGTCTAGTACCTGCATATTGATTTTGGTTTAGTTTAAAATAATTTTTGATCGGATTTTATTCTACTTTATGATCTGACTTTTAGTCTCTATTTTGAACTGATTTTTGATTTGCTTTGTGATTTAGTTTTTATCAGGATTATGGTATGGATATTAGTCTGAAATTTGTTCAAATTTTTGTGGTCTGGCATTAGGTCTGATATTTGTGATCTGTTTTAGTTTGTATCTTACTCTGGATATTATCGTGGATTTTGGTCTGGTGTAGGATCAGATCTGATTTTTGCCTGGATTTGATCAAGATTTTGTCCAGTTTTTGCTCTGGCTTTTGAACTGGGTTTTGGGGTTGGTTTTGATCTGAATTTAGCCTAATTCTTGTATGAGTTTGGGTCTGGATATTACAACGGTGTTTAGTCCGGTTTTTGATATGCTTTTAGGTCCATTTTTTTAGTTTTGACCAGAATATGGATTGATTTTTGGCCTAGTTTTTAATTTAATTTCTATTTGGATTTTGTCCTAGAAATTAGTTCAGTTTTGTGATCTGATTTCAAGTCAGTTTAATTTTTGGTATGTTTGCTTTCGTTGTTTCCAATGTGATTTTGTTTCTAGTCTGCACTGGACCATCACAATAAATTCTTCGGAATTTTAAGTTTGGCTGTAATTGTTCCCGACAAAAAATTTGGATATTTGCTATACTTAATACTCGTAACGTCGGCTACTGTGTATACAATTTTTTTCAGTTCTAAAGCATTTAAAAGTTCTGCCACGAAAGACATTCAACTCATGGGGTTAATTTCGTACAATATATTCTCCTCGATGGTCTTATAGCAGCACACTTTATTGGCAGCGGATTCGATTGTCGGCTTCTTACCTATCTTTCTTTCTTCGATTTCTTTTTTGATTACCTTTACAAAAAATATCAGGGCCTAGAGAAAAAGAATTTAAATGCAATATTTATATATTTTTAGAATTTAACTAGTTGATCTTCTTTTGATACACCTGTGACTTACTTAAATTGTACTTACACCTAGAAGGATTGTGAAACTAGTGAAGAGTTGAAATAGTGAAGATTAGGTTTACACATACCCTCAAAATTTCTGCCAAGTTCTGATTTTCTTTCTTTGGTCATGTTAGCTTTAAACAAATTCCTAAACGCCTTTTGACATTTGCATGTACCAGTGCATAAACATATGTATATACATACTACATATGTACATATGTACATAAGCATAGGATCCGTTCTCACTTTACTCTATATATTATGTATATTTGATTATTGTTGTTGTTTTCTCAACTCATCAATGTTTGTTATTTGTACTTTCATTTGATTGTTTGTATCCCTATGTATGCACGTGTGTATGTGTGTTCTCAAATACCGTTTTCATTTTCTTAGCAGCATCTACCATGTTTGCCATACTCAATATCTATTCTTACATATTTGTTTTCCATTCAAAATTCATGCATATTTTATAGAGATACACAATCGTTTCGATTTTTATTCGTATCCAATTTCATTTGGACTCTCATCCTCGTTCTCATCCTCATCCTCGTTCTCGTTTTCGTCCTGGCAGGGACAAAATTTTAGGTCTACTTGCTCACATAATATCTCTGGCCTGGTACGTGTTGAATTTTTGTATGTTGTTGCACTTTGTTATTTTTACGTACACAATTGTACATACTTACATATATGTATATACATACATATGTGTATTATGTATTTGTGTGTATATGTATATACATATCTCTACGTGGTCTCATAACTGACCAGAATCATTTTGGGGACGGCCGGTAGGTTCATTGTGTTTGTGTTGCTGTTACTTGTCGTTCGCCATTGAATTGCTTTTACTTTACATTTTATTGTGTTTTTACTAGTGCCGAAATTTAAATTCTTCTTCTTTTTCTTTTTGCATTAGTATTAGTTCGTATGTGTATTTTTATGTTAAATTTAGAGCCTATTGCTATTTTGGGGGTATTCGATTTTATGCTAAAAAGCATTTCACAGTTTATGTCTATTCTAAAAGAGTATCTGAAAGAGGAGTAGTTATGTTATGTATTGTTAAATGTTTGGGGAGGTGAAAGGCACACAGCGCATTACTGGAGTATTGTCGAGTGTTTTTCTTGTCATTTTCAAGTATTCAATGTATTCAAAGCATCATGTGACTTAAGTGTGTTTATATAACTACCACCAGCAATTGCTATGTTTAGTATTTATTTGAAAAATAAAGAAAAAAGAAGAGATTGCTACCGTTTTTGAAAAACAATATACTTACAACAGATTACATTGGAATTCAAATTGTAATTACAATTTGACCTTGTCTTTCATGTGTGTATGTGCAATTTATATGAGAGACAATTTTAAAACTTAGGTAGTTCATACAAGTGAGATGTTGTCCGGCATTTGAAAATAATAGTTATTTTTAAAATGATTATAATTTACTTAAGTCGGTAAGTCAAGCTCTGTGGACTATTGACATCTAATCAATGAATATCGAATCCAAAAAAAAACAATTTGAAAGATGAATATATTAGGTTTATAGTGAAACTTGTGAGAAATCTTTAAAGAAAAATTTTGCCGACTTTTGTGATGGCTGAAAATGGAAAATTTTGGACTTTGATTACGCTGTCAGTTTCTGATTTTTCTTCAAAAATTCGACAAAAATTTAGTGATTTCTGGGTTTAATATTAGATTGATCAAAACTAATTCTTTTCTCTATTTAGCTATTTACACTAAATTGACTAGTATGATTATTTACTTATCTACGTATCTATCGACCTCGACATGCTAAAGTATTTTGAAATACAGTTTCTTCTAAAAATTTTTTTTTTATTCTCCCTTTGGATCCGCTAGTGGGTGAGATTATATACAGATAGCTTTTTTTTGGGCTAAACATTAAAATGTGATTGGCCTGACAAATAGTAAAATATAAATTAGATGTAAACTTTTAAAACGCGGGCATGTAAATATAATTCATTTCCTTGAATCAGAATCTAATGCACTCTACCAGCATTTATGTGAGCCTTGTTATTTTTTTGTGTGTTTGATTTCATCCTTAAATGCTCAATATTAAAGGTACGGGGCAAATATTTTTTATGAAACAGGCGATTTCAGCCAGGAAGGGCAAAAAGAAGTTTAGATTTAAAGGGCAAGCGCTCTGACTTTACTCAGTAACTGGACTACAAATAGTGGTCTAGCAGTAAACCCAGGGAAAACAGAAATGATGCTATTTACTACAATGACCAAGTTACCAGCTTTCAACCTTCCGCGTCTAAATGGCCATAAAGTCAACCTTGAAAAGGTATTCCATGTTTCCGTTCCTACTAGGAACGGAACTTGCCGCCCTTCCGCTGGCAAGTACCATAAACAATCCGACATAACCCTCTACACCGATGGGTCCAAAGGGGACGGTGTAGGGGCGGGGCGGGGGTATACTCAGCCGACTTGGGTATATCTCAATCCATTAGCCTCTCAAACAATACTAGTATCTTCCTGGCAGAAGTTATAGCAATTAGGTAGGCATGCCGTATCCTAGAATCCTTGGATACAACAGGCAAAATTATCAAAATATTCTCTGACAGCCAAGCCGCGATCAAGGCTTTTTAGCAAATCCAAACTGGTCAGGCAGTACAAGACGCACCTCACTTGACTGGGAACCATAGCCAACACATCCCTTACTTAGGTTCCTGGCCATAGGAACATTGTGGGAAATTTTAAAGCCGATGCACTTGCTCAGCAACCCTTGCAAGTGGAACAGGTATTCATTCTGCTCAAAAAGGCTCAGAGGAAAACTCGTGAACACTTCCTTTACCAAGTCAACCTCAGATGGGAGGCCATACACACATACAAAATAACAAAAAAATTCTGGCCCTGTTACAGTGCCGCAAGAACCGATAACCTACTCACCAGAACCCGTACTGATGTAGTAAGACTAACGGCAGTCAGTACGAGTCACTGGCCAATAGGTCTTCATGCAGCCAAAATAGACATCCCTTTCAACGCCCACTGCCGCAACTGCAACAAAAAAGCGACAAAGAAACCTACTAAGACACCTACTATGTAAGTGTCCGGCCCTTGCAAAAACCAGACTTTGCCTGCTGGGTAAACCGTTTTCAACGAGCAAATGTGTTCTGAGGATCAATTGAAGTGCAAACAAAACAAAACAAAACTTTATATACACTAAAATAGACTTTATTCCAATATCGGGCTCGGTATGATTGGCAATTTTCCTCGAAGTGACAAGCTACAAGGATATAAAGTTTAGAAGCTCAATTTTGTTTTTTTAATTTTCTAAGCCATAAAATTATCCTTGATTTGCCCCATTACTGAGATTATAACTTGCAGAAGAAATTCAAACAGTTTCACTTATGGGAAAGCCCAAAATCTGTTTCGCAGCCATTCGATAAGAGTTGAAGACGATGTAGGTTCTATTTCGTTAGCAACTGGATGACTGCTCAGGTTTTTTTCTATCATCAAGTCTTCGTGACAGCAGGTGCTAAATACCAATCAACATAGGATGCCAATATCAAAACAAGCATTAGTTGATAGAATAAGATTGGTTGCAGGTATTCTTGCAGTTCTACAGAATCATTATTAATTCATTATTTTTATTATTATTTATTTTTCATCCTAGTACAACAAAATATTAAATCTTATGGTTAAAATACCAATCAAGAATAAATTGATTACATCTTAATTAAGTTTACATTGAAAATCTACTATAACGAATCTGAGCAATGTTGATGGTTTTCCTTCCCACGAAAACAAGCAAGCTTTGTTGAAGTTTGCGCAAGAATACAACACTTAATTTTTTTCTTTTATTGCATATTATTTCATACATTGAATTACGGAAAATTTGTAATAAATTTTGAAATTGTAAATTTCGAGTTTGTCAAATTGAATCAACCAATTTTATTTGTAATTTTGATAACCAATTTTTGTTTCGTCACTAGCGCTAGTTGTTACGCGCTAGTGAGTATTTGAATTTATTCTTTTTGAGATTTAAAGTGAATAGTAAAAATTCATTTTATTTTTTGCTTAGACAATAATTTTCTGTCACCAAATTGTATCACATTTCATTGGCCATGGTAATAAAAGGAACGTAGAAAAAAAAGGAGCCAAAATGCAATTGCGCAAAACAACAAAAACATTACAGAAAAACAATTGAAACAACAAATTTGTCGTTGCGGTGATGTTTCTGTTATAGTTGCATTTTACTACCGATACTTACATACATACATACATAAAGACAAAACCACCAACAACAATAGAATAGAAAAAACAACAAAAGCTAACACGCTACACACAAACTATACACTGAAAAAAAAAAAACAAAACAAACAACTAAACTAACAAAAAATGAAAAAAACAAAAAACAGCAACAGAGTGCAGAAGAAGAACAAACGAAATGAACGAATGAACCTTATTTTCTATGCCATTGCCAAATGCCAAATTGAGCAATGAAATGTAAACTTTTCATTTGAAGTTAAATGAAAGCAAAAGAAAAATTGTTTTCCATTTCGTTGCATGTATTGGTGAAGTGTGCTACTGTGGGTGTATGTGTGTGTTTATGTGTGTATTGATGTTGTGTTATATCTGAGTGAGTTCATGTTCCTTTTACATACATTTTTATTCATTTATTTATCTTTTTGCACACGTCGAAACAAAACAGCTAAAAATATAACAACAACAACAGCAACGAAAAAAACTAAAACCAGAGAAAAACGCTGGCAATTGCATTAGTTAAAGCGCGTTGAATGAAGTTTTTATGCTTTTGTTATAAACTCGAAGCTCAGCTCTTTTAACAAAAACTTTTCAGTAATAAATGCAAAAAAATATTAGGAGATAACCAATCTTTCCCCCCAAATTCTATTGAATGATTGTTTTTTTTTTTATTATAAATGTAGGTTGGAATAAATTTGACTTGAATAACTTTTAGAATGTCAATTTTAGTATGTAGTTATCATTTCCAGTACGACGATTTTCTCAGATTTTAATTTAGTTATGTATTCTTTCAAAAATAATATGATATTCTAAAAAATAAAGTTTTATATTCAAGAATTTTATTATTATTAGGTAGCTATGAATGTGGCTAAATGTGAATTGTAAGCCTAACAGTTTTTCTGAAAGTTCATTACCATTGGCTAAAATTTTCAGGGTTCAATAATCCTTTGCGTAAAAATTCGCCATTGTGGTGGTTTTGTGCGAATATCCCTCTTTGCTGTCCTCTCTTCTGAGTGAAGTCAATATTTCTTCATAGAAAATTTTTTGAAGTTTACGATATTATTGAAAAATTTGAATGAATGCTTAATGCTTTATTCTTACTTTAGTGTACAAATATATCGCACAGAACATAAATGGATGCGAAAAGCTCGGTCTAGTCCCTCCATGGATTGCTGTGCCATAACATAAGAAATTTAATAGAAAAGTTCCCAGGGTTGAAGTTTAGTTTTTGTCACACTTTATTGCACTTGATTGGGAAATGCTGCTAAAAATTTCGCCAATAAGCAGAACAAAACAAATGTCTTGAAACGTGCCGAGCTATGAGCGCTAGTGGAGCAAATCTCAAGTTTAACGGTTTCACTGCTATTGGGAAAGTATCAAAAATTGGCCTATGGATTCCGCATGAATTGTAAGCAACGTATTTGCAACAAAGAATGGAAATTCGTTCTTCTCATCTGTGTAGGCTACAAAAGGAACAATTTTTATATTGGACGATGATGTTACGGACGATGAAAAGTGGATTCTGTATAAGAATGTTCGGCGAAAAAAACGGTGGGTTGATGGAGATCCGACTCCATCTGCAGCTCCCAGAACCGGTATCCAACCTAAAAATCGAAATCATTGGTCTTCAAACTGTGCTTTCTAAGAGCTCAGAGGGAATATATGCAATTTTCAAAAAATTGAGTTTATTTTCATGTTTGCTTTCTTTAATATTTTCTTTTCTTTTAGTTTTTCATCGAATCTTCACTAATGGAACTAACAACAAGTATACAAAGTGTAAAACTATTCTCTTTAATTAAATAAATAAGCAAAATAAATTTAAATTTATTTAAAACCATAGCTTATATACAAGTCTTAGAGCATAGTTAGGTATGTTGGATAGTAGATTTAAAACTTTCTTCAGGAATTTTTTCCTGTAATTTGCCCACTCCTTCAAATTACCCACACTCCTTCCTATACCAGGTAGCCATCTGTTTTTATTGACCTACAAACTGCCAAAAATGTCTTTTTTTCGCTTCTAGGGAATCTTTTGACTCCAGAGTCGTTTTTTAATCCATTTTTGAAATTTTTCAAATTTTCACCACTTTCGTGTTTATTTGGTCACAATTTAGAGTAGTTCACCCATTATTTTTTACTTGGTTAAACGGGCTAGTTAAATTGGTTTAAAAGTTTTAAATTGGTTTATTTACAATAAATTTTGTAAATTTTTTATTTAAAATTCCTACATATTTAAAAAACGCATTCCATTAAATTTGCATTATAGGCTCTGCACATATTTTACTAAGGCACCTCATTGAAAAAGTTGGTTAAAACATAAAATCTCCATACAGAAGGCATACAGAAATATTTTGTGAAACTTTATAAAATCAACCACAAAGTTCATTTTTAGGAGGGGGTAGTAAGGGCTTCTCCTTTTGTATGTCTGTAATTTGGTCCGCCTTAATTTACGAACATATATGAAGATACCATATATTTATTTTGACCCGCAAATCCAAAAAATGTCAAGTAAGTTGCAACGCAAATATTTTAACCAAATAAAAATAAAATTATGTAAACAATTGATTTAATAAAATCAAAATAATAGTGGTTCATTCTAACATCACCAAGCCTAAAAATATTTCTCACACTGACAACAAAAAAGAAAAAATATACACTCCTAAATAAATACAAAAAATTTTCCAACTCGGCAGACACATACACATACACAATATGCTACCCATACATATGAACATTCATAGGAAGAACAATGTACAGACATAAATTTATGCAATTTCAATAGAAAATCGTTAGCATAAATTTTTCGTAAATTTTCACAAAACTTAAAATAAATAGAAAGAGAGAAAAGAAAAAAGAAAAAACAAAAATGAAAAATTGATGTAAGAAAAGCGAAAAAGTTGAGTAAACATTGTGTGGAACCGAAAAAATCAACAAAAACAAAAATGATTATGTGGAAAAATAAAGGAAAGATAAAATAAAAACACAAGAAGAGCAAACAAAGCGAAGATGAATAAGAATACAAAGATTGGTGAAGGGGGCGAGGAGGAGGGAAATTGAGAAGAATATGCACCTAACAATCAGAATCGAAGCGTAGGAATATGAATGGAAACTTTTACATAGTTCAATGAATGAATCAATAAAAATGTATGATGCAAGTGTGAGAGGTAGAAGAAGGAGAAGAGGGGAGGAGGAGAATATGCAGCGATATATAGCAAAAATTAAATTGCAACAACAATAATAACAAAAACAACAAGCATAGCAACTGAAATCTGCCAATGTAACCCGCAGTTGAAATTTGGGTGAAACTATAAACTCGTATATTTAAACCCGCATATTCATGCTCGTATCCAGCGTCCTTATGTCTATTTTCCTGCCTGCTCGCCTGCCTGCCTGCCTGTTGCCATCATACTTTCATTCATGAAACATTGTACATATGCTGCTACTGCTGTTATGCTACTGATGCGCCTATGTGTATACTTTGATTTTTTATTTTAGCGCTTTGCTTGCTGCTGTTTTAAAAAATCTTTGGTATATTTCGCTTGCTTTTCTTGTTTTTGCCCAACATTTTATTTCCTGCTTGCCAAAGGTCCCGCTTTATGTGTGTGCATGTGTATGTGTGTTTACATGTATGAGTGCTGATTTTTGTATTGCGGGCGCTTTACGTGCTTTTTCCTGGCGATTTTATTGGTCTCTTTTTTTTCATTTCTGACTGTTTTCCGTTATTGTTTTTCTTTTTTGTTGTTTCTGTTTCGCTCCGCTCACATCAAACAATACGTGCCAATTGCAGCTCATTCAGTTTTCAGTTTTTTTCTTTCGTTTTTTGACTTCAATTGAAGCGTTCAAAAGTTGCGATTGCTAAAAATTTTATTGTCCACGAAATTTTTTCACTTCTCCTGTATTTTCTTTTTATAATTTTTTCATGTATTTTTTTCTTTCAAATTTTCAAACTGTTTCAGTTTTCTTTTTGTTTTAGCAAACCATGATTTCATTCAACACTCTGTCACAATTAAAGCCTTTGAAGTGTGTGAGTGTGTGTGTGCCTCTGGATGTGTTTTTATGCTGGTAAAGTGCATGCAGTATTTGCTGCTGCGGTTGCAAATGCATTAAAATTTAAGAATAAAGTTAAAGTTTTTTGTTTCGTATTGTATGAGTGTGTGTATGTGTGGAGAAATCCCTTGCTTAAAGGAGAGCGAAGGTGCAGTGGGCGGTTTAAATCCTATAGATTTTATTTACATTGAAATATTAAAAATAAACTTTTCATTTGTGCGAAATTGTGTTGTAAATATTTGCACAAAAGCAGCTAAAGCTAAAGCAGAAATGCCATAGCAAATATGTAGTTTACAGTTACCAAAAAAAGGATATTAAGCTTAGCTGGCTGCGAGAGCTTAAGTTCGACTACATGCATACACTCAAACGCACACACACACACACACACACACACACACAGCTCTATATATGAGTACATGTTTCCATTTTCTGCTACTCCAGCTATTGCTACATACTAAAGCAATATTCTTGGCTGATTTTCTATTTTCCCATAGCTCGATGCTTATGGAAATCCGCATGGTGATTGCATATCCTCTCTTCTTTTCTATATGTAAGCATGTATGGATAATTCGGAGACACTGTATACTATGTATGTATATCCTTTTGATGCATTAGACATGAGTGGGTCTAGGTCTCTGCTTTTTCGTATTTTTCTTCTTCATACATCTTCTTCTTCTTCTTCTTCTGCTTCATGTAAATACATGAGCATGAGTAGCAAACTGTTTCCCTTCTTACTTTTGAAGAGTTTTTTCTTAATGTCACTTATGCATAAGTAGTTGTATGTATAAGTGAGTGTTGTATGCATGCAATACATATAAATACATACACACCCAAACGTACAGTATGTACTTATATGTGCGTGTACTTGCATCCATGCAAGTGGATGTGTATGTTTATGTTTGTATTAAGATAAGTGCATATGTGAGTGTTTGTGTTGGTGACTCACTTGACAGCACATTCTGAGGGGGATTTACAAGTACTTAGTTTTATAGAAAAAGAAAATCGTTTTTTATAATTTTCTTTGTCTTTTTTGCTATGACTATGCGTCAATGTGTGTGAGTGTATAAAAAAATTATCAAAAATTTAATGAATTACTTTTTGGAAGTTTATTAAAAGAGATTTAAACCGATTTTGTGACTGAAATCTGTGAAAAAATTTGCAGATGTGAGGAGCTAGCTACATACAAATAATTCTACTTTTAAAGCTTTTTTTATTTAATTAACGACAAGATCAAAACATTATTTCGAGTTTTATATAATTTCCTTGGATTATATGCCATAAAATACATTATTGCTTGTCGAATTGATGTAAATTTCGTTGTTTGAAATATTTGCTTTGTATTCTGTTTTTCTCTTTCTACTTCTAGTGGGAGCTTGGGGCTTCTACTTGGCATTTTTATCTTACATTGTTTAGAGTAGTTTTTTAACGTTTTGTCAGGCTGTATTTTTAGCTAATATTTCTTGATAAATAGAATATTTCTACATGTTCTTTGGTCGTCTACGCCGTCTGTTTTCTTGTGAATTTCAATCAAATGCAAGTTTCGTGATGTAGGTGCCGTAGTGTTTAGTATGCTGAGCTGCTATGGACGGGTGACCGAGTGCAATCCTCGGCGCAGTCAGATATCAAAAATAGAAAATACAAATTTCAGTCTAGACACTTCATGAGCTGTTGCGTCATAAAATGAAGAAATAAGCAAAACAGTATCGCACGAACTGTTGGCGGCTTTCTTAGGGTACTTCCAAACCCCCACCACTTTCATCTCTTTATCTGGGCTGATATAGTTTCTTCACATATCAGTTTTCAGATGTCATTTATCAGTCGCATTCATTTTTTATGATTCGCAGACACTTGTTGTTCTAGTTGGGTTAGGTTGAAGTTCCTGTCTAAAGACACACTTAGACATATCGTTGTATCTACAAGTTAACGCGGGTTCCGGGCGGCGGTGTGACATTTTGTTATCGCTAGTTACTGAGTGATATTAAGTGAGACTAACGAAGTTTCACATCCATATGGGAGGGTTGACTTTATACATACGTTGAATATTCGGACTTTTGTTCTCCTGGAAACTTATGAGCTTTTCCTTACTAGGTGCAATCGTTTAAACGCAGATCTGACTATGTCGACCATATTGATGGCATCCTCATCTGATCTACAGTTTGCGGTCATCATTCGGTTTAGGTAGCAGAATTTGTCTACGTATTCAAGAGGATGAACTTTGAATGTGATTTGGTCAGCGCTGACAGCTTTGGTCTTTTTGAAGTTGATCTCGAGGCCAATGTGGCTTGCTACTTTGATCAGATGATCAGTTTTCGCTTGCATATCGATGCGCTTGTGCGAGAATATACATATTCCGTCTGCGAAGTCCAAGTTATTGATCTAATGGCTAGCACTCCATTTTATACGGACTTCATTTTTGTTTCAGAGAATATGTTTGCCAAAACCTCGCCCTAGACAATTTTACGGAGAAGGGGGAAGTGGGTATCCTTGTTTGACAAGAAACTGTGAACGTAACGAAAAGGAATTTAGAAGCAAACTAAATCAACTTCTTTAATTTCGTTGAAATAGGCTCTAAAACAACTCTTGTGAATTTTTTCAGCATCGAGTAAAAATCTCACATCTTTCCTATACAAATAAAAACTTAAATGGGAAATTTCAAATTTCACACTGTTCGATTTTTGAATCGAACCATTTTGAACCAAACCAGCATTTTAAATTTACGGAAGAATCGGTCTTTGAATCTAAGCAGATGTTCTGAGGGCCCTGAACCGCTGAACCGAATTTAAACTTATTTGGTTAAGATCCCTGGCTGTCGCAACACTCCGGGGTCTGATAAATTTCAAATGAGAAACTTCGTATGATGTTTCATTCTCAAGATTCAGCAAATACCTTAACGATTGATTAGAGAATTACGTGGAATCAAGCGTTCTGTCGTTCATGTCATAAACTGACAACAACAAGGTCTTAACCTTCCAGACTGTCACAAAAGACTTTTACATATAAACTAACGGTAAAGAAGAAGACGTCACCTAAATTTTGGTTGGCTTTTTCATTGGTGATGAATAGCTCGATGTATTACTACCGAATTATCGTACATCGCTTTAATTATTCGATTGAGCTTCGATGCGATTCGCTTTCTTCGACCCAACGAACATCATTTATAGTGATAAACGCCACTCAAAAGATTGTTGATAACAAAATAATTAACTACCCCCAACCTCACCCCCCGCCCCCCCCGCCACCTCCCTCCCTGGTATTCTGAAACTGGTTGGTTCCGAGTGCATTTCTGTTCGTATAATTTAATGCTAGTTTCTCTAATTATTTACACTTCAACTTAGCTTTTCTATAAACTTGCGCTGATTTTTAAAAACTCGAGCTGCTTATTTTTTGGTATCTTTGCTTCAGTGATTCGTTATAGACAAGTTGCCGTTTTAGTTAATTTCTTTGAGAGATACCAGGTTCGATGTTGCATCAGAGATCAAGAGACCAAGTTTTCTTCTGTGAATTAATTGATTGTAGAATTAACTAATTTTCATGTATGTTTTACATCTTGTTTTACATTTTCTCCTAAGTCCGAGCGTTGGAATTATGGGGACTATGTGAATATTTTCTACTTTACATAATCTTGTAATAGTATTTACAAAATTTTAACTCTCAACGTGGGAATTTCTATCTCTTCCTTTCTACCTAATTTTTCGACCTCCCTCTTTCAGACAGAGGTTCATGCTTGCATCCGTGTGATCAGACATAACAAAGTATTCGACAACCACTTTAAAAATATTTTATTTTAATCTTATCTCATCTTAAGAACTATAATTTTTCACCCTTCGAATTAGGTCAAAATAATTTTCAAGAATTGTGAACTATGATCTATAACCAGATCATGGATAGAGGAAAATTGTAATAAGAAAAATTTACGTACATCCAATTTTCATTCTACATTTTCCAACAAAAAAATAAAAAACTTAAAAAAAGTGATTAAAATTTTTTAAATCTTAAAACTAAACCGTTCATGTCATTTACGTTTGATGAAGACTTTTTAATCCAGAATGCTTTTTTTTTTGATACATTGAACCTTAAATGCAAAGGAATCATTCAAATAAGCATCAGAATGAATAATCATTGACAAGAATTTTGATATCATTGTAAGTACATAGTTTATTCAATTCAATACATAAATACAAAAATTGCATTTAAAGCATACCTCAAATTTTCTTCTGCTTTGGAAACATTGCAAACAAGGAAATTTTATGGTATGTCAAAGGAAAATTTCTGAAATTCACTTTCATTTCCGATTCACTTAATGTATGGCATTTTATGTTTGTGTCAAAAAAGCAATCGCCCACAGAGCTTAAACTTACAAACTGCGAATAAACCAAAGCAAACCAAACCGTAGCGAACCAGACCCAACTGAACTTAACCAAACTAAACCAAAGGGAGTCAAAACTAACCGAAGCGTAAGCGTCCAACAATTCGCCCAGTTTGCTCTCGGTTCGCCTGCTGCTTTGAACAATTACGAAAACTATTTTGTAACTTAACTAAAATGAAGTATATAACATTCTTTATGTACTATGTACTTGCACATAAATATGTTATATATGTATGTATAAGCGCACATGTATGAGGCGGCATGAGTACATGTGGATAATTCAGTGCAAAGAGAAATGATTAACGAAAAGTTTACAAGTTGAAATATTTTTATCAAAAAAAAAAAAGAAAAAAAAGCACAAAACAACAGCACAAACATTTTCTCTTTGAGTGTAGTAATAATAAAAAATAATAAATATGTGTGGAGAAGTGTATGTGTGTAGTAGCACATACATAGACACATTCTAAGCACATTAAATTTATAATCCTAACACAGTTTCATATATATGACATTACTCTATCCAATGGCAGCAGATTTCAAGCGCTGCTCTCATACACTAACTCGAATGTATACACACATACACTAATACACATTTATACACATGCATTATTTACTTTATTTTAGACATTTCTATTTTTTTTCTTTCTGCTTGTATTGTTGTTTTTCTTATTTTGCTAGTGTAAGTCAATGTGTCTACATTGGTATAAAATAAAGAAAATAACAACAACCACCACCACTACTAACATAAATGAACATTCACACAAAAAAAAAAAAAAACAAAAAGAAGTAACAAAAAACTGAAAGCTACACAAATGCAACAGAAAAAAGCAGCAGCAATAACTACGAAAATGGAAATGAAACAAAAAAAAAAAAACACAAGAGTTAACATTAAGCTAGCATGTGGGCGTAGAAAATATTATTCTAACATAGTATTTAATCCAAGGAATTCTATTTCGCACTGTGAAGTCGAAAGACTTTGCACACACACACATACACGAAAGCATACGAATACACTCATACCCAGCAAAAAAAAGCATGAGTAAATATAAATCTTTCTCAACTGAAAAGTTCCGGAATTCATTATCAAAAGCAAAGTCTTTTGAATAATTTTATGACAGGGGCTTACTCATATTCCCCCACAGATCTTATGAAGTACAATATTATTCTTTTTAGTGTTCCGAATCGCCTCTCATCTTTGGTCATCGTCCACGTCTCAGCGCCATACATTAGGACGGGAAGGATTAGGGAATTATAGAGCGTTATCTTTGCCCGTTGAGAGAGGGTTATGCTTTTCAATTATTTAATTAGCCCTTAGAGCATTTATACTTTTTTCATTTGTAGCACAAAAGCTCATGGAAGGCATAGACCGAGCTTTTCGCAACTATTTACAAATGCTATTCTTTGTTTGATCTCAAGACAGGCTTTGTTGTTTTTTTTTAAAGCGAAATTCTCGACAACTACGAATGTATAATTTTCGACAGTAACATTTTGTCCAAGACGCCATGACTCGTTGTTAGTTAGCACAAAAAATTACGGTTTACCCTCTTTCTCTGCTACGAGATTTCTTTTCTTGGTTGGAGAATGAGCAATCAGCGTACTCACGCATTGAGGACATTATGCTAATATCATCAGCGTCTGCAAGCAACTGATAGTCTTATAAAAGATAGTACCAGAGATGTCGATTTTTACAGATAAAATAATTTTGTCCAGCATAAGATCGAAGAAGTCGCGCAATAGGGAATTGCCTAGTCTGAGACCTCGCCTGGTATCAAATGCCGCGAAGAGCTCAGTTTCAATTTCCACTTTGCTGATCAACAAGAATTAATCAGTATTTTTCGGGTCTTTTCCAGAGTAACGGGTTACTGACCAGTTCTGAACCCACACTAATAAGACCCAATCAGTTTGTTGACGATGTAGTCTTCTATGCATTATTTAAAAGACTTATCCCAAAATAGTTGGCGTTTTTATATATCAAAGATTGGGAAGAACACCCTGAGATTCCAATCACTGCGCACGCTTTCATTTCTACATATTCTGCATAAGAGCTCGTGCGTTTTCGCCTTCGGTCCCAAACAACTCAACAGACATACCATCTTCATTCATGGCCTGTTTTTTTGACATATTTGAGCGACGGTACCGTGATTGGCTTTTTTTGGAACAGCTTCCCCAGTGACGGGATTACTTTTGTTTTAGAAACTGGCATCATCCGAATTTCCTTCAGATTGAACTTTTTCTTGATTTATAAAATTAGATAAGTCTAGGCAAACTCAATATGTATGATCTGTAATGTGAAAAAAAATTATTAAAATTTTATTCTACCAAAGACGGAAATACCTGAGGGAAATAGCAGATCCAGAAATTCCCAAAGGAGGAGATTTAAATTTGTTTGCTCCATGAAATTATTTTTTGATTCATGGCCAATAATAAAAATTTAGGTAATTTGCATTAGCAGGGTAAGGCTTTACGCAAAATACCCCGCCTGAAAAAAGCATACTACAAATGACACATTCAAAAGTGAACTAAAACTAAAATGCCGGTCGGGTTTAGCAAGTTGAGGTGCGTTTACAGAGCTTAAGACTTAGCATTGTCTGTTATCTCATAAACGCCCATCATAATCATCAAAAAAATCCTTCGTTATGAGTGGGGTAGATATTGCGGAATTAACAATTATTGTTTTTCTGGGCATGCCCATCTGAAGTAATGTTAGTTGGAATAATCACAATTTTGGCATTACGAAATAAGCAGCCAAGTGTCTCGATTTTCTAAAGTGGTATAAGTAACATTGTTGAATCATAGACAGGCTACTACATATTTGAACAGATGAACAGACCTATGGGTAGCGCGCTAATTTATAAGTGATTTTATAAGAGTTTACGGACTCATCGGCTATATACTTAAGAAGAGATTAATGTCTCCTTTATGGAATGAGGGAAAGTATCCAAGGCATTAATCTGAAACTTTCCCCACATCACTCAGACAAATTTTACGTCCATTGTCCAGCGTTTCCTTTTCCAATTCTTTAAAGCTACCATATTTATTTATGAACCTGATTTAATCCTGCAATGTCAAAGAGTTTATGTGTTCATTTCTCAATAATCCTGCGCCAAATATGCTAGCTCTGGTTCGACAAAAAGCGGGGCAGATACTAAGAAAGTGCTCAGCTACCTTTTCACATTCTTCCTTCGAACCACTGGCAGCACAGAAAGAACTGGCTCCCAATAAAATTCCAATGTTTGGCACAAGAATAGAGATCTGTGAATAATCCCACCTGCTTTCTATTTAGTAATTACAGAAAGTCTATTAGACGCTTTGAAATTACAGGTGACTTGATCTTCAAACCAGGTTTGCACTTCTGAAATGTTTCGCTGTTTTGAAACTGGAATCGTAAGCATTGTGTCAGATGGCATTGAAAGAACTGTTGAAATTTAGCCTACAAAAGGCTATGGCAGCTTCTCCTTTGGCAAAAACATCAAGGGGTCGTAAGTTCAGCAATACAACCAAGGATCGGCTAGGTATTGTCAGAAAAGCTCCCATACACAAAATGGTCACAGTCTTTTGAAGTCTAGCAAAAGCAAGACTAGAGCTGTCAACATTAAGTTCAACTCCAACAGAATCTAGATGCATAGAATTTATTTTAATCTTATCTTAATATTTAATAAATCGCCTATCTACTTTATTGAATAAAAAAAAAACTAATGGAAAACCAGCAACTTGTGTTAGTCTCCGTAATAAATCGAATAGGCGTGCACTAGCAGCTAACATAAATCGTTTTATACAAAGATTGGAGTGCATTAAAATAATAAAATTAATTCACTAATCCTTTATCCAGTAAACGTTTTTGCTGGGTATATACATTATACATATACGAAAAATATTCGCACAAACTTTTTTTTTTAGTAGGAAGGAAGAAATAATCATAAAAATTATTCTGGCATGTGTAGAGCGTCTACTACATAAGTATCACATATGTATACACTAGCATGCACACACACACACACACACATGCATTGTACTAAATGCGAGTCACAAGTGATCATAATGCTGCAAAAAGCTTTCTCTTTCCCTCCTTCATTGTTTCTCTCTCTCTCTCTCTCTCTATTCTACTACCACTTTCCATTTTAGTTGCCTTGGGGAATTTCTTCATTTTAGCTTCACATAATATGAAATTCGCTTTAATGGTCTTTAAAGATGATGCTTTAACTCATATACACATTCATACATACATACATACATACATATATATATACTGGTACATATAGAAATAAATATCTGTTAATGTATTTATTTGTATGTATGTGTGCATGTGTCTTTATGTGTTCTCATAAGCAGTTGAAGGACATTTCAAAATTGGTTTCATGCTGCGGCTTAAATGTGTAGTTAGGGGCGTTCTTTTCCAACTCAATCCAGAATTTATGTTGGTCTTTATTTTCCTTTTTTTGGTTTTTGTTTTACCTTTAATGAGTTGAACCTAAAGCTAAAAGAATAAAAAAAAACATCACAATATCTTACTTAAATATTTTTTCTTTGTTTTTCTTTACAGGTAAAAATTTAACTTCAATTTACAATAATGAATTTAACGACTTAGGTAAGCATTATTGCATTATCAAAAAGAAAATATCTTCAAGTATATGCACAAACAAATGAAATAAATTTTTTATATTCATCTAAAGTAGCCAATAATCTTTAATCAACGATCCTATATTTGAATCCATATATTATTTAGGCTCATGGATCAATCGATTTTGGCTACTAATGTATCGTCGTTGGTTTCGATTAATTGAATGTTTAGTTGATTTATTTATTTTCATTGCGACAATATTAGTATAGGTCAATAACAAAGAAATTGATACAATAAAATTGAAATTTTAAAATTACATAAAATTAAAGTTACTCAAAAAAACTAGTTCATTAAAATACACACACCTACATATAATACGACCAGCAGATTTAATGCTTCTATTTAGTTCAATTTATAAAATACAGAAAGAAAAACAAACATATTTAAGTTTCGTTAGATAACCTTTTAACTGCCCCCAAAACTGCTAAGAGTTGCTTAACATTTGAAGGTTGTACGGCAGAGAGTTCCTAGGGCGAACACAAAAGATGAAGAACCTACGTGCAGTCGCTGGACAGATATGGTATTTTAATGGTATAAAAACATTGTTGCGATTTGAAAAAGAAAACGAAAGGAAAGAAAATAATTTATGTGAAGAATGAAAATTTATTTCTGATTTTTTCTTAAAGTTTAATATTTTCATATTTTCTCTACTGGTACTGGAACGTATTTTAAATGATTAGAGACTCAATTTCCAATAGAAAGTGCTCATATAAGGAACGATTTTTTGGAGAGTTTTCCTTTACTGTGGGCCCATTACCGACCTGTAGTCTCTAATATTTTTCAAAATATTTAAAAAAGTATTGAAATGTGTTCATAATGATGAAAAAAAAAAATTTCTAATGAGCACCACCAGCCTAGCCATGCCTGTAGCATGAGTATATTCTTTGTGGTACATCGACTTTTCAATATGATGAACAAAAAGTAGAGAACTGTCTCTACAAATTTGCCCTTGGTGTGGCCATGCTGTGACCTTTACCTCTGTTAGCGATGAAGACGGCATTAACCTCTAACCATTTGAGTGGAAAGTATGAGAGGCTTAAACAGGCTGTGAAAATAATTTATAGCCAGGGTAGCGTTATTTTAGAAAATGAATGAAGTTCAGCGGGAATTTTTTTATCTGGTCCCTGATTTGATCTGATTTTGCAAACACCTCATTTGCCGGTAATTGGGATCATCGATCCGAATTATATGCAAGTAGAAAAACGCACGCTGGTAATTCGGATCGATTTTAAAAGTCAATTTTTTTCTTAGTATATTTTCTAAAATGGTGCTTCTTTTTACCAAACTATAGCAGAATGTTTAGTGAACAAAACCCTATATAAATTATATAAATATATTTAACAACAAAAAAGTTATTATTGTTTTTTCGCTCACAACTAATTAATTTGAAGTAATTGAAATAGAAGAGGAAATAATTCTCGCTCGTTCAAAATCGATCCGAATTATGTACATCGATCCCAATTACCCTCATTTACGTTATGCTTTCGAAAAAGGTGCTTATTTTTACCAAACTATAGCAGAATATTTAGTGAACAAAACCCTATATAAATTTTGCGCAATAACATGCTGTAATATCGTTTTATTCACTGGGCCTAATTAGGCCCAGGAGGTTATCGAAGGGTTAAGCAAACGACGTGCATCGGAGGTCTCCTTTACATTGCTAATGAACCTTTGCGCTTTTTTTACTTCTCTTTTAAAGGATCTGTTGTGTGTTTTATAATTTAACCAGTCGTAGAGCCTACAACACTTTTCTCTTAGGACGGATATATTTGATGACCACCAAAGGTGGCTTTGATTTCCCTCTTGGTTTATAAGCAAGTAAGTAGTAATGTGTAAAAATACATTTAAAGCTATCTATTATTGTGAAGACTTTTGCTGTTATTTTTTATTTCTTTTTTTTTTAGAAACTTACTTTTACCACAAACTATTTACATGTTTTCAGATTGTGCCACAATCAGAGAAAATCTCGCAGCCATTTAGTAGTATGGGCATAATGTATTAGCTATTAATAGTCTTAAGTACTCCACAGTCCTTCAACTCATTTAAAGATCATTTAAATATATTATAGTGGTCCAAGAATGGAGCGCTGTGGCACACTCCTACAAAGATATAAGAAGCTAAAGGGAGAGACGCGATCGCTGAAAACTTGTGATCTATCAGAAAGGTATGAAATTGATAGTTTAGTATCAGAGTAGAATTACTGATTACTGTATTCACAGCTTTCCAGGATGGCAAAGTTAAGGACTTTTTTGATTTAAAAATTAAAAAATTGACGCCGCGAACAAAATTAAGGCGTTGTTGTTGCAAATTTAACCGCATCTATTATAACATATATTAATGAGAAAATATTAGTTAGTGTTGCAAAATATTTGGCTTTTTAAAAATTTTTGAAATCTAAAAAAATGGGAAATATTAAACATTATGAACTGTGTTTTACTTGGCATTTTTTCCGCTCCCCATGCCCTCTTTCTTATCGTTATCCCCCTTTTCCTCACATCTTTCAAATTTTACCATATATAACGTGCCATCTGATGGTGGAAAAACTCCAAATAATATTAATAAAAAATTTTACTAATTTTTCAAATTTGCAAAGATCCGATAATTCTTTCTATTTTCATTAATTTTTAAACTTTTTAAACTCAGTCGCAGGACGAAAATTTTATACCAAAAACGTTTTTACTTATCTCTTCATAGCTAGAATAACTGTGAATGCAGAATGGCTCACTACCAATTCTTCTTTCAGAATCTTAAGTCGAAACCTATGTCCTACTGTAGTGTATCCACATTGTATTTTCAAGCCTGTTTTTTAGACTCCTTATTAAGGATATTCAATTCGATTTGTGTCATTCGCGTAATACAGATCCTCTAAATCGTCCCAGGAGTTGCAACGGATTTTCCCAGAATTTCGGTAACTTTTCATTCTAATTAAGTGTGTTATTTAAAATAGGTTATTTGGCTGGCCTGTGCACTTACTTTGATACATGTTTCATAAACCTTTAACATCAATTCTGTTAACGTGCAATTAAACATAAAAATGGAAAGCCAAACAAGGACATTGTAAACCACTCACAAATTTATGAGTACCTAACCTGGCTATATGTTGGTGGAATATGTTGGTGCATATGTATGTATATACAACCGTATATAGCTGTAAATAAATGTGGGTACATTCAAAGCGCAAATGAATTGCAAGAGTATTTCAAAGAGAATTTCTTCAGCAGACGCAAACTTTTTCCTTTATTTTTCTCTATTTTTGTTTACCTATACACATATCCGTATGAATGTGTGTATGTAATATGTATGTAAATAGGTAAATGTGTAGGTGTATGTGTATGAAGAATTTTTGCTTTTGATGATGTGAAACTGTGTACTTTCATCCATTCATTAAAATGTGCGTTTCATGTGTGCATAATCAAGAATGTTACGGAAGAAAAAGCAAGAGCGTGCGAGAGCAAAATCGGAAGCCCAAGAAGTAAAAGCCTTTGGAAAGTAAAATTTCAATCATGTATTTACCTCATGTCTCAAATTATTTTGTTTTTAATTATGTAACTTTTTTTCTACACACATACATATGTACATTACCTGCTGACATACATATATAAGTATTTATATTGGTGTATTTCCCTTTTTCTTTTTTTGCTAATGTTTCTGTGGAAATCCTGCCAACATTCATTTAGAGTATAGTATCCTGCTGTCGGTACAGAGCCTGTGGTGGCATAAGTGCTTAAATATGTAGGCATGTTTTTTGAGTCCCAGTGCTTCTTGTGGTTTCTGTAATTCTTTGAAAAATTCGAAAGATTTCATATCAAAGGCAAGTTGTAATTGCTTAACTTGCGGTTTGGACCTGTCAATGCGAGAGAGTATGTGTGTGTGTGTGTAGATTTCTGTGTTTGTGTGTGATTATGTGTCTCGCTGTGGTGGAGGTTTGAGTTTTCTTCATTTTTTTGTTTTTTTTTTCTGAAATAATTTTCAGCGTCCTTGTGGTTTTTTCACCACCATGCGGTTTATTTCATTAGGTTGAGATACAAACGGAGCAGCAGTCAGCAACAGCATCGTCATCATAGTCATCATTATTATCGTGGCCATCATTGTCATCGTCAACGTCACCATCGTTGTAGTTGTCGCTGACGCCGTAGCAAGTGGCAAAGACAAATGCAAATGCCAAAAGGCAAATTTACTTTTATTGACAATTTCTCAAGCATAATTATTTCGAGTCTCGTTCTGAACACAGGAAAATTAACTTTTATATTCGCTTTGAAATTTAAGAAATTTTGGCATTGTTTCTCATGTAATTGTTTTTTATATTCTTTTTTTGTACCATATGAAATTTCATCTTGGTTTATTAAAACCTTTACAAATTGTGCTGAAGATTCTCAAAAATACCCACAACACCCACATAGGAACATTTTAAAAGTATCCGAATAAAAAAGGAATCCTTTTTAATTGCGTAAATGTGCTAAAATTGTTAAAGCATACCTACCTACAATTTTTTTCCCCCGCCAAAAACAAAAAATCAAAACTTCAGGTGGGTGTGGGAGGAGTCCTGTCATATCATGGCAGCCATACTCTAACTGTGTTCGCCTTGTAAACGTTTTTGCCCTTTCTGGACACGAAATTGAGTTAACTTTCGGTGCTGTCACCTTTGTTATTTCATTCTCTCCTTTTTTTTCGAGAAAAATATTTTTGTCTTTTTTTTTTTTTTGCTTACTACTTGCTTTTGTTGACATTTGTTAGCAAAACGTTTATATTAAATGTTTTTTGTTTTTTTGTTTTCTTTTTTGATGTTGTTGTTATTGTTGCTGTTGCCTTTTACTTTTTTTTTACCACTGGAACAACAAAATTATCTAATAGTGTTGTTGAAGGTGTTGATTCTATTATTGTAGTGAAGACATTAACGAAACGTTGACAGCACAACAATGAAATGTTAGGACTTTTCATTTTTTATGTGGGTTTAATTTAATAAGGAAATAATATTTCATCATTTTTTTTTTTTTTTTTGTATATGGGCACAACAAAAGAAAAGGATAAATTGTGATTTCTTGATGATTCCATTTTATAATAGATCGAAATAACTTTTGGAGGGTTATACGATTGAAGAATGCCAACGTTTAATTATAGAAGAGCTAAAGGTAATTGTACAGATTACGAAAGTAAGGTACATAGAAATTGTTATAGATAAATAACTAAAATTAGAGATACGGTGAACTCGAAGATCAATTAATACAATAACTGCAATCAATATCTGCAATGTAATAATGAGACCTCATTTTGGAAAATTTGCTATTTCTCTTTTTAAACTAATCAAAACGCTCTTAACAGATGTCAGAGGCTCCAAAATAAAGTAATGAGTAATGGGTAATAGTTCGTTAATTTCCTGCGAAAATTATTTTAATTATTCTAATGCGGCTTAGCTTAGAATTAAGCAAATAATTTATATGAATGTTTTGATTTATATATATTAAATTAAAAATAATTGCTGATCTGAAAATTTATCAAAATATATACAACCATATACTATAAGGAGTAAGGACGATCTACGATTGGCAGCATTTACAAACTCGATGTTTTAGAACAGCCTTATATATAAATAATGTAAAAAAAAACAAAATTTGTATATTTAGCATTTTGAATCTCAAAAACAAATGCGTTTTAAGTCGCAAATAAAATTTTTACATTTTTAAATTTTAAGATTATTTCTACCTGTATTTTGCTCCAGAAGCGAAGTGGACTTAATACTGTTCATAAAACGCTATTTTCGTCATTTTAAGTCTAATAGAGACGAACACTGAATAGAGTGCAATATTTGAATCTAGAGGAGCCAAAAAACCAGAAAATTTGAATTTTAGGCTTAATAAGCTTTTAATAAAAAAAAAGCTTCAAATAACACACCAAATATCGAAACAAACATGTAAAACTAAAAAAACAATAGGGGTGTTCATGATCTGCATTTGTAGTAAATTTGATAAACAAAAAAAAATACATACAGCTGACACAAAAATGCGATGCTGCCATATTATTTTGTTTGCGATAAATCGCATTAGATTAGAACCTTAATATGCATGCCTGAGAAAAAAAAATGTAAATACTTTGGACATGATATAGATGGTGCTGAATATCTTATCTCAATATCAATTGGAGAATATTAAAGTTGTCAAGTAATTTATGCGTTGTAAATCTCAAAACTCGTTTTTTCAAACTTGCTTTATTGAACTGGGGACCATTTTTTTTATATATACACAAACTCTAAACCGACAATATTTGAAAAATATCTCTTTTTTATACCACTCCAAAATTAATAATGTTGGTTTTAGCCTCAGAGAACCTTATGGGCTTTCAGGATTTTACACTAAAATTGATTTCAGATTACTCAGTGCTAAACAGGGTGCTTTTACGATATCCGTACTCAACACACTCCGTACATCAAAAGAACACAAACACTAACTCGCTTCGTAGAGTTTGTGTACACATACACAAACACATACCGAACACAAACGAAGTACGCTACAAGTACACTACATTTAGTGTTTTTTGAGTTTGTATATATAAACCGAACTCAAAAGAAGTGCGTATGTATACATAAACTCAAAGTACACGTAGTGCACTTGTAGCGTACTCCGTTTGTGTTCGGTTTGTGTTCGCGTACAAAATACACTACGAAGCGGTATATCGTTTGTGTACACATCAGCGATGCTAACTTGCGGGGAATTCCCCGATTTGTGGGGAATTTCACTTAGTACGGGGAATCGGGGAATGAGCTGTTTTTTGCGGGGAATCTGAAACCGTTCAGCTTTTAGTTAATAAAGTCTGTAGAATATTTTTTGTCAAATTTTATGTAATGTAAATCGTTTAATTTTTGCAATATTTCATATTTTAGGTCTTATAACCTTCATCTCTTCTTAAGAAGGCCTTGCACTTTCTTAGTTTGGAGAAATCGATTTTGAAAAAAATGTGTAATTTGAAAGTATTATATTTCAAAAGTATTTTGTAAAAATTTCAGAGAGAACTCGAAGTGCTTTCGTAGATGCAGACCAGTATAGCGGCGAGAGTCAGTCATACCATAACAGTCGCGCAGCGCTTCGGCTTCCCTTTCGGCCATTCAGAAAGGCTTAGTTATGCCTTCGTCCAGCACCTCCTGATTAATAACTCTGAATTGCGATTGCATCGGTCACCGATCTGTGCGTTATACAAATGCGCCTCTCGGTTGTATTGGGCGGGAGGAAGGTCCGTTGGGATTCGTCGATATATTCAAAAACCCATAGCCAAAACTTTGACCTCTTTCTTTTCAAAACAAGGTTCTTGCCATTGGCATGTACGATCTAAAAGTTAAATATGTTTTTCTACACTACAATGGCCCCAGGACATAATAGAAAAAAAGTTTGGTTAATTTTTTACTCAATTTGCAGCGTTGTACTTTCGAAAAAAAAAACCAAATTTTGAGAAAACTAATTTTGGCTGTGAGCCATTTCGTGAATTATCGGTCAAACAAAATAATAGTAGTATGTCCTAAGACCATAGTCATAATTTTTCTAAGGGTTTTTTTAAACCTTCCAGTGTGCCGCATTCGTGCGATGATGATTTTCAAAACGTCCTCCATTAAGCTACAAAAAAATCTTGTATTCAATTTTACACAATTTTTCTTATATTTGAACACTTTAAATATACGTAGTAATGCCCGTTTCGGGCTCAAACTTACAAAAAGTTTAGCCTTATTGGGTAGTAGTTACCACACCAAATTTAAACGCGATCAGTCAAAAATTCGCCGAGTTGGAGGGAGGTAGAATTTATATTTTTTGGTCAAACAGCCAATGTTTTGGATCCACTAATCACCTATTGAATTTGGAAAAATTTATTGAACACGTTTTTTATTTAATCTTTCGAAAAAAAAATCTTAAAAATTCAAAATGTGACCGTTTTTTTTTTCAAAATCCAAAATAGTTTTGAATTTTTTTTTTTAAAGGAAACATTTTTTGTTTTTATTTGGGTCAAAAGAAAGCCCATGTATTTTCATTTGAGAACTTTGAGTGTTTATCTATCAAAATGAACGTCGAGTAACTCAGTACACCGGATTCATTTGAGCTCAATCGATTTTAAGAGTGGATTCCCTTGAGATGAAATCTCCCATGTGTCAAAAGAATTCCGGAGTCAGAAAGTACCTTACTATTAACCTACCAGTTCGGGACCGCATTAACATTAACCTTGATCAATTTTAAACGTGTCTCGCTGTTATATTATAAAAATACCGGTGCGGGGAATTTGACTGAAAATCGGAGAATTTGTCGCGGGCTATCGGGGAGTCAGAAGAAATGAGTTGGCATCCCTGGTACACATACACAAACTCTACGAAGCGAGTTAATGTATGTGTTCTGTTTATGTACGGTTCGCGTAGCGTACGGTTTGTTTTCGTTCCCTGGTGCTGAGTAATTTGTTTGCCCGATCGTTGACCAAGAATGAAAAAACAATTTTGGGGACGAAAAATTTAAGCTCCGCCCATTGGGAAATCTCTAGATCCGCTAGTGCTAGCGGTTGTTATGGCTAAGCTGTAAATGGAAAATGTCAAATGGAAAATAGTTAAACATTTCTAAATACTTGTACTTTGTGCTTCTTGACTAAGGACAATAAAAAATCAACTCAGTGTGCTTTGAGTGATTTTTCAGTTTGCCATATATTTATCTAATTAAATTACAACCTTTGCTTTTTTCAGTTTAACTGTTCATTTTGGTAGTAGTTTTTCCTTGAGAATTTTTTTTTTTTTTTTGGATTTTAAATTTTATTTTGAAATACTTTTTATTCCCTGTAATTTATTTCACTACTTACCTGCTAATTGTATTTTTTTGTTTAAATAAAGACAATCTAAAACTCTTTCTCAATCAAAAAACGAATTTTCTTAAACCATATTATTTTATTTAAGTATTTTTGCTTCTCCTTTTACTTTTTACACTCGTATACTTTGAAATTTATTCATTTTGTTTGAGCAGCAGATTTTTTCCTCAGCAAAAAACAATTTTTCAATTTGTCTTTTGAATTTAAAGAAATTCCGCCCACATCCACATTGTTGGTCGTCGGCGCTTTGGCACTGGGTGCACACTAAGTACATATATACACTATGTAGCTGTGATATCGTCTTCATCTTCGTTTAGAATTCATCTGATTTACATTGCAAACCATACCACTTACGCTTGCCACACTTGCTGTCTTACAATACTTGAAAAATTATTTCAATTTGTTATTGTCGCCTTGTCAAATATTTCCTTTTCATTTTCAACGAATCTCCTTTACACTTTTACTTTTTCTTCTATTTAGCTCAACTTGTTTATTTACTTATTTGCCTGTAATTTTCAATGTTCACCTAAGGTGATGTGAGTTAAGAAAGATGGAAGAGAAATTTATGTATAGGTATAGGTTCAATGGTAGATATTATTAAACAAATGAAAATTTTTTTTTGTTTTTTTTTTTTTTTGACATATTAGTTAGTCAAAATAGTTATGGGATTGCCGGAAGTTAAGTGCATTTGGTTGTAATAGAAAAATTCAACTACTTTACGGTTTCCGTGAGACTTGCCAAATTTAAATCTCCAAATGGAATTTGGTTTTTTAATTATTGAAATCTATATGAGAAAAGTTGCCCACATTTGACAAATACTTTTAGATGAAGATGACTTTATCAATAGTTTGCAGTTTATCTATCGAATTATAAGTAGCAACAATTCAATTAAGTCAACCTCAAAATGAAATCCAAATTGAGTACTTAGTATCTAAGTTAATGTGTTGTTTCAGGTAGGTACTATTTAAACGTATATATGTGTGGATGTTACTATATATGTGTTTGTTTAACTGTAGGTAACTGAAAACAGAAATGGACAAGTTTTCTTAGTTGCCATTGAAACATCTGTTTCATGTTTGCACGAGTGTCTCTTGAGGCATTTTCATATATCTAAGTGTGTATATGTTCACATTTGTATGTATACTCAAATATATGTATATATAAATACTAATATATAGTGGAATTGAAATGGGAAGCATCTGTTTTATTTTCATTAAGATTATTTATAAACCTATTCTAAAAATAATTACTTTCTGCAGATGATAAACAGCTGTATAAAAAATGTATCTACCTATACAACTTGGAACACCTTGATGGCTTTCCTAAATATACATATATATTATCTCCAAAACTCAAAATTTTTTCGTTGGAGTTTTAGATTTTATTCTGGTGTGGTTTGATCTATTTTTATGTCTGATTTAATGGTTTTATTTTTGTGTCAGGTTTTTGATCCAAGTTTAAGGTCTAAATTTGGGTCTAATTTCGGTTAGAGTTTTCATAGGTAATTGTAGGATTGAATTTAGGTCTAAATTTGGTCTAGTTTTATTCGAATTTGATTTTGGGTCTGGCTTTTGGACAAATAATTATTTTGTATCAATATCTATCAGTATGATTTTGATCTGAGTTTGAATTTGAATTTTTGCAGGAATTCTCTCGGTTTAGGTTATGATCCAGTTGTTAGTCTTATTTTTGTCTGTCTTATAATCTGGTATCCGATTTTGCGTGCGGACTCGTCTAGCCCATTCTGGACCAAATCAGGTCCGAACATTTTCAAATCCTTAATACGCCACAGCTTATAGTTGGCATATAAATATTTCTCATTGTGACTGATTACCTCTGACTTCAATGCCGTCACTCAAGTTTACTTCGTTGTTTGAATACCCAAAATAACTAACATTCAATAACCTTTAAATTGCTTTGTTTTGACGTAAATCACGCCCCACCTTCACATTTTATTTTATAATAGTTTCCAAGAAGAAAAGTATTTAATATTATTTCTGAAAGTATCTACTATGTTTACATGGGTTCAACAACACCAAACTGATAATTTTTACTGATAAAGATTATAAGTTCACACTCGTCGCCGGCGCTAAATCAAACTCTACTGCTCTTTACACTTTACGCTTTACTTGAAACTTGCATGAAAAATATTTGTTTGATAAAAAAATTCATCCAAGAAACGAAAAAAAAACAACAACAAAAACTAACATGGGCTCTGAAAAGCGTCAATGACTCACTTGAGATGAAAGAGAAAACTCAGGCAAGATGAAGAAGAAGAGAAATACGAACAAGTAAAAGAAGCTGATAAATTTTTTGCGTCTCTGCATACTTTTTTCGTCATGCTTTTTCAGATTTGTATACCTATATGTGCTTCAGTTAAAGTTTAATAGCGTATCTAAGAAGCAAAATATCTTAACGATACAACACAACGATGCAATAATAACACAAAATAAAAGACAACAGGAACAACAACAATAAAGAGCTACTTTATTTTCAGATACTCGTATATATATATATAAACAAGTAGATACAAGAAGTAGATACACATACATATGTATATATAAGTATGTAAGAGTATGGGGCCAAGTTGAAAGAAAAGGCGACGATTTGCAATTTCCTTAGTGAGAAAATAAAGAAAAAATAAAATAAAAGAAAAAACACTAATCGATTAATGATGAAAATTAAAACTAACAAAAAAATAAGTAAAAAAATAATACAAGAAAAACAAAAAAGAAATGGAAAGAAAGTGTTGTAAGCGAAGAAAGCTGCTTAAGAAGCTGGAGTAGAAAGAATAAATGCAAAAAAAAAAATTAAAAAAAATTTGAAGGAAAGAAAAATTACTTCAAGCAACTGTGATAAATCTTCCATTGCAATAGATGCGGCTGCTGCTCTTTCTCATCCTTCGTTTTCTCTCTCCCTTCCGCCCTTTACGCGGTGCAGTGGCTCATCGTAGCTTTATTGAAAATTGCATGAGCAACGTTTTAATCTCTTCAGCTAATACGTCGTCGTTTGCCTCATACTTTTACCGCTACCTCACTGCATCGCTATCACTTGATTTTCTGCTAATATTATATGATGATGACGACGACAACAACGATGACGCCGTCATCGAACAGAGGATAAATAAAACGGAACGGATGTAAGCGGAGTATCATTTTTTCCGACGCGCCGTCTAACATTGAAGCTTCTGCTATTTAGTAGCTAGAACGGATGTTACAATTATGATTGGATTATTATTTTATTATTATTTGTTTGAACCTTGCCAAGGAATTTTAAATTCCTTCAAGCGTAACTAGATGGAATATAAATATGTATGTTTGTATGAATGAACAGGAGATTGGTGTTGAACTAATGAGTGAAATTTGTAAAATTTAATTGAACCCAAGTGGCATGATGCTAAAATTGGTTATATTTTTTTTTGTTTTTTTCCTAGAGTTTTTTTACTTTTTGCTTGCATTTGTTTGGAACTAGCGCGTAAAATAATTAAGACGATTATGTGTTATTAAGGGTCAATAAAGCGTAATTACGTTAAGGGAAAAATAGTCTTGAACGTATTATGTATAGAAAAACATGGGAAAGAAAAACAGTGAAACAGTGAATTTAAAAAATATCAATAAAAAGAAATTGCTCATTTTTTTACATTAAATTATAAATATTAAATTCTTTAAGACTTCAAGCTAATTAATTAAAAAGTACACTGATTCTAAAGATCCCACACATATATAAACACTTCCTTCTCCATTCTTACCTTATAAAAATAAAAGCAGAAATAGTAAATTTATCAACAATTTTTCCATGAGAGGATTACAAATTTTTAATTGTCTAAGACGAATTGAGGATTACACATAAATACTCATGCAACTATGAAAAAGGATAATGAAACACATACGCTAAGATTAAAATATCAACTACATACACTAACAAAAATACACACACAAGCAGTGGCGGAACTTAGCTTGGGAAGGGCTGATTTTGCTACATTAAAGAAACGCCTTTAATTTAAGTATTATGGGATATAATTATTCTAAAGAATTATAGAAAAGCTAATTCATTGAGTCGATTACTTTCAAAAATATTTTTAACGTTTTCAGTACGAGAACTGTATAAAATAAACCAGACTATATTAAACTGAACCATTAATCGATCCAAATTCCAGATCAAGAACAGACCAAATCATCAAACAAAATTTTGACCAAAGCTCAGACCAAACATTACACCGAAAGTCAGGCCAAATCCAAACCAGAAGTCAAATTAAAACTCAAACTAAATTTCATCTAAAAATCAGATCAAAACTAAAACCAAAATTCAGACCGAAATCAGATAATAAATTGAATCAAAGCAGACCAAAATCCAGAACGAAATTAAGACGAAATCCAAAATAAGCCATCAGATCATAAAATCCAGCTCTGCAAAAGAAGGACATTTATAAATTGACTACGAAATTTCAGATTTATTATAGTCGAAGTGAAAATGATGACAATTATAGACTGACATACAAACTTTCGTAGATATTTTCGAAAGTACTTTCATTAAATAAGAAAAAATTGTTTTTGAAGCTGACTCCGGAACGGCTCAGCGACAAGGTGCCATATGGCACCGCTAGGCATTACTGGGTTAAGCTAACAAAGAGATAAAAGTAATCGATGATAACGAGGACGAAAAAAATACCAAAAAATAAATTAGTAAAAAAAAAAATTTTAAAGTTAAAAAATAAAAAAAATCGAAAAAAAATAAAAAAAAATTTGTAAAAATGTATGTTTTTTTATAAAAAAATATGAATAATTTTTTTTGTTTTTTCAATTTTAAAAATTTTGATGTCAAAAATAAAAATTGTGACGTAGCAGAGCAAAACGGACTACGGATTCGAACTCAGCGACCCTCCATTACCCTAAGTACGCCTATCTCTGTTAATTTTTGGCTGTTGAACAGTGTTATCAAAAGCTCTTCCATTTCTGGCCACCATATGACTAAGTGAATAATTTCCTGACCAATTAAAGTGCAGTAACAAAAACCTTAAGAGGAAGTTACCGTCAAGAGGCATGAAAAATGCCCGACTTCAAGAATTTATTTAAAATATAAAATATATACTTTTGAAAATGAGTTTTAAGACATTTTTTCTTCTATCAATGGAGAGTAACTTCCAGTTTTATTTATAAAAAAGTCCAAAATGGTGGCATGAGTTCATGGTTTTATTTCAGTTCCCATGAAATAAAACCATGCACGGAATGTTTTGGTTCGTAGCCTTGTCAGTTCATCTGGAACAAAAACGAGTAACTAAACTTGGGAGCCTTATCGCTTTTTCGTTTTCTGAAAAACCCGCAGATAAAAAAGTGGCAGCCGTTTGAAAAAAAAATTTTTTTGATCTGTTTTTTTTATGCTTCAACTGGCCAAAAAATATAGTTTTTTAGTTGCGTAACTTTATGATTGTCATTGTCGTATGACAAACTATTGTGTTGCAAAAACATTTTAAATGGTAATAAGAAACCCCATTTTTGTGAAGGGCTTTAGCTCCTTTAGTCCTCCTTCTAAATGCACCACTGACACAACAAGTACATAAACTCATACAAGCTCAACCACCCACAAACATTTGTAGCAAGATGAGCAACAACAATAACACTTCTGTCTTTGGAAAAACACTTGATGGAGCAGCTAAACAATAACAACACAAATCCACCAGAGCTTCTTGAGAACACACACTCACAGACAATGAAAATGTGAGTAGAAATCTTAGAGAAAGGAAACTAAATACATACATACATTTGTGCACACATACAAATATATATGTGTCTATTGAATGTGTATATAAATTTGTATCTACACATAGATATTCGCATACTTTTAATATTTTTATTCTATTTAGCGCTACAGTATCATTTGACGGCATCATAGCTTCATGCGATTCCAAAAGTATTATTACCAGTAAAATATAATACACTCACTATAAAAATAGATGCAAAATGGTGGGCTAACTGAAGTCTGTTTCCCCAACTGTACAAATCCAAAATAATGGTTCTGGTATCCTGGCATTTTATTAGTCAACATTTGGTTTAAATTCTACGCAGGTATAAAATTTGCTTTCTTATGTTTGGTGGTTTCGTTACAACCAAACCTAAAATACACCCATGGAAATAAATATGCTTCAACTGGAAAGTATTCAGTGAAAGTTCACTATTACAACAAATTTAACCCGTTCCTGAACCGCTGTGAAATTCATTAATCCGACACCGGATTCGTGTTCAGCGACCCCAAATGAGTGAACAAAAGTGTCACGAAAAAAAATTTATTTTGCATGAAAAGGTGTGAAAAAATTGTAATAATGTTTAAAATTTTCACCTTTTATACTCAGTGAGCAGGTGTGTTTTTAAAAGTATTTTCTAAACTAAAAGTTTAATTTACATTGCAAAATAAACCTTAGTTGTTTTTCCCACAAAAACAAAATTCAAAAATTAAATTTTTTTTTCTCGAATTTTTACTCCTTTCATGCATTTTGGTCATTATAATGCACAAAATTCCAAAAGCTCTACAGCCTTTCCCAAAAACTTCTTTCATAATTTTTTTGGTTTTTATTCTTACAAAAATTTTATTTACCCCATATGAAAAAGTTGAGAGAAAGGGTTAAATTGGTAATAAATGTACCAGAAATGCACAAACTGCAAAAGAAAAATATTATTTACTGGTTGGTTTTAATGAAGAATAAATGTATAATTACCACACATGGCCCCAGTAAAAACAGCAAATGTTGTCTTACACATCGGTTCCATCATTACTCCAACTAAATTTGTTCCAACTACCACTCCTAGACGGCCCATGGTGAAACAAATGCTTACAGCTTTGCCTCTGTAAATGGATAAATGTAAAGTTTATTTAACTTGAATAAATACAAATTATTAATTATACATATAAAGGTAATTATATTCACCTCAAATGTGTTGGCACCAATTCCACAACAACACCACACATAATCGATATTGATAGGCCGGGCATGAGTATCAACAGGCAAAATAATACCACAAAAATCTCATTTTTTGTTACAAAATGCAATAGAATTCCACTAAAAATGCCAATGACAAGTGTAGTCAATATCACGTTCTTTCTTCCCAAAGGATTTAGAAGTGGACCTTGTATGGAGTATCCAAATATAAATGCCAAACCCACAACTATATTATCAATGTAGGTTTGTGTAGATATTCTGTCATCACAAATCTGCAATTAGAAATAATAGAAATTAAACCATTATATAATCCATAGCTCTTAAATTGCCCAGCTCACTTCACTTTGTTGCTGAGTTGAGTTCAAATGCCCTCGCTCAAACGAAGTATCTAATATTTCACAAACTGTAGAAGAATTGCTGGCACCATCACCGGAAGTACGATTTGCTATTTCTGGATACCAAATTTGCACACCAATACAACTGAAAGCGTCGCATGAATTTAATATCAAAACTAAATTTTACAAAAATATTCTACTTACGTAAAAAACAATCCAAATACCGTAACGGCACTGATAACAAAGTTCGAGGCATGTGGCTTATGAAACAATGGTACGATAGATCTCCACATGCTCGTCCAAATTCCGCAGCCATGTTGATTGGCGAGAATATCAACTTCTGCTATCTTATCCAATTTCAATTTATAATCGTCGTTATTTAAAATTTTTCCAACTGTGCGTCCTCCTGTATTAAATGCACAAATCCATTCCACAGCAGCTTTGGCTTCGGTTTCTTTATTGTGAGCGAGTAAAAGTTTCGGACTTTCCGGAAATAATAGAAGGATCAAAGCACCAATAAAACCAGGTAAAAGATTAAAAAATCGTATTAAACGCCATGGACGAAAAACGAAACCTTCGAGTATTGTAAGCGACCAATCACCAGAGAGTACCCACCAAGCAGTAGCTTAAAAAAGAATGCACAAAAGAGAATAAGCAAGACAGCAATATATTAACTGAACGGTGCTAGGCACTAAGTGGCAACACATACAGAAAAAGTTTTAAGATATGGAAATTCATTCAGAATTAAAATATGTTGTTTTTGCTTATTGATTCATTAGTGCGTAACGCCGTCAAATTACGAAACTATGCAGAGCATTACCAGGTATATAAATGTCTGCGATGCTTCCAAACAATGTTGAATAATTTATGACTATATCACGATGCTTGCTCGTATTGAATTCACAAAGGTAAACATATTTGGCAGCTGACATACCTCCTAAACTATTATTATTGTTGTAGTTATAAAGAAATACATGGTAGATCAAGAAACAAAAAATGAACCATGTGAATGATAGTTACCTTATGCCCATTAATAGAGTGGTGAAATTAAAAATCCAAAGGTTCGTAATGAACAACGATATAAATTGGAGGAAGCTTGTTCCGAACGTGCTGTACAATAAAACGGTGCGACGTCCAGCTGCATCACTAATGTGACCCCAAAAATATGTTGATAAAAAGATGCCTTTTAGAAAAAAAAAAAAAAGTTTAACTAAATATAATGCTTTGTCACTTAGAAATAACCTGTTGGACCTGCTGCCATCATTATACCCTTTTCCGTTTGACTCATATCAAATTCACATTGTGAAGCTATGGCAATAATGCCCATAGATGTGTGTGCCCCCAATAACGTCACGGTTAACAAACTGGTGATTAATAACAGCAAACATTGCGTCTTCCCAAAACCTGAACAATATTTATTATTTCGAATAAGATACAATTTGTGAATTTTATATCAATTACCAATATATTCCAATATATTCTCATATACAATTTCATTTCCCAATGAACTTCCAATATATTTTTCACTGTTGGATAACTCCATTTCATAGAGCAATCATTGGCAATTATGTAGATATGAAGTTAAACACTACTTAAACGTTTTTAACACTTTCAATAATAGTTGACACTATTGTTAAACTCTTCTGCACACCTCTATATACAACTTTTTATTGTTAATAAAAATTTGAATAGCAGTTATAAATATTCCAAAAAATATCAATATAAATATTCTTTGATTTCGGAGAAAAAGCGTTTTGTATTTTTATAGATAGTTTAATATGATTCAAATAATGTATGTCTGTTCGTTTGTTCAGAATACAAATGAATAGCTATTCATTAATTGACTGTGACATATGGTTCATCATTTGTTGGTGAAGTATCTCGCAATGCTTATCACCTTCCACACCGATAGAGGCTGATCACACGGGCGCAAGCATGAACGCCATGGGCAGGGCCGTCGTACTCACATGAGTGCAACCATGACGAACTTCGCGTAACTGCTAGCGAAGATGGGCTCTTTATCCTGCAAGAAATACAAAATAAATATCAATTATGTGCTTGAAATTACATAAAATAAAAACTACAATCTGATAATTTTTCAGGAGACTATGAAAATTAAATCTAGAGGTTAATTTTCAAAGTCATGACTTAAGTTCATGTCAATTTCGTTATTTGAAGTTATATATATAAACAGGTTAATGAACAAATGCAGTCATCACAACAACAATGTATATAGAGACGGGCAAATCAGACGGCCGTTTCGGAATCCGCCACAATTCCTCATTCCGGATTCCGAAACGGCCGTCTAATTTGCCTGTCTCTATATACATTTGTTCATTAACCTGTTTAAAACTACAATCTCTAATTACTTATCCAGTTACGATTAAACTAAGTACCTGCCGAACTAATTATGCCCAAAATGACAATGACTTCAACAACCTTCAAATCTTATTTGATTTATCTGATTCTCAATTTAAAGGGGACATTCTGGTCTAGCGTCCTTAAATTTGACGAGTTTTAGAATTTTGTTTTTAAATGAAATAATGAGGAATAGTATTTAAGCTTTATAGACCTTTTTTAAGGTCTAACTAAAATTGGTGTTACAGTTGTTAAAAAAAAACGATAAACTGTTGATGGTGGGTGCCGTGGAGACGGGATTCTTGTTTTTGCTGAAGTAGTTTATTAAATTGTTAAAAAGTTATGACTCAAACTGCCAAAACTGGAACAATATGAACATGGAACATTCATCAGGGTGCCGATTTTTATTGTGTTTTGAAATTTTCGGTGCAATCCAATTCCTTTTCTGTCTGTCTCTTCCAGAACACGGCTGTCTAGAATAGTCCCATATGTAGTGAAAGCACTAGCTGATCTTTTTGAAGTTAGAACCTCCTTACCGACGAAGCTTCCATGCATTTTGCTCGCTGGCCTAAATAAAAAAATTTTAGTGGACGAAAAATTTAAACACTTTCCCTCCTTAGTAAATCTCTGGAGCCACTTAGTGAGTAAAAGTATCTCTTGGAAATTACTTCAGATATGTCCCGTTAATTTAGCCATTTTAAAAATTATTACGTGATCCCCTTCAACCTTCTAGTCGTCAATAAAAAAAATAAAATTTTCGGATTCCAAAGCCGATTGAATAGTTGTGTTCAATGTGCATTTTGGCTATAAACTAGTGATATTAATAAAGGAAAGACAAAGTTATTATTCAAAATCCCCCCATGTAAAAATCCTGCAGGCAGGCCTCCAATACGGGTGAAATGGAGTCGGCACGGTGGTAAGTACATGGGCCTCCCATACATCCAATATGGCTATAACAATGTTACTAGTGTGAAAAGTAGGCGTGGCGTCTACTTTATAACAACTCATAGTTTTACACAATCAAATGAGCTAAATTTATTTACGTATTGTTCCAACAAACCCAACTATTTTGAAGTACTTGGCCATTTTTAAATAATAGTTGTGTCAGGGCAAGAAATCGATTATACTTATGTATGAAGTTCCGTAAACAATCATTGGAGAACATTCATTCAAGTGGAATGCAAAAATTGCCAAAGTTTCGTACGACGGGTTCTCCACTGACATCTTTCAAAAAAAATTAATTCATTATGGAATCGCGAGACTTACACAGCCCGAGCAACGCTGCGCAATCTGCAACAAGTAGTCAATAAACGAAGCAACATTATTCCCATTTTTGACGTATTCACAGTTTTTATACCGGTTTCAAGCAGAATCTTTCGGAGAATTTCGGTGCTGTATTTTATATTTAAAAGTTTTTATTTGTGCTTCAACTGATAGCAATAACAAGAACAAAAATTATTTTATTGTATTCTTAAAACATGAAAAATATAAATATATAAATAAGTAATGCAACTATTTGCTTTGTTTTATTAATAAAAACAAATTGTATCATACAAATCACGCATTTTTGTGCTCACTAAACCACTAAGCCCTCCATAAGACTGGTCAGGCAAGAATATTTTTTTAATGATAACATCACTTCAACTTGAATTCACTTCATTCAAGCAAACTCAGTCTTGAAATACACACAAAAAGATTAAAATATTAACTAACGTTTAGATACTTTTATTTAAATTTGGGAATTTTTGTTGTTACTATAATCAAAATAGACAAAAAAAAAAAAAAGCAGCGGTTTGGTTTATATACTTATATTTCCGTTGAGTTTAGAGTGAACTATGCCGTTTGGTTTTTTGATTTCAACTGATTTTTATTCCAATAAATACGTACAGAATTTAATTCACTTGGGTTATTACTATTGCTTACTATGATATGAAGATGAATGCAATAAGGAAACCTCATTTTTTGCCATACTTTATTCGGCAAAGTTGGTCTGAATTCTACAACGATGTTTTCTGTTTTTGCTGCTTGTCAACAAAAAGAAAAAATCGGTACGCCCTAATATACATAGGTGCATATATAGTAGGCATAGAGAATTCTTTATTTGTATGCAATAACAAAATAATCCAATTTAAATGTTTGTTTCTGTTGATGGCTTCCTAGTTGAACTGGAACTGATGGCGATCTCAGTCACCACGGTTCATATCAACTATCGCAGAGTTTTTTATTTACCTGAGCATCGAGTGAAAGAGAATAAAATAAATAAAAATATTTTAATTAGTTTAATAAACTTTTACACTGTTTTTTCCACTCGACTCCAAGTTGAAAGTTAAGCTAGTTTCACACAAGCTTGAGATCATATAGCCGAAAGTAAAATATGTAAAGTGGGAAGCAGAAATAGTAGGTATATGTTTGAGCATCTTGCTTTTCTACTTAATAGCAAATAAAGAGCAATAACAAAGCAAATCGAAAACTTGCTCTTGTCATTTATTTCAAAGTGAAAAAAATAATAAAACAAAAGCAACTCGCATATACTCAATTTTACACCTTTTTACTACGATATAAATGGAGTGAATCAATTTAAAATTTTGTCCGTTTGGCAATTCTTACACTATTTTTGTGAGACTGTATGTTTTGAGACTTCCGAGGATTAAAAACGTGCAATCTGATCGGGTGGAATCGAAATTTAATCGCTTCCAGTTCAGCAATAAACAGTATTGCTGGCGCCAACCTCCAATTTTTTGCGCACTTTGTATAAAGCCAAACCTTTCCTCCGTAAACGCCCCACCAAATAGAATTAAGAGGTAATGGTTTTCTTTTTTTTTTTGCAAGCGGATTTCCAATGCTATAGATGCAGGTTTTTATGCACTTAAATGTTTTTTATTGAAATGTATATAATTTTGCTTCTTCATGTGTTAGGATACGCGCATAGTGAAACTGTAAAGCTGTGCGGAGCTGTTATCGCAATCTTCTGATCACTTTTGTGCGCGTTTGTTTGCATGTTCACACAGCAGAGTATCGCACAGCTTTTCAACTTCACTCTGCATGCAACCAATTTCGTTGCTTGCAGTTTGGTTGATGCTGATGCTGTTCTTGGGAATCTATAGCTATAGTAACGATAGGATGACATGTGTCTAATATATTCCGCAGAGGGGTAAAAAAGCATAGTGCTTCAGGACCAGACTTTGTTATTTCGAATTCTTCAATCTGTAACCGAATGACATCGCGAAATGTCCTTGTAAATAGATAATCGATTTTCTTTATATGAGCTACATATAAAGTAACTTTTTCCCCGGGTGTTATCCCTAGCTCTAGTATTCTGTAGTGATTTGAGAATAATCATGACGAAGCCCTTTATCTATTTTGATTAAGGGTTTCAAAATCAAATTTTTCTCTTGTATTTTTAATTTGTTAAATTAAGCTTTTTGTACATTAATGCATTACTTCAGGTTCAAAGAATATTTTGCATCAAATAGCAAAAGCTCTTGAACTGTTTTTGTGTTCTTATTAAAGCTTTCACTGTAAAAATACACTTCATACACACATATATAAAATATTGAATGCACCGCATGCGTTTAGCATCAATTCTCCATCCCACACCCTTCCAAATTTCAGCTCGTTCACATTTACGACAATTCACCACAGTTTAGTTGAACAAGGATAAATCTTTAGCTTTAGTGTTAGTGTTACAAAGGGAAAACATTTATTATCGCAGCAGCAGCATAAATTCACTTTTGTAATTATTTCTGGTATTAGTAGCTAAGGTACACACACACTTACATTCATTCATACATATGTATATACATAGATATGCATACACACACTAACATAAATGTACGTGCTGCAAGAAAGGGGCCAAAGCGAAGCGTCCATTTATTGCTAGGTGTATATATTGTGTATAGATCGATGGAAGTAAGTACTTGCATGTGTGTGTGCGTGTGTGTGTTTGTGTGAGAACCCATCTTAAAATGAATGAACGTTTCTAGCACGATGAACGTTATTTGTTAGTCTGAAAGTGCAAATAAGAAAAACTCAAGCGCATCTGTGTTTAAAATATATACATACATACACAACAGAGAGAGAGGGAGAGCTTCACTCTCGCATACATACATAACTAAGAATGTACTATATGTATGTATGTATGTACACATACAATTTTAAAGTTGAATCAATCATTCTCACTTTGATGCACATCAGCAACATGCACTACCAGCAGCAACGCCAACACAGCCAGCACCACCATCACCAACAACAATTGCAGCTAGCTACACTACATCAACAATTGCTGTTCATGTTTCTATTTGCTATTTTTGTTGCTGTTGCTGCTGTAACTCGCACTAGTGCAATAAACAATAGCAGATTATATTTTCTACTGATTGCTACTGTCGTAGTCGTTGTTGTTATCCCCCTTCTACTTCTTCCAGTTGCTGCTGTTTTGGTTGTTTCTGTTGTTGCTGTTCTTGTGTTTTTCGGTTTTCTGGTGTTAATTTTTGTCGGTTTATAAAGTTGTTGGCTGGCATTGCTGCACTAGCAACAGCAGCCTTAAAACAACAACAAACGCCACTCTACTAGTATACTATCAATTCATTTTGGCCAACAAGCAGCAACTACACTTTAATAAACCGACACCGACACCTACAGCTGCAGCTGCAGCTCCTTCTACCTCGCTTGGGACCTCGCCCGTTTTTCCCTACCCCACTAGTCGTCGTATTTTTGTATACATTTACCCTTGAAATGCGCTAACGAGCAAAAACTAATAAGCCCCAAAAAAAAAAAAAAAAAAAAAAAAAAATACCAACAAAAAACAAACGGAAACGGAAACATTTGTTCGTTCGCTCGCTCATTCACTGTTTCTTTCTTAATTTTTATTATTTTCGTGCATAACTAAGTTTTTGTTTTATGCACTTTTATCGTTTTTGTTGTTGTTGTTGTTGTTTGTATTAAAGCTCTTCTTCAGCTAAAGTAGAACCAAAAAATGAAATATTGAAATTTTATTTTTACAACTCATTTTTCATATTTATCTTGCATGTGTGTGTGTGGGTGCGTGTTTTTTTTTTTTTTTTTGTGTTTATGTATTAATCAAACTTTTTTTAGTGTCTTACTTAATAAATTCATCTCATAATCAAAAGTTTTAACACCTGAAGTGCAAACGTGATTTATAGATAATAAAAAATAAAAACTCATAGCTTAATAAATTTTAAATGGATCAAATATATTTTATATCTATATTTATTTTTTACTAGTCTGGAAGATTACCAACTCTCAAACTCAAAGTCTACAATTTTTTAAAACTTCAGATGCTAACTAATTAAGGTAGGCTAGCAGCAGAGTATACAAATTGAAGTCTGTGACATTATCACAAGCTGGTGAGCCTATATTCGTACCTTGCACTCCTCCATATCCAGGTGACACGCAGCCTACAAGTAGCGCCCTCTGGAGAGTTATCTAAAGTAAACTAATGTGTGCGCTGAGTTTCATTTGACTTTGATTCAATGGTTATCTGTTGGGTTTGGAACGCCCCACGTTGCAAAAAATCCGACTAAAACAATTAAAGATGTTTCGAATAAGAAACCGTCTTCATATTAATGACTATCATAAGCAACGATTTAAGGATTTAAGGAATATTCGATTCGTTTATAGGGAAGGTGCCTATATCCAGCTGGCAGATGCTTCGATAAATACCGAGCTATACAGGAAATGCGATGGGCGAGAGCTGGCTGTTTTTTTTTAAGATGTCTTGTGATTGGCAAGATACTATGCCAGCTGGTCTTGATGAGTACTACCCCCGATTTGGTCCAACGATCTGTAAATTGAAGCTTCACGGCGAAATCACAGAAAATTGAATGTTTAACACTGTGTAATAATGAATAAGGCATTCACTCCCAATATATTGAGTCCCGTGATCTCAGGCCTTTTTAGAAGTCCGAAAATCCCGGGACTAAGACCACGGAATCCCATGATTCGTTCGTAGTTTTGTTGAGGTGGCGTGAGTAATTACGCGTCCATCTATATTTCCAACGCAGGTGACTTGCAATCATCTCTGTCTGATTATGTTGGTTCAGACACCTGGTTAATGTTCCACTACCTTTAACTGAATCCTCAATATCTCTCAGAAGATGTAAGCGACTGGACAACGTCAGCTGCGTAGCAAACTTCAGCAAAAAATGTGGAAGCCCTCAACGTAGTCAACGACTATACTGAACGTGTGGCTAATCTAACCTCAGATTTATTTTCCATCTGCTGGAGAGGAGTATTTCCAAAATGTTCCGCAAGTTACTGAAAAGAAGCATAAATAGCAATCATATCTACACGTACCATAGCTATGAAAAAAAAAAACAATAAAAAACGTTGTTTTTTCCAAGAAATAATCCATAACATTCACAAAAATTGTTTTTTTTTATATTAATTGATCAAAATTAACATGGGGACAAGCCACTCCTTTCAGAAGTTAAACAAAATATACATGCGCTCAAGGTCCTTTTAAAGCCATGGTGGCTGATTGCGGTCATACTGTGTAATTGGTGAACAAACTGTCTTTGTTTAGTAACTATCTTGGTTACGCCTAACCTTTTTCGATTCTTAAGCTTAATCATTTCCTTTACTTCAGATGTAAAAAGGAAAGTTATAATCTTTTATTTTTCTACTCTTTTATCACAAAATTCGTATAAATCGTATCTTTATTGTTTTTAGCTTATCGCATACACCAACAAAATTATCAACAGCAAAATCGATAACTTTCCTTAATACGCTCTACACACACACATAAATCAGTCTTGAAAGATTTAATTTTCAATGTAAACAAAAGTAATAAACTCTTAAAAGCAATAAAAGATGAGCATATTTAAAATACAACAAAAACAAAAAGTGAAAAATGAAAGAAAAAGGAAAGAAGAGCCATTGAGAGATGACGATAAAACGCCGAAAAGTTCAAAAAGTTACGACATAACAAGAAAATTAATTATGAGGACAAAAATGCTGCGCCGCTCCTGAGCTTTTAAGTTTCAATAGAGCAAAAACTTTAAGCACCCATACGAAAAAAGTATGAAAAGAATTACTAAAGATAAAAGAAGAAACAGACACACACACATACATAGGCACATGGTCATAGACGTAGATACACACATACACTTACACTCAGTTATAATCGTGCAAATAAGATTATCTCCATGCCCATTCTAGTATGAGACCATAAAACGATGAATGTGAAAAACGCGCGCTCGCTTATCGAAATTAATATATAAAAACTTTCAGTATAATACAACCAGAGCGAGGGGAGAGGGGAGAGAGTTTAATGGGCAAAGAAGGACTCAAACCTTTGCCGATATATGGTAGAAGTATGTATGAATGTAAGCGACATGAATCTCGGAAGATCCGCATGACTTTCTCACTAATGTGTAGAAGGGCATGGTGGGGACTGGGTGGATTCTTTAAAGTTTGTTTTAGCCACAAATACCCACAGAAGAAATCTTCATTTTATTCAATTCATTCATATTTCTTGTTGTTGTATTATTATTAGAATGTCTGCCATAAGAATAAAAAACAATTTCTCATGATTTTTGTTGCATAGAGCAAACGAAGAAGTAAAAATCTTTAAAAATTTCTGATTATGAGTAGCTGTAGTTTTCTCTAATGTTCGTCCATCCATTCATTTCGTACGTCTTTCTTCAGATCCGTCTGTTCCACACCTCCACGTCTGCCTGTATTATATTTTTTTTCTACGTTATTCTTTCTTGTTGAATGCATTCGCTCAATTCTGTGGCCAAGAAGACGAAGAAGATTTCACTTTGGCGCTGCTGCAGACTGTAATAATGAATGTAAGAAAAGAAGAAGAAAAAAAAACAATAAAGAAAGAAAAAAAATAGAATCGAATTGAAAGGAAAGAAAAGTAAAGGAAAGGAAAAGCCGACATCAATTCAGGGATTAAGGACACTGATTTAATTTACTTTTTATTACCATTAAGTGAGGCCGCGAGGTCTGTGAGAAATTTAACTTAATGTTTTGTGGGACATAAGGAATTTCTTGTGTTGGGTAGAAACTATGCTGATGATGAGGTAGAGTTGGAGACAAGGTGAAGGTCCTTCATGCACACATACACACTTAGTTTTCTGTTGGTTTGTATGCATGTTCCTTATTGATTTTTTTACATACCAATACTCTTGTGTTTGTGCAACACCAGCGCGACCACATTCAGGGGGGTGTTCATTTGCGGCGGGGTTATACTCATTAAGTACGCACCATTAGCGCCGCTACTGATGCTCGCTCGCTTGCTTGCTGCCTGATGCTTGTTACTTTGTGTAAAACGCCCTCGTTATGGCTGATAACTTTCTGCTCTGGCTTCATTTTCTTTCTTTTTTACGCTCGTTTACGATGCTGACAATGACATGACATGATTTCAGTGTTTGCTGTCATTTTTCGACAAAAGCATTTCTGTAACATAGTAGTATTTTTGTTGTTGTTTTTTTGGACATATACGAGTAGGTACTTCTCACTGTTCAAATTCAAATTCAGCTTCAGCTTCAGATTGATGCCAGTGAAAATATTTCTTATCATTCTTAAATATTTTCCTTCTTTCATTTTTGAGGAAATATTAATTTATTTAAATACCCACCTACTAGTAATTTTTACATTTTATATTTAAGCATAAAGTGAAAGAAATTAGAAAATTTTTTCTTTTTATGCTTCATTGCATTGTAAACGTTGTCATGCCCACAGGGACAGGGAATGATATCAGCGTTAACTTTTATGTAAAATTTTTGCCATTCTTTAAGATTTCATTGTAAGTAACGTAAATAGCATTGGATTTAAAATGTTCATAAATTTATTTGTTTTTTTTTTTTTGCTTCAATTTCACAAGAGTGAAAGTTTCATTCTAACTTACCATATTTCAAACATTTTGAAAAATATTGAATGTTCTGTTCCTCAGAATTCATAGTGTTCCAATTTGGCCCGTTATTGGTCATATCCAACTGATTAAAAATAGAACCTTTTCAAATATTTGATATATTTATAAACTTTTATATTCGTTAGCAAAAATGTTTACCATAATGAGAGTAAGGTCGACGTTGTTTTGTCGTTGAGAAATGAACACTGAGTCACAATCTTTTTTTACTGTTGGAACGAATCTACTTCACTTCGATTAAACTGGGGCTCCTTAGCTAAAATCAAAGATATACTGTTTCATTTGATATAAAGAATACTACATTTTTTACTAACTTTTGAAGACATTTTTATTCCGCGGCTTTGAAGTTTTCCAGAGAATGAGTGGGACGCTATTTATAGAAATAGGGGCCCACTTTTTTTTAACGTAAATTGATCTTACGGGTAAAAAAACATTCATGCCCTGTTATCACCAATAACCTGTGACCTTTCTTTATTTTCGTTCTCCTGGAGCTCCAAAAAGATATTTTATCCAGGAAAAATAGTGAAAATAGAATTGAAAATGTAAGAACATACGGGATGTGTAACAAAAGATCAAACTACTAGATTCAGTGACTTACAGATTTTTAACTTGTATGCTTTCACGCACCCACAGCGGTAATGAAAACCTTAGTTTTCCATATTGGCAATATTATTGTATTAAGGCATTATACAAGATTTTTCTTCTGATTCTTAAACCAATCCCTCAAAACGCTGAACGCAGACTGATGTTACCATGTAGGCTTTACACCGTGTATAAAATGCTTACATGCGATCAAAATAACTACGGAAAATTTACAAAGTAAAACATTTCAAAGTTAAAGTGAGAAATTATTTCGGAATTAAAAGAAGCAATTTCAGTAAAGCAAAAACTCTGCCAAAAATTAAGTGCATTACAGAACATTAATCGAATGTAAATGAAAATGCAAGGGAAAAAAGCAGAAATACATAACAAAAAACAAGACCAAGGCAGTACGGAAAAAATACATATTTTGTACGTACAAACATATATTGTATATAAATATAAATTGTATACATACATATGTACTTGTGTGTACATAGTATTTACCTAAGTAAAACATTTTACTTCGAAAAAATAAAAATTTCTTTTATATTACATTTAACTGAAAGTTAAGTGAAAAAAGCCTCCAAACCAAGCTCCGCACTCTCCCCATGCGTTTGCATTGTATTTGCATTTTTGGCAGAGTATAAAAATAAAAATTGTACATACATGCAGCAGAAAAAAGAGTTCAAGAGGCAGTACAAATACACACAAAAAATAAATGGGAGTAACCAAATAAAAAAGAGATGAGGAAAAAGTAGTGAAGAGCGTAGTTATGTATGTACTAAATAAGTAAAATTGCACCGAGTGTTTTTCACTTAACACAAAACAAAAAATGAAAAGAAAAAAAAAAAAGAAAGTGAAAAAACCTCGTAAATTGGGTGCATACATTAAATAGTAGCGCCATAAAAAAACCTAACGAGGTTATTTTAATTCATATTTCTTTTTTTTATGTACAAAACACATACATACACACATACATCCGTATGCAGTTTATATAACTACATTCAATTTTTTATTTTTGGGGGTAATAAAGCAAGCAGCTAATTAGAGCAGAAGGAATATTTATATTTATGTGCCTACAGTAAATTATTTGCCTAAGCAAAATTTAATGTGTGGTCCCTAAAATCTCAACTTCTCCACTTACTTAAATTTAAAAGTTCTTTAAACTTTACAGGCAAAAAATTTATTTTACTTTTGTATGATGGTAAAACAAATTGAAGCTCAATCGAAGCAGAAGCAAACAAATTTTTTTGAGGCGTCAAGCTTTCGCAGCAATTTCGACGACAATTTAATTTCTTTCTTGTTGTCGCTGATGATTTTGTTTTTTCCTTTTTTTTCTTTTGTTGCTTTCTTTTTGTTTTCCTTGAAGCTTAAATCTATTTTGAACTGAAAATTTCCAAAATTGTTTCTTCCTATTTTTCTTTAAATTTGTCTCAAGTTTTTGTTGTTCTTTTGTTTGAAGAAAGCTTCTTTTTAAAAGCGTAAATTAAATTATAACAAGAATATAATATGCCAAAGAATTTATAATCAATTTACATTAAGGATTTTATTTAATTTTTTGTTTCGTTTTGTTTTGCTAAAAATTAAAATCAGCGATTATTTTCTTTCGTGCAATATTAAGTTCCTTTTTGTACTTTAACTACTAAGGAAAGTTCGCAGACTTCTAAATTAGCTCTTTAGCACTAACTCAAAGTCACTTATATGAAAAAAGCTATTAAAAAATAAGAAACCTAATTTATTAATTTTTTATATTATATTTATTGATAATACACAAAAAGCAACAATAATTAAATATAGTAACTTCTGAAGTTGTCTTTTACACATTATCTCTTTAATGAAAAAATTCAAATACACTCACGACTACACGACTTATTTGTAAGATTTTTAGTTATTCCAAATTTATTTTATAATAATTAGAAAGTACGAAGTTTTATTCAATTAATACGAATATAATAATGAATGCTTTAATTTCAAAACTTTAAAAATGCTTCATTGGAAATAATTATACTTCCATTTTAAGAATAATAAGAAAAAATAAAATTTAAAGGTCCCAAGTAATAAAGTAAGTTTCAGATTGGGATTATCACAAATATAGTAATACATGTGACTACCTTAATTCCTTATATTGTCTTCTATTCTATGGTCGTGGAACTCATAAGATTTCTGAGCTCTAATGTTGATATTTCCTTCTAATTCTTTTTTATTTCTGCTCGTAATTAATTTAAACTGGAAATCTGAATGCCCCGTAAACAAATCTGATTAAAAAAACCACTTCAAAACCTTTAAACATTCAGTTTTGACTGCTACTTGATAGATAAAAGTGTCATCTGATTGAATGTTATGCTGCACTTATTAATTTTAACATGAACATTAAAAAGCACCTCTTCCAGAAGAGGTAGATAGTCATGGGAGTTCATTTTACTTCTGACGAAAGATGTTAATATTTTGTTTGAGAAACAAATCGAACTCGTGCCATCAGTCTACCGCCTTAGTAATTTCTGACTAATTCTTTTTCAGATATAATCTACCAAAAAAGGATATAACAGTCAGGAGCATCCAATGTGAACGTTTTTCGTTGCCAAAAATAATCGTTTCGCATTGACCGGTCCATTACAAATGTGATGTTGCAAATTCGAAGCATAGCTTTTTGTTATGAGTGTGTAGGGGAAGCTAACCCTTATTGTTAGAAGTTTACAATCATGCAAAATGTTTTCAATACATCTTGTGAAAATATTTAAATCCAAATCACTTCAAATTTCAGATATAATAAGTTTTTTGAAGCTCGTAGCTTTGACAATCTCCGGTTTTTTCAGTGTATTCATGATTATAAGTCGTCCAAGCCGCTTCATTTTGGCATATATGCCAATTGACGTTTACCACGCCTACATGTGATATGTTGATACTTCATGCAATTTCGCGATTAGACATTCCCCATTTTTTATGAGGCATTATTTTTCCAATTTCTTTCGCAGAAAATGGTTTCCATGCCCCATTTTGCTTGACAATGACTTACAAGTAAAATTTTTCAAACAACTTGTGGCGGAATGTTGTGCAATGTCTACATGCGTTGTCCGTAAAATTTGTTAAAGTAAAGTTTATAAATATCACGATTGCATCATTTGGAAGTGTAATTATTTCCTTCTGGTTAAACATTTGACTTCAAATTAAATCTAGACAAGGACATTAAGAAATTAAATTTTTTTGCATTAATACGTCGCAGTACAAGATATATACAAAGCAATTAACAAAACCTTTAATTTGTCGTAAAAGTGAATTTTCACTGAATATTTTATAGTGGAAGTATATTTATTACCATGGATGTATGTGCACCCATGTGTAAGCTCTTGAGCTTTGCGTAGTTTGTACGGTTTAAGATTAAGCTTTAATACTTTCTGTTAGGCTAGTTGAAACTTTTGTACGACCTCTATCTCCAAGCCCGCCAGTTTTATTACATTGCATAATTGATCGGTCTACCGTACGACTTGGCAAATTTAAAGTCTTTGCAATTTGTCTGGCATTAAAGTTTGGCATTTTTAATTATATAATTAAACTCTAACATTAAGGTAACAGATTCAATTTATTTAACAAAATATATATGCAAACAAACTTACATACGATATTATTTAATTTTTAAAAAAATGTTTCGCGTACGAAAAAAAGAATAATAAAAAAACATTGTAGTCACGTCGGCTGCACTTGCTGCCTTGACTCCCCTAGTTTGGAAATCAAACATTTTTATCCCCTCCGCCGCGCTGAGCCGCTCCGCTTCGACTCCCAAACAAAGAAAAAACTTTTTCCTGCTAAACTAATGAAACATCGTAACTCGCATACATCGTCAAACTAATTAGAAAATATTTTTATGTTACTTTGCAATTTCTCTCTCTCTCTCTCTCTCTCTCTCTTCAACACATACACACCCTTTCACGCTCATACTGGTTTTCTATATCGTATTTACCCAGCAAAAAAGTTTGAAACTTTGCAGTTGTAAAAAAAAAAGTTCATTCAAAAGTTTTGAGTTTTAAAAAACTGATTATAAAACTAGTTTGAAATCCATTGCAAATGCTGAAATATGCCACAAAATATTTACCACTATTCGGCTCACAAAATTTGTGTGCAGCTCATCCATCCGCTTATAGAATTATTTTGGGAAATTGAAAATCTACTCGATAAGCGTAAAGAGGATGTAATTGTCACGGTTCCAAAAACGGAGATTTAACAATCCGAAACAACTGGCGAACGATTTTATTGTTCAATATTTGAGTGCGTTTGTTGGCAAAGGTAACCTATCGTATACTGCACTAGAGAGGATGATCAGAGTAACAAGTGTTGAAACTGGAGCCTTGTGGAGAGCCCAAGTTAACAGCGGCATCTTTCCGAGGTTCGGGTTCGGCTTTAAACTGTAGGTTCAACTATGAGATATTGCAATGGGCCGTTCAGACCTTAGTGCGTCTTTTGACAGCCACTTCAACCTAACCTAACCTTCTATTTTTGTTTACATCAGCAGTTTACTGTAAAATAGACTCACTAAGAATAACTTGCGACAATTTTCTTGCAGGTGTAAACTCCGCCTAAAAATTCATATTGGGAATTAGATCTGCCATTATTATTATTTCAAGGAAAGACGACTCGAAAGCCAGGCACTGCGACCTATAAGATCAATTGTACCAAAGCTCCAAGAAAGAAAGAAAGGAAGAGAGAAAGAAAGATAGATAAGAAACATACCCAAGCTGAGAATCGAACTCGGGTTTCCAGAGACAAGAGTCTGGCACGCTGCCACTAGACCACAGTGGCGATGGTAGGACCTAAATTTTAACGCCGACTCCGAACGGCTGTGGTAATTTTATCAGATGGTTTGCCATTACCAACTTGTGCACATTCTAATAATTCTCATCCACTTCATATCGATAGTGGATATAAGAAGTTTATGAGAATTAACCACCATACCAAGACGGGAATCGAGCCAGCAACCTTCTGGATGAAAGTCTAGTGCACTATCTATCTATCTAGACTATCGAGGTCGTCTAGATCTGCCATAAACACCTGGAATATTTTTACTATCAAGGCAGCACCATACCATACGAAGACAAAAAAAAATCGCAAAAAGCTTTCAGTAGTTAAAATTCTATCTGGAAATCAAAATAATAGTTTTAGCTCCAATATCAAGTTGACAATACAACATGGAATGATGCACCAAGAGATATTCAGGCTCATAAAGTACTAGTAGATAATTAGTGCGTAAATTACTTAGAATTTTCTGTTCTTAAGTAATCTCAAACACAAAGTTGTGGTATAAACTGTGCAAAATAGAATCGAGATATGAAAACGCAATCAAGTCGATATTGGCATTTGTGTTTTCACTAGGATCAAACTAAAGTTTAAGCATGAGTGTTATAGAGGCTTTGCGTTTAAATTTTCATTATGAGGCTTCTGAAGTATATGTACTTGCCGACTATGGAAGCATTTTTTAAATTGAAATTGAAACAATATACATGTAAGGTTTTTAAAAACCGCATGGATGCCATAAATGATCCCCAACTATAAAGTCCAAATAGGTATTAAAACAGTGCACCTAAATCCAAAGTCCTAGTGACAACCAATCGCATAACTTTTTTGATCCCTATACTTTTAAAACTGAATTTATGATACCGTTTAAAATAAATAAATATAGTAGGTAGAGTTCGGGAACTGCTGCTATATGTATGTGTCTTATTATGCTGAACTGAATTGTATACAATTGTTTGAAGAGAGCTCTGCTAGCACCGCAAAAGGTTTGTGATTAGGGAAAGGCAACTGGTTGCCTTTCTTGGACGATTAGTCAACGTTTTTTACCTTCATAGCGCAACTCAACAAGAAAAAATCTCGGAGGGCCGGCGGAATTTACAGGAAAAATGGATTTATGACTTCTAAATTACCTTCTCAGTGTGTGATAATACATTAGTGATTTGGTAAGAAATAGCAAAACAGCTTTTGAGATTAGGTTGTTTTGAGAAAAGGGTGGTATGAAACCTCTTCTCCTTCCTGCACTTGTCCCTGATCGGAACCGTTAATTCATGACAGTACAATACCATGCCAATGCCAATGTCATAAGTAAACGAAATTTATGTTTTATATTTTTTAGTGAGATCGAGGGATCAGGGGCCTATTTTGATATTTGGGTGCCAACATTACTGTTGTGTCTGTATGTCATTATTCTAAGCCATTTACGTCGTAAGTAAATTTTCAGGGAAATTTATATCAAAAAAAAAAGGTTGGTGTAAAGCCACAAAAAGAAAAGCTTTTTATAATAAACAATTCCTGCCCAGACTGTCAACACCTGCCCAGACTGCAGCAGTAGGCTTCACCGATCACCTATTTTCCTGCCCACTACATCCAACAGACTTAGTCCAACTCTCCCCACTCAAACGGGCCTGGGCCTTTACCTAACACTTGATACTAATTAAAACACATTGAGAACGTCTTGACTCTATTCGTAAATGCTATAACAACTCTTAGTCGGTTTATAGCCACCTAACTAGTTCTGCATAGGTCATTGCAGGTCGGACTTTAAGTCAGTAGAGAGAAACCATCATTTTGGGATGATGTTTCTGGTAGTTACGCAAATTCTTTGGCCATCTATTGAGGTACGACTATCTAAGATTTTCTTAAAAAATCGACTGTTTCAGCATAAAGTGTTTAGCACGATGAAGTCTACCAGCTTCCCTTTTTCTTCTTAAAAGTACTAAGTTCTGTTTTTTTCTGAATTCGTATACAAAAATTGTCTTTGAACGATTATAATTTAATGTTGATTTGCATCCATAAGCTTTTAGGCAGCAAAGAAGATAGCCAACAACAATCAACCAAAAAAGTGTGGTGGTATTCTACATTGGACATTCTCGAGTGGTGGAAGAAAACTAAAGTTTATTCTGTTATCTAGCGTTCATTTTATTCATTCAGTAGTAATAGACGTAATTTTGAATCTGCTTCTTTTTCTTGAAAAGCTTTTTTGATAAAGTTAAATTTTGTATGATTAAAGGTCCCTTTTAGAAATCATTTCTTTTGGATTCATTACATTTAAATGTATTCGTTTTAAGCCAACACTTTCTGCTGGGTGCAATACGATTTGCTCATACGAATTCATACAAATGCAACTGTGAATATTTTCTGATTTAGAAAAAAGTTTTGTGTGTTCACGCAAATCATTTGAAACTTTTTCTACACTCTCTCTGTGTAAAACTCAAATTGCACGTGCAGAATTTGTTGCATTTTAATTTTTCCTCTTTTTTGTTTTTGAAAAAATAGTTTCAATTTTTTTAAAGTTTCAATTACATTCAAAAGCGTTTCGGAATAATTTCACTAACGTTTACATGCCAAAGTGTGCATGCACAATTTTTATTGGCTTGCTGTAAGTGAGTGTAAGTGTGTGTGTGTGCGTCAGTATATATGTATGCGAATGCTGTGAAAACATCAAAAATGCATCTAATTTATGGTGCTCCATTTAAACTTCAGTGAAATTGCCAAAATTTTCATAAAATTTTCATTTTAGAATACAAGAAGATACACAATCAAGTTTATTACAGCACTTTTCGTTCTCTTTCCATGACAACGACAAAGAACGAAACAAAAGGAAAAAAAAATATTATATAAATACAATATGTATATAGAGTATATATTTATGTAAGTCTGTATATAATATAAAAAAGGGCATTCTAGAGTCTGGTTCAAAGAAGAAGCTACTTGTGTCGCCTTTGTTGCCATCATTGTTGTCGCTTGACACATTGTTGTCGTTGTTGTAAAAAAAAAAACAAAAATAACAGCAACAACAATAACAACCATGTCGTAGAAGACACTCCAAGCAAGTGACAAAGCGCAAGGACATACGAAACGCACAACAACAAAAAGGAATGGAAAAACAAAATCCGGGACAAAAAAGAGGACAATCAAAACTGATACCGTTGATACTGACGTTTGCCCATTCATGCCCACTCCTGCCACTTACTTTATTTATGCCTTGCCGCCATCTGATAGGATAGTAGTCGGAACGGGTAGAGATGCTTCCACGCTCTCTCGCTCGCCGCCGTCAAGGCTAAAGATGCAAATAGAGGAGTTCATTTTAGTTTTGGAACGATACAATATGATATAAATTTGAACATTTTTAATGTTGCCCGTAAATAAAACAAAATGAAGCAACTCTGCTGCTGTGTTGTTGTTGTTTTTTGTTTATTATATTTTTTGTTTTCATTTTTTCTTTACATACATAAAAGGAAAATGTTATAAAAAAAGCAATGCGCCGTGGTAGTGGCGGCTACAGTAACCGCTGCCTCTGTTACTGCAGCAATAAAAGACAAACAAACAAAAAAGTGGACGGACTGAGAGACAGGCAGACAGACAAACTGATAGACAAAAACAACAACTCTTAACTCCTTTGAGCTGCTGTTCCTATCGCTGCTGCTGCTGCTACTGCTGTTGCTGCTGCTTTGTTGCATAAAATTAAAAAGTTTAATTTCCTGTTGGAAGCTTTGAACAACGGCAGCCAACAAGCAACAACAAAATAAATAAAAAAAATTATAATAAAAATTGAATAGAAAATTTTAAGCGGGCAAGTTGGCGGTAAGTTTTGATTGTGCTGAGGAGACAACTCAAAGAACGGACGAGATAAGGCAAGTAGGGATATATGTATGTATGTGTGTATGTTTGTATGTTTGTACATGTACACAACAATGTACAGTGACATTTAAAAGTTTTTTCTTCCTGTGGCGAACAAAACGGAAGAGACACACAGAAAGAGAGAGTGAGAGGGGGAGAGACAAGCGCAATCTTTCTGTAAAGTGTTTCTTTGTAATTAAGCAATATTACTTACATCGAAAATTTGGTCGGGGTACGAGAAAAAGTTTATCTCCATCGATTTAATACTTTGCTAAAGTAACTCAAGTTATGCGCGGTTTATAGTCAAAAGCATTGTACACGGTGGACCTACCATTTGATGATTCTTCGAGCTCCAAACAAGAATCAACAAATATATCATTCTGTTTTTGTATTGAGCTCATTTCTGGATTCTTCTGGGAAACAACTTTTGAACTGAAACATCAAACCAGTCTACAATGTGTTAAAAGCGTCGTATTTTAGAAAAATTATGTGTCTGCAAGCACTCAGAGTAGAAGTGTTTATTAGAAAATTGTTAGAAAACACTTATAAAACATTCTCAAGTTTTTGCAGTCCTCTTCTCTCTATTGTTGTTGTTGCTTTTCCTCTGTTGATACTCTCTACACTTATCGGCACAAACACGACGCAGTACACGTATATAACACATAAAAGGAAAGTTCAGTTATGTGCAATCAAGCCGAGACTTCTATATCGACTCTCTCACTAAAGTACATGCGATAAAACTGCGAGAAGTCGTCTCTCTACTCGACTGTATGCTGCCGAATAACAACTGCATAACTTCGTTTCTTACTGGTTTTGTTAGAGTGCAACAAAAACAAATCGTGACCGTTGTTGTTGAAGCTTTTGCGCTCTTCCTCTTTCTACATATATCTGCACAATCATGACGTAGCGCACGTATATAACACATGAAAGGAAAACAGCTATATGCAGCCAATCTCTCTCTCTCACTAAAGCACATTGAGATAAAACTGCAAGAAGTCGACTCTCTGCTTGATTGTATGCAGCCGATCCCCATATGACTTCGTTTGCCAAACACTAACAACAGCATAACTTCATTTCGTATGAGTGCAACAACAACACGACTTCCGTTTAAAAATTTTCGATTTACCCTCGCTAAAGAAGTCTTACTTCAAAAACTGAGTAGAATTAGATGACAACAATCTTTTAGTTTCTATTCTATCAAAATATATGACATTTGCAACAGTAAAGGGAGGAAGGGTTGTCCTCAACCCTTCCTTCTAGGATCGAAATACTATTCCTAAGTATTTTATATTAAAATAAGAGCTGATTCTCAAAAATATCAGAGTTTCATATTTACTATGTACTTATGAAAACTTCTGGCAAAACACTTTAAACACAAATTTTAATTTAAAGACTTAGTTGTCTGGCAAAAGACAGTGGGAAACTAGTTTAATAGCAGTGTTCTAGAAATTTTTTCCATCAAAGTTATATGCCTGAATTTTTTAAACAAATTTTATTCCAATTCTAGATCATATATTTAGGCAATTGATAAATTAATTCTATGTCAACATTGAAAAGAAATCAATTCACGTTCGTTTGACGAGCGTAGGCGAAAATATTTATCTGATTTGCCTGCGCCATACATAAGCTTTAAACTGCTCATTTAGATTTCGATTCTAAAGTTTTTGTTGAATATATAAGTTGATCCAAACTTGTTGATCTCCTACTTACTCTATACATATCTCAACCATTAATCGTTTTTCCTGAGTTGAAAAAACTTTTGGAAGGAATGAAAAACTTAAGCCCAAATATGAAAAAGGAAATTAAATTATGTATGAAAATTAAAAAACTAAATTATGTACTGAATGATGAAGAGACTTAGTCGACTTCTGGGAAAGTCAGAAAAACATGATAATAGAATAGTTTTGAAGCCAAGAAAATTAGGAAACCATTTTTCGTTAACTGTAAAACCTAACGGTTCCAACGTTGGCGTACAGAATTTCTCACGTTGTCCATGGCTACAGATGAAATGAGGATCACTTTTCTTCACAAGCCTAATAGAGATAACGAAAGAGGAACTAATGGTTCTTCCAGTTATTATCTAGAAAACCAAAAAGGTTTAATAGGGATAGTACACTGATATTAAATGGAAATCAAGGATAAGGAATTATTCCTCCTCTTACAAAAATCGAGAGATCCCAAATTTAATATAATTTTTCAGAAGTAAACAAAAAAGAAACTACCAATTAAATTAATAAGAAGATATTTTAGCAGACGATAATGTTCACGTACTATCACCCAAATCAGAGATGTGGCCCACAGATCCAGTTCTGATTAGAAATGAAATGGATGTTCCGTTTAATATGTTCTTAGATTATTGCTCTTTCGTTTTGGTTTTTACTTTCTTCATTTGGAGTTTTGTTGTATTATATCGTAGAGATGGCGACCATGAAAGGACAATGTTATGGCAAAGTTAAAAAATATCACCGATAACTCAATTTTGACAAGGCAAAATTTATAATTGATTTTTCCATTGTTTTGTTTTATTTTTAGTCTAAAGTACTAAAGAGTCCCTATGGGCAGACATAGGATAAATACTCAGAGGAATTCACAGGTCGATAAGCAAGTAATGAATTTCATCATGTTCTCTAACTCATAACGGCTTTAGCCACTCCCACATTTGCACATATTTGATGTCCAAAGTCAATTCCTTTTTCTTTGTTTTACTTTATAATTAATTACAATTAATTAAATATGAAAGCTTAAGCTGCTACTAAGCATCATTTTCTAAGTAATTACAAACTTCTATACATATGTATATATGCGTAATTATTTTAGATTTCAAGTAATGGAAGCCTAAAATTAATGCAAAATATAACTGCAGTTGTGTATGTATGTACTATACATATGTAGTTATGTATCTCTACTTGTGAAGACCAATTAATAAATGGCATATTTACACCTGTACACAGGTACATGCACACATACACATACTCAAAAGTAGTTATAGACAAACGAAATATACTGCAGCTTTGGCAACATCATCAAGAATTTCCGCTTGAACACTTAATGACTGCATACCTACAAGTATAGCACACATGCATACAAATGCAAAGCTAAGAAACACTTGTATGCATTTATTATTTGTGTGTGTGTGTGAGTAGTCGTACATGCTTAATTCCGAATCGTATTGTTTTCAGAATGCTGCATGAATATTATCACATCATGAACACATACAAGTTCAATGTGTGCTCTTATGTTTGTATGTATGTATGTGTTTACTTATATATTAATCGCATTAATGCCAATTTTGTACATTTAGCACAATGAAAAGCCTTGAAAAGGTTTGAAAGCCTGTAATTGGGGGTGAGCACCTACAGTGAACAGCGACAGACATTTGAGTATTCTTAAAATTACTTTACAAAACAAGTATTCGAAATTTTAATCAAATACTTCAAATGATAAAATTTTATTATATTTAGTATTTAAATACTTCAAACTTTTTCCAGATACCGAGAAAGCATCATGCAATAATTTAAAATTTAATTAATGTTATTGCATTCCATGCTCATGCTATTCTGATCTCATCTCATTCATTTTCAGTTTTACATTGCATTCGCAATTATTATTAAGTCAACATCTTCAAAGTGCAAGTGCAAATGAAAGTCTGTATGCGTGTATGTATGTATGTATCTATCTGTGCCCGTATTACTGTATATCTGCCTGTATCTCTCTCATTTTAATGTAATTACTCAAACCCAATCAATTTGCATGGCTTTATTCTACTTAATCCTGTTTACATATAATTTCATCACCCACTCATACTTCTACATTCATACATAGGTAGACAGACATTAAGTAAGTACCGATTTCCTCCCACATACACCGACCGACACTATTGTACAATTGGAATTCATACGATTCGCTGTACTAAAGTAATGATTGCCTCACTGACTGACTGGCATTATATAAATGCAGCAAGCAGCAGTTAGTTGCACGTCGTTTACGTTTTCATTTCGTTTCCGCTTTCGAGGCGACCGAAAGCTTTGTTATAATTTCTCTATTTGCACAAATGGCTTTCATATCGATTGGGAACGATTATTGAATTAACTTTAACACTGTTTGTCGGTTAAACTCATCTAGTTTATCTGTCTGTCTCTTTGTCTGACTGGCAGTTAGCTTGTATGTCCCTTTGCCGTTCAATTCTTCGTTCGATTTCAACAACGCTTCCTTTGTTTGTCAATGCCTTTCCTTCGGGTCGTTTACAGCCCTTACTTGCATTTAGAGTGCCGTACTCCCCCCTCAGTTAGTGTGTAAGTGTGTGCATTAGTAAGCATACTTATAGTATACCTATATTATATGTGCATTTATGTGTGCGCATACACACAAACTTTATAAGTATTTACATTCTAAGTGAATTGTTTGCTTGCGTTTTAACGCAAATGCAATTATTGTTTGTGGTTTACTTATATATGTAATTGTATAAGAATGTATGTATGTAAATAAATGCACACACTCTCACACACACATACACATTCGTAAATAAAGATTTTGGTATACTGTGAGCATGTAAGTATACGAGTAATATATATGTTTATAAGAACATTTGCTCCAAGGCAGAGAGCACTTTGAAATGTGCTCTTTTAAGTAATTGAAAGTTACCGATCATTAAAATAAAGAAAACAACACGTTTCCTAGTTCATTTCATATTGATTTCAAATGCAATATTTTGAAATACGAACAAAATTAATTAAATGGACGTACACTGCGACCCGAATATCCATGATGCCCATCACGAATTTGTAGTAACCCAATAGAAAATTTTAGAACTAGGTCTACTTCGAGATATTTCTATATGGAAACTTTTTCTTTCTTATATTCATTCGTGCTTTCAGATTTTAATGATGCTTTTCTGAACCAGAAGCATCGGAATACAAGAATGCAAAGATACAGGATTCGACGGACTTAGCAAACGAACCTGTTTTTCACCAGTCATATTTTAAATCAGCTACAGATCTGAGATATTTTTCAAACTTTTGTTTGACTGTTGAGCTGGGTGAACTCACTGTGCAATGGGGAGTTTATGGCTTGTAACAGCTCATTAATATTTTTATTTTTTCCACGCTGCTGGGTTGCCCTTACATAAGTAGTTTTTCGAACTCGAAATTAATTATTTTTAATAATAAAAAGAAGCTTTAAAAGAACAAAAGATCATACTTCCCTAATTAGTTCCATTCAATCACTTTAATGTCGTGCTATTGTATGTGAATTTTAAATGTATGCATTAACGACAACACAAAAAATAATCAGCAAACTTACGAAATTTTATTTGTCATTATTTAGTAAAAAATATTTTTATGACCAGCTTGCAATAATGTCATAAAATTATATGACAAAACTCAATACTTTCATATTCCATACTCATTGATGTCATTTGAATCATGTTGCGAATAAAAATGTACAAAGAAAAGAGAGCAAGAGAGTTTCGCAAAATAATCGCCACTTAATGTTGAAATAAAAATATCGCAACTAAAATTAAACTACTTACTTATGTACTTATGTACGAATGTACATATTCGAAAGGAAATTTTATGTCATCATCTTGAGGAGAAGTTTTTCCCATATACACATGCACACAAACATACATACAAACATAAAAAAGCTGATAATGTTGTTTGAATAGTGATAAGTCGAACTAATGATAAGAAAATGTAATAAAGTTTTTTTTTTCTTTTTCTTTACGTTGCTTTGTATATTTATGTCATCATCGAAGTGATGCAACTATAAAATCGAATAATGTCAGTTTTTTATGTGGTCGTATCAGCAGTCAGCAGAAAGTTCTTTTAAATGTAAAAATGCTTACATTGGCAATTAGTTGAAACTACAAGTATGTAGCATATACCACAGCGCACAAACTACAGTGGCTCATTCATAAATTATTGCAAAACTCATTCATAAATTATTTAGCATAGAGTGAAGAGAGTGCTCTGCATACAATTTATTACATTTCATCAATGATATTGCATAATAAATTTCGAACGCATAATATTGACTCAAATTCATTCAATTTACATGAATCTACTTTAATTTTAACTTCACTAATACATACATACACACTAACATAAGTACATATTAATAATACCTCTACCACTACATATAACATATTTCCTTTTCCCTTTTCTATTTTTGCATGATGCTTAACCACAATTGAAAGAAATCGCATTTATATTAAAGTGTATACATGTATGGGTATATATGTGTGTGTGTGTGTGTGTAACCTAAATAAAATTGAAACCCAAAAAACGGAATTGAAAGAAAATTTATGCAAATTATGTCACGTTTCTTTGCGAAGCTGCCTTTTTTCTTTATTTTCTCCTTCTTCAGTTTTTTTTTTTTGATATTTTTCTTAATCTTGTTTTGAGTTTTTTGAGCTGGTAACGCGCTTTTCGACGAAAGCGTCTGTAAAGTATATCATTATTTAATTTAATGTAAAATAATTAGCATGAGCGGCAAGCTTTTTTCAACCGGCTTCTTCATCCAACTTGATTCGACTTTTCATGGTCTCATTCATTCATAGTGACGTTGACTGATTTTGTAGCGCACGTACTATTTCAGTGATCGAAAAAAAAATTTGCTTCACGAAGTATGTGAAAAGTGAATGAGAAATTGAAGAAAGAAGTGGCAGAAGAAAAGATAAGTATACTTATACAATATAAATTGGAACTACTTATGTTGACAATCATGGAAATCTATGAATATGGTATGTAGTATCTACATTACGCAAGGTGGATTTATATAAAGACAGATTTCTATAGTTTTGGTGGCATTGGTAAGGACTTTTGAGGGATATGTAAATATATATCTTCGATTATATTCATCTAGTTATTTGCTCATTATTTATATTTCGATCAAGAAGTACCTATGTATGCTGCATAAATTTTCGTGAATTTATGTGCACAGAGAATTTTGTATACTTAATTTAGCAAAGGTTAATGTTTACACTTCGTATTGGAACATTTTTATCAATTTCTAAAACAATCGAGAATTCACTTACTCAGAAGCCCAAAATACTAAGATACCGTCTTAAAAAAGATATTGCATTCAATTCATGCGAAAATTGCTTCATAATTTATCGGTTTCATTCCTGTTTCCTTAAGCATTGCTATTACGAAAAGTATTTAGTGATTTTAGGGGAATACAAAAATTTGTTCATTTTATCTTATGATGAATTATGCACATGTTTCCTCCTTAAAATGTCTTAGTCTCATTCTGTGGTTTGCCAAAGTAAAAAAGTCAAATGGCTTTTTAAAGCCATTGTGATTTTTTAAAAAAAATGAATTTAAATTTCCCGGCAAAAATTTATTATTGGAAAAACCAAAAAATTTTGTGTATTGGTTTTTTGGTTCATCAAACAGCAAAAGAGGCATGCTGTAAAAATTTTGCGGGAACTTCAGAGATATCGGCAGCAATGTAGAATTGACAAAAAATTATTTAAGCAAATTTGTTTTTACGAAATATAATTTTATTTGAGTAATAACTTTTTACTGCTAAACCATATTGAAACAGAAGTCGAAAACGACTCATCTCGAATTTTCAGCCAGTTTGGTTTTTTTTTCGAAATATATTTTTGCCTTTACAAATTAATTATATTGAAATTTTACTTTCTGCTTCAGAACACAACTTCATTTAAGCAAATAAAATTATTTTCTATTTTTATTCATATTAATGCCTTTATTTTTAATGTATTTTTAACACTTTAACTTGGTGTTACAATAAAAAAGGAATTATCTATTATTAATTTGATAGTTCTAATGTATATCCAACATGAAACATATCAATGTGACATTTTTACCGTAAAATTACTAAATATTTGTTCTACCTCACTTTGAAAATGACTTTATAAAATATTAAATTTAATTGACATTTATTTTAGTGCTTCTGATTTTGTCCAGTAAATCATATGTTGTAAATATCCAAGATTTTAAAATGACCATCAATCAAAATCTTTCCCGGGCGCCATGCACTTGTAGTATTTATTTTTTGTATTGATAAACCATTTGTATGACTGTATACTAAGAAAGTTTAAAAAAAGTATTAAGATTTAGATGTACTACCAAGAAATAAAAAATTGTGGATAATAAACAATTTTGTTTTGAAAGTATAGGTGCTGAAAAATTGAGTTTATTTGTGTTATTTTGAGCTGATCAACTGAACTAACGAATGATCCTTTAATTTTAATCCAAAAAAATCAGATTTTGATTGCGTACATCAAGACCATATGAAATTTATGTGAAAGTAGAGGTAAAATATATCGTAACTATGAAGTCCATTTATTCGTAGTTGTAAGTTCTTTTCATTATGTACAAATTTAATATTTCAAATGAAATTTCAGTATGTACTTTGCACCGAAATTGAAACTTTGACATTTGTACAAAGTAAAACAAAATCTTCATGCACTGCAAATGCCTCAAATTGCTTAAATATGATCACAATCTCAAGCTGGTGCTGGATTCAGGATCAAAAACAAAATCAAACTAAGCTGAAAAAATTTACCTTTGGATCCACTACTTCATCGGACAAAAGACTCTATTATAATCCACGGTGGGTTATGCTCTTTATTTTTTCTCTTCTTAAATATTCTCTCTCTTCTCTTAGGGAATTTGCTTTTCTTTCCTCTACATGGTCAGTGGATTGAGTACTATGGAAACTCACTTCCAGAGCAATCTAATCAAATAAAAAATAACCTATAAATGCAGTATAATTTATTTAAAAATTCTAGTATTAGATATTTTGTAATCTTTTTTATCAATATTAGTTTTTATTGATAATGTCAAATTTTTTATTTCTCAAAAATCAACATCTGTATTTTGCAGAATATGTATCTCAATTGAAACTTATCACGTACTTATCTATGTTTGTTTGAAACATACATACATAGTACAAGTGTATACAGGAATATAATATATCAATATCCCTTTCTTGTTGCTAAGTGCGAGTATAACTACAAAACATACACACACACTCACACATATCTCTTATACATATTAAATAGTCAAGGACTTAGTGACAGTCAATACAAAGTGTTTGTTGTCTATTGCAATAGTACATCAATATGTATGTATGTATATATGTTCTATACTCTCATACATACACACATATGTGTTTCCTTCTTCATGTCCTTCAAATGGTAGGCAAGGTAGTTTACTTTTAGGGGAGGATCTAGTGTTTGAGAAGAATTTTTGTTCAAAAATTTATGTGGACGCTGCATTCGAGAGATGATTGATTTACTACTGGTAGGCCATTCATGTGTCTGCAATACGACGATTGAGCTCTTTTTCGTATTTCGTGTGTTTTTCGTCTTTCCGCAAGGACTATTTCCTATTTCTGCATTAAGTATCTAGGGTTTTTTCGTTTCATTGGTTCAATATTTACCTTTTCAAGAGAATGTGTGCTGTGTGTGAGAGTGTAAGGGTTTTTTTTTTTAAACAAATTGATGTTTAATATGTTTGCATAGTGAAAGTTTTCACTCTGCATACATAAAAGCATATTAAAAATTTAGTATACATTTAGGAGCTAAAGCTGATGAAAGTTGCTCGTTTTCTATTTGTTTTTTTTTTTTTTTTTTATTTTATTTGGAAAATATGATTTTGATGAATTGTATGAATTTGCCGAAAGGAAAAAGGTTACATTTGCAAACTTTATTTTGTAAAGAAAAATTATAAAAATTTATAAAGTTTATGTTCCTAGGTTTATGAAAATGTGAAAGCAGCTGCCATTTTACATTTTCCTAGACAATTTATGACTACAATTTATTTTGATTGATAAGGTTATTTTTGTTTAAGAAATTTGATAATTCAATCGTAGCTCTGTAGAAGAAAAAAACACGAGTTTTTATTTTACCCTTTCCCTCCAAAACTTTTGCCATTAAATTCAAATTCAATTACGGTTTGCAAACTCCTTTAATTTTCTATCAATTAAAAAGGTGTTGCAGTAAAATAATTCCACGAAATTAAATATACATATTCTATAGACTTGAGGAGAACGCCTTCGTTCTGTTTCTGCTTTCATGAAGGTCCTTCAACAAATTGTCACAGAAAATTAATTCCACTAATTATTGTGTGTGAGTTTAATCGTCGTCGATGTCGATATTATTAGCGTTCACTTGCTGTTGCTATTTATTTATTTGTTTATGTTAGTGTGTGAATAATTCCATGTTTGAGTGTGTGTCTATATTTGTGAAGTGTTGGTTGTACAACAACAATTACAACACACACGCACACATACACATGTCTACACACACTTTCATGACCAAATATACTCTTATGTCCTAGATATTTTCATAAATTGTTAACAGCGTAAATTGTATGCAAAGACTGCACTTATGTCTGATTAAATTAAATTTACAACGTAAATACCCAGTGGCTGAGAAGGCGCATGAGAAGTGATTCCGACGCGCATCTTCGCAATAATAGAAGCGTACTATGCATATGGTCTGGGTCTAGTGCAATGCTGTGTGTGAATTGTGTAGTAATTGGTTGCATCTTATTAGTTGGAGAATATGCTGCTCTAACTCCGACCCCTTTTTGAGGTTAGATTCAAAAAAATATGTGGTTGCAAAGCATAGACTGTCTTAGACCCGAAACATTTTTGGTACACCTTATACACACACAGCTTGAGATTTTCTTCCACTTCAGACCTCATCTTGTTTTATTCAAATTTTCCATATTATCATCAGAAATTTTTCAATAAATAGCTAAATTTTTATTAAAAATGTGCATTAAAAGAGAAAGTCCGAATGGAAGCAAGACATGTTTTTTATATCAGATCAAATTCAGAAACAAACGTCATACAATTTGATATTTTTTAAGCACTTTCTCACTATACTTATAAAATACTTGCCTTCTCATGCCATCAATAAGAAGCTTAAAGATATTTTAGATTATACTAAATTTAAGTTCTTCTAGTCTTCATGCATAGGTCTTTGCTTGAACATGAACTTTTCATCAAAGTTTATTGGCGAACTCTGAACTGCTGACATTTTAGGAAAAAGGTTTAATTTCTGAAGTCAACCATGATTTAGGAAGGCCCGAATTCAAGCATGAATTGTGTAAGGCTGTTCGATTTTTCTACTGGGTATACACACATTCATACATATGATTCAGAACATACACAACGACACACATGCATACACTTTAACATACACATATGCAGAGAAGCACACATAACAATAATTGTTAACTTTGAGTTTAATCAATGGTGGTTGTAGGCGATGTTGAATTTAATTAGTTATCGAAATGATATCGTTGTCGTCGTCATCGCCATCGTCGTCGTCGTCGTCGTCGTCGCTGCGGCAAAGTAATTTGCATATTTGTATTGTTCATTAAAATGATAAAATTTTAATTAGAAGCCGACATTTTAATGAAATTAAAGGCAGAAACTCAAATCGTGTTAAAATCATGTTCAAAAATTGTAAGTATAATAATTACTTTATTTTGGATGTTATAATAAATAATCTGTGTATTTAAATGTATAATATATAATTAAAAATCCCAGCCTTCTAAATGTCTTGGTTTACCTAATATAAGAAAACTTCGCAGAAATTGATGAAGGCTTTCATTCGAAATCAAATCAAAAACCTAATTTGGTAGTATTTAGGTCTTTTCTACTAGTCTGATAGATACCTATCGATGCCTTACAGTGAAAAGGCGCTAAGCCCTGCATCGAAGAGAAATTAAAAATTAAATCAAAATTAGAAGGCGTGGGGTTCGCCTCTATTATCTAGAGAACGAAAAGACTCACCGTGTTGCCGTATATATTATTGGACGGGTTATTAGTCACTTACAATTTGGTAGAAGTTAACGATTTCTTTATTTATTTTTGTCCTCGTTACAGGGTATTTAATGTTCCGTCAAATGTTAAATTAATGTTGCTTCAATCTCTAAGTACTAATAACTTTGTCTAAAAACATTTAATGCCACAAATCGGTTAGCAGTTTTGATTAATGATTACTTAGTTTAAATAAAAAATAAAAAGCGGATGTGTCTGCAGGCACTCACAGTAGAACTGAAACTTTGTGGTTTATTTAAAACTTATTAGAAAAGATTTATAACAAATTCTGCTGAAGTTTTTGCAGTATTCTTTTTTAAATTTTGTTATTACTTTTTTTCTGTTGGTTCTCTCTACACTTATTGGCGCAAACACAACGTAGTACACTTGTATAATACATGAGAGGAAAGTTCACGTATATACAATCAAGCAGAGCCAGGTTTGCTCTCTCACTAAAGCACATGAGATAAAACTACGAGAAGTCGACTCTCTGCTTGATTGTATGTGCTTGATTTATAACTTCGTTTCTTACTGGTTTCGTATGAGTGCAACAAAACGCGATTTTTCACGTGACCATTGTCATTAAAGCTTTTGCACTCTTTCTCTTTCTATTTTTTGAAGCTTTTTTTCTGTTGATACTCTCTACAACTTACCGACACAAACACGACGTAGTACACGAATATAACTCATGAGAGGTAAGCAGCTATATGCAATCAAGCTCTCTCACTAGAGAAGTTGACTCTCCGCGTGATTGTATGTAGCCGATCCCCACATCACTTCCTTCTCTAAACACTAACAACAGCATAACTTCGTTTCTTATTAGTTTCTACAACGACTCGATTTCTGTTGCAAAATTTTCGATTTACCCCCGCTAAAGAAGTTTCACTTCAAATAACTTTGAAAAATTATTAATTTTTTTCTTAAGTTTTAATTATTAATAATTATTTAATTAAGTTTTATTACATGAATTCATTTTTTCTTATTTTTTTTTTTTTTTTTTTTGTGAATTTGATATAAATAAAAAATTAATTAAAATGATTCTTCTTTCAAAAACTATAAGTTTTATTGAATTTATCTTTGGAAACTTTGGAAATGAAATGGGTGTCTGAATCATTCAGGAGGAGTTGGGTTAGTTCCATATTTTCACTTTCAGAAAAATGATTACAGCGTAAGAACGGTAGCCCATAAATCAAAGGTTGATATTGGAAAAAGCTAAGATATTTAATGCTTTTATTAATATTATATTAATATTATATAAAAGGGTGTCACTTTCACCTCATTTTGCTTGTCATAAAATGTAATTGATTCCCTGCTTACTAATATTTTTTTGTAACTCCAAAAATAACTATAAATATTCTTAGTTAACAATGCAAAGGAATACATACAAAATCTAAATCTAAAATGAAATATCAAATTGAAAATATTATTATCTACGCCTCCAACTTAAAACAAACTATTTCTTTCCTAGTATTTAAAAAATAGATAAATTTTCCAAGTAAATGCTTATTTCAATAAATGATTAATAATTTTCAAATAAAATACAAATAAAACTACAAAAAAAAAACACAAAAATAAATTGTAATTTTTGGATTCAATTAAAAATCAAATTTTTCAAAACAAAAAATATTAAAAAAAAGTCCTAAATTCCTCATTTTAATTAACTTTCTAAAATATCTCATTTCGACTAATTTAATAAAGCGCACAAAAATTGTAATTAGCCAATGTTTGATGTTTGCACAAATTTTTGTTTTGTTCAGTTGCTGGCAGCTTCTAGTTTCTACTGCCACCCGCCGCCCGCCGCCCGCCACACATTCATTTGGTTCTAATGCAAATAAAACCGACCAAACGACCGAACGACCGACTAACAAAAATACAACAGGAGAAAAAAATTTAAAAATTAAACATAAAGCATATTTGATAAATTAGTGAAATTATTTAAGCATGCAAATACCCGTCGCTGCTTCTGTTGTTGTTTTTGTTGGTTGAGCAGCATGAGAATATTTTTAGGCGCACAAGCGTGTACGTGCTGCCATATCATGCGTGCGTATGTGGCTAAAACTTTTTTCCTATATTTGACTTTCATTGGATTTCGTTTACATTTTGTTTTTGGTTTTTTTTTTTTTTTTTTTCATTAGTTATATTATTTCTTCCCCTATATTGGTTAAATTTGTGTGGGACTTTTTTTTTTTTTTTTGATTTATTTTCATTTTATGTAAATAAAAGTTTTTGTTTACCGGGTTTTTTCTTCTGGGAAAATGCGAAAATAAAGTAAGCGCAAAAAAAAAAAAAGTTGGTTGTGATCATAATCGAAAACCGTAATAGAAAAACATTTACCTTTATACTTTTTTGATTTTAATTTTCATATGGTGGTTTTATGGTGATGGTGGCAGAAGTCTAACAGGTGTGATGAAATTATGAAATTTTCTATGTATACATATATAAATGTATAGTAAAAATGTTTAAGTTTTTTATGTTATAATGTAATAAATAAAACCTTAAATTTAAGATGAAGGAGGAATAGCCAACCTATCTTTTTCCAAAAAAAAAGTTGAATTAAGCCAATAAGTTTCACTGGGAACTACAAGGACGTTCCCAGCAATAGTTTGGAAAACAAAATTTTAAATTTATCTTCACGCTTAGGGTGAGGCAGCCGTAGCGTATACGGTGCAATGAACCATATACAGTTGCTTCACCTTTGCTAGTAATAAAAACAAATTTATGTTTAAAATATATTTGTTTTTAATTCAAAATGCCAAAAACCATTCAAAAATGAAATACAGCAAAATAAACTTTGCAAAAACCTGTACTAATGAAAAAAACAGATTTAGAAAGTACTATTTCAGACAGGTTCAAAGTGATAGCACATAGTCAAGCGTTACATGTTATACGTTCTGTTTGGCATAGTGTTGCAGTGTTGCTCAGACCAAACGGCGTATTTTTTGAATGTTGGTAATGAACTGAGCGTTGCAATCAAATCTAAAGGTATCCTAAATTCTGGTTTTTGGCAGCCGATAAATTTTATGAAGTTTAGAGTTATTGTAGAATTTGTATGAAATTTTTCTTCTGATTTGTACACAAATAGAAGGGACCTACAGTTTTATGGAGAATCTGAACGACGAAGTGAAAAACTTTTCCAAGGATATCTTTACTCTTCTAGGTTTGTTATTGCCAACAAAGACGCAGTCTTGCAAAATAAATTTGTATTTTAAATTTTTAACCATGCCGACCATCGAACTCAGGTATCCTGCATAGCAGCCTAGAGCGTCAACCATTTCGCTACAGCGGCCGTCATAATCATACAATCTACACAGCCATACATATAGAGCGAAAAATAAAAAAAGTAAAAGTAAAAAACATACTTCACGCAATACACATTTTGTACTATTCGTGTAATCTATGGGTAAAAGTACTGACAAATGCAACAGTGTGCACAATTTTTTCAACCCTACAAATATATTCCACAACCATTTTGACATACTTTTAGGCTTAAAGTCTATTGGAAAATAAAATGTTTTGCAAAGAATAAATCAAAAAGAGTGACCTGAAACTTGTTACATGGAAAGCATTACATAGATCGTGTGATCTGGAAATTTATGAATAGCCCCCAGTGAAGATGTTATAACATCAAAAACTGTGTATGGCCAAGAGTTGTGTGCACTTCACAAAAATAAAAAACCACAAAAAACTTCTATGTATGGCCTAGCGTACGCTGGTTGAAAATCAAAAAAAGCTTGCCTTTTATGTCGCAAAATGCTACTTTGGGATTGCACACATCTTTTACGAGACACTTTAACGAAATCAAAATAATGGCTGCGCCATGTTGCGCCTTTTTGAAATATTTAATTTTAAAGGTGAAAAATTTTAAGTTTGTACTTTTGAAAAATAATCATAATTTATTTGTTCTTTTGTGTTTATGAGTACACTGACTTATATAATGTCCAACATGCAACCCCCTATAAAATATGTGTCAGTGCAGCATGAAAATAAATTTACTTTTTGCAAAAATTATCTGCCTCTTGGATTCGCCATTTTGTTTTTCGAAAATTAAAAGTTGGATTCAGCAATCTCCAAAATTTTGAACTCCTAATTTTTATGGGAATTGGGAAACTTTTTACAAAAATTAACCGCCATTTTGGATCCGCTATTTTGTTTTTTTTTTATTAATTAATTTAAAGATCCATGTATAAAAAATTTTATGGTTTTCCGGCCACTGTGCAGCGTCACGGGAAGTTATTTTACAAATATTTTTATTTTCCACCCATGAATCAAGATGGATCGAATTCTGCTTTTATATTTTGTATTCTAGCGTAATTTGACTCTATTTGACACATGTTTTCTCCATAATAATATTTTCGATTTCGAGTTTACCAATAAATATTTTTGAAACATTAGGATTTTTGAAATCTATCATAAAATAAGCAACTATGCATATTTATAACTATCCCCATATTATTTATATAGGAAAATAAATATATAAATGATTTATCGAATATTTTTCATTAACATAATAATTTTTTTTATTTCAGGTAATATTGAAACGTTACGAGTCCAACTTAATGCAAGTAAATACATGAATAAATTCTTTAAGTTTAAACAAAACTGGCAAAAACAAAAATTTACTAAAATGCAAAAAAAAAAAAAACAATAATAATAATTCTCTAAAGCATTCACGATTTAAAAGCACGTCCCAATCAATAAATGCGGCAGTAGTTTTAAATTATACACTCATACATGCAAACAATATAAACACCCTACAAATAATCGAGAACCAGTGAGTTGAGCTCTGCGCCGCCACCGCCTACAAATTATACAAAATTTCCACTCCGCACAGTGATTTGATCCCATGTAAACAGTGGACAAAAATAGAATAATTTATATTTATTATCTTAGTAGATTTATGATCGTTGAGTTCAAAAATGTTATTAGTTTTTTGATGGCTCTCATTGTTTTGGTGTAAATGAAAGGTTAAAGTTGATAAAATTTACTTTTTCTTTACATTGAAGTGCTGATCGCAAATACAAAATTATTGCTCGGTAAAAATTCTTATGATATTTGGTGAAAAAAGAGATTTTTGTCAATTACAAAAAAAAACGATTATTTCATAAAACCGGAAAAACCCGGTGAATTTTTTTTACGTTTTTGAAATATAAAAGAGCGTGCTTTTGAGTAATAGAACAAAAAAGAACATATTTTTACACATTCGTAAGATTTTTTCCATTTTCCACATACAAAAATAGTTCTTTTCTGAACAGTGTATATCACATATGTAAAACATTTTTGTCTTAAAATCAATTTTTTATAATTCCTTGATGTGGTCTAAAAACTAACCGCTACCTCCTATTTAAAAAAATGTATTTTTGGCAATTATTTTTGTGAAATGCCAAAAAATTACTAAGTACTTTCTGATTAAGATATTTTAAGTGAAACGTGCGAAATTCAGAGGAACTCTGTCAGTGCAATAATAAATTAATTGAAAAATTAGAATTGAATTTTTGATGGTGAACAAATTACCTTTCCAAAAATACTAAATTCGTGGGCAGGCAACAACTTTTTTGATTTTTGTTTGTGTATGGGACAAATCACTGTGCGCCGCCACCAAAAAGCAGAAAAGTTAGTAATGCCGCCGCCTTCGACGATCTGTGCGGCGCTCTGCGGCTTAGTGATTTCGATACAAATCCCATTTGAATATTCATGTAAACATTTAATTTTCTTCAAATGTGGAACTTTGTGTTTTCCCTTTTAAAATCAGAAAAATATTTGGTCGCAAATGTAACTAGGTTTCAGGTTCGCACATTCTATCTTACTCTCTTTTTTTTAATGTACTGCAGATGTCTCAAAAACCATCAACTCACGTTCAACTAAATAGAAATTTATAATATTCTTAGCGCAAAATAAATTGGAAACTAGTTGTTCTTATCTATAATTTTGATGTTTAACACTTTTATTCGGGGCTGAAAGAAAAAGTGAAATGAATTGGTAGAAATTAAAATCAAGCCACATCGCGACGTTTCATAGTATGTATTTATTTTATTTTAAGCTCAAAAGTATGCAGCACATAATTTCTATATCAAAAACGTACATATCAATGGAATAGTGGAATATATCAAAAATAGTCTTTACTGAATTGTTTTATTGCATAGTTTTTTTTTAGTTTATAAATTATTCTTTCTTAATTGAAATTGAAAATTGAGTTGAAAATACTATACGAAAAATTAAAAAATCACATGGACTTTGCACTTTTTGGGAATATAAAAACGAAAACTTTTATAATGAAGTAAATAAAAATGCGTGAAGTATATTATCACATCATGTGACGAGTGCAGAAGGGACTCATTTCATATTTAATATTTCGTACGTTTTCATTGAGGTTTAGGGGAAAAAAGTTTAAAAAAATATGAACCCAGGGCGAACTTACTCTTGCAGTTTCAATCTTCAATCGTGTTTTTGGGTCAAAATTTTGAAGACTTTTTTCGAACATAAAGAAATTATCTGATTTCAAAAATTATTTTCTTCCATCTGTATGAAAAGAAACAGAAACTTAACTCCGTCATTACTTTTTGGCTTGACGCTATTCTTAGCTATCTATCGAGCCCCAAACATGCCATCAATTTTGTGAGTCACTGTATAAAGTAATAAAAAACTAGAGTGCTTGAAGAAGAACGAAAAAACTACGAAGAAGTTGAAACTTTTAAATCTTTTTCATGCATTTTATTTCTTAGAGTAAGCAAATGGCGTATGTTCAGCGAAATTGTAGAGCAAAGTCAAATTAAATCCAAATCGCCTAACTACTGTATATAAACAAATTCAGATGCTCATTAAAAAAGTTTGAAACTTACCAGACCAAACTCTTTGCGCCCGAATGGAAAATCCCATATTTATTGTAGGACAAATTTTATGTGTTTTTCTTCCAACACCATCACCCAAATCATGTTACTAGATTTGATTGCACGCGAACTAGTGTTGGATTAGTTTCAACCAAAATCACTTTTTGGCAGGGTATTTTCGTATGTATGTATGTATGTGTATGCTAATAATGACACACAAAATGACCCTCGTAATATGGACGGACAGGCTCCCAAAGTATTGACATGTTTTCAATAATAAAAATGACTGCTGCAGAAAATGCCTAAATAAACATCAATACAAAAAACACATACATATATGTACACAAACAAACGAGCGAACACACTCGCAACCACACGAATGCACATATATGTATTAAACGAGTATATTCGACGAATATAAATGGAAGCACTCAAAAATCCCAATACTCCTTTTTATTATATTATACTATATGAATATGTTTATGAATATGTGTGTGTGTGTGTGTGTGTATTTGCGTGTTTGTATATGTAGTGCATAGTGGTAATATGCTGTATGAAATGTTTACACTTGCTAAATTGATGTGTTTAAAAAAAAATTTACCATCACCACGATTCAACCAATAACATGGTGGCGGCAGCCAGAAATATCTACATATATTCATTTGTATGTACATATGTATGTATGTTTGTATATAGAGGCATAGCTTAAGAGTGCTATCGAGCGTACGTCATAGTTTTATGAAAATCGAAAATAAAACAACAAAATATTAAAGCCGAAATGGGCTCATGGCTGCCAAAAGTGATGAACTGACAAGTATACATGGAGAAATGGAGAAACAAGCCAAATAAAATCACCAGAGCCAGTCCGCCAGTCTGCCTGTCTGCCTGCCACAGTAGGACGCAAGTACGCGAATAAAATTGATTTGAGTTGGAGCATTTTTACTTATGTATGTCTGTATGTATTCTTTTATAACCTTAGGCTTTCGTTGAAACAAGTGCTGGTAAAAATTTATTGATATTTATTTATATAAAATGATGCGATTTTTTTTTTAAGCTTAATTTAATAAGCGGTGTAATATTTCAGGTTTAACTTAAGAGACAAATAACTTTTTACCTTGGATAAAACAAAGACATTTCCGCCCCTATTTTCAAAAATGAGAATAAATAAACTCTTTCTCAAAGTTTTAGGTTTACTCTCATAAAACCGAGCCACATCATTTTTCATATAAAGAGTCACTAGCGGATCCAAGGAGAGATGAGGTTTGGGAAAGATGAAATGTGCTGTGCATCATATGGAAGAGAAAAATACATAGTATTTTTTCTATGATCTGAAATTTTTTGAAGAAAATCATATGAAAAATGCAAAATAAATTTTCATCATTGAATATCCTTATAAATATTAGGTATCTGTTTTCTGAAAAATATTTATGACGGCCCTACTAGAGCATACTAAAATTTCATCAGAAATGCTTTATTTATTCAGAGTCAAAAGAAATTAAAACTTTCTACCGGTTATGAATATACGGACTTCACAATTATTCAACTTGCACTAAGCTTAGTCATACTGGGTAGCTACCCATACCCAATTTGAAAGAGATTGCTCAGAAACTCGCCGAGAAAAATTTTATCTTGCATTTTTCCGACAGATTTTTATTCAATTTTTCCACAATGAAAAAGAAAAAAAATTTTAAAAATTCGAAACTTAGCCTTTTTTTCAGAATCAAAAATAGTTTTGTTCTAGTCAGTATTGGTTTTATTAATTTTAAGTTTTTTTAGCTCTTTCTGTCTTTTTCTTTCTGGGTGTTTCGAGTTTCACGATGTTCATTTTGATGGATAAACCTTTATTTTGATGTCATCTTCATGCCATATATTTTAACGAAGTTCAGGTTTGTGGATCGAACAGGCAATTTTAAGGCTTTAATAACAGAAAAAGTTTTTGCAGGCTTACTACTATTTTGGGGATCCATATGAAGGAATATGCTTTGGAAGGGAATATACCACTCAGTATCTGGTAATACAACTGTAATTTTGAAGTCCATGTACTTTTTAGTATTCAGGCAGCCCTTGTTCTAAAGAACGGGGCCAGTAAGAAAGAAACGAGATCCTTAATTATAATTTCTGCTGAACCTCACAGTCTTAAAATAAGTCGAAAAATGATCAGCACGATTTGTTTTTCGGATATATTATCAGAAACTGTTCATAAAATATTCGGCGTAATAGCTATATTCATGTTATTAAACAATGAAAAGTCTATATCCCTCTTTGCATACAGGGCTGCAATTTGCATTAGTCGAACTCTTATAATGACAGAATCAGCATTAAAACATATCTTACTTACTTCATTGGCACAACAACCGGCACAAATAATGTGATCGAGGTCAGAGTATGCTTGTAGATAGCAAAAATAGTCCGGAGTACTGTGGTTAACTTCTTTTTGGGCCTCAAATTATGCGGTCCTAAAGTTTGCCCATTTCTCAACATGTTGCTGTAATAAAACATAAGACATCATGCTTATTTTTGCATCTGTGAATATTTTTGTGTTCAGCACCTTACAGCTAAATCTTTCTTTTGTTTAATATATGCAAATATGACTTTAGTCTCAAGAAAACAAAAACATATTGATAGTGACTTCGTCAAAGTTATTGTAGTAGATTGGTATAAATTAGTATTGAAAAAAAAAATTGTTGGCTTAAAGCAATGCATAATCAAATACTTTGTGTCATGCAATACTGAAAAATTCCATGCAACTTTTAAACACGAGTAAGTAGTAAGCATGTAAATTATTTTCTGGTTACAAAATTTGTTATAACAAAACACAAAACTCCAACCGCCTAAATTTACAAACTGAACTCGAGACAAATGCAATTTGTTGCATGCAAAAAGGAAATATGAAATGAAAAAGAAGGGAAATAAAAGAAAACAAAGGAAAACCCATTATAAAAGCAAACAAAGCAATAACAACAACACAGCTTCAAAAAAAGAAGGTAAACATAAACAGCTTAAAAAGAGCGTCAAAATATGATGGAAATAAACTCGCAGACTCGCAAACTCGCAGATGTGATAACGAAAATCAGCAAAAAGTAAATCCCGTGCAAAAAAAAAGAATAATGAAAAATAAAGTGAAATAATTTACTGAAATATAGCAAAAGAAAAGACACCAAAAAAAAAAAACAAAACAAAACAACAAAAACGAAGAAAACAAGAAAGAAAAAACGCAACGAAAGATTATATTTTAAAAATGCATAAAATCCATAAAGTAGCACGAGCGAGAAATATGCTTGAAAGAAGAAGAAAAAAAACTAGTGGTATAATACACCGAGTAATACGGTATTTCAGAGTCAATTAAACCGACTTCGTTTGCATCCTACAGCATAACCATCGTTATAAGTCAGGCATACTCTTGACTTATATGTATTCAGATTTTGAGAGAAGATTTCACGCAAACTCCAGTAATCTTAATAGACATTCAAGCGGTTTTTGTACGAAGGAAGAAAAAAGGGGATCGATCTTCCTAAATTATAACTTTTTTCTGGGTACTATTTCTCTCATGCCAGATATTCTATAAAAGACTTAAGTTGTAATTTTTATTAAAAACTCTTCATTCTTCTCACTCAGTACCTTTTACCTTATCTCAACTAGTTAAAATAACTCTGTGTGAGAGCAAATATACATTTACGCTCTGGTTGCAAGATACTATGTACAAACACACAGCAAGGTAGCAATCGCACATTGGCTCAATCTCCAATTTCCCTCCCCCAACAAGTACCCAAACACAGTGCCACAATATCCTTTTCATCCACCTCCTGCCCACACCAACTCTACTGTGCATCAACGACAAACTGAATATTTTATTTAATTTTTGTTTGATTGAGTAAATGCGGCGGCGGAATGCGGTGTGGCAAACAGCATACGATATTTGTTGTGGTAGAGAGTATGAGCATTTTTCTTCAAAGCAGCTTTAGCAGCGGCAACTGTTGTTGCTCTTTTGTTGTTGTTGTCCGCAATACGATTTCGTTTTTACTTTATATGCATTTCAATGCGTTCCTTGTTCACTTGGGAGCTCAGAAATGCGCTATAATCGTCACGGTGCCCCATAAATATGACTGCACTGACACACTTCACCTCCTCGATCCCTCTTTCCCGATAATATCCTTTGGGTCTTACATGAAATACATTTTGTAGTAAGTTTACTTTCTTTCGCTAAAGAAAGTCTTAGTTATGTGTAGAAATATGCACATATATACTTATATTCACAGTGTTGTGCAAAACATTTGAAATTGTGTACACCTAACAACGGTTAACTGTGACTAAAATAGAAATCTAAATGAAAATAGATAAGTTGTATGCACAAAATTGTAATTGTAGTAAAACTCTAAAAAACTTTAACAAACTAATGAAAAAAGCTGAAGATAAATTATGTTCAGGAAAAAATTCCTATCCAAATGAATTTATTTATCACCAAGTTCTAACTAGCTACTCAGATAGAAATTGTTCCTCTTAAGGGGGGATTCTTATGGAGAGACTTGATAAAATGACCAATTTACTCTGACCAATTGAAAATGATTAAAATAAAAGTGTTTGGGCTAGATTAAAGTTTGAAATTTTATCTGAAAAAATCGACTGTTCAGTTCTGAGGTACCAGGTCTCATTTTTCCACTATACATAAGCTCCTCCATTGCCTAATAATAATTTCAAGTTTTGCGCAGACTGTTTCAGATATTCCTATGAGGTGCTAGGGTGTGCCTCGGATCCGGCCTCCCTTCCAGTCAGCTTCACAAAGATCTCATAAAGATCTCATAAGAGTAAAACTAGATTTCTGGCGCTTTAGGTAATAATTTTATAAGTAACAAAGATGGATCTATATGGTTTCCTTTTAACCATTTATTAGGATTATGCTCTGCGCGACTCCAAAGCAGCCCGCATAAAGGTTCCGCTCTGTCAAAATAAATGACACTTTGGTCCCGATTAACCGATTTAAGAATATTATTTTACAACTGAAACTTGAAACTTAAACTTTACAAATTTATTTAAAAATGTACGCTTCCATTATGGCAAATATTATATTTATGGTATACATTCATACAAAAATATGTAAATATAGTATGTATAATTGCAGTTAAAACAATCTAAAAAATTATGCTCATAAATCTCTCAAGAACATTTTACTAAAAAAAAAAGTAGAAAAAATCGGTCATTTCTGATTTGTGGTGTGACAGTTTAACCAACAGCAACAGCAAAATACAATAGTAGAAAGAATTCATGTAAATTTATATGTTGCAATTGTTGTTGTACACTTGCATATGTCAAAATATTAAAATATCCCAAACACACACATATATGTACATGCAGACGCAATTTCATATTCACCCACGCATCTTTACAATGGTTCGTCACATACACACACTTGAATGTGCCCAACGGGAACTAAAGCTTTCCAACTCACTTCTCTGCCTACATTGGAACGCTTCCATGTCATTACAATCAGCACTCAAAAAGTAGTTTTTCACTAAACAATGGTGTTTGATAAAGCAACGAAAATGTGCCAATTCCCGATCAGCTTATATTAACCTCATGAAAATTATAAACTGCAAAAATCATTCACATTTTTTTATATTATTTTTTTGTACCCCTAGCCTTCTTTGGAAGCGCTCTTTCGCGTACTAGAAGCACTTCCAGGAAACTTAATATCAGCGCTTCGTATTTTCCAACTTATTAGCTACTAATACTAAGAGAACACAAAGCCGGCGCTACAAAATACCTTTATTGTACAGCGCTTTAGATTTTCCTGTTGGGTAGGTATGCCAGTGTCTGCATCTATGCAAGTACAAAAAAAAGTGTGTATTTCATCTGTCATTCAGACACTCTCTCGCTCATTTCAATTGCATTTATTTTGCATATGACATTTTCTGTGACAATTATACATACACACATGCATACATGGATGCAAACATGAATGCATATTAATCTATATATATGCATATGGGCATGTATGTAATACATGCAAGTGTGTTTTTGTATGCGTTCTGCTGAATGACCGAGACCGACCCCAGTAAAAGCTTCGCTTGACATTTTTGACATTTGTAGCATTTATAGTTCAATGGAGATCAACTGTGTATGTATGTGAAAAATTATATTTATAACTAGTACCTATATGTGTGTTTGTTGTATGCATGTATATGTGAGTGTGCACTCATGCTCATACGCAATGATACGAACTATTTTTGAATTTCGCAAAATATATTTCAAAATAAATTGTTTCTTTTTTTATCTTTTTGTTTGAGCGAGCCAGCGTGGCGTATTTCTTATGATTTTGGGAAATATGATTTTTAATTGCGTTGCAGAAATTTTATTAATATTAAACTTAACTTCCGTTTTTGCGTTCTTCATCGTCATTTGTTTTTCTATATGATATTAAATTTCCGACAGCACAAATTACCTATAAAATATCTTGCTTATATTCGGATTACGTTTAACGTTAGATAACAGAAATAAAAACTGCAGCTGATGCAGTGGTTCATACGGACTCGGCTGGGATCCCTTCAAAATCTATCGTTGAGGAATGGACTAAAAAGAAATGGTTAGCGGACTGGAATCTAAGTTCAAGTTTGAGAAACGCCTGTGGTTCCATTCACACATAATCGGTCCATCTCTTACACCAAATCGAACCTTAGGCTATTAATGGGCTCTACATGCCTGTATATTATGTGCTCAGATGTTACCTTAAATCGTCTTTGATTGGAAGATGACAAGACTACATCTCAATGATCTCAACTCAATGATTTAGCCTTCATTATGTCATCTGAGCATCTTTTGCCCTAAATTGGCGACTGGCACAAAATAGCTTAGAAATGGATGGACGATAGTCTGATTAGACTTGCTTCTTTCTTACATGAAAGCCGCTATCTAAGACTTTGTCAGCAAAAAATATCACAACCTTTTCTTACCTTGGCTTCCCAGTCTGTACTTAGCAATGCGTGGCTGAATGATAGACACTTTCTCTTTCTTCAAGTATCTTTTTATCATAGCTGCTGGTTCATCGTCGACAAATTTCGAAATGGCTGACACTTCGGCATTTTTTTTTTACCAGCAGGCAGTGAACATCTAATTCGAGCTGTCGTGGTAACAGTCGAACTGGAACTTCCCTAAAATATTTCCGATTGCGAGATGGTCATTCATACCTTTCTAACGTTTTAAAGGTTCCAATGACCTGAAACAATATTTCGCTTAATAGACTAGATATTATCAAAGTTGATAGCGTTGGAGTTTTTAAAAATATTTTAATGATTTTTGCTGACCAATGGATAGAAGAAAAGGTGCTGACATTCCAAAGAGTAATCATTAAACAAAATGTTTCTACTTGCAGAAAATCTCATACGTTTTGATTATTGATCATGAATCAAAAGAAAGTTAAAGGCACAAAAAATTAAAACCCGCCCTTAGGAAATCTCTGGATCCACTAGTGTAGGAGAGACATATAAAAATATATCGAAATTCGATCTCCTGTCCAAAAAGAATTAAGTCTGAGATATATACACTTCATTTGGCAAATTTACTAAGAATTTCAGAAAGAATAACTTTATCGCTTTGCTGACATACATACGTAAAATTCCTGCCGTACAATTTGACCCAGCCTAACAAATACATTGTGCCTGTGTCTGATGTGCCATTTCTTTTTAATAAACCTCTGTGAATTTAATTATGCGATATGTAAATTAATTTTGCCTTAATTTTTAATTGAAATCTCGTTCATTTTATAAAAATTCATACATATTCTCTAGTGCTGCACATTTATATAATGTTGTATACACTAGCGTATCCAAGGGGGCCAAAGGGGATTTTGAAGTGAAATTTCAATTACTTTGATCGTTGGCCATGAATGAAAGAAAAATTTTAAGAAACAAAAATATTAAAAGGCCCCCCTTTACGAAATCTCTGTATCCGCTACTGAGTGTAAAGTAGTGGAAGAATCCTTGTATGTGTATGTGTATGTGCCAGTGTATCTGTGCTGTCATTTTTGCAATTAAAAGCCTGTGTATGTATGTACGAGTATACGTTTGTTCATAAATATACAGTCTGCTTTTTATCCTTTTTTATTGTATTAATAAAATAATTCAGTTCAATTAAAAATAAAATACAAATATCTTAAATATATTTTTGTTTGTACGTTAATTGCTATTGTTGTTCGTTGCTGATATTGATATTGTTGTTGTTGTAATTTTCATAACAACATGCTGTGCAACAACAACAACAACAAATTTTAATATATTCATGCGCAATTTTTTTGTATAAAAAAAAATATATATTTTATTATTTTCCATTGGATTGATAAATTAAAAGAAAGAAAATCTTTTTCTGCTTCGAGATATTTGTGTTCGATATATAAACTGTGAATAAGCATAAAAAATTATAATTTAGGTATTCACATTTTCGTTTTAAAGTTAGGATTTGGTGGGTAATGAAAACCCTGAAAAAGGCTTGTTTCATGGGGCAGAATGACCCACTATGGGCCCTTTTAGGTTAAATCACTACCATCACTTCCAACGCTCGGATTGCTGAACCATCCCGATGTTAACCATATTAGTAATCTCAATGGAATTCAGAGTTTCCAAGCTATTTCCAATAGTTTAACCTATTAAGCCAGAGAGCAAACCGATTAAAAACCAAAAAACTTTCAATCACATGTCTTTATCCTCATAAATTCAAACAGCAAATGATATTATCGAATTTTTTTTTAAGTTTCTGTCTTCGCGTTAGAATAACTGTGATAGCTATTACGTATTCCAGTAACTTTTTTATCTACATTAAAATGTACTCCTTTGCTGTGCGTATACGCATCATTAGGACTTAATGAGTTAAGAACTAGTGCTCGCATTATTTAAGACTATGATCACTGCACAACTGTACACGAATATTGAAATCCATGAGAACTCAAGGTTTTTTATGTGAATTGCTTGATCCGCTTTGTCAATGGCAGCCGATCCAGCTTAAAAACTGCTGCAGACGTTCTTTATTCTGTATGATTCTTGGATATCCAGTTGCTCGTCTAATCAGTTTCAATATCCATCTTAATCCATCAGCTATTAATGTAGATTAATGAAGAGTTCCTTTCCCAATCCTGTCTGCTGGAGAAGGACGAAATGACAAAATTGCTATTCAGGTTAAGCCGAGCTACAGTATAATCGGTCCCATTCGTTGTTTCAGGGTGTCTGTACGTATCAAGTGTAGATTCACGGCGATAATTACGTTCTCCCGAAAAAGCCGAAACAGGCGAGTGCCTGATCGTCATTTGAAATTCGCAGGTCCCATCAAATTTTCTTGGTACACCCATGGCGCTCAAATCTAGTCTTCCCGCTATCATTTCTTCTTTCAATCTTGGTTCTTCGTCAATTTTAGCCTTCACCAGGGTCAAGATAACATTTATGTTGTCGGTCGAAGATTTCGGGCAGGTCCTTCTTCAAAATTGCATGTGGTGGGATTTCTGCCAACCTTTTTTTCGTCTCCATTCTTGTCGATCTTAGGAAAACTTTAAACGAAATATCATAATTTGAAGTTATATATAAACAGGCATAACGAACAAATTTAATAAAAGCAACAACTCTATACACAGTGTATAGAGAGACGGGCAAATCAGATGGCCGTTTCGGGTTCCGCCCCAATTCCCCATCAGTGATCTTAATGATAGTTATTAGTCTTTCAATATTCTATCTAAGCTACTAATATTTGAAATCGTAAACCTGAATTGCAGATATGATTCCAAATATCTTCACTGAATAGAGATATTGAAAGAAACTACCACTACCGTTCAAAAAAGTATATAACTTGTTTTTTGTTATGTTCTTCTCATTATACCTAGTCTGCATAACAGTTCCTTATTTAAAAGTTGTGTGTGTGTGTGTTTGTGAGAAAAAGATTCTAGGTGTCATTTTTTCTGAAAAGGCTCCATTCGATCTGTTTATGATAGTTTTTAGGAGACTATGAAAATTAAATCTAGACGTTAATTTTCAAAGTCATGACTTAAGTTCATGTTTAATTCGTTATTTAAAGTTATATATAAACAGGCTTAATGAACAAATCTAGTCAAAACAAATGCATCATAACATTAACCCAAATCACCAACTTAGCAAACTTATGTTAGTCCTTCCGTATAGTTGGAGGAAGGTTAAGGTGGTCTTCATACCCAAGGCGGGTAAGCAAAACCATGAAGCAGCCAAGGACTTCAGACCAATTAGTCTAACCTCTTTCCTACTGAAAACTCTGGAAAGACTATTGGACATACACATCAGATCTGCAACGAGTGGCCAATTACTCTCGAAGGCGCAACATGTCTACACGAGGGGTAAATCCACGGAAACAGCCCTCCACGATTGCGTGAGCCACTGAATTCTATGCATGCTGCAAAATAGAATTATACAGGCAGCTAACGGAACCGCCACTGTTACTCAAATTGCGAGCAGAGGGACCCCACAGGGCGGGGTCGTATCTCCACTACTATGGGTACTAGCGCTTAATAATATTCTACTGGAACTCAACAGAGGTGGAATAAAAGTAGTCGCGTACGCAGATGACGTCGCGATTTTGACAACAAGACCGTTCGTAACAACAATAAGTGAACTACTGGAAAGAGCATTGGGCAAATTAAACGCATGGGCCACGAGAAGTGGACTAAGTGTAAACCCCAGCAAAACGCAACTGATGTTGTTCACAACAAAAACTAAAATACCGCGGTATAAACTACCATCTCTGAATGGTATTGAGATTCCGTTATCAGACAGAGCAACGTATCTAGGAGTGGTACAAGATCCAAAGCTCAACTGGAAAGATAACGTGGATAAGCGAGTAGCAAAAGCCTATATAGCTTATTATACTTGCAAAAGGATCATCAGTAGGAATTGGGGCCTAAAGCCCAAACTAGCGCTCTGGATGTACACGGCCATAATAAGGCCAATTGTGACTTACGGAGCGCTGGTAGGCCAAGAGCAAAATGGCAAAGTATCAGACTATATCACTCCAGAGCTGGACTTCCGAAAGAAATTCGGAGTTAAAATTCCCACTCGGAAGGAATGGACAAGAGGCCTCGTGATCGAGGAAAACTCGGCCAAAATCTATACCGATGGAACCAAGATGGATGAAGGTGTAGGTGCGGGGGTGTTTTTTGAGGATCTGAAGGCCTCTAAATCCTTCACATTAGGGAACTCAGCTAGCATCTTCCAAGCAGAATCCCTCGAGATAAGAGAGGCGTGCAAAATAATCAGGAAACATCCCCGTAAACTATCGAAGGCATATATACTTTCCGATAGTCAAGCAGCCCTTCTAGCCATCAACTCACCAACAACCAACTCTGAGATCATAAAACAATGTAAAGACGTGTAAAACTCACTGGCGTGTATAATACGGATCGGCCTCGTCTGGGTACCTGGGCATAGGAACATAAAAGGAAACGAGGAAGCGGACGCATTAGCAAGGAGAGGGGCTTCCCACAGCGAATCCGAGACGGTAGCTGTGGGTTTACTTCAACCGTAACAGGCCATTGGCCGATGGCCCCATAACGACAGATGCCGTAACTGCAACCAAGATGGTTCCAAAGAAACGGTTTTCCATTACCTATGTGAGTGCCTAAGTTTAGGGGCACTGATATACAGAACGATGGGAAAGTTCGTAATGAACAGCCTAAGCGAGGTCGCAAAAATAAAAATAGAGGGCATCAACAGGTTTATCAACAAATCAAGATGGTTTGAATAAACCACAGATCAGTGGTTCTAATAGTTGTGTACCAAAATGGCGCTAATCGAGTCCGGTTTTTTTGTCACCCAGGCGGCACCTCACCCAACCAACCAACCTTCCGTATATACATATAGATAAAATACCTACTTGTTTTCTATTAGGTACTTTAATAATATTTTATAATATAATTACAACGAAATGCATTAAACAATTCACAGAAACTTAGTTAATATTTTCATTTCTAACATTTAAAACTATTCACAAAATCAAAATAGCCCAGGGGATAAAGTGATAAATTGCGCATTTGAGATTCACTTTCACAAATGCAAATATATGCAAAAATAACATAGAATTTTATACAGTTTTAAAATAAATTAATTACACTTTAATATTTGTTCTGAGTTATGTATGCATGTTACTGTTGCTTTCGTTGTGTAACTCATTAACTGTAGCCGGAAGTTCTAAAGTTTAACGTTAGCACAAAAATTTACGTATTAAGCTATGTACTTCAAAAGTGCAGTGCTATATAGAAGGAAGAGAGATGATGATGATGATGATGATGATGAATTGAAGTTGTACACATGTTTACTTTGTTATGTTGGTTGCAAAACATTTTAAGATGTTGACATTTGCATCTCATGCAAAAACATTTTCATCATCAGTTCGCACAAAATTAGCAAGTGTCAAAGATAAATAAATGCAACGTCGTTGTATTGTGCAAGTCACAAGCAATGTGCAATTATTTGCCTTGAGAAAATATTCGTGTACAAAAGTATACTGTGTAAAAAGTAATTTATGTAAGAGCGGATATAGAACTATCTAGTATAATAGAATACGTTGTATTTGGTACAATACACTTAAAAAATTTTCCTGTGAAATTCTTTTTAAGAAAAAAAAAATGTTTACTTCCCTAATATTAAGTACACTCTCATTATACATCGAGGTGGAGAGGGCACTTTACCGGGATCCTGAATCCTACAAGGGCGCGTATCAAAGAGGAGGTTTAGAGCTATGGGGGCTTTATGAAAATTCCAAAGCTTTTGAGAAAGCATCAGTTATGAGTTATGCTGCGTATTACAGACGTTAGCTACAGTCAAAGTCAAAAATTTGTGAAAAACAGGAAAATTAATTGTTTTAATTGAATTTGAGATAAAAATAAAAAATATATATAAATTACTTACCGTCATACTAGCCAGATAAAAAAAACTAACTGTGAGGAGCTAGGAATTCGAATTTTTTCTACAAAATATTTATTTACTTAAAACAACAAATGCTTTTAGGCATTCAACCTTTTCGGCTTTATAAAACCACGTCCAATGAATTTTGTAGAGTTTTGAGATCAGATTCATACTTTTTATATCAACATTAATCAATATCAATTTTTATAAATGAGTTAACAATTTGGGAGCTAATGGGTTGAGATTTAAGGAAGGCTCTGTTAAGGCGGCTCTACTAAGTGAACAAACCATCAAAAAACAATTAGTTCAATACCTTTTTATTAGGTTAATACCTTCAATGTATGAAAGTATTAAAATTTACAAAAATATTATACTAAGAAAAAAAAATTCAAAAAAAGACTCGATTTTATTAGACTATCCCCTTAACCCGCAATGCAGTTTCACAAAGAGTGAAAAAAAAACTAATGTGAAAAAAGTATGAGTTGTTTAAAGAGATTCCCGAAATATTTTGATCTAACCGACGGCAAAATTTTACTCAAATTTTGAATCTGTGCTTTTTGCAGAAGTGAAACGAAAATGACTAACTGTGTGTCGATAATATCTGAAGTTAGCGTTTTAGTGCGGAGACTGATTACTTCAGGCCTCGAAGGTTTCAAATCAGCAACCAACAAGAAGGTGAGAGTCAGTATTAGATAAATTATACATAGGTGTAGATTTCTCCTGTACAGGTGAAAACAATAATTTTTATTTTTCTGAAAACATTTCTAACGATCAGTTTTAATTTCTATTCAGATGAGTCGCTGCAGCATTTTAACTAGAGCTGTACGAGTAATGAAAAAGCGAATGCGAATATTTTTTTTTTTTTTTTTTGCAAATATTTGTAGAAAAAGGAGAAGATATTCTTTCAGTAGAAAATAGAAGCAGAGCATGGTCCAACACCCACTAATTCACAAACTGAAAGAATTGTTTAAATCTTTTATTGACAAAAATACTTTCATACTAAATCTTAGCACCGTACCATGAATAGCTTCTAAGATATCCCGTAATCAAAATTTAGATTATATGAAGGTACCACACCTCCTTTGTCAACCCAACACATATTTTTGTTGTAGCATGAGATTGTGTTAAACCACGTTCTTGTATCAAACTTCGATAATGATTCTTGAGATATACCCAAAAAAGTATTAGAATTGTATGAGAGGTGCCACGCCCACTTTCCCAAAAGCCTGTATGAATAGCTATGTTTCATCCTCTCGGCAAAGCAAATATTTTCTGGGAATTCAATCGCTCAAGTCGTCCACAAGTTACACAATTCTAATCAATGGTCTGAATCTAGCCAGTACAGTTCAACGCCTAGAATTTTTTCACGAAGATTTTTTCCATATGAAGTATTTTTTAGTTTTAGTTTATGTCCAAATAAATTGTAATTTGAACACAAATTTTTTATGTGCAAATATAATTCTCAGAGCAGGTTTTTATATTGTACATCATATAGTATAAATATATGTAGTTATATACGATATAGTTATATGTATATAGTTATCCAACTCAAGAACAGTTGACAACAAATTAAAAAAAATAAGAGATTTCTAGCTACAAAGTTTGTTTAGCTTGAAGAAAATATTGAAGTGAAGTGCAGACGCTGCTTCTCTCACCCCCAGGGGGTGTAAAATGATGTTGAGCGAAGATGTCAGTGTGTTTCGGTTTCATGAATGAAATTATACATACAAGCATTTAATTAAAAATACATACATACCTACATGAAATTGAAAATTTTTGCATTATTCTTGGTTAGGAAGTAAAAACTTTAAAAATACATATGTGTGTACTTTGGAGGGGAAAACTCCAAAAACAAAAACTTTAACGTTTTATGTATATATAAAAAACCGAAAAAAAGAAGAAAAATAGTGTAAATGAAAGACTAAAGAAATGCAAAAACATTTTCCCACAATTTCACATTTTGCAGAGTTTGTTCACTACTATTTCTGCATAATTTTCGCATTTTTCAATGTCAGTTTTGCAATTTTTTCACGCTTCTTTGCATTTTTTCGCTTTTACTGTTTGGTTTTACTTTTGCTTTGCTATTTGTTACTTTAAAATATTTTTTGAAATCTTTTACATGTTTTAGTCATATTTTAAAAAGAACATTGAGCTTAGTATTTGTTGCTTTGCTTCGCTTACTGGGTGACTCTGGCTGACTGCAGGGTAAAGTGATGCAACTGAGTAGTAAAAGTAAAGCAAAAATTGCTAACAAAAAAATTATGACCATTCTTTGCGTTTTTTCTTTTTGTTGTTTTTGACTCTGAAATAACATGGCACCCAAAGTGCAATAATGCATGCTTCGAAATGATTTGCATTTGTTGATCAGTACAGGGGATTTGGTAGGGGGCAGGAGTCAGGATAGTAGCTGGTAAGCGCCCGTCAGGGCAGTAGGAATCCGGGCAAGAGCTAGTGAGTAGTGTAGTCAAAAATGTAAAACAAACGAATTATGTGAAACATACTTTGTGTAAATTTTTGTAAACTACTGCAAAAAATGTAAATTGCACTCTCTACCTCCGGCTCCTCCCCCAAAACAATCACAAAAGTATAAAAGAAGAAGCGAAACTTGCTAACAGAGACAAAAAAAAAAAAAAAGAATAGACACAGACAAAGATAAAACGACGACTTTGCTATGGGTGTGAGAAAGAAAGAGTGAATATAAAGCGCCAAAGAGAGATAGAAAGAGAGAGCCTGAGAAGAGACAAGTTATAGTGGTTGAGTATGTAAATTGTCTTTTGTGTCAGCGAAAATTTATGATAACTTTTTTGTTTCGAACAACCAAAATAAAAAAAAAAGAACAAAAAAGTAAAAAAATTATGGCTTTATGAAATATCCAAAAAAAAAAAAACCAGAGTTTTCGGTTAAGTTCAAAACAATTTAATTTGCACTTTTTGGACGCGCGCTGCTATTTTCTTTGGCTTTTGTTTTCCTTTTTAATGATTCATTGCCTTTAGCGCTTTTGCCATTTTAACTATTAAAATCTTTAATTACTTGCGCTGAGTATTTCTTTTCATTTTTATGAAAATGAAATAAAATTTAAGCCTTCACTGAAAGCTTCACACACATACACACACGCATATGTGTGTGTGATTTTTATTGTAATCTTGCAACAGTTACTCTCTTTCCAGAACTGAATCCGTCGCAGATTCTCTGACATGCCACAAACACATTACACACAGCAACTGTGACATATGATCAGATTGTTTTATTATCATTCCGTCAAAGTAAGCAAGCAAGCATGTCAACGTGTCTGCTCAACATTACACAATGCCAACCAACCAACCAAACGGCATACAGATTTTTCTAGCCCTCGCTTCTCTCCCGTTTGCAAACTGAATTATATGCTTCATTCAATATTATGGTTTAAACGGAGCTACGGTAGAAGGGGAAACTGTGAGAGGCAACACAATCATGTTATTGTTATAATTAACCAAAATAATTTAAAAATGCATACACGCGTGTGCATACATACAAACTCACGAGCACACATCGATGTATACACAGTCACTTCGCCCTGACAACCATGAGGTGAGGAGAGCTGGGGCTTGGTGATAGGGGGAGCTAGAGCTGAAGCTGAAACTGGTTGCAGCAACCACACAAACAACGCTTTTGTTTAATTTTGCATTAAATAAAGTTGTTTACTTGGGAATTTTTAATTTGTCGCATAAATAACAAATAAATCATTAACGGTTGGAAAATGTTTATCGGTGTGGTTTTTTTTATACATAAATACGCACACAAACATACAGACATACAAATATATATGTATACACATTTTTACTGCGGAATGTTAAAAATTAATGATAAAGTGGCAACAATTAAAGAAAATGTCTTTTTATTTTTTCTGTTTTGTTTTTCACTTTACACAAACACATAAACCAACATGCACACATACATACCACCATGTCGTATGAGCAACATTTAATTTAATGCTTTAAAAATATCTGTGTGCCAGGAAACCATAAACGAATTTTATTTAAGATATTGTATAAAATTTACTCTTTAAATAAAAAAAGAAATTCTGCTCTCAAAAAAGTAGGCCAAGATTTGTTAATTTTTTCTGTTTTTGGCTAACAATTAAATTTTTGCTTTGTTTATTAAATTTTATAGCATTTAATTATCTCTTTAATGGATTATACTTTTAGCATAAATCTGCCACATTAAAATAGCGGTGCTAGAGTGAATCTTATCTTTACACGCGTGTAATTTACTTCAGGAATGCGTAGTTCAGACACAGCATTTGAGCAGATTTTTATTTGAGTTTTTAATGTCTTCTTCATTCATTAAGAGAGTTTTTTTATGATTTATTTTAGGTGATTTAATTAACGATGTTGCTTTTGAACTTTTGTATTTCTGACGGCATATTTCATTTATTTATTTTTTATTTTTCAGTTTCTAATTAGCTTTCTGAGGCATAGGAGTTCTGTAATATCTGAAGTGAATCAAACAATCAGAATCATAGTGGGTTATAAACTTGACTTATAAAATAAAATTCTGAAATACTTTGAGCTGAAGTTAGCATTCTTACCTACAGCTATTGTGAATTCTCTACCTTAGCTATCTGAAATTGAACCACTGCATTCATTTTTATTATAGTGAAAATTGTTAGACATTAAAAACATCACCGATGAGGAACCGTAGCGAGTTCCGAATGTACTTTTTGCGATTCTTCTGGCATCATTGGGCATTCAAAGCATATTAATTTTAAACTCTATGGACTTGATTCACTATGGCGCCAAATTATTTGATGTGCAAAATTAAGAAAAATTTAACTTTTTAGCAGAAATTTTATCTTTTTCGATTCCTTCTTTACTTAACCAGACTAGAAAATCGTTATGATTGCCTAACAGACGTCATCAATGGGATGCTTCCAGTTCTTTGTTTGAGAGTAGCTTCCGTGAGTTGTGTATCGTCTCTTTCGCCAACTCATATCAGAAACTTCTCTTGAATCTTAATATTTCTCATGCTTGGTTGAAAACATAAGTATTTTTAACTGTGAAAATGAATTTCTAATAATAAACACCTGAGCCAGTGAAACTTCCAGCAGAATATACAATCGAAGGCCCGCTACTCTCTATCACTGGAAATCGGGCTCTTTTTGGTGGCCTTAAAGCTGCCACAGCCGATGCTATTATTTCTGTTGCTAAGGATGCTGATTTCTCTTTTGCGGTGAAGTAATAGCTTATATTTCCCCTCAATTAATTTTGATGGAGAAAATATTCTACATCAAAAAATAGTTGCAGTTATTGAAGATCAAAGGCACTTAGATTCAACCTTTTCCCAGTAATTAATCTTTAACAGACTAAAATCTTCTTTTTTTTGCTATAATATCTTTATGTAGGATTTACCGTAGTAGTAGTTAAAAAATTTTGTACATATTTTGCGACATCGACGCTAATGTACAGCTGCTTTGCATGCTCTTTGTGAATTACTGTCTTTGAATTGTACTTCGAATTTTCTTACCAAATGAGAAGTTGATTGGCAAACCAAACTAAAAATCTTTTTAAATTAGAAAAAAAAGAAAAAAAAAGAACTGAAAATATATTCAAGATCAAGCACAAATGAGAATTGTGATATCTGTTTATTCGTAGTTGGCTCTGAATCCAATTGAAATAGCTTCAAAGCTTGCAAAAATTCAATTATAAAAAATTCTTAAAAAATTAATTGTGTTTGAATCAAAAAAGGGCATTTGGTATTACCAATTTTGAAACTGAACATAAGCATAAGCTAATTTATTTTTATGTCTAACTACATACCATTTATTTTGTATAGGAGTAATGTAGTTTTGGTTTCTAGAGTATTTTCATTAACATAATAATTTCCTTTTTTATTTCAGGTAACATAGAAAGTTAACGAGTCCATCTTAATACAAGTAAATACATAAATAAATTCCCTTAATTTAAATAATAACTACACAGCCACAAATTTACTTCATAAAAACATTCTTCCCAATTAATAAATGACAAATTAGTTTTAAATTATCCCTACACTCACACATGCAGCTATAATTAAATACCCTGTAAATATTAAAAAGAAAAATGATATTGAATTTTTAGAACCATTTTAATCATTTAAACCAATTTGATAGATTACCATTTCATATAAAAAGTTAATGGATAGAAACAAGCATTCTTTATTTTAACCCCTTCATATAATTTTTCCAATTGAAAACAAATTGAAAATAAAAATATTAATTCAGTTTCGGTTTGCTGCTGGGACAAACTATGCAAACCAGCGCTTTGGAGCGGTGCGTGGAGCTGTGGAGCGCACTGTTTTGACCGGAGCTAGAGCTGGAGCTGGAGCAATGACAATTTAACTGCTCCGTTGCTCCGATTCATAATTTTTCCAACTATTGTTGCTTAACATTATATTTGAAAAGTCGCACACTATTACAATGAAGTTTTCCCATTACCAATTCCATTAATCAATGCAAATGGCAATGCTGAGTTCAAATCCATTGGAGGGAATTAGTATTAAAATAAATTCACTACATTTATTGATTAATTACAAATTCATTGCAAGGGATTTGAACTGAGTAGTGCCATTTCCATTGCAGTAATGAAATTTTAATTACAATAGCCCTATTCACGATTTCGTGCAAATGGTCTTGCATCATTGCAAATGCAAAATAGTTCTGCTATCACAATAACAAATATACCATATGCGATATGCAATAAAAATTTGCATTTGCAATGAAGCAAGACCGTTTACACCATATCGTGAATAGCTCTAATGTGTGTTAGTAATTCCTAATTTTTTTAAAAGATGTCACTAAAAATAAGGAGTTCACAATCTTAACTGCTTCTATTGCTATGACAGAAGCCTTCACAACGATATAGTTAGCATTATATTTTTTCGTATGGTAAACATGTCGAGTTTTGAGCCAAATAAAGAGTATTTTCGGAACTTCCCAGAATTGCCCACCTAACATCAAATTTTTCAATATCGAGTTTTTGGTGGATTATGATAAGTCGCGCTCACTTTCATCTGTACCGAAAAGTTTAAAGATATACACCGAAAATTTACGATCTCATCTTCCTTCAGCTCAAATTACAAATTCTGGAAACAATTCTCCAAAAATCAAAAAATAATTTTTGCTTTTCCTGTAAAATTCGGAAAATGGATGTTAGGGCTTTAGCAAATTAAGGTAGCGATACACATAAACGAATTTAAAATAAAAAAAATGATTTTTATTGAGAAAATTATATATAATTGGAGCTCGGAGCGGAGTACGGAGTGGAGCTATACTTAAGAGGTCGCAGTGGAGTGGAACAACCCCAAAATTTGGTTGCTCCAAAGCCCTGATGCAAACAATAGAAGAAAAGATATTTAATGTGTTCATGTTATATATTCAGGAGGACGTGGTTGTGAACGACTTTTTTTATTCTTGGACTCAGACGTTGTACCGATATACGATTTTTTTTTTATTAAAATTCAAGGCTATACCATGATTCCTTCTACTTTTTCCATCTTTGGTCTAAATTCAACACCTGTGCGTCGGAGGCAATATTTAACGAAACCCTAAAGATAGTTTGGTTCATATGCTGACTTGTTGCATGTTTTGGGCTACCATAGAGTAGTGTTGATTTCAACTTGATGTTATTATTATGTATTATTGTTTGAAGGAAAAGCAACTCGAAAGTCAGGCACTGCGACCTATAAGATCTAATGTTCGAAAGCCCCAAGCAAAAAAGAAAGAAAGATAGATAGGAATCATTCCCAAGCCGAGAACCGAACTCGGGTCTCCAGAGACAAGAGTCTGGCACTCTGCCACTAGACCACAGTGGCAATGGTTGGACCTACAGTTTAACGCTGATTTCGAACGATTGTGAGGCAATTTTTTATCAGCTCGGTGTTTTTGCTATTACCAACCAAGGTGTGCACTTGTACACTTTCTTATAGTTCTCATTCACTTCATATCGATAGTGAATATAAGAAGTTTATGAGAAGTAACCACCAGACGAAAACGGGAATCGAATTCGCAACCTTCTGGGTGAAAGTCATGTGAACTATCCACTCAACTATTGAAGTCGTCAAAAAAAAAAAAAAAAATCGATGTTGTATTTTTAAAATTTTGTGTGTTGTGATATATTTATTGGATCTGAGGTCTTTCCAAGCATATAAGATCCTTGTTTTGCTTTAATAATAATTTTGCTTTAATAATCTATTTTTAACGTCTGATGAATTTTTTGATGGAAAGAATGAAAAATTTCATACAACAGGAAATACTTTAAATCACAATAAAGTCGTTAAAGAAGAATAGCAAAAACTACTTTTTAACTTTAAAAAAAAAGTTTGGCAATTTGGCAATTCGAAAATTCCAATTATTTAATAATTTGTATAAAATGTTCTCATCGTTTATTTATTATCCAAAACAATAACATGTTATTTAAATATCAATAGAATTCCAAGAAACTGCAAATGGCCTAACATTTTCATAGCATGTACACAAAAATAATATATAATATATTTGCATAGTACTTACTAAATGCGTGTGTATGTGTTTTAACAATATTTGATATTCATAGAACGATAAACAGCGTTTAAGTTGTTTTTGCTGTAGTTATTTTCTGCTGAAGAGCAATTTATGTATATGTATAAATTTTTGTAATTTTTATAATGATTTCATGCCATTTACCAATGTAAATTCTTCAATTCATTTTCTACATTAATTCAACTCATTACAATTGCCTCAGCAACATAATTGCTCCGCTGTTTATATGTATACAGTTGTACAATTAGAAAGCTGCAATAAAATACTTTCTAAATATGTAGAATGTCCTTGCCCTAAACCAGCAAGCGAAAATTGCTATAGCTATAGCGGCTGTTGCTGTCGTTGACACTGTACTGCTGTACTGGTGCTTGCTGCCGTAGTTGATATTTCTAATGCAATTGCCGCTGTCGCTGTCGCTGCTGTTGATGTTGCTGTCGCTGCTTGAGAATAATAAACGTAAAATTAAGAGCACAGCATAGAAGAAAAGTTGCAGTTGCAATTGCAATTTTACTACACACAAATACATTTAGCAGTAATATTTTCTTACCCTTTCTGTTTCTTTCTCTCTGTCTCTCTTGCTCATTGTTACCCTTTCTCTTACTCTTTCACTTAGTACGAAATTAAGTGCAGCAGATTTTCTTTTCTATTTAATGACTATTGCATTCTGTGCTCTAGAATTGCGCATAAGTTTCTCGTTGGTGCAATAACGCGACAGCAGCAACAACAACTTGAGCGGCAACAACAACATGAGCAACAATCTACAATCTTATCGCAGCCATTTTTAATTTCAGTTATAATTTTAATTGCGCGCATATACTTAACAGTTTTTTTTTATTTTTTTTTTTTTTTCCTTTTTATTTTTTATTTTTGTTGCTGCTGCTGTTGTTGTTGTTGATATTATTACCATCACATTTTGCACATTTTAATTATGTATTAACGTGTCAATGCATTTTGAAGAAATATGCCAAAGTCTTCAGCCCAAAATAGAAGGACGAAGTGGAGGAGGGTAAAAAGATTGTTGGTCGTGAGTGGATTGAGAATGAAAAGAGATTGCTAAAAAATTATCTAAAAAGGTTAAAGTATGTGAGTGAAAAGTTTCTGGTTTCTATGGCTTTAATGATGATGATGATTCAAAATAAAAATAATTCAAATTCCAAACAAAACATTGAAATTAATTACAATTTCAAAATGACTGCCACTTTACAAACATCAACAAATTTACATTTCACTGTTTCACTTCTAAGTAAGCATCAATAATTTATTTGTAAGCTTCACCAATCAACCACAATCATCCAACCAACTCCACCACCATCAGCGTTGAATGAATGCTGTTGTTTAGTTCTTTTGTTGTGATTATGATGATGAAATTATCATTTTTCACTTGTTATTATAATGTTACACAAACAATACACCTACAAACTCGTACATGTATATGTGCATATGTCTGTATGTTTATATACACACAAAACAATACAAGTTAATATGCTGCATGGTGGCATGATTGTTTGGTTTTCTTTTGAATAATTTATTATTTTGAAATATGTTCATTTAGTTTTCCAAATTGTTGACATAAACAATCATTACTTTGTTGGAGTCATAGAATTTGACGATTATTTCATATGAAAATATATTAAATTTCTGTATTCACATGAGACTTGTATACTTACTCATTCTCACACATACACATATACTACATATGTACGTATAAACACAACACTAAAGATGCAATAGTGTGTAAGTTTTCACAGGAAAGCATCAAAGTTTCCACATGAAGTATTCGTAGGAGCATGACGCAAATGTTTTTGAAAGGTGGCAGTGGAATCTGTAAACATGCATATTTATATGCAATCATGTTTATATTTTATAAATACTCATGCATGAATGTATATATTTCCTTTTTTGAATATGTATTTGTATTAAGCTTAAGAATTTGTCTTCTCGATTTTAAGACTAATCATACGACCCGTTGTTCTTGTATGATAAAGACAACATACATATCTCTTAAACTTTTAACTCGTTAAATCAATAACAGATGTTTGAAATTTAAGAAAATCGTAAGTTTAAAAAAAGAGGCAGACTTTATGTGGCTAATTTAGTAAATTAATAACAAAGTAGCAATAGTACATTTAAAATGGCTATGAATAAATTTTTAAGGATAATTCAAGGCCGCGGCACTCATAATTTCTTTATCATGTCTAAAAGGTCCAAATTGTCTTTCAGTAAACAATATGACAGCAAAGAAAGCTGTAAAAACAATAAAACCGAGTTGTAGAATGTTTGTAATGGCTATAGGGCTGAGTTCAAAAATAATTCGCCGAATATATATTGGACTGGAGAGAAACATAGTGGCTTTGGCAACTCCCATTATGACTTCTTTTTTTAGGAAAAATGCAAAAATACAATATGTTTTTATTAAAAGTTTTATAACATTTTTCCTAAATTTCGCTCTGGAGTCTTATTTAGAAATGCATTTAGATCAAAATGGAGGCCCAAAATGGATTCCATGGCCTAAAAAAATACTGGTGCACAAAATTTCAACAAAATCAGTTAGTCCATGCATTCGCCATGCATTCAAATTCAGCTTTCCCTTATTATTAGAAATAAATCTGGAATATGGTATCTAAGTAAGAAGGAAAATTTAGCTTGACATTTTTCATATTTTTTCTTCAGAATTATTCCAAATAATATTTTTTCAAGAACTTGTAGACTACATCATTTCATTTTATATGGTCACATATTTCTATTTTTTAAAAAATTAAGTTTTTTGCACGCGCTTCCACAATTTTCACTCGATTTGAAGCTATTGATTTTACTCAGATATGCTCATTGTCCTATGTTTAAAACATTAAAGAAATGTGTGATTTTGAAAAATAAATTTATTTAATCAAAACAAAAACTTTTTGAAGTGTACTAGAACTAGGCCATTGAGCATATCTGGTTTAAATATATGATCTTCGCTACGTTTTAAGTTAAATGTTTATTTTCGTTGCACGGTGTAATAAATCTTCTCCTTGTATAGGGCTTCGTCCTGTTGTTTAACAACTCATTATATTGCAATACATAATTAGAAAACAATAATTATATCGGTGTTAATCCGGTTGATTGTCGACTTACTTCAAAGCCCAGTATTCGTGGCATTTCTTCTGTTGTCATCCCTGTAGTTTTAGTTAGTTAATTTTGCCATCTAGGGTAATTTTCGCCATTATGCTGTTAGCGTATGCGGATATAATCTCTCTTGATTCTTTTTCGGGTTCCTGTTAATCGAACTAAGTTGTCGATTTGGCAAGTTTTTCAGATTTTGCCATTAGTTTTATTGAAGTGAAGAAATGAATCCAAATATAAAAATAAATTAAAGCTTCAACTTATGTTTACTGTAAAGTATTTTAGCTTCTATGTTTTCTTCTTCATTTATTTAAATCTTTAGCGAGGTTAAGGCATAGTGATGCCGTCGTGTCAACATGCGAGCGGTTCCTAGTTCCTTCTCCCAGTTTTTACCACGTTAAGTAGTTTTGCGTTCTACCGTCAAGTCGTTTTCGGGTTTCTCGCGTTGTGCAAGTCAGCTTCCCTCTCACGCCGAAGGGGTTTCACTCCATACCCTTATGGGTAAAAAAGTGCAGATATGTGTACCCAAGTTTCTCCGTATTTTACAAAAAATCTTTTTTGTCATACTGGCAGTGGTTACCGTCATTTAAAAACCGTTTCTGTGATTAATTCGTGATCACGGGATCATTCTGCAAAGATTATAGCCATAGCCAATGTTCTTTTGAAATATTTTCATATTTTTGCTACACCTTAATGTATGTCCTCGGAAAATGCAGAAATATCCAATTTTTTAACAACTCATCATTCCTAAACAAACAAAATTTGAACACAAATTTACTACTGAGTATGAGGACTGCATGTGTGCCTTAAAAAAAATCAGCTAAGCTCAATTTCCACACACCATCGAAAAATCTAAGAACCCCCTTAATTCATTAATCTTAGCTTTGCATTGTCCCTAACTTCAGTGCTCGAAACATTTGCAATTTGGTAAACGTTTACTGATATTTTTTCCAAGTGATTATTTTTGGATTTCTATAATCAACAACTAAATAACAAATACATGTTTACATGTTTATTAACATTAGTTTTAGCATTCAAAACTTTTTAATACTTACTCGCACAACGTTGCTACCACAAATGTGGATATGGATTACACTGCACTGCACCGCGCCACGTTTCACCACAGTAAACAAAATAAACTGCTGCAATTTAAATTCATTTACACGTATCAACTAGCAACAGAGCTATGTGGAACAACCAACACACACATATAACCTTGTTTGTTGTTGCTGTTTTTTTTTTTTGCATTTAAAACAAATTACAACCATAACATGGTTAATTTATTTCACTGATTATTATCCTCAGTATAGCAATTTTCCTTAATTTTTCTTGCACGCTTTCTCCTTTTCCCCGCCCTTTTCCGCGGGAGTGTATGCAATAATAAAAATGAATACCAACAGTAAAATTACAACTACGAGCAAGTGCGTCCAATAATTTTTAAACTTTAGCATTCACCAGAAATTTCTCAGATTGGTAGCTCTCTCTCTCTCTCACACTCACTATCTCTCTCTCTCTCTCTCTCTGTTTCGCTGAGTGCAATGCAACATCTTCTCATCCATACTAACGTGAACATTTTACTACACGCTCTTATTCTAATTTATAAGCTTTCTTTGAAATTTCAACGCGAAATAAAGAAAAAGAAAAATCCATTTAAAAATTTTTAACCACCTCCTTACCCCCAGTCAGTTTCGGGTTCATTATTTTGCTGCTATTATAGTGGGTGCCACTGTTTTTGATAGTAGCGCTATATTTTTTTTAAGTTTTCGACTTTTTTTTTTCTTTATTCATTTTTATGCTTTTGTTTTGCCACACACATGCACACACACATACAAATTGTAAACTTTTAACATTGGTAGCTAGACAAGATTGCAAATATTACAAGCCACTACCAACATCAACTTACACCATTACACTACAGCTACAATAAACACTAACACAACAACAAACATCGGGTTTGTTAGTATATGATACAAGAAAATGCTGCAGAAAGAAAAACTTTAATTCAAAAACTTGCACAAAAATGCACATTTAATGGAAATTTACTACCTTTGCGTTAAGAACATAATGAAGAAGAGGAAGAAGAAGTGGAGAAAGAGACATGAAAATCAGCAGTAAAACAAAAAGAAGAAGAGAAAGAACTACAGCTACTATGAATACAGTAACTAACACCGTAAAGTGTTAATATTTTGTTTGCCGATGCTGATGTGAATGGATGATGGTGAAAGCAGAACTGAACTGAGCCGGGGGCTTGGACATGCACGTGGGTACGTATACTCCCTTGGTCTCAGCTGTCCTGTTGTTTTGTACATGCACGCATATTATGAAAGCTATTGAATAAAGCGCGCAACAGCCAGCGGCAAAAGTAGCAGTTGGCTTGAAAGCAAGAAAAAAACGTGTGCATTTGTTTAAAATAGATTTTGATAAATGAACGCAGCTGCAAATGCCATTAACGCGTTTCAGTTCACTTGCTTTTATTATTCATCTTTAAAGTATAAAAGGAATTATTTCTTCATGATTTATTTCATTATGCATAATTTTTGTTTTTGCTATTATTATTGAAAACGTATACATAAATAAACTTTAGAGCTGTAGGCTAATTCGCTTTTTCTTTCTATTTTTGTTTTTTTTGTGTATTTTATTTGTATACACACGCAGCAAGAAATCACCATACACTTGCACGGAAATACTCATGCAATTTCAAGCATATTACTATGAAAATTTTTAGATGAAAAATATATAAACTCCTACGGTTTCAAGAAAACAAAAAAAACAGTCTCAATCAATCGTCTCCATACAGATTTGTTTTTTTTTTCAAGTAAAAAACGCACTTCAGTTTCAAAAAATAGTTCCCTACACTTTCGATTGCTTCAAGAATGCTTGGATAGAAATTGTAAAGCTCAGCCTTGCTTGCTCATTAGACTTGAAATTTCTCGAAATACCATTGTGATCGCATAACGGGATATGTGTTTTTAGTTCATTTTTAGTAAAAATGTTTAGTGGTTTAGTTTATATATTTAAAAGTTTATTATTCAATATCAGACCAAATTCAAAGAAAAATTTAGATCCAATTTACTGATTTAGATTAAAAATCAAACCAAAATTTGGATCAACTTCAAAGCTAAACTCAGACCGAATTCAAAGCAAAACTGAGACGCAAACTGACTAAAGTCAGACCACAACTAAGCAGAAAATTCAGACAACATGCAGACCAAATCCAGACCAAAAATCAGAACGAAATTCACAGCAAAATGAGACCAGAACTAAGATCAATGTTATAAGTAACCAGATTTTTTAGAACGAGCTACAACCCTCATATATAACTTTTAGAATAATTTTATCTCGAACATATATAAAAATCATATAATCATATTTTGATGATTTTGAAATTTTTTCTTTCCTCCAAACAAAATCGATAAGAGCTTCTATAAGTTTGCTTATGCACAGAATTTTCTTTCGAAACTGTTAGCATGTCTTCCTTCAGTACTTATTCAAGGCTTCAAAATTATTTTGAGTCAATTACACCTGCCCTTGGGCCCATTACCCATATCCTCGTTTTCCAAACCCAAGAATGATATCAGTCATAATCAATTTTTACTGTGCGATGTTCTCATCTTAAAGTGCAAATCTACATAAGCTAAGTCGATCATCCTGCATCCACTCAACTGTCAATTGGAACCCAAATTTTAATCAAACTATTTTTATCCATATCCACGCCCACGCCCATTCAACTTGTTTCAATTATTTTAACAAAAATATTTATTAACATTTACTTTATTTTTTGTTGAGTGTATATTTTAGAAGAATTGCATCGTAGGTATAAAAACTTTGTATACATAATCTCTGCATTCTTCCACTCACTCTCTGCCTCTAGCGTTCACTTTCTTCATCTCTCTTCCCCTCTCTCTCCCTCTCTCTCATATTGAATTACCACAACTGTCAAAGTCACACTCTGATAATGTTTGCTTGAAAGTTTTGCATTAAATATTGTTGTATGCTGCATGTTGTTGTAGCTATATGCCTGCAGCACAATTACAATCAGAACAGCAGCAACAGCAGCAGAAACAGCAAACGCAAATGAAACTTGCATTAATGCAAAAGCTATCAAATTCAGTGGCCATTTGATACTTTTACCCACAAAAACACTTTATTGCAATCTAAAAAAGAGGAACAACTACAACAAATACCAACATCATCGGTAGCAGCAACAGAACCAGAGCAAATGCACAGGCATCACTTTCATGGCTAGCAACAAATTATTTTAGTGATTTTGTTGCAATAGCGTATTGTTGTGTTGAAGATTTGTTCTGATTGTTGTTGCTGTTGCTGTTGCAGTTTCGCGCAGCAAAACTAAAAACTTTGAAACATGAAGTTTTATTTTTTTTTTTTTTTGTGCTTACTTTTTCTTTTTGGTTTTATTTTCCTACCTCAAATTACAACCGCAAATGTTCTGAGTAGTGAAAACGAATTTGTTGCGCATGTTATACACCAGCAGCAACAACAACAAGAGCAGTATAAAAATGCACAGTAATAAGAAGAAAAGAAGAAGAAGACGAAGAAGTAAAACCAAAAAGGATGAAAAGTTTCCACTAATGTCTTAATGCAAAAGTTTGTTAAGTTTTAGCCACGAAATACCTGCTTTCAGTTGTGTTGATAGTTTTGTTGTTGTTGTTATTGTTGCTGCTGTTGAAGGTTTTGATTGGAATTTGTTGCAAATTACTTGTGGATTTTCTTATTATATTTTGTTTTTTCTGTTCATTACATTTTTTTTTTTAACAACATAATGAAAGTTTGCGTTTCACATTTTTATGAGGAGGAAAAAAGAATTGTGCTAGTATTAGAGCATATCAAAAATTAAATTGAAATTTACTGTTCAACGCAGTAAGCATACAAAACTTAACTTTCAACTCAGTTTAGTTTACTACAATGCAATTGGCAACATGACAGAATAAGCATATTAGCGCATCTAGTCATGGAAGTTAACTCGTCCTTATTCGAATTAGTTCCTTCAAATTGGCTTTATGTTATCTAGTTGAAGATAGTTTTTCACAAAACTAATATAATAAGATTTGCTTGAGGCTGAGTATTTATTTAGTTCAGGGAAAAGCAACAAGTATATAGACCAGTAGTGATAGTTTCTTAGTTCTTTTCAATAATACAATTCCGTGAAGGTTTCCTCTTGTAATTCTCAATTGCTTTACAATATTTTCACAAAGACCATTGATGAGGAAGCATGACGGGTTCCAAAACGATCATCTAATCTGCCTGCTCTATGACTTTTGTTTTTATTATGGCATTATTGTTCATTGCTCCAAAAATATGAACTCCCAAATAGGGAAGAAATTTAAAAAAAAAATTCCAAATTCAAAATAGGTTTGCTAAAGGATCAGACGATCCTTGTACTAAAAAAAACTAGTGCAATTAGCCCTGTACTTATTAAGATTTTTTTTTTAAATGAATGAATTATAATTATTCCATTGCTTGACTCGTGGAACACTGGTGGTTGGAAAATAAATATTTTTTTAATTGAAATATAAAAAAAAGAAAAAACTACATAAAAGGGCAAAACAAAAAAAATATTTTTATGCCCTTTTTCTACTGCTCCCGGTAGATACCTCTGATTTTTGCATTCAGTCAGAGAAGAACGTAGTCAATTAACTACGATCGTAGTAAAGTCCGATCCCTGGTTCTAACCCAAACCAAGCTCATTACGATATCTAGCATAGTTTTTTTTTCATTTTGATATAGAAAAAAAAAATTTAGATGCAGGTAGTATTTTGAAGAAAATGTACCAAAAAATTGTCTCACCCCCTATAGTCACTATTTTGTGACTGATATTACAGAATAGAGGTTTAAGATTTCAAACTTTCATTGTCTAGTTTTGTTCTTCTTATACGCTACCCACCCTTCTTATTCACAGCCTACTAGTGAATTTACCTCCACCATCTTTCATCATTCATCTGTTCATTTTCACCTATGTATAAATTATTATGGTAACTTGGATGATTAAAATAACCAGACTATGTAAAACGGATTATGCCGAAATCATAAATTTTCTATGAAAAACGCACATTTTTCATTCATATTTAAAATCACAAATGTAAGAGACTCATATTATTTTATTTTCAATTTCTCTTAAATTATCCTTTACATTCAGTAATCTCAATAAAATAAAAATTTGCAAACATATTTCATTTTCAAAACAAAAGCAGCAATAATAACAAGAGCAAAACAAACAAAAACACACACAAACATACATACATTGTGCACATACTAAATCAACGATGACCTTGACATTGTACAAACAAAAAAGATTTGCTGGCTACGCTTTGCTGAAGGAAAACTAAGTGGCTAAAATTAAATGCGCAACGACGAAAAGGAAACAATTTTTTTCTTTTTTTTTTTCAATTTTTCTGTAATGTTTTCTCTTTAGTTTTCTATGCACTCGAAATGAAATTTATGTACACGAGAAAATGCGTGTTTCGTTTGGCATTGAAAATCAATTGCAAGCTAATTTTAATGCATGCATTTTTTATTAAGCTTATGTTTTTTTCCAGTAGACATTGGTAAATATGGAAAGCGTTGCGTGTTCAAATGGAAATTATGCATAAATCTTTAATTGAATATTAAGATTTGTATACGAGCAGTTTTGCTTAAGTTTTGATGTTAGGTTAAGTGAAAAGCGTAAAATGATTTTGTTTGTAATTGTTTGGTTAATCAAAGGTGACCACGGTAATTTTAAACTGCACGTATATAGGCGTAAAGTAAAAAAACAGGTAGACGATAAATATTTTTACTGTCAAAACTATGAAAAAAGTTAAAAAAATAATTGTGAGTTTTAACATATAAAATATAAATATTTGTTGTTTTATGCCTTAGAGGGTGGAATACGGAAGTGGAAAGTGAAAGAGAGAAGAAGCTATATTTATTTATTAAGCTTAATTGCTTAACTCTACAGCATTGCCAGTATATCTGAAACATAAACAGTTAAAAATTAAAAAAAAAAAATTTCCCCCTGGTTTTTGCTTTAACAAACCAAAAATATATTTCTGGATGAATTTTTGACAAAATTCGTGACAGCCCCGAAAATTGAATTTCCTTTCAATTGTGTAGAGATTAACTTGAATCGGTTTATCCGGTGAAACTGTAGAGTGTCCCTCGGGTTTTAGCCCGATGTTGTTTCCAGAAAATCGCATTTAAAGTTTAACGTTACAGAAAATCCATCTGGAGAACAGTTCCGCCCAACAGGCTATAAATTATAAATTATAAAATAATAATTCTCCATATGAACCGAACGCGAAAACGCAGGCTGGAGCATTTTTTTTTTCTTGTTCGTGAAAGGCATGGCCATGTGAAAACTTACTGGTAAGTAGTTACGCATTTTGGGGGAACCCTGTTCTTGTAGCAAAGCATTTCACAAATTGCAACCAGTATTTGCGCGCGGCATTTTCGAAATCACTGTGATAATTAAAACGTGACTAGCAAATAAAACGGCTTTAAGTTTTGTTAATCGCACAAAATTATTATAAATTCATTTAAAACTTATTTCTATTACAAGTTAATTTTTGAAATTTAGTTGCACAGTTGGTCATTCTGTTGTAGATATTACTAAGAACGAGCGCATTAGTACTCGCGCGTCATCAGAAAAATAGGCATAACTTCTTTCATATAAGAGGTTACTAATTTTTTTTTATTTACTTGGTGTCATTTTACGCATGTAAAAAGCGAAATCTAACTGTCGGGTGAAATTGAGATAATGGTCGAATTCGCAATAGTTTAGAGAAATTGTTTTTAACTGGAACAAATTAAATTTTTACAAGAAAAAATGTTTTTTAGTAAAACTATATGTATAAATTTAGCTTCGTTTCAGAAAAAAAATCATTTAATTATCTCTATTCTTTTCCGAGATATGAATAAATAAAAAATATACTACGCAAATTTACAACCTGCGATTATTTGCAAAATAAGTAAAATTGTTTTTGGGAGTAAGAAGATATTCGTACCTTAATCGAAAAACATCGTTGTCCTAGAAATCCGAGAAAATTTTTCTTTTTGGCTGACCGTTTCACTTTTTTCGACCCATAGAGAAGGAAAGTGTTTTAATGAGTAAGATTATTCCTTATTCTTATAATTGAAAGTAAATCGTAATAACTAAAACCAACAATAACTAATTATGTTCACCTTTTTGCCTGTTTAAGTTATTAAATTTTTAAGTGTTTGAAAATCTTTTGGGGGGAGGGGGATTTCCCCCTGTCCCCGCGACTGATAAAATACTTTAGATATGAAAATATCTTCTCACCCACGTGTTCTAAACACTTTAAGTATGCAAATTATAACAAGAAAACAAAACGGTAGCCTCCCCTTAAGCTTCCCACGTAAAGCAGAATATTGAATTAAAATAACAAGAAAAATCATCAAAACAAATAGGGAAAACCTTCACATATATACAAACACACTTACTAGCTTACTTATAATTTTTTTCTAGTTTGATAACTTAATATAAATGACCTTAGCATAAAAACTCAATTCATTTTAACAACAGAAAATAGTAATCCCACTGTTACTTTGTACTCTTAAATGATTGTACCAATGTAGACCAAGTATTTCCAATAAAAGCAACAGCAGAAAAATCATCTTATTTTTATCTTCGTCGTCGTCGTCATCGTCATCGTCTTCAGCTTCACATTTTGTATGTAGTTTTTAGTTACAACTGCAAAATAAATTGTCATCCATTACGCGTGAATAGTAATTTTACAAGTTTTTATTTTTTCTGTAGCACCCTCCTCCTTCACCTTCAGTCTTCGTATTCATCCCTTTGCAACTTTTTAGCTATCCATCGAATCCATCGATTTGCTGTTGGTACTCGAACTACAATAGAACTACACGTAAGCTAACGATTTGTAACACTGAATTTTAAGGAAATTGAGACATCAATAAATGCGGCTCAATTGTGTTTGTCAAATGCAATACACTTAAAGTTGATATTGCTGTTACTGCTATTGCTGCTTTTAGCGTTATTTTTTTTTATTTTTTTTTTTGCCTGTTAGTAATTTGTAGTACATAGTTGTTGTTGCTGCATTTAAGTGCTGCGAAAATAAAATTTCCACTGACTCTCTCGCATTTTGTGTAGGTACATTTGTATGTGTGTATGTGAGAAAGTAAAGCTACAAATTGAGCGGAGATGGTGGTGGAAGTGGCCACGCGAGAATTGCACCTGGCAGGAGAAAGTCTGAACAGGTACGAAAATCGGATTTGCAATTGGCAATCAAGTGCAGTGGTACAAAGGTTGATGTTTGTTTATATGTGTGTATGTGTGTGAGTGTGTGGCTGACAGTTATATCGGTGTAGTAGTGGCAGTGCAAAATGTTATGGCATAAAAGTTTTTTTCTACTTTTCTGCAGAGCAAAGATGCAATGCAACAAAATATAAGCCAAAAAAAAAGGGAAAACGGAAATGCTGCGACAAAGAAGAAGAGCAGCAACTTTTAAGGAAAAATGTCAGCAACACTTGATGTTGCGAAATTACATTTCATTGTTGGTTAAATTTGCAATATTCAAAGCACTTAAAGTTTCTTTTCTGTTATGTTTGGTTCAATTTAAGAAATGAATGAAAAACGATAAAGTTTTCAAGTCACATCTGAAAAACTGGAGCATGTTACTGCACTTCAATTTCACAATTGACTTGGGCATTCAATATTGACCGCTTACGATATGCCAATCGCTTTGCAGCAATCTTAACAACATTAATTCGTTCATTATGACGATAGCTTTTAACTTTACAACTGCCGTCACCTCAACTAGCAAAACCACAACACGCAACTTTTCAACGTTTAAGAACAGCATTACATATCCTTTTTGTGTGGATTGTGTGTTAGAGTGTGTATGTGAATGCTACCTACGAAAAATTTTCCGCCCAAATTCTTTGTTGAAGTGAAAATTCGATATGGCGTTTTGACTTACATAATTGTGAGTATTTATTGATAGTATGTGTATGTGTGTGTGTACCAAACAACACTAACACTTTACAAGAATCAATATATATGTACAACATTAACAACAGTAATGAAGAAATGTACTAGGCATGCATTCCAAGTGCATTGATTAATAATGAATCAGGGCCGTTTCAAGTAGCTGTTTAGGTGAAATTTACTCATTTGTGATTTTTTTTTTTAAGTTTTAAATTTCATGGTGAAAATTAATATTCCCTTATTTAATTCATACTTTGTCCGGCAAACAGTAGATCTTCGAAATAAAACTTTGAATTGTTCGAACGCGTCCGGACAAGACGCAAAAGACAAAGCAATAGTCTTTTCCCTCAATTCCAACCAGAAATTATTAATTTTGCCCTGTTTCAAAATACCACAAACGAAAAACAACTTGCTGCCCTTTAGCGTTTTTAACGTGGGCGGCTTTAGTAAACTATTTACATGGAAAAAACCACATCCATTTACTTATAAATGAATATTAAATTTCTTGAAACAGAAATTGCGTTTTCCGGTTCATCTAAGAAAAAATTTAAAATATTGACCAGAATAAATCCTACACAAAAACTACAGTCAGATTTTAAAAATTCAATAAAGCGGACGAATTTTTAAAAATTTATTTGTATTTGGTCGAAACTTGTTACTCGTAGGTTTTCGGGGTCGCTGGGGTAACCAGCGGCCCTTAAAACACTTCGGACAACTGCACTTTTCATCATTTCTGTTCCGTGTAAACGAAATCGAAAACATGACGTAATGTAAAACTTTTGATCCCAGATTTATGTTTAGTATGAAAAATCCATTCGGAAGCACTAGGAGTCATCTTATTCGAATGTGAAAAGTTGAAATTTACAGAACAGTGTAATTTTTTGGTATTTTGGCAAGACCCGTTAAGCTCTTCTTATCTGAAAAAAATGTGGCTGACTGCAAATAATTTTGTGAACGGCTAATACGGGAAATTTGCAGGGCAATGTTATTGATGAAAACACACTAGTTACAAAAAGATTCTTTAAATAGGTCAGGACTCATTGACCTGAAAATTCCCCAGACTTAAGCACCATCGAAAACTTTTGAGCCTGGATTCCTCAGTTAGTGTTCAGAGATCCATAGCCCAGAAATAGACGACACTTAATTGCCAGAGCTAAGCAGGAGTTTGTATGATAGCTTCGATTACAGAATAATTGCCCAATTCAAAGTATTAAAATATTATAAATATTCATAAGATGAAATATTATTAAGCCATTTATATGATGCAAAAAAAAAAAAAACTTTTGGAACTTTTGGAAATTTTATATTATATTTTATTTAAAAAGCCACACCTTTTATGGCTTCACCATTTTCATTCATTTTTTACTCACATTCCTAGGAATTATTTGTAAATTTTTGAAAACAATTTTCTTAATACTTTACCGCATATGGAAATTTGATTGAAAAATTACTGAAAGCATACATATTAGGGAGGAGAAGGGGGTGGTTCAATCCCAAAATCTCCCCCTTGGATCCGCTAGTGGTTAAGTGTAAATATGGGGTTTCTCATATAAAACAAAAAATGTTTGAATGGAAATTAAATTTCCTTTTTCACATTTCAGAGCTGAGTAAATTTCATTAGAATTTCTTTCCTAATTCCAGTGAAGAAATTGAACATTTTTCCAATTTTATTACCAATTACAATTCCCAAAAATGGAATTGGGAAAAAAAATATTTCCCATTACAGAGAATCGAAAAGCTTAAATGTCTTTTATAACAATAAAGAATTGGAATTGAGTAGGACTTCAATTAGTAAAGTAATCATTACTATCCAGCTTTAAGTGCAACGCCAAAAACTTTAATTTAAGATTGTATATTTACTAGCTAGACAACCGATTGGGGTGAAGAGAGTGGGGGAGAGGGTTGGGGAGGGGAAGGGGTGGTTTGGAATTAGTCGCTTCTTCCTTTTCCTGTTAAATATCGCAGCCAAAATGATTGTTTCTCCTAAATTGAAAGACTTTTTGAACGAACGAAACGGCGAAAATTCCGCCTCCCTTTCGCAATATCTTAATTAAATGAAGTGCAGTGTTGTCGCTGTCACTTCAATTGAACTTTTTCACTTCACTTTCAAGCCTGACACTCGTCCCTTCCTCTTTCATAAAAACACTTCGGTTTCCCAGTTTTAATGAAAAACTAAAATCGATAAGAAAGAAATCTCTGTAATATTCTCCGATTGTAGCCAGATCGGTGTGTTTGAATTTATATTCCCTATAAAAAGTAAAAAGATACCATTTAGCATAAATCCTTTAGTATATTCTGAGACCTTTTGTGTTTATTTAAATACCTATGTAGGAACACCGATGACGAACTGTCATATAATTTATTAGAATTTGGTTGAAAATGATGAGGTAGACGATTTAGAAGGCGAGTGGAGGATTTCATTCCTAAAAGATTTTATGCAAAAAGGCGACAGTTTCGAAGAATTCTTCCTTTTTGGCTTGAAAAATTCCATTAAACAAATTATGTATCCTCATTCAAAAAGTTTTGTAGGAGCCTTATTGTGTCTGCCATACAGTAGCGCTCCACCAAAAGTTTTGTTTTTGCAAACTAAGTACAAAAAACCAGATAAATTTTGAAAACATGACAATTTCTTATTACGCAACAAAAAACACTTCACTTTTTTAAAAATCACTTAGATTTTTTAAGAATTTCACTTCTCAAAAAAATTTCAAAACGACAGCCCTGATGTAGTGTATAAGAATTATGAAAGCCAAGCAAAACTTAAGATTTGAAACTAGTGCCACATAAAATTTTTCAAATGCTGAAATGAAATCGTTCTCTTTTTCGCCTAAATGGAAGCAATTCAACATTTTGGAACAACGCAGCGCCTTGCCTAAACATGGTGTGAAAAAAGAAAAATGAAAACACACTGAAAATTTAAATAATCAAAGTTTAAAGTGACGGCAGACGGCAACACCTGCATACCTACACACTCTCTCACACTCACACGTATACTCTCACTCGCGTGAATGAATTGTGTATGAGAGTATGTATGTATGTGTGTATGCAGGTGTCTATAATTGACCGCAAGGATGAAACATTTACAATATGCAATCGCTAAGTCACTTTGACATTTTATCGATTACTGTGTATATCGCGATGCATCACATTTTGAAAATGACTTCATCGAAAGCGACGTTCAACGACGGGCAGCTCAGCTCACACACTAAATGGAAAGCAATTTAGTTCAATAAAGGAACATTTTAATTAAATTTTACACTTTGCTCATTGTAAAATGAGTAGAACTATTAAAAAAAAAAAACAAATACGATTTGGGATTTGCACTTCAAATAGTTTTGCAAATATGTAAATACTTCAATTTTAATAAATTTTTATAGTCGCATTTAGCAATCAACAAACGGCAACGGACAATCAAAATTAATCTGATTCACATAATTTTTCATGAAATTGTGCTAATTTTAGAAATCTATTATTATATGAAAAATATAAACACACACACATACACTTAGGGGAAGAGAGACAAATAAATTATTGTAACAATAAAAAAAATTAAAATAAACATTTATCGTGCCAATTTGCAATATCAATGAATGCAAAATCATTCAAAAATTACATACGGGAGATATTATTGGAAAAAAAGTAACAAAGCAATGCAGCTGGAGCAAATGTAGGCGAGTTTCAATGCTGCCATGAGAGTGTAGTTGTGTGGGTATGCAAATGCAGAATAAATTTCATGGAAATAACCAAAAAAAAAAAAAAAATTACTGCTTCAGATACATATTTATATATGTGGAGATGATTTAATATCATGCTCAAATGTATATATTTTTACGTATATATATTGCACACGCACACATACAAACTAATAAGCACAAGCGTACAGAAATCAATGAGAGTCAAAAAAATTATGCAATGCGCGAAACGGAAGTGTGCAACACCGATGAAATGGACAGACGCATTAAGAGGCAGACAGACAGTTACGAATACAGATGAAAGTGTCGCAATGATGTGTTTATGTGTGTGGGATTGAAAAATATAACTCCACAATTGAAACCAAAATTTAAAGAATGTGTAAAAATTAAAGGAGCACTAACAAAATGTCATTTTCCAAATCTTTGTTGGTAAAGTAGAGCGCGAGCGCATTTTCAGTAAGTGATTTTAAATTTCGAAAAAGAATTGCTGTAGTAGATAAATATGGAAAGCTACCGACAACTTCACATATATCGAATTAAAGATTAAGTTAACTCAATATGGAGGATATGATTGGAAATTTTTGTAACTAACCAACTCCCAGGACTTCCTGATTGTTCTTTGTAATGGAACTTTGTTCAATTTGATTACTGAGGAATTGAAAATTTGAATTGCTGACTGCTGCTTTTTATGATTACAGTTCCTTGTAATGGAGTTGAAATATTTTTCAATTCCATTACAATGGAATTGAAAATTTGAAGCCCCAACTCCAGCTCCTCGTAATGTAATTTGAATTTGATCACTTCCATTACTGAGGGATTGAAAACTCGTACTACAGTTTAGACTTTCTTGTACTGTGCTTAAAACTTCTTTTATTTCCATTACCGAGGGATTGAAAACATGAATATCCAACTGCAGCTCCAACTACCGTGAAATTGATTATATGAATTACCGATTACAGTTCTTTATAATAATAATGGATGTTTCTACAATTCCATAACTATTGCACTGAGGAACTTCCTCATAAAAGTTTAAAACCATAATCACTGTGCAGGTAAATCTATTTTGTACAAAGTCAACCACCAAGCAAATAAAATGCACTAACTTTCTTAAGTTTTCCAAATATCCAACGTTACTTTTATAGGATACGACTTTTAATAATAATAACGATATATTGAGATTTGCCAAAAAGTAGTTAAATTTAATACTAGTACAAGGACATAAAAACTTTCGAGAAAAAAAAATGTTTGAAATTTGCAAAATGTTTATTTTATTCTGCTGAGCGAATATTTTATTAGGCATAATGTTTTCAAACTAGAATTTGTGACAATTGAATAAAATTTATACACTCCTGCACAAGTACAGACACACACACACATATGCGTGTGTATTTGTATCATACATACACGAACGCTTGCAAACTCTGACAAAAAAAATTGTCATATATAATTTTGCATGAATAATTTGTGTGACGCAATTCGTTAAATTTTCTGGGGCAATGTTCATATTTGTGTTTCACAATACAAATGCAAACACATATCTACACGTATACACATACATATACATATATGCATGTATATATGCGAGTGATTGTTATTTGAAGTAAAATTAAATCTAGCAGCTGTGAAATTTGCATTTTGTTGGAAAAACAAGTTTAGGCAAATATGAATTTTTAATACTTTTGTTTTTTATAAAAATATTATGCTTTAACGTTTTTTGGTTAATTAAGAATACCGAAAGTGATAAATGAACATTTTGAAAATAATGAAAGAGTGTGAGAGAGAGAGAGAGAGAGAGAGCGAACGAGTGTAGCAGAGTCGAAGGATCAGAGCCCGGGGGGATGTTAGTGTTATTTTATACACAGAATTTATTGTTTACACTATTTTATTATGCAATTTTGTAATATTTTGTTTATTTTAGAAATGTAAACAATTTACAAAATGTATATTTATGTACATAAATATTTTTTTATACATATATCTGAGAGAAGTTATTCGTGCGAATAATATAGTATGACAATTACATATTGTAACAGTATTAACTCAAATTTTTATTTAAAATAACGTAGCTAAGTAGCTAAGCAATTAAGAGGCATTGCATACTTTGAATTGGCTCACATGTCATAACGCCAAATAGCTTTGAATTAAGATTGATTCATATACCCACTGTTCATACTTACTGGTAAGACAACACACGACTGAAACCAACATACCAGATCGTTACTGTGGCTATGTTGTACCGTGTCTAGCATTCTCAGTTCAAGTTTTTTAATCGACCATACAGTATTTATATATATAATAGACAAGACCACCAGCGGATACAGAGATCGAGGAAGTAGAGCGGAAAATTTTGAGTTTATCGTTTCTTCAAAAAATCTCCTAACTCAAGTGCAGCGGTCATAGTGGCTGAGATTTTATCGAGAATGAAGTGAAGTTTTTACAGTGAATTAAAAAAAAAAAATTATAAATCAATTTATGAATTGGCAAAGAACGCAGAATGAACAATTTTTAGAGTGTTAGATAATATGCAAAGTTGCGGCGTTCTACATTAGCAAGCAATGCAAATGTTTTCATGCATTCATCCAAGTGTCATTTCACAGCCAAAAGCAAAATGTTAAAAATTTAAAATAAATATATTGAATTTAAAACAACTTATCTTCTTTTTTGGATTGACAGTTCACAGCACAGCTGATTACTTTCCAACAATTTAGCATTTTCCACTAATTTAGTATTGGAAACATATTGGTACACCTTTACAAGTTGCCAAGCCGGACCGGAAATATTTAACCAGTTGCCAAAGTTTAGTCACATTTTGCACATAATCTTAGTTGTTATCACTTTATATTAAAGCAAACTGATCTCACTTTCATCTACTTTCCTCTATCCGGGATTGAAACTGAACTATAATTATTATTATTTAAATGAGGGTGTAAATCAAATAGACAATTATTTCGACCTGAAAATTTGTTTGTGGCAAGTCCTTGTTAGAGCAAAAGACGTTGTGCTATACTTTATATAACTATAGTATGAGCTATAAACGTTTAACTGAATGTGCCTCTTAAAAATATAGCAGGGAAATCATAAGAAATATTATTTGTCGCTTTCAATTGACCATACACAAACGAAATAGAATGTCTCGTCAAACTGACCTAACTTGTTAAGATTTTATTTTAATACAAATTACTGAAGGTTCGACGACCTCGATAAACTAGTGAGTGAGGAGGTCTGGGTTCGATTCCCGTCTTCGTCTGGTGGTTAATTCTCATAACCTTCTTATATTCACTATCAGTATGAAGTGGATAAGAATTATAAGAAAGTGTGCAAGTACACACTTGGTTGGTAATGACTACTCATAAAAAAATTGCCGGTATCGCAATGGGCCTAAGTGTGCCTCTCGACAGCCATTCCAACCTAATCTAACTGAAGGATCACTGAAAATCGGGAATTGTCATGCCAAAAAATGATTTCGGATCAAAAATAAAAAAACTGTCCTTTGAATAAGCAGAATCACTTTTTTTAAGGTAAAATGCTGTACTTTTTTAACCAACGTTCTTGTACCCTGAAGTTATATCCAAAAAGCTATAATAGTTATATTGGAAGAGCCATGCTCATTTATTGAGCTATTCATATTTTTCTGACAGAATGCCATTAACAAATTATCGTACTAAATCTTAGAGCCGTACCACAAATGATTCCTGAGATACTCCACAATTAAGAGTTAAGATATATGAGAGATGTCATACCCTCTTTTACATTTTAACTCACCTTTTTCCTATGGCATGGCATTGTCCACCAACATAATTGTACTGAATCTCCGTACTGTATTGCAAATGGTTGTGGAGATATAGCGAAAAATGAATTACAGTTATATGGAAGTATTGACATCCTCGCGAGACCAACTGATGCACATACTCGATTTGGTTAAAATAGGATTAAGATTTTGAAAATGTATAATGAGCAAACAAAAAAACAAGCTTGTTGCATTCAATTCCCTATATATAATTATTATTTTAGTATAATTTTTTCCCCCCCGGATATATCCAACTTTAATTAACGGTGTTTGGAAAACTCAAAAAATCTGCAAAAAACCAACTTCTGATTCGTGATCAAAGATGCCAAATAATAGAACAGACCTTGAGAAATCGTATTCACCCACAAATAGTTCTGAGAGTAGGGCAACGCGTTACAAAACCTTCTTAAAATACAGCTGAACCTATGTAATTGGAACCTCGATAATTCGGAAACTCTATAATTTAAAGAATATCTTTATTCACCATTCACTCAAGTTCGTTAAATTGAAATTTATTTTTTGAAAAGTATTCCAGTACAGTGGTCTTAGTTAAAACTTTAATTTTTTAATAACTATAATTAGAAAACTCAATAAAAGCTCACTAGTTATTGAGGTTCAAACAGGATAAGGAGGACGTCCAATTTAATTTAAACAGCCAGTGATAAGAAAGCCTTTAAAGCCAACCTTCAGCTATAAATAAACTAAAACCATATATAAATGCCACACTGTAGGTTCAAAACAACATTTTTTTAAAATTAACAACTTGCTTCTTTGTTTTCTGAACAAAATACAATCAGTTTTAACAAATACCATTCAAAATTGTCAATAAACACCGCCATACAAAATAAAAAACAAAAAAGTTCGTTTTTCGCAAAAATTTTAAGTGATTTCGACAATCTTTTATTTAATGTTAAAAATTGTGAAAGTTAAACTGAGCAGACAGACAAACAAATACACCCACACGCACACATATTGCCGGAATATCATGGGAAAAGTATGAAAAGTATTTTACACCAATTGCCGCTAAAATGTTTCAACAACAACAAATACTCATATTTACTAAAAAATAAGAAGAAAAATATAGAAGAAGAAAACAGAAAAGCAAAACGGAACGAAACAAAAATCAATTCAATTTCATTTTTATGCTTATGTGAAAAGTTTTTCACGGCAAAGAAACAGAAAAAGGAAATTGTCTCGATCTGAAGTGGCAATGCGTTGCGATGTGATGCGATGTCGTCATCATTATCTTCACCAAAAACGATTTACGATAATGCCAACACTTTTACATACCAACAAACGTACACGGAGAATGTACTGCATTCGGATGGAAAGAAGTAAATAGCAGCCACATCCACACTAAATAAGCAACAACTACATGCAAACAACAATAATGAAAAGTTTTTCCGTTTGCTAAAATTTGCCACGATGAATGCCCAAAAACTCATGGAAGAAGAAGCAGAAGAAGAAGAAATTAAATTCCTTCTCTTCTTGGCTCTTGCTTCAAGTATAAATTTCATGAATTTCTAGCAAACGCATTCAATTCCATGTCCATGTACAATGTTTTGATGCTCGTGTATTTGTGAATAAAAATTTTGAATATCAAGAGCAACAACAATATACAGTAGTGAGAAAGTGGCAACAACAACAATAACAACTGAAGAAATTATTGGAGCAATTTCTTTTTTAGCAGCGGCAAAAGCAAAGAAAATAACGGATACAGTTTGAGAGCGCGAATTGAATGGCATTATCCTTTATTGCTTATCCTTTTTCTTTGGAGTTTTGTGTCTTTTTTCTTTGAATCGGTTTGGCTTTACGTTTATGCTTGTCCCCGTCATAAAGGAATAACTTTTACATAAATATCTTAAAAACTAAAAAGAACGAAAGAGATGGTGGAAGAGTGTGAAAGAGAGAGAGTAAGAAAGTGAACAGCTTATATTGTACTGTTCCATTGTTATATAAATGGAGAAAAAGAAAAAGAAGAACCACCAGAGCAGCAGAAGAAAAAGAATAAGTTAAGAAATCAACAGCAAAAGTTTTTCATTTCCCCGCGGTAGAATTTTTGAAAATCTCATTTCATTCAAAGTTCAAAATGATGACGACACTTGCACACAAAGAAATACAAGCAGACAGAAATTTAGAGAGAGATGCAACTATCTACATACAGGAATGTGTAGTAGAAAGAGACAAAAATAGAAAAGAATACGTAAAGTATTCAAATAAAATATGTTAAAATCTTGCAAAGTGCGCAAATAAAAAAGTATAATCGTTGATGTTGCCATAACACTAGCAATCAGCAATAGTTGTATGTAGTATGTAGCATTAACAGCAGAAACAGCAGCAGTAGTAGAAAAGTTTTTACTCTTTTTGCTTATCAGGGAAATTGGCATTTTTTCTTTTCTTTTTTGTTTAATTTCTTTTTTTTAAGTTTTGACCGAAAATTTGATTTCTGTTTTGTCTAGGGGGAGTTTCCTCAAACAAATGACTTCAATTATGGGGAAATTCTTCTCTTTTCTACTTGTATGATTATAATTAAGAAATGATCAAAGAGCTCGCAGGTTTAACTTTACTATGACAATTCAATCGAATCGAATTATTTTTGTTAATTTCGATGATCACAGAGGTTGAAATCATCCTCAACCCCAATGTTAAAATCGGGCGGAAAAATTAAAATGGGATGAAGCATTTCCCCGTTTTTAAGGGTGAATAACATGATTATTGGAGTTTATTCTCCAACTCTAATCCAAATTATCCTCAATAAAGAAAGTCATCCCTTTTCTCGATTTTCCAGTAAAATACTTGGAGGTGCTCGTCGTAGCGAGAGACCACATAAAAAAAACTAGACTCTCAGATTGTGCTTTTACGCCCCAAAATGCTCGTGAATCGCTCAAATCTACCTCCTATTCAATATCTCAAGTCTATGGACAAATGAGCAGTTGCTGGATGGAAGTTTCGGGTAATGCTAAAGAGTGTGTAAAATTCATTATTCAGCTAATTTTTCTGATTGATATTTCAATTTTTTTGTTTCTTTGTGGGAATGAATGTACATACTCTCAACCCTCAAGCATTTTTTGGCTCACCACTTATCGAAAATGAGCTAATGCTTATGAGCAGAGCCTTCGAACCGAGAAGCCCTCGCAAGGCTAATATGGAAAAATGGAAGAAAGATTTTTTCCCCCGATTTAGGGGTAATTGGGTGGAAAATATATGCCAGAATCATATTCCATGCCCTCAAAATCCCTTAAATATGAGTTCATTCCCAATTTAGAAAAGCCAAAAGCGGTCTGAACGTTAAAAGCAAAAATTTAGACCTTGGTTGTTATTTGGAGACTCTTTCTATATTTTTGTAAAGAATTTCTCCTCCAAAAACATTTGTTTTGTAAGGTAATGCTAAAAATACTTATAAAAAACACCACAAAAAGAGGCGAAATTCATAATACATCACTTTACCTCACAGCATCAGATTTTTATTGTTTTCCTGAATATTAATAATTTTTTACTACGATGATAGAAGTAATGTACTTTTCTAGTAATATTTTTGTTATTTTTTAACACTATGCAACAGCTATGAAGTAAACTATCAGTACGTAAAAAATTATAGGTGAAATAATTGTAAAGTCCAACTATTCGTAACTTGTTCAAGGTCAATTAGTAAAATTTTAAAATTTGCAAAAACTTGCAATGTTTAAAAATTGAATTGAAAAATTGATTGGTGGTGAAAAGTCCATAGATTATTTTTGTTGTTATTCTAAATTATCGGCCACATATAAATTGAGTACCATACTATAATATAATTGAAAATGAATTCATCGATGATAACCTGATACATACATGCTTACTACATACATACATGTACATTTCTATTATATCAGTAAAAATGTTCATCGTGAATTATACAAATGCTGCTGCTGAATGTTGATTGTATTAGAATTTGTTGCAAAAGCAGCAAGCAACAGGAGCAACGGTAACAGTTACAATACATTGACGCACTGCGGAAATATGGGGCAACAAGAAAAAAGTAAAGGATAATTTCTCTTTTTTATTACAATATTTTGCTCTCTTTTGTATTGTATTACATATGTATATATATATGTATATGCATGTATGTATGTAAGCCATGAATATTGTACCCACTGCTGTAAATTTTATACAATATATTGTAGAATACTGTGACCATCACCACCGCCGCCAGCACCGCTCTACATTTTCTGTCTCTCTCTCTCTCTCTCTTTCTCTTTCTCCCTGTTGACAACAACGTTGACGACATGGCGTCGTTGGTTGTCAATTAATGTCTCCTGTTTGTCATCATCATGGTTGTCAACACCATCAGCGTCGTTTTATTTTATGCCTTTTCATATCAGTTTTGCATAACAAAATCATTAATAATTTTCTTGTTGCTGTTGTCATGTTTGCTCCCTTGTTCGTTGTTGGTTATTTGGTGGGGTAAACAAACGCAGCAGCACCAACATCAGCAAAAGAAGCAGACTGAGTATGACAATGTGAATGAGACGATGGAGGAGACAAAGACAGAAAAGGTTTTGTTTAATGACAGTTGTCGCTTGTATTTGCCTTTCAATGTAAACGCAAATAGAATATCTATATGTATGTTAGTATGTGCAAGTAAAGAAAAAAAGAAGTAAATGTCATCTTTTACATTTATGGTTAATTTATAAATAAATGTGATGAAATAAAACGAATGAAATACAAAAGCAAAATATTTAAACTAAAGACCACAAAATGTAATAATTGTGAAAGTCACTGTCGCTTGCAAATGTGAGTGCTATTATTATAAAATTTTCAATTCGACTTAATACAATAACTGAAGGATAGAAAAATATTTAAAACAGTTGTGCAGATTACATGAAGTAAGCTTAAAGCTGTTCACTAGCTAGAGCGGGGAGCACTTAGTCTAGAAAGACTCCGTCCAGAAAAGGGGCACTCTCCCAAATTATATGTGCTGTAACTTCGCCTTAACCTTTGCAAATTTCCATAACTTAAACAGATCAAGGTTGGCAAAACCTTCTTTCTTCAAGTCATGTGTGGCATTTTCTACAGTTTCATTATCTTCTAGATATGCAATTCAAATCATTGTCACCTATTTTCTTCCATTTCATTGTTAATGAATGGTTCCAGAAAATACGCCATCTGCTTGGTTGTCCACTAAGTACCAATCATTGTGGAAAATATTGCACCATGGCGGGAAACAAGTCCATCGCACTGTCACATTCATCAACACTAAGCCTTCGGTAAATGGACAGGTTTGGCACTTGCTGTGAGTCACTCCTTCTGCGATCACGATGTAGTGGTCCTGTATTCCTCACCAATGATTACTTTCCTTCCAAAAAATGTACCGAAGTGTTACAAAGATTTTCAGTCTTCACATTTGAGTGTATTAATGCCAAGGTGCGGTAAAACTTCTATAGCGTCGGTCGGAGAGAGCACAAATCTAATTAAAAATAGGCATCTTTGGCTCAAAACAATAGTTGGCCTACTCTCAGTGGTGGATCTAGGATTTGAAAGAAATTCTTAAACGTGAAACATACATTTCTATTTTGGCATAGTATGCTAGGCCAGAGTAGAGAAAAATCTCGAATCAAGACCAAAAGCCAAATCGTCTAAAAATTTCAAAGCAAAATCAACCAAAAACCGGACCAAAAATCAGACCAACCGAACTTCACATTAAAAATCAAACCCAACAAAATCCAGACCAAAAATTAGATAAAATATTATGTCAACCAAAACACTCTACAAAGATCAAATAACTCAAAATCCATGCCGAAAATTAGACAAAAACCAGGCCAGAAATTAGGTCGAAAACACTTTCCAAAATTCAAATAAAAATCACAAAAATTCAAACAAAAATACTAACATACAAGTTACTCACTTTTACTGACGTGTTATATGTTCACAGATCACACAATTTGACCCCAGCCAAAATTTCAGGCTAAACAAGAACCGAAACCAGGCGACAGCATAAATTCTTCGCCATCCATTTTTGTTAAAGTGAAATGGTGTATATTTGTATGTTCCTTATGGGCTCCCAAATAAAGACTGTATCAAACTTTTAAACTCTGACTAGAGAGAGGAAGACACAGGTTGTTGAGAAAACCGGAGGAACTGGCAGAAACCTAATAAGATTTATCATTACAAATATAATGCAAAAGAGTATAGAGACATCATTTGGTAAGGAACGAAATTATGGCACCGTGGGTGCTCAAATTTTCTGAGCACTTTTCTTTGTCTTAATATAACACCAGCCAAGTATTGATAATACATACCCACCTACCTGAAACCTCAGGACATTCAGAGGATATACAGTACAAGTTCAGTGGCCTTCCTATAGTATCTCTGATATACATATTCTGTCACAAGTAAACTTCAGTGCTTTCAGCACATTTAAATTTCTGTGATAATTCAAAAGTTAAAATTCCATTGCTTTTGCATTCTGATTAACCCAATAAATACAATTATTCTTAGAGAACACCCACAAAATTGTAGGAATGTGAAAATAAAAATCATTCGCTCATTCGGTGCGAAACTTGCTGTGGAACAATCTAAAAAGGCTTTACATTTCCAGGCAACAAATTCCCCTAAACAACAAAAATGTCAAGCTAACAATCACTGTGCAAGAACAGCACAGCATGTTATTGCAAACGCAGCTGGCAATCCTAGCCAGCAAAAACGGCTGTCGACTGCTGTGGCAACAGCCGCTGTTATTTTTGTTGCATTCATTCTATTCTCTTTTTAATAGTTTTTAGATGCAGATGCATTAACGCACGCGCCACTGGATATGCAAGCAACAACAGTAACAACAGCAGCAGCAACAACAACAACAACAGCAATCGTTGCGACATTTTTACCGCGATTTCAGTTTCGTGCTGTCATCCTTACTAACACTATTAAGTGCAGTGGCGTTTCATTGTGGCAACATAGAGTGTCTCATCTGTCAAAGAGGAAATCATGATTACAGCAATGGACTATGGAACCAAAACCTCTTTTAGCCGGCCAAAACCCTTAAATTTGGCTTATTTATGCTATGGAACAATTGACACGCCTACCAACCATAAAAAAAAGATATGCAAAGAGGGCATAACTTGATATGTATTGCAGATATGATGATGAAATTTTATACAAGTCACGTCTTATACAAAAACTAAGAAATATCGGACCGAAAATACCATGTTCACTTTCCATACATGTAAAATTCTAAAACTGCTATAACCTCGAACTTAATGCAGTTATGGTCATGAAATTTTATGTATGAAGATTGTTATCATCATGTCTTGTACCTAAGATTTGCTATTACATAGCTATTACAGAATCGATTGAAATTCTCCCACGCCTACCTCAATAAGGAATTTTCATAAATTTACTTTTTCATTCACTTAAGTTCGACAACTATAAACTTCAAGCCTTCAGTCTAAATACTTCAATCTTTGAAGTGGGATTATTTTACCTCAAAAATGGCATCATCATTTATGCAATAGGATATCGAATTTTGACCAACAAATCGGTGGATTAAGACCATAGTGCAATGGCAGCTGCAGCAAAAAAAAGAAGAAAAAAACATACAACACCGTAACGGTAGTGTACATACATGTACGCATGTATGTATAGGTGATTGAATACTAAGTGGCGAGGAAGGCATGAATACCGACAGACAGACAGAAGTAAAAGCGATAGCTGCAGCTTTTTAGCTCTGTAGTTGATGCCTAACGTATTTACATGGCAACAAAATTAGATTCAAATACGTGAACGCATACACACACACACACACACACACACCACCACCAATATGAAACCGTGAATGCGGCGACGGAAATGACTACTTTCACATAATGGTGTCATGCATGTGTACATTATTATTATGCGTGTGTGTCTGTGTGTGTGTTTGAGCGTATGTGCGAAATGTGTATGCATGTTCTGCTTCCGCTTTTGGCATATTGTGCTGCTGCTGTTTTTATTATTATTATTGTTTTTGTTGTTTTTGCTATTACTGCGTTTCTATTCCACTCAAACACAGTGCCGTAAAATAAAAGCTAATCGGAAAAAAGTAGAAGATTCAGTAGAATAAAAAATATAATACAATTACAAACGAAGTAAGTAAGTGAGTAAAAAGCATAGAATGTTCCCTTGTCTTCATTGTCCTACAAACGATTTTGCCTCACAAGCAAATGCACTTTAACGATTACATGCGGACAATGATTATGATGTCATAGACTAACTGATAAAGTCACATATATATGTACGTAAGTGCAGTGTGCAAAGTCAGTAGGGCTTTATCACAGAAATAGAGAAATAAAATAAAATCAAAAAGAACATGCATATGTAGTTGGACATTATCTTAAAAACTTTTTCTCTAAATAATTTTCCAAGTTCCAAGCCAGTATGACCACATAGACCCAATATTAGCTTGATGGATTGCGCATCGTTTTCATACCACATCCTCAGTTAATTATTGGTAAAAGTTTTTGGGTTTACAAGAGGGTCATATTTAGCCCTATAAATTTATAAAGTTTTTAATTCGGTTGTGCATAGTTCAGATTCTTTCCTAAGGTTGCCGTACTAGGAGTTGTCCTGGTTCGTCCTAAAGTCGAGCAATCGGAGAAAAAATTAAATATATTTTCTTTTTCCTCCGGGCATTTACAGCTGCGACACCTAGTTGTGGAACGGCATTTCCATTTTGAAAGCTTGTTCACGCCCCTAATGACTCTCCGCTCTGTCTTGAGATATTCTTTCAGTTTTTGATGCAGTCCATTTTTTTATTGGCTTTTTGCTGCCCATATAACATGAGTTGGCTACCCTGGCTTAAGGTTTTTTCTCTTCAGCGTTCCGCTAAACTACGACTACGTACATCGGCAAAGCAAATTTTAGCTGGATGCCCCATTTCCAATCAAGTTTTCATATGCAGGCATGAAAAGCCACACTTTCCTTCTTCCAATTTAGCTTAGAATCCCAAGTTTTTGGCACTGGTTGAAATAGCCATCGTTTTTCCATTGTGTCGCGGAGGGTTAAGCTTAGTATTTTGGTTTTGTTCTGCTTACTTAGACTTAACACAAGTCCACACCATGTAACCCAGAGGCTCACATCTCTCAATGCTATTTGCATAGTTCTACTGATAATTTTGTCCTCATATGTCAGAGCTTTAATGCCTTTCTTGCTCAGCACGGTATATGTAAACAATTTTAATTACATTTTGAATTTTTATAAAACAATGTAGGCCTAAAATTGTTAATCATTTGCAGCTGCAACATGTCAATTAAATTTTAATAAAGTATAATTTTATTTTCGAGAGCATTAAATAAATAATAAAATTTAATATCAATTAAATTAAGCAAAATAGAAAAAAGTAAATATGTATAAAATGTTAATTTTTTTATATTTTATTTTATACCCTACATTTATTTGGTAGTACTATCATATATTGGCATTTGAGACTTAAGCTTAGTGTTGAATCTAAACGGCTATGAGTATATTCATAAATTACGGATTAATTGTTGAACGTGAATAGAAACGCTTTCAGCAAACATAAAAAATTATTTAATAAACGCATCAGTTGCTTATGAATCTTAATAACGAAATCTTACATTAACCCAGTTATACTCAATGACATATATGTAATACACTTCAGGACGTTGGGCATATCTGGGTTAATTTAGGCTTGAAATTCGGCAGAATTCTCTTCAGCTTAATCACGAATACATATGACTGGGTAATTTAGGGGAAAAGTAGTCTCAGACAGAGATAATTTAAAGTTGTTTGCATCTTTTATAATAAAATTGGGGTTTCTAGTTACTTAAAAGAAGTTAGACTATCTTTACCGAGTTGAACCGAAACTTTAATTTTTGTCTGAATAGTACAGTTTTCTACAAACCTACTGACATCATCGGTAGTCTCCATTCTATAAGAACATAATGCTATAGTTTAATTGAATTTAATACACGAATTGTTCCCAAACTCTGCTGATTTTGGACATTTTTAATAACTATTTATTAAATAAATTTGAATTAATAAAATATTTGAATTAATATACCAATGATAGTCTGAGAGAACAGTGTTGAAAAAAACATGAACGCAAATTTTGTTTCTAGATTTTAATCTTTTTTTTTTTTTGCTTTAAAATATTTGTGTTTCTAACGAGCTATATCTTTAAATGAAACTTAGCAAAACGGGAGTTTTTAAAGATGAAGATTGAAGTAGTCCCGGATTCAGTTTTCCTTGTTTTTTAATCGAAGCTTGCTAGAATTATCCATATCCAAGTATAAATTTTCTTTACTGGTCTGGGGGTAAAATCTGTTGTCTGTTGGCTGAGAAAGTTGGCAGCCCTACACTTATCTGACGGCCAAAAGATGATGTAGTACTTTATTAATTTTCTCACAAGATATTTAATATTAAAAGCGCCCGAACATAGCGTTCATAACTGTGGAAACGCTTATACACAACTTTGTTTGTTTTTTTCGTTATCATATTAATTAAGAGCACTAATTTCGAGTGTCATTGACAAGTTCCAAATTGAAAATTCAATGAATTTCGAATTTTACATACAAACATATACCTAACGGGAATTCGCATTACACATGTAAAAAAAAAACAATCATTAATTTGGAACTTTAGACATTCCAAAACAGTGATGTCACAATTCAAAATTTGGAAAGAAAAAATATGCTTTAGATTAGAGTGTTATGGAAAAATTAAAGGGTAGGACAGCTCTTTGTTGTTTACTTAGAATACAGCTTTAATTCCGATCCATGCAATCCAGAAATCAGGAATCCTAACTAAATTTTCAAATAATTTGAGTAAGTACATACTTTCCCGTTGGGTATATGTACATGTACGAGTGTGTGTGTGCTTTCTCTTTCATGCACCATGGTGTTGTTGCTATGAGTGTGAAATTGTATTTGAGATAATTTGAAATTGCACTTGCAATCAGGGGAAATAAAATTTGATGAAGCGTTTAATTTTTTAGAAATATTTGGCAAATTGCAAACAAACGAGCACAGTGGAAATAATTTCAACAACAACAATAACAAGCAATAATAATAAAATGGAATTTTTTTTTTTTTGGTTGTTTGCCTTTTTTTCACTTGGTGATATTAAATAATCTTCCGCCAAGTGCATAATAAAGCATTGCACAATATTTGTAAACAACAATAATAGGCATTTGTGGATATATGTATTTGTAGACTTGCACACACACACACGCAATTAAACACACATGTGCACAACAAATTATTCAGCATGTTAACAGCGAATTTCACAAAAATCTCATTCAATTAATTTGAACAACACAAAACTGTCATAAAAGCCAAAACAGAAACAAAAATTCTGACCCTCATTTACTGCCTTCAGTTCATGCCCTCTAACTGTTTGCATTCAATAGCAATAATAACAACAAAGTCATTGACATTAAGTTAACCTAAAATAAACCCGCCTCCCCCCTCTTGTTGACATGTGCATATGTCTATATCGAGAGTTGCGAGATGCACAGAATTTATTTGCAGTAAATACGAAAAATGCTGAAAAATCTCAGCAAAATTCGCAATTAAAACGCATATAAATCAGAAGCACTTAAAACGCACATAAAACCGTTTCTATATCAAAACAATAACAAAAACAAACATCAGCAACAACAAGGATAACAATGCCAACAACAAAAACAAAAAAGAGCAAAACTCAACACTCACAAAAAATAAACGTAAATCTTAAATTAGAAATTTCGCACATTAAAAACTTGGAAATTGCATTTTTACTGGCATCAATCCCCAATGATTACTCGCATACATACAAACACCGTCAATATACACGCGTGAGAGAGAGTGAGAGAAAGAAGGAGCTGCTGTTAGACAGAGAGGAAACGAAACGCCCGAGTTACAGTTTAAAGTCCGATGGCGTACAATTTTAATGAGTTCAACATAAAAAAGTTCTCGTGTGCGTCGTTCAGTTATTCTCAATGTTTATGTTGCTGTTGTTGCTGCTATTGTTTTTGTTGTTGTTGCTGTTGCTGCTGCTGCTGCTGCTTTTGTTTTATTGCATAATCGTGAGTCAATCAGCGACCTGGGAGACCTTCATCAATGCACGTCAGCTAATATATTTTGTTAGAGTAGAGAGCGCTTCAATTGATGAGTTCGAGAGTGGAAACTGAAGGAGGAGACGAAGGGAGGCAGACATGCTGGGCAAATAGGGAGCTTGTCGAATGAGATGAGTGCTTGTTTTAAATGTAGAGCAGCACTATGGGTCAGTGGGTGTCAAAGAGGTTATCAGTAAATAGGATAATGCATGTAATACTGGGCGGCTGTTTAATAGAAAACTTATGCTTGCCAACATTGCACATTAAAGCTTAAAGTTCTATTGCTATTGTGTTTTTAATTATAAATCGTAAAAGTTTGCTGAATTTACTTAAAACTGGTTATAAAAAAAGAAAAAAAGTACTTAATTCGCGTGAAAAGAGCACGAATTTTAATTTTCAAATATTTTTATGTTCATGCCAGGAACCGAAAATAACCGTTATTGAAAATTATCAGATCGAAAAATTGCATAAATTTAATTAATATTTTTTATTTAACTTTTATTTCATAACAGATATTTTTTTTTTTTTTTTTTTGGGTAACTTTATATTTTTAAGTTCAACTTTTATTAAATAACAGATATTTTTAGGTTTTTCTTCCGAGGTGGCGCTTTTTGATTGCTCACAACTTTGGAACGAGTGCTCCGATTCCTATTACAGATCGTAAAATAATCTAAAATAAAAAAATCAAATAGGTTGTTAACCTGTATAAGTGTCTCTGTCCAATGAACCTCAATCAATTCTTTTACCCAATGAGATCCAACTTTTTCTGAGTTTCGTGACAGTTTTTTGGGATTCAAAAAACGAAATTTAAACAAAAAAAGAATTGCACAGTGTATCATATCTTGAATATCTGGGTGAAATTTCAATTTGATCGTCTGAATTTATTTTTTAATTTGTATCTTGGCCGCCAATTTCCAAAAGTGCAAATCGTGGAAAACGCACTTAAAGTTTGAAGTACTTCTGAAAACTACCTCACTGCTCTGCTTTTTGACTGTATCCTTAACTACTTCGGATTTTTCCGAAATAAAAAAAGAATTTCAGCCAAAATTTTACAATTTAAAAAGGAATTTCGGCCAAAATAGTATATTTCTTCTTTATCGGTGGATTGTATCACAGAAGGAATATTTCTGAATTAAATCGCAAAACACAAGCTATTTTTGGTGTGTGATTCTACATTCTTTTACTTATGGGAAAATATGAATTCAGGTCAAAAAAATTTTTAGTCGAATTTCCTTTTCTAAAATGTTCGAAAACCAAAATCGAAAAGGAATTCCGACCAAAAAGTCTAAGCTCAAATTCCTTGGCTGAATTTCTAAAAAAATTCGGCCAAAAACGTATTTCGGCAAAAATTCCTTTTTTTTGGTTGGAATTCCTTTTAGTCGTATTTCACAGAGCATATCAAGGTGATGAAAAATGCAATTAGAGCCACCATAAAAAGCTACAACATTTATATAACGAATTTGACCCGATACATCGAGAAATTAACTGACGAATTGATGGATATTTCTCCAGTTCCTGATAAGGATCGCAAAGACATGCATCGTTGATATTGTATTATTGTATTTCATCCTCTTGAAGAAACCATAAATTTTAATCAATTTCCCGAAAAAACTTGAAAACGAACCCTTTAACCAACTTGGTGCAGGCTTGAATTCAAGTTCCAAAAGAACTGGGTTCGGGTTGGATTTACCCCGCTCTACTCTTTACTGCTTAGGACGTCAATACCTCTAAATCCAGCCCAGACAACGCCAGAGCATTCCGGGCACTTTTCTTCCAGAGCACTTGTGTCCTCAAAGACGATCAGTCCCCACTATAAGACCCAAAAAAACTAAGTATTCGAATACTTAATTCCAAAAGTTTTTATTCCTTTGATTGAATATTTATATAATAAGATAAAAAGTATCTATTGCATTTAACTTTACTCACACAACAACAAAAACACGAGCAAAATAAAAGTTTTCAATACGGTTCAACAATTTTTAATGCAATGCATAAAATTAATGATACATCATCATATTGTGGAATGCAACAAAGCTTCCTTTATTTCTTCACTTTCAAACTGACAAACTCTATAATTATAATACCCTTTTGCAGCACCGCATCACACCACAGCACACTTACTTCATCCTCTTCATGCCCTCATATTGATTTTTGTTTTTTTTTTCCTTTATTATTACTATTTATTATCGAAATGCAAATAAATTTTGCTATTCACAAACAATCTCACTACGCCACATCAAATAATGCCATTCACGACCATTCACCAAGTGTAATGCAACACACACACACATATGCATTCATACATATAATGCCACCAACTACCAACCGATAGAAGTGGTGAATGATGGAAATTGTGCTACTGCTACTATTCCTCCAGTTTTATTTTTTGTTTTTATTTCTCTTTTTTTATAGAAAAGTCATCATCATTAGCTTCAGAGCGCAGCGCAGCATTTGCATTATGACAGTGAAGAGAAAAACAGAAAACAAAAAAAAAAAAAAAAAAAAAGCGAGAAGCGAAATGGCAAATGTGGCGCTATTTTGTCGTCGTCGTTGTCGATGTCGATGTCGCTTTCAATAGTTAGTTGTGTCGATGATATTGGCGTTGGTGTCTATAGTGATGGCGATGGTGATCATGATGGTAATGATGATGGCGATGGTGTTATATATTGGTAGAATGTGACAGTGTAAATGTCATTGAATAATAATTTCTTATAATTTTATGACATTATCGGTTTTACATGCACATTAGAGAATGGAGAACGTTGAATGTTCACTCGGTTACGTTGTAAAAATTACTTTCAAATATGTGAAAAGTTTCAAAAAAATAATATTTCATATATACATACATATATGTGTGTGTGAGTTAGTTCTATGAATTATAGCTAAAGGAAAACCATATACTCATATGTATGCATCACTCGTTTTGTGTGTGTGTGTGTGTTTTATTATAAATTACTTTTGCTATTTAAAAACTATACTCGCGAGTTTAGTTTATATGCATACATATCTACGTTCCTACATGTATGTACATATGTATGTATATTCAATTTCATCGATTATTCGTGTCATTGAAAAGTTGGCAAAGGTTCTATTTACAAACATACATATTTATATTATATTTGTATGAAAAAAAAAATCAGTTTTTTATAATTTCCAAGCTGTCATTGCCATTTAAATTTATAAACTTTCCGAGAAAAAGTTCATAAATTTGTCAAAAGTTTATTGATTCAAAGGCACATATATCAACTAAATTTCTTATTAATTCAATAGTTTTCCGTAGAGCTCTTTGTATTGTATTTCTATTGAATTTAATAACATTTCTACTATTGTTTCAATAGTTTTCCCATTGACAGTCTCCCTGGAACACAAACGTATCCAAGTAGTCGCTCATGCAGACGACGCTTATTCTGATTGTAACTGTCAAATTTGTGGGCACCTTGGAGTAAGTTGCTCGAAAGAAGGTTACTCTTTACGCATACATCGTCGGGACTGGGATAGAGAATTTTCTTGGAAAAACAAAATACTAGGTTTTAGGCAAATCTGGTTAAGTGACGTCACACTAAACTCATCGAAACAGGCTAAATTTCTAGATACAATTTTAGATAGCAAATTAAATTGGACACCTAATACTTGCGAGGGTGTTCAATAAACGAAACTGGATATATACTTCTAACTGAATTCAAATCATCAATCAACCAACAAGGTTTCCACTTTCCCCGAGTCTCTCAATATTATACTCAACCTATTAACTAGGGATATTTTTGTGAAAGGCGTGGTTTTTAAAATCGGGCTTAGATTAAAAGATTGTAATAGTTTCAAGGTTGGTTCAATTGGACACTGTAACATTGGCAATGTCAAACATATTTCTACCGATTTACTATTAAAGTTCGTCAAGAGGATCCTAGCCAATGCTGTCGAAGGTACTCCGATCGGAGTATTCGTACTCCGCTCAAATCTAAATCCTCCTGTCCTCCCCAAACGGAAAAAATCCTCCTATTTCATATTCATGAATATTTGGGTTGTATAGAAAAAAAAAACGTAAATCAAACTAAATGTTTTCTGATGGGCTATTTTCGTTTCTGTCTGTAAAATATGGTATTTGTTACTATGACTAGCTCTGTTTTATTTGTCGCTGGGTTACTGCCAAAATTCAAAAACAATGAGCAAATGAGAATAAACTGAGAGGATTTTTCAGTAATTTTGACAAGATGTTACCCCGCAGGTAATATTATTGTCTTACTCTTACAAAACTACTTCTATTTATACTTCCCATAAGAAAAAGAGAGATAGCAACTATGTTTTGTAATCAGCTGTAGAGCACCATCTTGTCCAAATTTCAGAAAAATCTCCTCAGCTTCAAAACTACGCGTTCCATTTCCGAAATTTGTTGCTTGACTTAATGTTTGTAATTTTTGACAACTTAAAACAATAGCAGAAAAACTGCGTAAAATGACGTTTGCATATTTAATAAATATCAATAAATTGCTTGCTGACTGCAACTGTTAATGCAGTAATGGTTGGTCAGAAATGCTAAAAAAAAATGATGCGTCCCTTCGATAAAGTTATATTTATACCCGGTTTTGAGAAGAAAGAAGAAATGTTTGTTTTAGTTTTTTAAACTTCATTGTTTTTTTTTATTATTATTTACTAATATTAATATTGCACCGTTTATTTCCAAAGATGAAATATTTTGTTTTAAATGAATTGGTGTATTTTTCATAACTTAAAAGCTTTGAGTATGACTAAATTTTTAACAAACAATTTCTATCCATTAATGGTTTAGCAATCATTGTTGAAAACTTTTAAAACATTTTGAAAAATTCCTCCCCTTTAAAGCAAAATCCTCCTCTCAAAAGGAAAAATTCCTCCCCATAAAATTTCCACAACGATAGCACTGATCCTAGCTTCAAAGGTCTGGTGGCCTAGCCAACACAATAACGGTCTACACTGATGTCTTTAAAACTGAATTTAGCGTATGTGTAGCATTCTTTAAATTTCTCAACAGTTGTACTATTTTTCAGACAGTCAACCTGTTCTGAAGTCCTTAGAAAGTCATGCTATGAAGTCAAAATAAGTAAAAATTTGTTATAGCCTCCTTCTAGCTTGAGCTACAACTTTGCTGGGTACCAGAACATTCTGATATAATAGCGAATGAGGTGGCGGGACAAGCTTGCAACGCAAGGTACATACATGCCTTGAAGTAGAGCCGTCTAACATCTCCCTATCACCCTGCTGCCATTACGCAGTCTTAGGTAAACACGAAAGCCACTTCAAAGAAAAAAAAAATACTGTACTGACTCTGTCGCATAATAGACTTTAGAACACATGCTTTTTCATTGCCTAGATTAAGGATGTTAGGGAGTGCATCCTTTCTTTCGTTAAATGACATGGCCATTTTAAACCTGGGTCTATTAAAAAACTCTGCACATACTATGGGCACTTTCAAACTGGAAGCTGTGCTGAATATAGCTCGAAGTTCTTATTGTGCCACGTGTCACGTAAAGTTCTGTTTCAGAGTAGTTTGCATTTTTTTTGGGGAGAAACGGGCCAGTTTGCAGGCAGTTGCAATGGAAAATCAAGATTTTAAGCCCATCGAGGGTACATTCACCACAAGCGGCATGAATTCAATATACAAGTTTACTTAAAAATGGTGCGGTTTTTAGGTTGAAGTTCTGGCAAATAAAGAAGATTATCGACTAATAGAGTGACAAAGCACGAAGTGGAATGGCGTATGGTTAGCTATTTTTATTGACAGTCAGTCAGCAATAAAAGCTCATCAATCCACATTCATAAACTGCTCGTTAAAAAGTTCAGAAAGGTACTGAATGAGCTAACAGCTATGAACAAGGAAGGGAATGGGGCGCTTGGGATCTTCTTGAAATTTATTTTAGGCAAATTGATTTGTAAATCCAAGCCTTTATCTGAGTTGGTGCCCATAAATAAAAAACATTTTATACGACAAAATAAAGAGTTCACGAGAGAGAAATAGCTCAAAAATATAACAGGATTCTGAAAAGGATTCTTTGTCTAATTTATATATTATGTGGACTTTATGCTTACGGTTCATTGACTAATTTGGTACAAAAACATTTAAGAAAAATTTATTTAACCATTATGAGTGCATTTATGTTTTTTTGTTTTCCCAAAATTATTACTGCAACCGATATTTAATTTTAGTTACTTTTATAAATAGTAACCAAACTAAAAATTCTGTGAATGGGGTTCAAATCAGAACAATTACATAAAAATGTTCAATACCGGAAAAGGTTTAAGGTTTATTAAGGTTTTTTTTCTGCATTTGAATTTAACTTTTTACATTATTGTTACTTGTTTATCGATTAAAATTGGATGGCAATTTGTTTGAATAAATTATTTATTACCACATACTTTCAATACATTTTTCATACCAATTTTCTTTAAGCACAACTTTGACACACATCGAATGCAAACACAAAAAATTTGTTTGCACATGCAACTGAACTCAGAAAACTCAGCGCCAGGATATGCTTCAAGTAATTGTTCCTGCATTTTTGAAGAATAGCCAAATTACCGGTTTATTATTTTCTTTTTCCACTTCGCTCCTTGAATTACCTGTATTTTTCTCTAATTTTTTTTTCATTTTTTTTTTTTTGGTTGCCATTTACTTGTGCACTCAAGTCAAACTAATCGGAAGGACAAGAAAACGTCATGTATCCTTTTGGCAGCAGTAAAGTTTTAGTTATGTATGATATGTGTGTTTGCATAATATTCCTCAACACAAAATAGAAGAAAAAATAGAAAGTTGCAGGATGACTTTAAATGAACCTGTTGCTGAATATATAGTGGGTTGGTTGCTTGCTTTTTCATCGTCATCATCATCATTGCATATGAATGTATGCAGCAAAAAGTGAAATGAAGTAAAGTGAAGGAGTCAAAGTGAGTCAAATTATACTCTACAAATAATAAATACAACAAAAAATAACATCAAAAACAACAGCAAAAAAAAAAAAACGGAAACGAATTTGTTTACCATGAGCTCATTTTTGGGCATATGGTTAACAACCAGCAACATTGTCAGAGACAACAGCAGAGGCAGCAGCAACAACACCAAATTTAACCACAACAACATCAATAAAAAATATGCATGTAAATATGTAAACGAAGTACGTTAGAGTTGAAAGCTTTTCTTGTTTTCATTGCCCACAAAATTTTTTGACTTGATCTAGTGTTGTTGTTGCTGTTGATTTATTTTGAGTAGCATTTGTAACACAACAAACACAAAATATGAAAGCCACTTATACACTCAATGTACAGCGGCACTTGACAGTCTCCTGGTTGCTGTGATGCACGTGAATGTTGTTGTATAACATAATAGCCTTTCCTCCCATTATTTCATGTTCCCCCGGACACATCCACCAACAAAAAAAAATGTACAAATACTCCACAAACACAACATAATTTCCCATTGAAATATATACCTACATTCAAAATGTATGTGCACATACATAAATAAATATATGAATGAAGGTGTTTGTGTGATTGTGTGTGTATATGTGATAGCCCTGTGGATGGAATATAAATGTATGGGTGTGTGTGTGGTTAGTTAGCATCTGAATTTTGTGTACGTATGCAGGAATTATTATTTGTTTTTTGTTGTTTTTTTTTTCGTTTCATTTTCGTATTTGTTGTAGTTGTACAACGTTTGTGTTTTTGTACTGCTGGTATATTTATTCAACTGCTTTTGCGGTTCACCGCTTTCGCGTACATTTCAGTCATGTTGGCCACAATCCAACACACAACAACAAAAAAACCAAAAAAGAGAGAAATGCCTGGACTAAATCAGCTTGAGTTGTGTGTGTGTGTTTGTTGTTGTACCTACATATGCAGAGATAGACAGACAGACAGACAGACAAACAGAAAGACAGACACACAAAAAGCTCAACAACAAAAACAACTATAACTACAGCAACAACCAACCTCTTTACTTCACTTCAATTCACTTCAATGTTTGCGAGCAAATGTAAACACTTGTGCTTGAAATACACACACTCACGCACACATATCCACAGATCCATTTACTCATACATACATATGTGTATATGTACATACTTGTGTAAACATTGTATATTCATATATTCTGGTTTTTCATTTTTATCCCTTTTGGCAGAGCTACAGCAACAGAAAAAGCTAGCACCTGAAGCAGTAGCTGAGGCAGACCGACCCGCCCGTATTAACCGCCAGCATTAATGCTTACCTGTTGTTTTCTCAGCTGGACACACATACAGAGTAATAATATTTCAAAATTGTTGCCTTTGTTATGTTTCGTTAAACTGCGTTAGCTTGTGGCAGCATATTTAAAAGTATCTTCAAAAAGAAAGTTAACGCTTAAGAAATATGTATAAATATATATCCCAATATATGAAGGCTTACTTTTTTTTACCCCAAATTCATGCAATCTCATTATAGTCTTCAATTTAAAATAAACTGGAAAAAATTATAGAGAACTTCATTTTACACTCGGCAGTTGTATTGACAATAATAACCTTTGCGAAAAATCTTTGCCTTTGCCTCTGAGGTTGCATAAGAGGAGGAAGGGTTTTACGTATTTTCGCTCCTTCAGTAAGTCATTTAAATCTGGGGCAATTATCATAATGGCAACTACTTTATGAAACATAAGCTTAAAGTACCTTATGTTTCTAAAACTTTAAAGCTATATTAGGTTAGGTTAGAGTGGCTTTCGAGAGACACACTTTGGCCTGAACGGCCCATTATGATACCATTTAGTTGGACCTACAGTTTAACGCCGATTGTTTTGCCATTACCAACCAAAGTGTGTACTTGTACACTTTCTTATAATTCTCATACACTTCATATTGAGGAGCAGAGACGGGTTGAGCTCTTCTCCAGACTAATATCTCAAAAGTGCAATAGTAATTTCTTCGTTTTAAAACTGAACATAATAATTACGATCACCCTATGACGTCAGTCACTTTGCGAACAAGCGTCAGAGATTAACTCAATGTTTAATTCCGCCTTTGGTTTTGTTGTTGTAATGAAATGCTTACTACATCTTTGGCTTGGCTGCTTGTTTCTCTTCAAATCTCCAGTTATTATGCATGAATGACAAAAGAACGGCTGACTTGTTTTTATTCGCCTCATATGAACAGACTGTTGCAACGCGATTGCTTATGAAATTGGTTGACTTTCTTTAATTGGCTGGTGCGAATTGGTTTTAACCACTGCGTCAATTAATGTTTATATTCACAAGTTCAATACTTTAGCTAATTGTAAAGAAGTTGCTGATAATAAGTTTCTTTCAGAGCCTTTATACAAGTTGTGAGCATGTACTGCGGTATATTGAAATGGCAAATCAGACTAGATAGAGAAGAGGGACGTACAATAGATCTTATAGGTCGCGTACAAATACATAAACCTCTCTAATACAATACAATACAATACAAGTGAACTCCTGACGAGTGGCTTGCTATATAAACGTGGCAAGGAAATTATTTCAAAGCACCCAGGCTAATTATGCTACATACCCCGACAATTGGCATAATTTTAGTTTATGAACGAAGGCTGGAGTTCTACGCTTCAAAAAACAAATCTGATGCCCATTCATCTTGCTGATGAAAGTGTACATCAATTCAATGAATCGGGGCTTGTATGTACATGAAAATCTCTGCTAGATTTTTTGTCATTTAATAGAATCGTTGTCCCATTTCAATGTATTTACTTCTGAAAACCTTAGGTAGAACTTAAAATAGCATAAATATGTAGAGCTAAGGAATAGCTATTAAAACATTTCACTATTAAATCATAAAATCATTTTTTTATAGTTAGATTTTATACATGTCTGCACAACAAGTACCTACATATATGTGTATGTATAAGATTCTTCTTGAGCTTAAGGAGCTATGTACATATGTATGCATATCCCATTGAGAGTTTGTTTAGTGCTCCTTCCAAATTCGAATGGCAATCAATCAAAAAGTAGCGGAAATGTTACTTAACTACATTCCTGTCGCTTGTCTGTCTGTTTTACGTGGCATTCCTGTCACCAATACTTGTGTGTGTTTGTATGTGCATGATTTAGAACTCAAGTGCAATTTCCTTGTAATGCGAAACGTTGTCATTTGTCATTGCTGGTGAGCAGGCGAACTGGCGATTCTTCTCTAGCTCATCGTGTGGATGTCTGTGTGTGTGTGCATATGCTTCTGTATGTATGTATCTGTATATGAATATACGAATTTGTTACTGCATGCATACATAAATGCACGAAATCGCAATATGACATGATGTCGTACACTTATCGTCCTCTCTCTCTCACTCTCTCTCTCTCTCTCCCTTGTTCAATGAAATTATAAACCTTCATATGTAGATATGTATACTCACAAAACACCGCAATTGCTGCACTTTCACAACTCACGCCAGCAAATGCTGGGTATACAATTTCGGACACAAGCACCAGGAGCAAATAGATACTTATGGCTGGTATTAGTCGCGCTTGATAATGTCAACCGAAATTGAATGTTTCGAATTTCAGTTGTATACAAATTTCATTTCTCATTTCTCTATATCTGTGTGCCTTTTTGTGTGCATTTTAATATTTTTATATTGAGAAACTCACTCATACCTCACTAATATAATTATGAAAAAGTGTAATAATAATAAAGTTTGTTGTTTTTCCTTTATTTACAGAACAGTTTCATATATTTGTTGGAGATCTCAGTGCAGAAATTGAAACGCAACAATTGAAAGATGCATTCACGCCCTTTGGAGAAATATCGTAAGTAATAATGATTTCAATTTTAATACAACTACGGTCCAATTAGTACGTTAGCGCCGTTTTGATACCACGAAACCCGGGTATGAAGGGTAATGTATTGCGGTTAGAGATGAGTCATTATAATCTAAGACCCGACTGCAAGATTTTTGTCCCCATCGCATAAATTCCCATAAGTATTTTAAATTAAAAGAAATGTATCAGAAAATACTGAGGTCATTTTACTCCCGATATACGTTCTTTTTCCACCTAAAGAGGCTCAGAAGAATATCCGAGAACTCTGCCTGCATCTGGTTAACTTCACCAAAAATATTCTACCCCTGTTATAATGCTACAAGAACCAATAACCTATTCACCAGTGCTCCTAATGAAGTAGAAATATTAACTGCTAGCAGTACAGATTACTGGCCGGTAGGGGCCCATGCAAATAATATAGGAAACTACTATTATCAATAAGTTTAGTGGTTTTTAGTGTACATTGACCAATGAACAGTAAAATTTTATAAGTAAAATTTCTTAAGAACCTACCAACATTCTTAGGATTCTTTTAAGGGGTTGAAAATACAGTTTTTTGTCGGAAAATAGGAAGAAGGCGAATAAGGTAGGAATATAAAGGGTTATAATGTTCAGAAAAATATTCTCCAGACAATTTTATTAACAGTCGCTGAACGCTTTCACAAACTGTCTTGTATGCGGCTTAATAAAGATATCATAGATTTTATTAATATTAAATAAAAATTAATACCAAAAAATGAGCAAATTCGCCTCAAAAATAGAAAGCGGATTTAAACTTTTAAAGTGCAGGCATATGTAAAACTTACTTTTTTTTTTTTTTGTGTTCTATCAGAATCCAATTTCAGAACCTTCTTATTTTTGTATATTGAACTTTGTTATTGAACAATTTTTATTTAATTTCTGAACAGAAATTCTAATAACTTGAATTCCCCTCATAAGCTTTTTTAAGAATTACAAATGCTTCCTAATTAACAATAGAGCCGCACAAAAAATCTCAAATTGACTTTAATCAAAGAACGCTTTACACCATTTGTGCACCATGAAATCCAAATTAACTAACCACATAAACATGAACATAGAAAGAAGAAAAAGTAAACATAGGAGAAAGAGAATATAAAAACAAACTCCAAATTATCAAAACTGATTCGCACAAATATTGTTTTCTTAATTCATGAATAATTGACGCCTCGGTAAGCCACAAAAAAAAAAAAAAACCCCGAAAAATTCCCTCAAAAATCATGCCACAAGATCTTACAACCAAAAAAAAAAATATTCAACAAAATTTTTTTATTCCTTGCCAACTAAAACAAAAAAGGCGCACAAAATTTTCCCCAACAGCAAATTAATAATTTAATTTTCGACTTTTTCCAGAGAGGCCCACAAAGAGTATTACTAAATAATGCCATAGAATAGAAAGAACAAATAGGAAAACATCAGAGTCTGCTTGTAAAATCACAAGTAAACAAATTTGCCAACTAAACAGAAAAAACAGAAACAGAACGGGAAAATATTTATAAGTGCAAAAGAAAGAAGAAGATGAACAACAACCACATACTATACAACAACAACAGCAAAATCAACAAATAAACGGAATACTAACCCACTCAGTTGTTCGTGTGTGCGGTAGGATGACACCTGCCGCCCGTCTCCTTTGCCGCCTTGATGTTCCTTTGTATACATCTGAAGAAATCCATCAACAAACACATAATAGACAAACAGACAGAGAGACAGACATTTGACCCTTGTGTTTCTCTTACCGCCCAACCACGCACTCGCTGGCTCATTTTGCTAGTACAGCAAAAATGTTCGTCGCCACCTTCTAGGCCTTAATTAATGAGCATCATTTCATATTGACGTTGAATTAGTTTTAGTTGCTTTTGCTTTTTGCCTTTTGCTTTGGCCTTTGAGTTGATTTAAGCCATTTTCTTTTTCTTCTTTTTGTTCGACTGTTGTTAATGTAAATTTTTATGTATGCAGGTGCAATGGAGGAACAGGGAATGGGATCTGGGGGACCTAACTATAATAAATTGAGAGAAATATAGTTGACTGCTGAGTTAAATTTTATTTTAACTATTCTGGGGGCTTATAGCCATCCGGCACCCCCTTTGAATCTATACCTATTTATGTATACTTTCTTTCTGACAGCAAAAAATAGATTTTTTAGGAGTGACTATCTCTGATGCTCTTCTTCTTGTTGCTAATTTGCATTTCGTAAATGAGCGAAATGCAGAATTTTTCACTCGCTCATAAACAGGATGGATGGATGGATGGATTAAGCTTTAAACTAATTTAATTTTGCATTTGCACCTGCAAATGAGTGGATGTTGATTCGGTTACCGGTCGAAATCTACACGCTCTTTCGCTATCTTATACATAAGAAAGCATTTGAATGCTTTAGTTTTAGCCTCATCATTTTGTATTTCATGTCTAATTTATTGCCTTTTATATTTTGAGTGTTCGCATGGGAAATATCTACAAATTTGTACCGACGAACCTACTTCTTAGTTGTTGTTGTTGGTTTGTTCTTTTTTTATTCTGCGTATTTGCAGAAGCACCTTTTCGTTTACGACTTTTATAGCACTCCTGAGAATAATTTGCTTCTTCTTCATCTACTTCGTTATCCTCTTTCTTCTTGTTAACTTTGTGTTGTTCTTTAAATTGAAATAAATTTGAATTTTTTAATTAACTTACTGTGTGTTCTCACATTATGTACCTACTCACTTGTATTCGGTATACACCTTCCCCCTGCTTTTACCTCTCCTTTTTCCCCTCTTATATGTGCGCAGCACAGATACAAAAAATACCCAAATTAATTTTAACAAGACGCTTGAATATGAGATTAATTTACAATGTTATTATATTTACTAACGAAAAGGCTTAAATGCAATTCAGACATCTTCTTTCTGAGTTATTTTAAATTGCAATACCTAGTTTGAATAGGAAAAGGATACCGGGTAAAGATGTTTACTTACGAGCACAGCATCCAGCAGCACTGCAATAAAGATACGAAACTGGAGGTGCATTATTCTTGCCAGCTGTGTTACTGAATTGCTAACAGCATATGCCATACAGTGTGATTTCTCATATAGAGAGCGGTCAAAAATCGCAAGCGTGTCACGCTCTTCTTCACACACCTCTCATTTAACTTGATTGGGGAATTCCACCTGTCACCTAGTATTTAAGATATAACAACAAAAATTGTTTCCGTTGTCGATAAGTTGTAATTTATAATAAATATTTTCTACGTCCACTTATAACTTACTATTTAATTTAAGCTGTTCTGCAGTAGTAACTGAGTAGATATTTTGCAATATTTTTCTTCAAAATAATATATGCAAAGGGAAAGAAAATGAGTTATTAAAAAAAAACTCTAAAAGAAATTTTATATTTCAACTCACCTAAAATCTGCGTCGAATGCATAAAATTAAGAATTTTTCGTACACATTCAAGATTTTAATACCAAAATCTCAATTGGGTAAATTTAGCACATGTTGCATCAACTGCAAGTATGAAATTTCAAGTCCTAACTTTCAAATAAATGTAGAATTAATACTAATCCATTAAAATTAGCTTTTAAATAACTCAAATCATTCATTCGCTCATTCATTTAGTGGAATGAATGCAAATCACATTTTCATGAACTACACGAGTACTAGTGGGTAAATTAAATCAGTAAATCCCAAAGTAATTTGACAAAATTAATCAAATTCATCTTCAAATGTGAATTGCAATTCCAACCCAAAAGAATTGGACGAAAATCGGCGGTCACAGGTGTAATTTCAGCACGAAAATCTAATTTCCAGACAAATGCTCACAAATTTCGAGTCGTAAACAAATTCATACGCTGAAATATAATCACCGTGTAACAAAATCTTTCTGCCGCATTTGGTTGAAAGCCGCCAAATAATGTCATATTTACAACAAATGCTCTGGATTTGCATTTTCTTATTTTCCAGTGTTTTTTCATCGTCGTCAACGTCGTCGTCGCTCGTTCAATGAATGAAATAAGTGGAATAAAGAAAGACACGCTGAACATAAAGACAAATGAAAAAGCCAATGAATAACAAAAAAAAGAAACGAAAAGAAAAGAAAATTCCAAAGAAACAAGAAGAATCTAATTAAATCTAATCCAGCAAAGCAAATCGGATATTCCGCTTGCTGACTGTCGCCTGCTTTCGTTTTGACATTTCCTTTGTTACGTTGTCACACCAAGAAAGAAATTTTATTTAAAATACAAGGTATAAAATGGGCTGAGGCATGTATTGAGTTGCTTCTCCTTATGGCCACACAACCCCACAACTATTCTCTCACTCTTGGCCTTTCGAGCTGATAAGGTCCTTTCAGGTTGGCATTATATGAGCAGAATGTAATTTCGGCTTCTTTTTATCTTTTCATTCATTTGTTCTCTACTTGCTGCACGTTGAAATGAAATTAAATGAATTTGATTTACGTTTAAAAAAATTGCCAAATAGCCGCATTCCAATTAGTTTGAAACGACATCGGTGACGGCAGTGGCGGCGGCAACGTCCATGGCAACGGCGACAATTGAGGCAATGCGCAAAACAAGTGGACTCAAGGGTATCCTTGAATGAATTAATTGACAGCATCGTGTATCGTGAAGGCTTTCCACATAGGACCACGGCTATGGCGGCAGTGGCAATGGTGATGGTGGCAGCAACATTTAAAATGTTGCAAACACCTGATGTTCTCCATCCATTCATAGCTAAATTTCACTTGCAAATTAATGTGAAATTAGAGAGAAAGTCGTAAAAACGAACATTTGTGTGAATTTTAAAAGCAATTTTTGACAGAACTTCATTAAATGGGGATTGGTGTGTGATTGATTGTTGTTGCTGTTGTTGTTACCTGTTGTTTTTGCAGTGGCTATTCCTGTGTTCATAAAATATATTGCATGCAGCAAAGTGGAAACTGTAAAAAATTTGCATAAGAATTTATAGTGTTTAGAACTAAAACAAAAATTGTTTAACACTTTCACTGCCAAAATATATTTTCTTGAACATTTTATAAACCATTTTCAACTCAACTAATTTGCTTTTATTTTACGACGCTCACGCATTGAAGAGAGTTTCAGATAAATATTTTAGTGATAACTGAATCCGAATAAGTTAGGTTATAAATGTTGCTTCTGTAAATATGGACCCATTGTAGTAACAATTTTGAAAGCTATGCTTTTTTCTTATATAGTCTAAGCAGGCAGGTTGAAAGGTTTAGCGCCGCAGAAGGAGTCCTTCTTAATGCGCCTCTAATACTTACAAATCTCTGCAAATATTTGTACCTGTTCACCTAAACAAACAAGCTCAAAGATCCCCAAAGAAAGAAGTCGAGAATGACGGGAAAATAGTATAGCCTATAGCGATTCATGGTTTGTTATAAACATTCTGCTTCTGATGACTTTTGCGCTACCTTGTAGAATTCTCTAATGTTATCCACCACAGTACTATCTCATACATCACCACAAAACAAACAGCCGCTATGTTTACAATGGTAGACACAAAAAATATTCATGCAATCCAATTTAAATCCATATTCATCTCAAATTAAAAAAAAAAACTAGGTAGCGCGAGTTTGCCATACTTTATACACAAAAGCTGAGTACAAAAACTTCTCGGAAATATGTCACTCTATTGAAGGGAAATTTTTTTCAAACCCAAGAATAAGAATCTGGCTGTAATTGTTCCAATTTCAATTCAAAAAAGTTCCGTTTCTAAAAATCTATGTATACAAGGGGAACCTTTTTTGAGAGTTCGCCGAATCTTTCTCCTTCAGATATGATAAAAAATAAATTCAGATTCAGGATAAAAAGTTCCTTGGGAAATATCTACTTTTGGGTCTGAAAAATACATTCTCTAACAACTTTCACTAAGTACATAAACTTAAAACCCACTAAAAAATAGAAGCTCTGAGCTAAATGAATACCCCGTAGAAATTGAAATTCTTTTTTCAAGTCTTTCGTTAAATCATGTTTAACAAAACATTTCAAAAAAATTTGGCTTAGTGAATGTAGACGAGCAAATCAGATGGATTTTTCAAAAAAATATTATGGCCCAAAAACGGCCCAGTAAAAGTTCTGAAAAAAAAATGATTATATTTTTTAAGCATTAATAAACGTGTCTACCAAATTTTAATATATCTTTTTTCTTTATATATCTACCTATAAAAAAGAAGGTTGAAAAAAAAATTTATTTTGAAAATTTTTGGTTATAAAGACCCCTTAGATATAAGTTTGAGTGATATTCAAACATTCCTCAACATGGATAGATGCGAAAAGCTTGGTCTAGGCCCTCTATTTGCTGTTATACCAGAACTTTTTTTATTATCAAAGTAACATCAATGCATGTATATAGAGACAGGCAGATCAGCCGGCCGTTTCGGACTTCGCCACGATTCTTCATCAGTGATCTTAGTAAAGCTTCTTAATAACATTTCAACAACATACAAAAGCTACTAATATCAAAAAATGTAACCCAGAATCACAAGGCTTTATTTTCAAATATCTTAACTGAATAGAAATGTTAAAAGAATTTACCACTGAGATGTTAGTTAATAAAAAAAAAGTTTCTGCCCACAAAAAAATAATAACTGAGGAGTACCTGAAAAAACAATATATTTTCTTCAAAATGGTTTTTAATGTCGGTAACCCTACAAAGAGAGGGTCTATCATTATTTAGTATCGCTGTAAATGATGGAACAGTTTCTCCATTTATGTCACAGAAGAGATCAGACATTTACCAGGTAGCACTTAACCGAACTTTTCTAGATAGGGTTGACTTACCATGTTTATTTTCTCTGCACAAGTTCAATTCAAACTAGCAAGTCCTCGCGTTATATACCTTTCAAAATTTACTTCTACGAAATGTCAAACCAAAACCTCTCAAGGGTGGGTAAGGTCAAACAATAAAGATTAGATTGGAATTTGAATGGCACTTGTTTCATCTCACTTTACTTTCAAACGCTTGTAGATTGCATCTTTTATGCTAGTAGATATTGATCTACACAAAGGAGAATGCTTTATATACCCAGCGGGAATATGCAATGTATGGCAAGCAGGAAAAGAATTATTTATGCATTCCAAAAAAAAAATTAATTTTTGCACTTCGATGAATTAGCGAAAGTAAAATGCATTACTTGTTCTTCGAGAAAATAATTTATCATTTGTAAAGAGCGGAGTTTTCGATTACAATTTAATGGAAAAAATAATAGAAAGAGATTGTTTTCCAAAAAAAAAAAAATAGAGTCCAGAAATTGTTGCACTTCATAGAATATATTAATTTTGATTCAAAAATCCATCGAATGGCATTATTGCGCATTACTTACTTTCCCGCTGGGTATGTACATACATATGTGTTAGTATATATGTATGTATCTGTATAGGTATGTTTGTTTTAATATTAAAACTGCAGTTTAATTTAATTTTAAGTGAACATTTTTCCCCCAATTCTCATTTATTTTTTTTTCATCTGCGAATGACAAAATATCAACAACAAAACCAAAAAACAACAAAAACGGAGCGAGAGGATAGGGAAGAAAAGCAACAACATATAAAATAACCAATTTAGTAAACCCAAGCCAAATTGCCATCACAATCGTTGCGCCGCATACTTTTACTATTACCCACCAAATCAGCAGAATCGTCGCCATCACCACCTCCAGCACTAGCCCACACCACTTTCTCCTCTTCTACTCACCTCAGAGCTGCGCTGCTCTTCTTATTTTTGTGCCATTATGCCGCACTTATTGTTAGCTTCATTGCGATATAAACGTAAATTTTTCGTATGTCCAACTGTTGGGGCGATAAAAACTTTTTGTTCGCTCCCCTTTCCCCCATGGCTCATTTCCCGCTTCACTTTTTCGAATGGTTTTTAGTGCTTGCTTTTTTAATTGTGTATGTGTGTGTGTGTTTGAGGGTTCATGTGCATGTGTTTGGGTGTCCTTTATTTCTGTTGATTTAATTTTAAAAGGCAGTAACGCGCCCACGGCTCTATCTCTATGCCGCCATTTCTCTTTCTCTCTGCCCCTCCCCTTGCCTCACTTGGTTCTTCTTCTTCTTCAGCGGCATCCTTTATTTATATATATTTTATTTATACGCAGTTGATTTTACAAAGAGGCGGCAGCGCTTTTCTTTTTTCAATGGTTTTTTTTTATTTTTTTTTCCTTTTTAAGTGCAAATTGGAATGCTTGCCAAAAGGACTCTACGCTCTCTTGCAGTTGTCTCCTTTTTGGCTGACAATCCCATTCATTTGGCAGCGTTAGGCAGCAAATCATCAACTAAGTTTCAATGCTGAGCCAGTGAGAGCTAGCGACACAGCACAGCAGAACGACAACGGCAGCGGCAACAAAGGCACAGCAGCGACAGTAATAGCGACAGTGCGTCGTCTATGAAAGACTCATACTATCAGTATGACTTTCTAAGTACATATCTATATATGTGTGTGTGTGTGTTTGTGCAGAAGTATGTGCTTTGTACTTGTAGTTGTGGTTTTATCCTCATTTCATCGTTGTTGTTCCCATTTCTCTTGCCATTGTTGTTGTTATCAATTTAATGAATTAATGCGAATTTTATGTGAAAAGTTGTAATGTAAACGCATACTTAAAAGCAATAACGTAGGTCCTTCTACCTTCTACTTCTTTTTACTCTTCCTCTTTTGCTTTTTTTTTTCTTTTACTTCTCTTCATCTTTTTTTTGTTTATTCAAAATTAAGTAGAGGAGCAAACGAATAAAGAGGAAGGAAACTTGAGGTGAAAGCATAAAAACACAAAGCCCAGTGGGTCGCGAATGCTTTTAAAAATGAATTAAATGATTTTGAATGTGGTTAATGTACCCCAGCACAACCAGTAAGTAGCAGCACAACGTTATTAAGTTACACATTCATGGCTGTATCTAGTACTACGATTACATTTACCAAATAGAATTAACTAAACAGGTTTTTTGTATAGATTCAATTGAAAATTTTTGCAAGTTGTTAAAAAGTGAAAATCTCCTTTAATGACTTTCATTTAATAAACTTTTTCTTCCGTATATTCAGAATATTAAAAGGCCATTAAGAAGTTTATGCCGTAAAATTTGTTTGATTTAATTTTCTTGAATATTTATGAGATCTTCGCTCGCTCTCTCTCTCTCTCTCTCTCTCTCTAGGAATAGACAAAAGCGAGAAACTCAAAACTAATAAAAACAATAAATTATTTAGCAAGCATTAAAATCAAGTAAATCAATTTTAGTTTTTGAATATTTAGCTACTAATTTTAAAATATGTATAGCAAATTCTTTTTAAGACGAATTGAGTTATGATTCATTCATACAAATTATTATTATTATTTATTAACTTTACTTTTATTACTAACACGGCAAAATTTGTATTCTTTCCATATATGTAAATGTGATTTATATCATTGAGTAAAAGCGATTAATTTAAAATCACAATGCTGGTATTCATGGTATAGTAGAGGAGGACATAAATAAACGGAGGCGCAGGTGACAATTAGGACACAATGTTATCACTGGCGGTCATAAAATACGCACCTCGCACCAATTTCAAAGAAGATCGTTTAATTTAGAAGCTAAACCTGATTTTGTTACAGTAAATTTCCTGAATTTTCTTATTTCTGAAAACAAAATGGACAGAAGCATACAAATTTCATTACATTAATTAAAACAAAAATATTGAAGATAGTTCATGTTTGTAAAGGTATTAATTCATATCGTCACAACGTCCGATTAATCGAATAGCAACTTTGGAAATTCGTCGAAAATACATTTATAATTTTTTTCCTATAAAAATTTTCATTTGCAATGATGCAAGACCATTGGCACCATATCGTAAATAGGGCTATTGTATTTCACGTACCTTAAAGGTCAAGTGGACAGACATACTTTTTGTGAGGTGGCTTAGAAAATCAACCAAAAATAGTAAAACTAATTATTTTGCATTTGAAATGAGAAATTCACCTAGATAAAATTACAAACTTGATGCAAAAATTATAACTTCACATGTCAATATATATATATTTTTAAAAGGCTACAGCCGACCAAACTCTTGCAAAAAACGTATGGGGAAAGAGGCAAAATGCAACAAAAATGCATATTTCCCACATTCAGCTGTTTTTAACCTATAATAACTTCTAAAATATTGTGCTAAATACATTTGATCCCAGGGAATACTTGTTGCTCATGATGTGGCGTAGAAAAATTGTAATCCCATTTTATTTCGTTAAAATATGATAAGAAAATTATAAGAGCAGGCACGGGTTTAGCGTAAAAAGTTAGACCCTCGAACTTCCTATTATTTGACACCTTTTATCAAGGTATATTTAAAAACACACTACAATTCAATACGAATCTCAAATCAGTTCTTAAAACTTACGATTTGGCATATTTTTCAGACTACAGCATATAACTACAACTATAATATGTTGTGAAAACTTACTAGACTAAAATATATTTATTATTTATAAAAGATATTGAAATATTTCTCTTCATAAAAATCAAGAAATAAATCAAGCAACCTTTTCCTTAAGCTCTACATAGGTAGTAAATGTCAATGAACTGAGACGGTAAGTTAGAGTAACTGTGTTTAGATTTATTCAGCAATTTTTTAGTTTTTTCCTGTTTGTTCTGTTGTTACAAATAAGTGAGAAAATAAATCTCAAAAAATAGAAAACGGTTTTCGTCTGCTGCTATGCGCTTTCGTGTTTCTTCTTAGAACAATTTATATGTTGTTGCTTACAGATATGTCTGTATTGGTGCGATGTGCGATACAATGCGATGCCATGGATGCCATATCTGCCCGCGTATACATATATTGTAGAATTGATATCCTTTTGTTGTCTGCGATAAATCAACAATTCATCATGCATCATGTTGTTTCTGTATATATTTATGTATGTGTGTGTGTGTGGTATTGTCTTTGCCTGCAGCAATGCGCTACAACTACAGCACAATCATCACTGAGCATCATCGGATCTCATCAGTAGCATCACCAGCAATACTAACAGCACCAAAACTACCACCTGTCATTCCCATATTCTCTGACAATAAAATTAAATTCACCCCCATCCCTTCCACCATAAACATGCAGTAGTAAGACAACACAATCCGGATCAAAAAAGCTTGGTAGGATTTTTCACCATAATATCATACATACATACATAACAACATGCATACATATAAATATATATATATATATATATATATATATGTGTATATGTATATGTATATGAATCAACTCATATATACCTACAGCATGGCGATAATTATGTATAAAAAAAGTGAATGATTCTATTTCGACGAACATCTGTTTGGAGCGCACGAATTTCAATCATCCTTATTAAGGTAACTACCGCAACGGTACATAGAATTCAGTTGAAATTTCGTATAGATAATAAAAACACACACACACATACATGCATAGTTATGTATGCATAAATATTACTATAATAACGAATTTCTACTTTGTATTTGTGCTAATGAAGTGTTGCAAGTAAACAAAATAACAAATTGTACGCATACAAAGGACGAATGTGAATCCTCTTTACGTTGCATGGAATTTTTGAATATCACGAATTGTCGTTTATTGCTGGACGTTGGACAATTCTCGCATTAAATGGACAAAAACAGAACAGAAAAATAAATTATAATAGTCGACCTTTCTTTTGATTAAATTTTTGTGTATGTATGTGTGTGTTATCCTTAATTAATTTAAGCTACCAAAATACCCAAAGGACTCGTTATCCTTTTTTCTGTGATTAAAGCAACACCAACAGCAGAAAAAATGATTATTAAACAAAACAACAACAGCAACAATAGCAAACGCAAAACAACACAAAACGAAAAAAAAAACTTGTAGGGGCTTATCGCTGTTATTAGCCTAAATATGCGTATGTGCTTCGTGCGCAATTAATGTCGAGCCTTTACGCAAACATATAAACATGCATGCACACATACACGCACTCGCATAAAATTATAATTCACTCACAACTGTCCACATCAACATACAAAAGGGACTCAAAGGACTCATATGATGTGCATTAAGCGCAAGACAGTAATCTCACGCAATTAATCGGATACACTCTGGTACTGTGCAGAAAACAAATTATAATACGTACGAGTATTTACTTACATGAGGCCGAAATGAAAGAACGGCAGCCACCAATAACCAGAAGAAAAAAAAATTAAGTTAGTGGACACTTCAAATACACTGTGAGAAAAAATCAATGTGAAAGTAGGACATTGGACATTGGTGAGAGAATCCAAGAAATATAACAACAAATCTAAGGAACTCAAATTAAACTAAATTAAATCAGGAAAAATACTTTTGAAATCTGTGCAGTCAGTTTGAAATCACAAAATATCAGTTCGAAATCCAAATTGGAAAATGCAACATCAACCCATTTATATTTTGCAAATAAAATTCTATTTTGGTTCGAATTTTATTTAAATGCTATTAATTTTTTTATGCCCGATTTTGCTTTAAAGCAACATTCACTTTGATGTGGCATAAAATTGGTGTTTAACAAATTTTATTAGTAGGGGAGGGTTCGCGAGAATAAGACGGGTTTTGTTTTTAAGTCATAAGTTTTTACTAGTTAATCCAAATCCTTGAAAAGTATAGTGTTTCCTGAATGAAATATTTTTTTTTCTTTCAAAAAAAAAAAAGTTTACTCGAAAAAAATTCGAAAATATGAATTAAAGACCCCATAACATAATTTAATTTAATTTACTTACTCTTGTCAAATATCATAACAACTTAGCAATTCTATACATATTTCAGCTGACAGAACTGCTTTCAAAGTACGAGGTCAAGTCACAGAGTAAAAATATTAAGGAAAGCAAAAGAATAAAATAGAAGTTCGAAGGGATCTAAGATGATATCAGTAAATTCCAAAAATTTGAAAACGGCATCCTATGTAGTTGGTAGAGCAACCGACCGGATATTAAAAGACCTAGGGATCGCTTCCCTACGTAGTAAAATAAAGCAAAATTTTTTCAAGTTTTCGGAAATTCACACTCTGCTCATTAAAAACTTAAAATTTTTAAATTTGATACGGATCGATACTCACGTTTTTCAATTGAGTCACTCGAAAAAATCACAAAATATTTCACAATCAATTTTCACACATGACGTTTGCAGCTGATACAAACCACAGTAAACAGTATGCCAGATAGCAGAAAGTATTCTGAAATATTCTGAGGTCTTCTGAGATTTGACAATTATGTCATGCATTAGCTCAATAAATTTTGATAAATAATTTTGTTTATGAGTTTCTCCCTCTTAACCCATTTTGGTCTGCTGTACACAAATAAGTAAATGAAATAGAAACATCACAAACAAATAAACGTTTTGTTTGTTGTTTTGACTTTTTTCTGCAAAGCAAGTTCTCTAAATTTTTTTATAGAGTGTTGCTATATCAAGTATTTAAATAAGCAAACTTTAACCTCTTTCACAATTGTCTTCTTCAATAGCTTTTCCTTACATATTCTACATACAAAACCCAAATCAAAGGAGTTTGAAGTAATATCAAAATATAAATACAGTTTTGGTGGTTTTTAGAGATTTGTAATAAACGAAAACTTTAAATTTTGGGATAAATCCTTGATGTATTTTCGATGAGAAGAAATACACCTGATTGTCGTCAGCTAATGCTAACACAAATAGTTTTTTTTTCCGAATATACATGGTTGTAGCAAACGCCTTCCAATTTTATTGATTTATTTATATATTTTACTTGCACCAATGGGTTAATATTGTTTCATATTTACTTTTGAAATATCAAATACTTTGAGAGAAGTAAGAGAGTAATTTTCAAATTTGGCAGACGTCAAGGAACAAAAAAGAGGGCGTCACTTCTATTTATTTCACTTTATTTATTTCACTTTATTTATTTCACTATGATACAAACAATGTTTCTATTTACTTCGGTGTTGCCACAAAAACTGGTTGATGCCAAAAGAAAAGTTTGACAACAGTCAGATCGGCAATACTGATATTGTATGATGCTAACAATACCTGGTGCTGTTTCATATCCAGGAGTAACCCCCTAATGATATATGTATTCGGTTCTGTTAGGTATTATCCACGTTTTCTGTTTGCCGAACATTTGATGTTTCGTGCTTATGCCATTTTTTTCAGTTTTTGCCTTTTTTTTTGCACTTTTGCACTTTTCTTTGAAAAAAATGGTTTAAATTATTAATGAGTGGAAATATTGTTTATAATTATAATAGATAATAGTGCGGACACACGATAGGCGATTTTAGCTAAATTTAACATTTCTTTGAAATGCGTCGGAAATGCCGAATTTCGCCATACAAAACTGTCAAATGAAATTCTAAATTTCCGAAGGATTTCAACAAAATGCACTTTAAATGCAGAAAGTAAATAGCAAACCCCATTTTTATATATTTTGCATTTTGTTTACAATGAAAACTTTACGTAGCAGCTTCTCTTGTAACATTTATTAAGTGAAAATTATTCAAATTTTTGTTGTCCAAATCCAATTGAGATGCAACGTTTTTATTAATTTTTATTTACAGAAACAAACACAAAAATTCTTCGTCTCCAAAGTCAAAAACGAATTTGAAATTACTTTTTAGTCGTGTCTACTTAAATTTTAAATTCAGAATTTCAACGAAATTTTCTTTCGTGTGTCCGCACTATAAGAGAAAAATAAAATCTGAAAAAATTATCATTCGTTGATTGCCTACTGCTCGCGATTCGCGAATGCGAATGTAAAAAAAATTAACATTAAACAAGCGTGAGCATTACTCAGATAAACATGCAAAATTCAATTTCATTTTCAGGTTCTTTATCTATCCTCTTTTCTCTCTTCCTATCTTTCTTCCATAACTTGTGGCTTTGGTACAATAGATCTTATAGGTTGCAGTGCCTGCCTTTCGGGTCGTTCCATCGTTTAAATAATAATAATAACATGGAGGAGGAGAGAGCGGCACATATTCTATGACACTTTGAAGGTCTAATAAGGACCCGACCTCTTTTCTTAGGAAATTTAGTCATACAACCGCAAAACGTAACGGATAGTTCTCCTAAACAGATATGAAATTTTCCTAAGGGAAATGGACACATAGGAGTACTATAAAAACAATAAATTCCTCGGGGGATATCACAATGGGCTCTGGACACTGCCAAAATGTTGCCTTGTTAGTGCAAGAAAGGAACATAAAAATGCTACTCTGTCAGAATCAGCTAATTTGTAGGGCAACATTCTGACCCCGTCATCTAATTGAGTGCAAAAGTGTTACATTTTTCCCCGCTCAGAAGGCAACATTTTTTAGAAAAGAACACGAAATTCGACAGCCCTCGCACGGTGCAGAAAAAATGCAACATTTTATTGAGAAAAGAAAACGCTATTAGTTACGTTGTTGCCACTACAACCGATGATCGGTCTTGACCGCTTCTAGCCGGAGCATCTTCTTCCATTCGCTCGATATGACCTGAAGCATAACACGAGCTAAGCCGCTGTATTTTTATACGCTTGACTACATAAATTATAACGTACAGCTCATAGAGCTCATAGCTCCATCTTTTTCGATACACGTAGTCCACGCATATTGGACCATAGATCTTGCGGAGTATCTTCTTCTCAAACGCATCTAACAGCCTCATTGGTATTCAATGTACACGTGTTAGCGTCATATATTAGGACAGGAAGGATGTGGGCCTCATAAAGCATTATTTTAGACCCTTGAGAGTTTAGTCCCTTGTTGTTGTTAATGGTGGGCTTCATAAGCAAGTACAATTGTCAACAGTGACGTTTTGTCCAAGACGTTGTGAATCTTTGCTTATTGACACATGGTATTTCGTGTCTTCGCAACCAAGTAGCTGACAGATTTAATGTTTGCACCACGTATCGTGCGTACGCCTAGTTCACTGGAAGCGTGCCTTCAGTAGATCACAGCGTGATCAATCTGATTTCGTATTTTTTTCATCGGGGGCATCCAAGTGGTTTTATGAATACGGAGACGTTGGAATCTGGTGCTATTAATTATCATGTTCCGTGGCGGATTCGATCCGCCGTTGTCGGCGACTTCGTTGTGGAGACTGAGTTTACCGATCGTTGAATCAAAGAGACGCTCCTTTTCCACCTTGGTATTAATGTTGGCTAACAATATTTTAATAACGTGGCGGGGACATTGCTCATAAACTTTGCCGATAAGCTCGTAAAAGTCATTTTTGGACCTTATCATAAATAGTAGCTGAGCACTCGTTAAAAGGCGTGAACCTACAAAATAGATTGTAGCAATCCTATTCCGTCCATCGCATTTCTTGGATAGCAGTGATGTTAGATCGGTATCTTTTGAGGACACCTACCAGTTTTATAGAGGTACTTTCCCTAAAGAGGGTTCGGATATTCCAGTTGCATATCAATAAATCATTGTCCTTTGGGCGTTCGCGGTGTTCGTCAATATTATAAGAGGGGTTTCCATATCCGAGGCATCGTTAGTGGTTTCAGTGGAATTGTTTTTTTAAGTTGGTGCTTTCCACACCCAGCACTCAACCGTTGATTCAAGGTCATGGAGAAATCCACCACACACATTAGCTAACTCACTGACGGATGTCAGGTCACTGTCCATGGGACGCCAGGAGCTGGATGTATATCGAGTTAACACGGAGGCACGCAAGGATCGAATATGGACTCACCCGTTTGTGAGGCTATCACAAACATTTCCATGTATCCACTTTGTTATTCAAACTCTTCTCTGTGGGAAATTCAAGCGGATGGGCCTGACCTGAGTATAGGAAAAATAATGAAATTCTCAGTTCTAATGTAATAAAAATATGATGGTTCCTGAAAAGTGTCCAACTAGTTACAATTCGAAAATTGATTATCATAAAGTGGGAACTTTCTATTCAAAAACAAAACTTGCAAAAAAAATAAAAAACCAAAGAGGAAACATTTCAAACTTATTAGAACGTGATTAATTTTTGCTGTCCATATAAATGCACAGACACACACACACACACACACAGACCAAAATGCCAACATCGAAATTATTGGATTATGTGCGTATGCGTGTGTGTATTTAAGGTGTACGTGCAAAGAGGGAGAGAGAGATAGAAAGAGAGAGTGAGAAAGTATTAATTTTGCTGGCAAGCTTCAGGTTTAAGACGTACGCATTTGCTACTATAGCAACACATACATGCATGCGTTTTGTAGTTTCATGTATTAATACACGACCTTAGGAATTATAAAGGAAAACACACATACACACCAACACATGCATATAACAAAAGTGAAAAGCATACAAATGAGTGAATTATGATTATTATTATTTTTAGGAGCAGATTAAGAGGAATTTGTAAGAGGCAAAGATGTGTAAAGATTTTCGGGAATTAATGAAACTTTACGAAGAAGGAAAGCTAAATAAAAATTATTTCTGTTTGTCATGACATGATTATATTGTATTTTCTTTCTTTTGTTTTTGTTCTACTTTGTTTTGCAATTTGATCTAAATAAGTAAGTATTTCTATGAATGCTATAAAAAAAACTAATATTCCACAAAATACTTTTTAATATGCTTGGAAAAATTCAATATCTTTTTTTTACATATGTACACACAAATCCCCAAAAGCAAAAGCTGCGATCACAAATTTTCTATAATTTCACTTCAACTTTTAAGAAATATGTTTGTATGTTAGTGTGTGTGTATATACGTGTTCTACTCATAGGTATAAAAGAAAACTTGGTACAGTTTTAATGATACTTGAAAAGTTTTTACATCATTACGATTTTCTTCTTTTTCGTTTCATATCTGGTTTTATTTTTTCGACTCCCCTCTCTCTGCTCCATTAAGTGTAGATGGAGCAATGAAAGATACGCCATCGCTTGCCATTGCATTACTAAAAATGAGCAAAAAACTTTGCACTTAATCTATTCAAAAGTTCGCTTGTTTCATAAACTTCAATACGCTCGTTGTGCACGTAACTCCTACTTGGAATTCTCAAAAAAAAAAAAAAAAAAATTAGAAATAAAAATGAAATAAAAAACAAAAACTAAATAAAACTAACACAAGTAAAAACCAATGATCAGCAATGGCACCAATACTACCATCAGCAACACCACCAACATCGCCGACAATACCAACACCAACTACAACAGCAGCAGCAACCCGAATCCCAGCCGCAATGAGTTGCAGCAAAGTGGCAACTCAAAACTTGACTACAAATGTTCGCAATAAACTTTCAACTTTACCATCGTCTTTTGCCGCGAATGACAAATCAAACACGCATTCAAATGCGACGCGCCACATTTACATTCAGCTCAGCTCAGTTCTGCTCAGCACCATTCAGTTTATATAGTTCGATTCAGTTCATCTGAAGCTGCAAGTGCAGCATGCGCGAAAAACTTCACCATACTTGCAACAGACCGCCATGCCACTTTTTTCATTATCTGCCGCATTTCTTATGGTTTCATTTTTCTATTTTAATAAAATTTGTGAAAAATGAGACTTACGACTTTTGTCACACCCACCGGCTTTCGCACTGTGCAATTTATATTTGACTCAAGTTTTGTAGCGGGGAACGAAAATTCCTTCGCTCGCTATGGGAAAAGTGCCAAAAATTCTTTTAAAGAAATTCTGCTGCTATGATGATTTCAATAGCATCTTGATATAGTTTTATGCAGTTCACTTATTGCGCGTAATGAGAGAAAGCGTTTCGTATTTTTGTTTTTTATTTCTCTTATTTATTGTAGTAATTATTGTATTATCATTAAGAATTAGTGTTAGTGTTAAATGACAACTTTATTTTATTTTAATATGCACTTTTATTATTATAGTTTTACTTATACTCACTTTTTATTGCTACTAAGAATTTTAAATATTTGTTATCAGTGGCAAATTAACAGTTTAGAATTGGGTCATGAGTGGCGGAAAGATGCATACAAATAAAATTCATACACGTTGAAATTCATACAGATTGTGCCAATTTTGCAAATTGTTTTAAAGAAAAACTGAAACGCAGCATCCTTAATTGTTTTGTAAAATAAATTGGCAGAAAAACTTTCAAAGATTACCAAACAAGAGGATTTCGTACAAAGCAATTATCAGGCCATCTCTAATGTCTGCATCTTTCGTAAGGTGGTATGCTATGAAGAAGGGTTTACAAATAAAAAATAAAAAAACAAAATGAGATTCAAAGGTCAACTTGTATTGACATTACAGAAACTATCCATTCATGCTCAACTAAATCTCAAACCCTCTTAGTTAATTTGTTATCTACATATTATATATCTCTTAAAATCGATCGGGTAGTAGTTATTCCACCAAAGAATTTTCGGACCCATGTGACGAATCACCTAACGAATCTAGAATATTTTGTTCAAAACGGTTTCGACATAATATTTCTTATTAGTCATTTAATCATATCTCGTTGACTTATTTTTCAATATGAGGCACCAGAGAATTTAGTAGTTTGTGGGTTTCGACTACTGGGTGAGGAATGCGAAATTCATTTAATCGAAGCATTTTATGATCCTATATTTTCTATAAAAATGTTTTCAATCTCGCTTTCGATCAATATTTATTTACAATATACCATAGATTAATAACAAAGTTGAACGGATACTGACAACACGCATGTTTCCTTGGCAACATATAAACGTATGTAATTTCTTCTCTGAGTATTTCTCTAATTTTCTGTCACCTTAACCCATCTACCTCTGCTGTATCCAAAAAGTTACCACAAGAAAGTGAATAATATAGTTGCATTAACAGCCTTAAATAGAGGCACAGCACGAACTCGGCATTCTTAGCACTTTTATTTATATTATTTGTTATATACAAATTTGTTTTGAAAAATTTTATATATTTTTATTTTGTTTTCACTTTCATTTTCACTTTCATTTTGAGCACAAACGGGCTAATTTTATTTTCAAAATCAAACTTCAAAACATACTTCCATGTTAAAAATGAGAGCGAAAATTTGACGCTTTTGACGCTTAATACGTTGCTATGGGAATATGCGTGTGTAGAAGAGGCTGCCATTGCTACCCGTTCAACTTTGTTATTAATTTATGCAATATACAATCTAATCAAACTTATCATCACATTTTCAGAAATATTAATACATACATATACAGGCAGTGCTTAAAAAACATATTCTCCCCAAAACGTCAATAGTATAAACCTAATCTTTGATACTAGAAATCAAAGATCACAAACCGAGGCACGGAAAGCTTTAGATTTCTGCCGCTATAAAAGCGATCCAGAAAACTTCCATTCGTCAAGTTCGTATTTGATTATTTATAAAATTTTATAAACGGCTAAAGCTAACACTAAAGAAATTACAAAATGAAGAAATAAAAATGTTTTTAACCTACACTAAAACTTCACCTCACTAGGAATGAGATTAAATAAGTTTATGTAAGAAATTTAGAAAAGAAAATATGATCTCTTTCATCACTTCCTCTCCATGCACGGCGTTTAAAAATTACCTTTCATGTAAACATGTTTATGCAACTATATTTACTTTAAAAATTAACTTTGAACTTTAGTTATTTGAATAGCAATAAAGTCTAACATTAAATTGTGAAAGCTAATAACTTTAACTCTCACTGAATGCAAAAAAAAAAAATCAAACAAAATATTAGCATATACCCTGGAAAAAAAGAAAGCAAAAGGTAAAATGCTGAAATGCCTTAAATGTGACAACAATAACCGAAAGAAAAAGGGAACTTCCAAACTTTTTTTTATGATGTCGCTTTATGCATTTTTAAAGTACACACTTTTAGAAGAAAAAGAATGTAAAGAAAAAGAAAACGAACAACTGCAAACATCAATTGTTATTGTAGCAGAGTTTTCTTTTTCTTCGACAGAGTAGATGCAGCCAGACGCAGGATGAAGGAAAGTACTTTCCGTTTGAATTTCATGTACATAAGTAGTTTTGGAAACTTTACACACACATATACACACACAAAAGCAGAAAAGTGTTGCCAATGTGACAAATGTTTTTTTTTTCATCATTTTTTTAAGAAACTCAACTACGACACTACGCTGATGTTTCCTTAATGATGATGACGATGATGTTGATGTTGCTTGACTGTTGGTTAGCACCTTTTAAGTTAAACTTTTGAGAAAGTCTCTCTAAAGAAGTTGATTGTGTCGAAGTGAAATAAATTTTTGTGTTTGCTTTGACCTTAAAAATTTATGTAAAAATGAATTCAGAAGTGAGCAGGAGAAAATTAAGTTTTTTTTTTTTTATTTGAGGTGAAAAGAAACGAAAATTCAAAAGAACCCTTTCAATTGTTGTATGTGTGTGTGTATGTATGTGCGGTAGCAGTGGCGAGTTCAGAGGTAGCGAGGAGGGTAGCAGCCCCATTTTTATATTATTTATTTAATATTTTCTTTAGTGATAAAATATATTTTTTTTTATATTTTAGTCTAAATTTAGGCTTCTGTTTTGGTCTGAGGTTTGGTTTTTGGTTCTAGTCTAATTTTCGGCTATTTTGATTTTATTTTCAGGTTTGATTTTTTATCAGAGTTGCGGTTGAAAATATACTTTGAATTTTGATCCAATTTATGGTCTGAGTTTTTTTTATCTAAATATTGGTTTCAATTTTGATTTAATTTTTATATGAATTTTGACCCTAAGTTGTCCTGAGTTTTGGTTTGACTCTTATCAAAGTTTTGCTCTCAATTTCGGTCTAATATTTGGTCTGAGTTTTTGTTTGAATTTTAGTCTGATTGGTCCAAATTTTGGTTTAAGGTTTGGTTTAAGTTTTCGACGTATTTTTAAAATAATAGGTCTGAGTTCTGGTTTCAAGTTTGGTTCATTTTCGATCTAGTTTTTGGCCTAAATTTTGGTCGAATTTTCGGCCTGAATTTTAGCTTTGATTTTGGTGCAATTGACTTTAAATTTAGGTATCATTCTTGGACTGAGTTCGAGTTTTTTTTTGATTTCTGTCCTGATTTTTGTTTTAAATTTTGGTGTGTTTTTATATGGATTTTTTATTTCCTCTTATTTTCAGCCTGGATTATAGCTTTGTTATTATTTTGCATTCCAATTTTGGTTCTAGCTCATCCGTAAAGTTTTTTATTCTCAAAATATATTTGATTTGAGATCTACATGAAAGAAAATTCACTCAATTAGTTAATATTCTATAATTCATTAAAATGCTTTTTTCCAAATCTGAATCATTATCAAAATCAGTCCCAAAAATTCTAGAACCACCACTGTCTGCAAGTACATACATATAAATCTTATGAAAAATGGATATGTCAACGTCCGGCATGTCAAGCAGATAACAGGAAAACTTAAAAATGAACAAAGGCCAAAATAACAAAGACCAAGACCATTTTTTCCATTGCTAGTTTACTTCGTTTTTACGCTCGTTTATTCAAGTAACGCAATTCACACAGCTTGAAGATTTTTAGCAAAAAGAAAATGAAGGAAAAAAGCAACACATACACATATACACATGAGTGTGCATACATACATATATGAAATTGTAAGTAGTCAAGAAAAATAAGGAAAAACTTTTAAGGCAATTTTCTCAAGGCTGAGACATGCCTCGGTTTCTCAAAAATACAAACATATAAAACTATTGTTGTGGATTTTACTTTTTCCAATCCAAAAGAATGTAGTTCTCTCCCCCACTTCATGGACTGTGTCACTGCCGAAAAATGTTGTCCAGCCAGCCATAGAAGAAGTCCATACAACGACGACTTGGAAAATAAGCCAAACCAAATCAAAAATGCAGGAAGAGAGGCTGCACTTCAAGTGCCACTGCGGATATCCGGTGAAGTTTAAAGTGCATGTCCTTTTTGGAGTTTCTTTCTGGGAAAAACGTCAACCAACGGCAACAACAAACCTAACTAGTTGTTGCACAATTTCGTATTTATTACAATACAAGAATGGCAACAAAATTGTGCTGTCATAAAATTTACAGTGATTTTTCCTTATTTTTTGCTGGTTGTTGTCGTCGTCCTGCTACTACATTCTAGAGGGTGTAAGTGAGAGCGTGTTCGTGAGTGCATGTATGTGGCTGTGTATGTGTGTAAAAAGAAACCGGAAGTACCATAAGTAGCTCGTATTTATTTCGGTTGCATTCGTGTTTCTTCCATATTCTTTTTTTCTCCCCCGCCCCCTTTCATGCCGCATGCAAAATAAATGCAAACACTTTACAATCAACACGACAGTGTGTACTCGACAATACCAACAGCAGCAACAACAACTACAAAAAAAAAGAAGCAAATTGTTAAGCGACCTTGTTGCAAACGACAACACTTGCAACAATGCTAACAAACAGCAGCAACAACAACATGAAATGAAATTGCCATCATCAACTACTTGACAATTCATTACATTGTTGTTAGTATTTGTTGTTAGTGCTGTGTGCTTTTGTTGTATGTATGTTTATATTGTTGCCATTGCTGCAATTGCAATAGCTGCACTGGCAATTGCAGCAATTGGAAAAATTGCATTCGCACGCGATCACACCACGATAACTTGTAAGTTCCTATGGGTGCAATTTGTGTTGTTGTTTCCTTAGGAAATTCTTTTCATTTCTTTTCTAAATTTCTCATTTTCTATTTTCTTCTTTCATTTCACTTATTTTCGTTTTGCTTAGAAAGAAATTTCAGTTCATAAATTTTTTGGTCTGGCCAACAGGTTTGTGCAGTATTATGTTATTGTTGTTGTTGCTTCTGAGTTTCCATTTGTGGCTGTGTATAGAAATATTTTTGGTTTTTGTTTCTTTTTGGCAATTTGGCCAATTTTTTCACTTTCTTTTATTTTTCTCATTTAAATTTCTAAGCTTTTTCAAATATTTTTTGTTTTGCTGGTGTACAAATCACATTTACTTTGCACAATAGGAAATTGTTTATGTATTTGTAATTCCAAGGAAGTGCATATTAATAAAACGGCTTTTTTAAAGGAATACATATTTGCTGTTTTGCTCTTTATGTACCTTTCTATTAATGATTGCTCCAAACAACATTTATTCAAATAACAAACTATGAATAAAACCGTTGGGAAATCGAATGTTAACGGAATGAAATCTCATTTGTGGTGGATTCCGAAACGGCCGTCTGATTTTCCCGTCTCTATATACATTGTTGTTGTGATGACTACATTTGTTCATTAACCTTTTTATATATAACTTCAAATAACGAAATTGACATGAACTTAAGTCATGACTTTGAAAATTAACCTCTAGATTTAATTTTCATAGTCTACTAAAAAACTACCATGAAATCTCATTTTGTTGCACAATGTTATCGTTCGAAAGATATAGAAAAATAATCTAGTTTCACAGACTCGCGTTAAATTAAAGCCATTGACGATGGCCAATCTGCGGGTTTACCATCTATATTACCTTCCAGAGTGTCAACTATAAAATTAATTGGCAAAATTATTGTTTGTTTCGCAAATTTCGTTATCAATTAATTAGGAATTGTCGGCCCGCAATTCGTCAATGCTCTCTCCTAATTGACAGAAACGTATTTGTATTTTATATTTGGGTGTTATTTTAAACTTAAAATGAAAATGAAATTTTATGTCTAGATGTATGCAGTCTCTATGAAATTTTGATTAGACCTTACAAACGAACATTGGTTTCTAAGTTTTACATTAATAGAGTGATAGAGTTGAGTAGAGCTGCTTCAAGTTGGACTTAAACTTTGGTTTCTAAGATTCATCTACAGGAATTTTCTTAAAGATTCTAGTCAATAACAGTCCTTGAAATATCATCACGATGATGAATGTATTCGTTCCAATCCTTCCCCTTTCTTCATATCACAAGTTCTGCTCGATTTTTGCAGTGTATTCACAATTATTTATTGCAGTAGCTTGCATGCAGTCATGCAGATGTTCTTATGACATGCGTGCATAGAAATCAAACAAATGCCGTCTTCGTAATCAAGATCTTCTAAGCTTTTTTGCAATTCTCATATAATTCCTCTTGCAGTATTAGAAGCTTTCTTCTTGGCAATATCCAGGACGATGACAGTGACAGTGGTGCACTTCCCTCTAGAACTTCTGTCTGTACCTTATGACAACCTGCATCGGAGTAAAGCCAGTCAATAAGCTCAGTCAGCTAGGAATGGATGGTGTGGAGCGCCCAGAAAAAGAATAAGATGTAAACACAAAAGAATCTTTATGTCTTGAACTTAATTAGAGGCAGAAGAAAAAAATGCAACTAGCTATGCAATAAGATAGACCTGAATACAGTACTGTCGTGGTTTCAGTGGACAAAAATAATTTTAAGTTCATTGAAAATGGAAACGTTCATCAACAACGCCGTTTAATGTGAAACTAAATACTATACTAATAGCATAGGCAAAGATATTGTTGATGGTATAGTAACAACAAATGCAACAAATGGCAATGAATATTCAATGCAGGGAATAATATTTGTAATATGTTGTTGTAATCTATAAATAATTTCGTAAACAGAATCGTAAGTAAGCAGCTATTTGCAATATTGATAATTGATTGCATTCATCGTGCTCCACATTAAATACTATCACACAATTTGAATAGCATCAGCAAGTTAAATAAGCAAAATCTTCAGCTCCGTTTTCATCTGATATGTTTTATATGCATAACTCATATTTCTTTGTGAATGTTTGATTAATTAGTTATATTCATTAATCAACCAATGATTTGATGGCATTGATTAGAATTGGTTAGTAAATAAAGTTGTTAATAGTACTTTAAATGTCACTTAATCGCAATATTACAATCTCGAATAGGAGATTGAAAAATTTCTTGGAAAACTATTTCCGAATCACAATATTCTTCCTCAAAATGGCATAGAAATAAACAAATATTTTTGTTGAAAATATATAATACTAGGGAGGTTCTCATTACCTTATGATGGCACAATCAAATAGGGTAAAATGTGAAAAAATTGATATGTTTTCTGTAAACCATGTCGTATACGTAATATTTGCTTATGTATGAATTAATTTTGATTGAAAACTACACAAAAACGTAAGTAGATGAATAAAATTCTATACTAATTACCGAAGTTAAAGCAAGTTAATTTAGTCACGCTAGTACTAAGAAATTTTGTTCCCATTCTTGTAAATTTTTTTTATTATTATTAAATTCTTATTAGTAAGCAAAATTTGCCATATTTTCAATAAGAAACCGCATTGGAAAGTAAAAAGGCAAATCAATATTTACTTTATTATAATATAATATAAATACAAATTCTATCTTTCACATCAGCATTCTCATATAATTGATGATACTTTCATAACAAATTCATACATACAAACACATAAAAATAAAGAAAGAAACAGAACGAAAAGAATAGAACGGCATACAAAAGTCCTTCATGTTAAGTAAAACTCTTCAATTTTCCGATTGTCTCTTTGTCTTTTCTTTACATTTATAAACTATGTCATATTTATAAATTAAACATCATCGATACGTGTCTATGTGTGTATGTACCATATATATGTATTAGTAGCAGTTACACATATACAAATAAAATATTTATTTTCTATTTCAATTTGTGTGGCAATGAGAGCTTGCAACAAACAAAGCAAACAAAGATCCTAGTTACTGAATTTGTCATCATTTCGCAATTTTTTTTTTATGTTTCTCCATTGAGATTTTTTCTTTGCTTCGACTCGGGGGGGGGGGGGGGTACCCTCCTCATTCTAATCCCTTTCACAATTTTTATGTGCTTTCATTGCTACTGCAATTCTTTTCTCATATATTCATATTTCATTTGGTCAATATAACAATATTGCGGTAAATTTCATTCTGTTTATTGAGTTCTTGGAACTGGGAAATGATAATTTTTATGAGACTTTGTTGGCTGCATACAAAATCATTACATTATAAAATATGTACATGGAGAGATAGCTCGATTAGGGAGCAATGACGGATCCATGGGAAAGTTGAGCGGGCTCCCATTGAGAGTCTTAGATAAGGAAATTAATTAAATAATTTTTTCAAAATTAGAAAGAAATCTTATAATATAAATTCAAAAACTGAGGAGGCAAGTCAACTGAAATTTCAAGTAATGTTAGAAATTAGAAAAAGATTTTTAGTCTTATCCTTCTCATTAAAGATTTCTAGATTAATTGTTAGCTCACAGTGACCCAAAGCAAAATCTACTGTACTGTACTTCGCTTCACTTTTTCTACTTTCTCAGAAAGTTGCAGTCTTACTATGACTAGGCATTTATAAGGTTTTACTTTTTTTACTTTTAGTAATTTGTATATATGGTATGCAATATGTAAAAAAACAGTTTTGCAAGTTAACTGGCCCTAAGCATCATTTAAAGTTGAAGGTCTTAAAAAGTTTTGTTATTTTTCTTATACAATTTGGTTAAGACTACTGTATTCAAATGAAAATAGAATCTTTATTTTGGCATATCAAGCTATACCTTATTTTTAAATTTTTTTTAAAATATATTCAGATTTTTATTGAGCTACAACATTTTTTTATCCAATTCTCTTCTTCGAAATATTTCGGAGAGATAACAATTTTTTTATCTGTATACTGTGAATAAATTTACTGATTGAGTAAACTCTAACTTACACAAATTTGCAGTAATTTTTTTGACAAAAAAAAAATGAACAAATTTTTATTATATCTGGAGAAGAAAGTACCTACACATATAGACATATTAGTGCGTCCAGATAGCTTGCTATAAATGTTGAAAAATCTTTAAATAGCTTAAAAAAGTTGAAATTTATCCTGATGGAAAATATCTTTATATAACGTAGGGGCTTGAAAGTATCAACACTTCGACTATTATTGGTGATTTTATTCAATTTTTCATTAAATATTTAATATAGTTTTTGAAATTTCAGTATTCTATAATTGCTCCAAACCATTAAAAATAAAATGCAAAGACTGTTTTTCAAATAGGATAACGATAATTGGTTCTGAAATATAGTTCAAGCAGCAATGGTTGTAGAAATCGAATGGAAATAGTAGGAAGATTAAAAATTTGGTTGAAACTTGTAACTTTGGCACTCATGCTGCACCAATTAATATGTGCCAATTTGGGAAAAAAATCGTTTTGCATTTAAATTACATATTTTTATTAATTACATTTACAAATTATTGCAATTTAAAAAAAAAAATTATTAGAATTGTAAAATTTAATAGATTAATAAATTTTGGTGGAAAGATTTTATCGAATTTCAAAAAATTTCTTTTTCCTGCTAATTTTTAGAACCATTACTTTTCCACATTCTAACATTTATGGTTAGCAAACGAGACCCAAAAAGTTTGTTACTGGTGGAGTTTTGTCCTTCATTGTAAATAGGCAAATTAAAATATAAATTATAATGAGGGTGAAGCATCTGAACTATTCTTAAAAGTTTCTTCGAGGCTTCTACCATCCCTAAATTTAGAAAATATGCAAGTTCTCCTGAGCTATACCTTTACACTTGCCCATTCGATGGTCACATAAAAAATGTTAAATAACAAAGAAAAAAACTGAAGAATTTTCCAAATCGCGAGAAAAATGTGAATAGTTTTTCATTGACGAACTTTCGATTTCAACGCTCAATAGTTCAACTTAACGTTTACCAGTAAATAGTGGTGGTGGCTGCAAATAAAAATGACAAATTTTATTGCCAAAATTTCGAAAAGTTGATTGCCCATCGTCAAAACATCAATCGAATCAAATCTGCTACATAATCATGGTGAAACAAATTTAAACTGTCAAAAACAATATTTAATATTATTTCATTTTGAATTTGTTTTATTTTAGTTGAAGGTTCAACTATGTAGGCAAATATGTATGTATTTTGCTACCTATGTATGTATGTATAGTTGCCGCACATATGTTGCAGCAAACAGCATATGAGATGAAGCTGTATGTGTGTGTGTGTGTAAAACAAATAGAAAGCAATTGCAACATTGATGATGCTTTAACGTTGCCATTTGCTTGAATGTTAACGTTGTCAAGTTGACATCATTGATTGATTTAGCTGTCAATTGCATAATCACTCAAGCAGTATTGTTGTTAAAAACATCTCTGTTCATTGGCTATCTTGGTGTTGTTGTTGTTGTTGTTGCTATTGCTGTTGCTGTTGCTGTTGCTGCTACTGTTACCGCTGTTGCTGTGTCAAAGTTATTGCCATTATTGTTGTCGTAACTGTATTGGTTGTAGTCATAGCAGCACTCTCCATATACATACTTGCATAATAGTGTCCATTCACGTACACGTGGCATGTCATACAAATTGTTACCACACTTCATGTTTATTATATTGTTTTTTTATTGTTGCTTTGCTGCTACTGGTGCTGGCTGCAATTTGAGTTTTGTTGCTGCTGCTTTTGTTGTTGCTGTAACTGCTGTTTGTATTGCCAGTTCTGATGTCGATGTTGCTGTTGTTGTTGTTGTTATTATTATGTATAGTTTAAACCACGAATGCACCATCTGTCGGCATTGTTGTCTGGCAATTGATTTAATCGAAATTGTGCCTGTCCATGTGTGTGAGTGAGTGAGTGAGTGAGTGACTATTGTTGTAAGCACACATGCCTTTAATGTTACTGCTACTGCTGCAGCTTGATGTGCCAACAAATTAACATGCCACAAATGATAGTAATGACAGGTGTTAATTTATAAGAGAAATGCTACATTATTCAAATCGTTTATTAATATATTAGTTTCATGAAAAAATGAAAATGTTTAGACTTCAATTTCTTTTCTTGTTTTTGGTTAGTTTCGTAGTTTTACAACAATTTAATAATAAAAATTTATTTTTTATTTATTAAAAAAACTGTAATAAATTACATACTAGGACTTCCCATATAATAAAAAATGTTCTGAAAACATCTCCCAAAATAATATTCTTATAAGTTAGATTTGTATGGTAGAAATCATTAGAGCTGACCAAGTCATTCCTTTAAATTTTTGAATTTTTTTCAAATTACCAGAGCTGTCGAAGAATGCCTTTAAGTTAATATTTAACTCTAGAATAATTCGAACTGCATTATAAGCTTTTGTGGAGTCACCCAATCATGGGAATGCAAAACTTATAACTTCAAAATAATGACTCATAATCACTTAGAGTCATGCATTATAGCTGCTCAAAGTTTTAGTTCAGAATTCATTTTGGTAAATGTTTTTTTAGGGCTTTACTGTAAAAAGGATAAGCGAGAAAATACATGCCTAAAATCGATGCATTTTCACTTTAAAAATTACTAATAGCTGGGCCAAAAAAATTACTTCGTGTTGCTTATATTTTAACCCTCTAACCAGCAAGGTTGAAATAATAATAAAACAAACACCAGAATTTTTGTTTGCAGTTAACATTGATGAGAGAAAAATTAATATGAAGTCCATTTTTTTGATTGGTTTTTGAGTTTAGCAGTTAGGTGAGAAAAGCGAAAAGCTGCCCTGAAGTGGCCTTGTGTGTTTAAGCCAAAAAATAAAGATATATGTGGGCAATTCACAAGGTGTCTTTTTGGTCTTGTATCCTCTCATTTGTCATAAATTCTCATTTTTTATACATAATTATACGAAATTATGATTATATTATGATGATACGACAGTATATGAGGGGACTTAAAATATTTTTTCTTTTTCAGATTTTCATAAAAAACTTACTTGCTCGATAATTTTTCATCACAAAACAACACTTTGTATACATAAAAATAACTATAAACAACAATCGTGTGATCGCAGAAAGTGCAAACTGACCACAAATTATGTGTTTATTCTTTCTTCAGGTCTGCCAATTAATTTAAAAAAAATTAAATTTGCACTTGCCCATTAATTAAAATAGAGTGAAGGCTGCCTCAAGGCACCCTTACGGGTTAGAAGGTTAAGTTATTACCAAAATAAAAAAGTTGAAAATTTTACTATTGTTTTTTTGTTGTTTTTCGTATTATTCTTGATTGGAGATATTTCCAATCATATATAAACTGTACCCAAATTTTAGGTTTTTTACAGTTTGATAGAATAACAGTAAAAATCTCGCGCTGAAATTCTACTACTATTTCATCAAACTCTAAAAAACCTAAAGTTTAAAAATGATTTTAATTATTTTACACGAGTTTTTTGCTTTATGATTGAAAATATCTTTAATATTCTTTTTTTTTATATGATTGGAAATGTTATTTTTTATTTTTATTTTTGGGCATTTTTTCATATGAAAAATAACCCACATTTATCCTTTTGGTGATTTTTCATTTCTTTTGATTTTCTTTTTTTCTGGGTCTTTTTTCATTTTTTTGTGGGTTTTTCTTTAGGCGATTATTTCCCATAGCCGACAATCGTAGCTTCTAACTGACCTTCATGGAGACGTAGGGTCTACGAAATTTTCAAGGACACCGCGATTATACATATGTTTAATTTTTGAAAGAATGAGTTTTTGCTATTCGAATCATTTATGTTTCGAATTTCAGGGATTTTCTGTTCCTTTGTTGTTCTCCGGTTGCTCCTTTTCATTATTCCGTACTTTTTACGAAGCTTCTAGCTGAGCTCATTTTTCCCGTACTTTGTACGAAGTCAAACCACTGTGGGTTTTCCAAAAAAAAATTATTTATTTTATTTTACAGATAGAATACGTATTAACACACATAAAAACAGATTTTACAGGTATTTGTCACAACGAGAACAATGATAAATTAAAGTGAGCTCACAACATTGTTAAAATTTCGTTAGCAACTAATATGTAAATATATAGATGCCAATTTTGGTTACAGCTATATAAACACACATTTACATACATATACAGTGGCGGACACTGAAATCCGGACATCTGAAAAATCACGATATTAACTATTTTATTTTTGTATATATGAAAGTATTGAGAATTGGACTCCGAAACCGAATATATATATATATATATATATGCATAATCAACCAGAAAAAAATAAACATAAAGAAATATTTTGTACAGTATTCTTTTGGATCGAAATCGGTAATCGGTGTTGTTTTATTTTATTTCCAATGATGTCAATTTATCTTTGCTTAACATTATTAACACTGACACTAGAAAAATAAGCTTACGGTATAAAATAATATTTAAGTCAGAGATCCTAAAAAACGCATAACTAGTATTTAGTCGAGCCAGCCAACAGACATAACAGCCCCTGGAGGGCCAAGGCCGAGCTTTTCGCATCCATTCATGTTGTGTGAGTTATATGTACATGAATGAAAGGGACCTACAGTTTTATGCCGAACGGCGAAATGCAAAGCTTTTCATAGGCACTCCAACCACTAGGCTACTGTGACCAGTAACTTGATTTTGTATTATTCGAGTTGAATACCGTTACACCATACAACTTCAATGATGCGGTCCAGTTCGGACAAAGTTCGGAGTTCCTCCACCTTCATGATGTGCCAATGGCATTTACTGTTCCAACACTGTGAAAGGAAAAACATCCCACTCACTGCCTAACGGAGGGATAGAATTTCCACTCGTCGGCATATAAATAATAATTTCCATAGTTCAAAAATATAGTACCCAGACATTGTATATAAAAGGAACTTTACCGATGACTTGGGCGGATTAACCTAGCACTAGAGTGAACTCTAACTAAGCCGTCAGCTAACTCGTTGCTTAAAATTTGGTATTAACGGAAGGGGTGCCAAATTGTGAAAGAGCATTAGGAGCATCTTGTTAGGTAATAATGACATACATTTCAGTCTAGAAAATGCTGGGTTATGAGCCCAGTATTGGGTAAAGTGATTTCTTTCTTGATATTCATGATAATCGTCACACCAATAAATATAGTAAAACTTTTCTTATTGCATGAAATGCTGAAAGAAATGACATTTTTTTTAATAAATCATAAATTTTTGTAGCAAGAAAAAGTTTTACTTTGGTAATATTTTATAGAAAAAAACAACATATTTATTTATATTTTCATACTTAGTTCCGCCTCTAAACTAAACGATATGAGAACTAATGTGTGTTTTAAGTTTAAAAAATAGAAGAAAAAAATCCAAAAATTTTATAAACATAATTTGTCAATTTGAAAACACACACGTATGGAGATGACAGCCACGTAATTACGGTCATACACACACACACATACACATACACTCAACTTTATTGACAAATTATAAATGTGAATATTTTTGTATTCACAATAAGCTGAAGGAGATGCAATAAACGAAATTTTATGAAAATTTTAAATTTTCTTTTATTATCATTTCATTTTTTTTTTTGGTTTGTTTATATTCATATGTATATGTGAATACTCGTATATGTATATGTGTATAGTATAAGTATATATGCCGACTTAACACAATCGTCGTCATTGTATCTTTTACATGATTTACTTCTTCAGTTACTACTCTGACTGTTTCTTCTTCTTCTTTTATAACTTTATGGTACATCAGTGTATCATGTTGTAAATCAACGCAAGCAAGCAAGCAGCAAGCACAACATGCCTGAAAACTGTACAAATATTCGAACATCTGTTTGAAATATTTTCTGTTTTCATAACACGATTGCATACCACACACACACACACACATACACCACACCAACACATTGAAGGTTTCATAAGAAAGAATGTGATTTTTGTTTTGTTTTTTGATGCTGCTTGCTGCTGTTGCTGCTTCCAGAGGCTAAAGGCATTTTACCGTGTACACTTATATTTCTATAAAGCTCAGCTATGTAGAGCAAAAGAAGCAAGCACGCAAGCAACAATGGAGCATATTTTCAGCCTGCCTGCCTGCCAGTTTCTCTTCTTCTTCATCATCGTTTGCTTATCCGCACAAAATGTCTCTGTCTCTATTTGTGATGTTGCTGTTGCCTATTATTGCTGCTGCTGTTGCTGCTATCTGCTATTTCCAAACATACCAATTTCATATTCTTCAATAATATTTTTCATATTTTATACGAGTTATGTTGTATTTTTACAGCATGTGTTCATAACAAAACAATACAACAAAAACAAAATCATCTTCATCGTTCTCATTCTAAGTAGTAGTACTTGTACTTGTCCTGGTTCCTCGTCCTCGTCATATTGAGGTGATGCTGCTGTAGTTAGGCACTACCACCAAGCAGGGATATGAGAATATAGAAAGTATTGGCATTCCTTAATACAAATACCAATGCAGCGTTAAACATCAGATTTAGCTTCATTCTTGTATTCATTCAATTTATATATGTATGTGCTACATACATATATACTTACAAATACATACGGGTGTGTGTATGTATGTGTGAAATATTTTGCAGCTGCAGTAAAATATCGTAAAATAAATATTTTTCTTAATATTTTGTTGTTTCTGCAGAATATTTTCCAATTTGTATTTGTATGCAGAAGCAGCACATATTTTGAATGTTATTTTTGTTATTTTATTTATTTTATTTTTTATTTATTTATTTATGTTTATTTTTTGTTCTGGTAGGTAGTAAAAATGATATGAATATGTATGTATGTAGATATTGATTGTCAAAACGAAATTTTCGAATTTTATGTACATGTGTAATACATACATACATGCATAGAAGAAAAACGAAATAAATAACTTTTGATTACAGTTTCTTTTTATGTCTTTTTATTATTAGGTCATAAAATCATGTAATGTTAATGCTTGGGAAAAATTTACTTAATCTTAAAAGTGGCTATAGAGATTTCATTAAATTTACAAATACTCTGACTCCATGTATTCCATATATCCATCTATCTATCTATCTATCTATCTATTTATCATCAATGTCAATACCAAAATCCAAAGGCACTTTACCTTTCGATTGCATTCATCATCAGGGGAATCCCTTGGATCTAGCACATGATGAGTGTCTGCGAGTGTATGTGAGTAGCTCTGATTATATACATATGGTATATATAAATGTATGTGTGTGTGTATTCTCAACCAGAAAAAGAAACATTACGTTGAGAGTTAGCATCAAGCAGACTTTCAATCGCTTCACACACACACACATACACACAATTCTCTTGCCGCACTTGATCCTCCACTCCACTCATGTCTAACTAACACCCCCGCTGTTTTGCCAATACCAACGAAAGCCAAATCAAATACTCCGCTCTTCCGTCTCTTGTGATGTTCACCGAAAATTCAACTGCAGCTCAATGAAAACTTTTAGCTTTTTCACTGCTCTGGACAACCACAGAAATTGCTTCTTTTTTTTTTGTTGTTTTTTTTTTCTGCGGGAATTTTAGATTTAAACAGAACTGATTCATTTTATACATATGTATGTGTGTATGCTATATAAGAAGGAAAACAAAGCAGCAGGAGATGATAATTTAATTGTACGTTTTACTCCAATACATACATATACTGTGAATGTGTGCAAGTGTTCGTGTCTAACAGTGAACAGAAAACAATTCCAAAGCAAACATGAAAAAGTTATTTTAGCTAGAATTTATTTATGTACCGTACACTTACATATACACATAATAACCGAACTTAATGCGCTTTCACTTTACTGCGCATCTAAAGTGCATCATTTTGAAACAGTTTGGAAGCACTTCGGATTCAGAAGAAAACGTGGTTTTCCATATATTATTTCATATACTTCCATTACATATACCAAGTAACTAAATTTAAATTATTACTGTGGTAGGATTTAACTTCTGATTCTATCAGAGAAATTGCTACTGAGTAATAGTCCAACTTGTTTATTTTTGTGTCGATTTTCGATTTCGAATAAGATTAATAAAGTTTAAGATTTTTTTTTAAGAAAAAAACACAGGCACCCTTCAACATATGGTAAGCCTTCTCTATTCTATAATGGAGTTAGCATTAGATAAGCCAACGGTAATGGCAAGCTAATAGCATTGACATTAGAGAAACTAATTCTAATAATTAAAATAAAAGAGTAGCATTTGCATTAAACCAATTCCAATGAAAAAAAATCTAATAGATAACATTAAAAGAATAAATCACTAGTATGAGAAAATGTAGCAAAAGTAGCCGCTTTTATAAATGCCACAATCGTAATTTTGGATCATTGCGATGAGAAAAAATAAAATAATAAAAAAAATAAATGGAGGGATTTGTTAATTAAAAAAATGGATTGAGCCAATGTGGTCTAATTTTTAAATTAGATTCTAAAATCAGATTCAGATTCTTCTTTGGAAAGATCATTTATCGACCACAGGTTTGTGTATCACCATATCATAAGACAAAAATAATTTATTTTTTTTTTTATTTTTTTTTTTAATAAAAATTGGGTAGTTTCTAGGGCATTTAAACGCTTAGTAGTACATATATGTACCACTCGTACCAAAAGGGTTAATTATATCAGTGCAAGAGTTAATTATCATTCCATTCGCTTTTGTACAACGCTTATCGCTTGCTTTCATTCCACGTTTTACGTGATGCTTTTCCTTCGCTTTCCATAAATCTTCCCCAAAAATTCGCAGAAACTCTTTTCCGCCGGCACTCCTTCGAGTTTTTGTTGATTTCAGATTTGACGATGTCATTGTGGGTTCTTCGGAGAAAATGGGCGATTAGTGAAAACATTAGCGCTTGAACCTAAAATGCTATTCGATTCCATTTTTCACATCTGGACGAAAGAGTTGACTCCACCTTTGAATTGAATATCCTGATTTTAGTGCTGTATGAGATTTAAAATGAGTCCAATATCAAAGAAAGTATGCCGACACCCTGCTTAGCTTTTTTGATAAAGCTATCTATGTCTTCGCTTGATCCCACGGACTTATTTTTTATTATACTGCCAAGATAGCAGAAAATTCGACCTCTTCCTGCTCAATACCCTCTTTCTTCATTTTGTCTATGCTTTCCAAGCGAATTTCTGTACCAGACTCATCTTATTGATCTACGTTATCTACAATATCGAGATCTTCCTAATGCCTGCCTATTCTGATTCCAAGCGATATCTCTGTTCTCATTAGTAGCGTCCGTAATAGCGAAGAACATATCCCTTTATTCGCTCTGTCAGCAGTTCACTATACCGCGGTATGCGATAGCTCGCATTGAAAATAACCTCAATGAGATGGACGCAACTTTACGTGCAACTTAGATAAGGTAGCTAGAGTAATTCATACATTTTTGTAAAAAGTTAGTTGGTTTGCGTACTTATTTCGGATGTTTTCTGGAAGAAATATTCAACTATAACCCGGAAAATATTAACAAGATCAATGCAAGATCGCTGAAGTTTAAAATCCTCTTCAGGTTACAAGGTGATTGAAACCCGTTTATTGATAATGTAATGCTGAGCCAATTTTTGCTCTCTAAAAGATTGCTTTTCCTAGCATATTCATATATTTATTTAAAGTTAACAAATTATATTTTGTAAACATAAAAAGAATCGATGGTTATCAAAATTTTATTACTTTTAAATTTACATTTTTTTCCAATTCGAAATAATTCATTCTGTCTTTTTCTCAAAATAAAAAAAAAATGCACATTTCTCTCAGACAATGGGGTTGGCCTTACACAATAGTATAAGAAGAAGCACTTCAGTCCTTTCAAATATGTGCATCTGTATCACTTTCTATACACATCTCTCATCCCCTGGGTAAATGCATGTATATTTGTATGTCTACCTTTTACAGTATCCTGATAGATGTTATGTTGCCAGCTACAGCTTCTATCTACCACAGAGTGTGTACTGGACGTATGTGCTATGTTCTTGTACTCTTACTCGTACAGCTAAAGCATGTTATAAAGTCAAAAGCATAAAATCCAATAGCTTCCACTAAGCTTGGCTTATTCGAATGCCACGAAAGGGCTAATAAAACATTTCTAAGGATTTCATGGTATGAATGCAGTGTTTTTCTTCTTTTTTTTGTGTTCTTGGTTTTTGTTCTTCAACTTGGAGTAGTTATCAGAGACGCATGAAATGCGAAGCTGTTGGCAGCAATGCTGATATGTTGAACGCTAAAGGTTGTTTCACATATCAACGAAAACCACTTGAAGAAACAAATGCAATTATTTCTCAAACTTTAAAGTTTTAAAATTCCAAATTATCGAATTTCTAGAATGAAATCTACTTAGTTAGGTGCAAGTATTTATAGTTACATTACTTGGGAAGAAACTGTTGTGACTTAGTGGTCTATTTAATATTATTTTTAAGGTGGTTTAAATTAAGCTATTCAAAGAATATTCAGGTATGTTCCTTGAGAGATAAACATTCAGACATCCACATAGCAGTTCTTTTTTGTGAAACATAAGTTAAGTTCAAACCGGCCAAGGTGCAAATGTATAAGATGTACTGATTTTGCGATAAATTCAATAGCAATTTTGAATGATCTAAAGTAACGAGTCAAGGAATCCTGAAGAACTTGTCCATTTCTCTCTTGTTAAGCAAATCTTTGGGCTATTTATTATTTATAATTGTTGACTGTATTCAGCATATCCATTTAACAAAGTTCCAGTTTAAAATTTGTATGTTCATTACCAAGACTGGACTATCATTTAAACTTCTCAAATAAGTTACAGAAGAGGCAAGACATTGGAATTCGAAGAATCTCTTGAGCCCGGAAAGAGACTCTTAAATTTTTCAGGCTGAAGTATTTACCATACAAAATGAAATGCTTTATGTGATAAAAAATAGGCAACAGTTTGCATATGAGAATGTTATGTTAACCAATTAGTAGGTACCATAAAAAACAATCCACTTTCTACCTCTAGACTTGTTTTATTACTGTAAATCCAGTAAATCCAGACCTAACCCTGTTTGCTAATAATAGCAAGGAGGGGCTGTTACTATATACAAGCCTACTTGTTTATTTTACTATGCCTTAGTGGTAAGTCTGATTGAGACAAACAAGAGAGAGGAGGAACTGCCGTACTCAAAAGTTTATGGAATTAGGAGTCCAGTGAAGAGGAAAATGCCATAATCCAGAAAACAGATACTGTGCAGAATCAAACAAGATATTGAACATATCGAGTTTCATCCAGAAGCGCTTTCAAAATATTACACGTTTTTTGACTTAAATATTTTTCAATTGCAGCAAATCTCTCTTTCACTTCACAACACGCTCTTCTTAAAGTTTATTAATTAAAACAAAAAGGAGAAAGTTCAGTGACATTTTTCCCAAGACATACTACGCTCTAAACTAACTATGCACTCAGGAAATCCTTTCCGCAACTGCAACTTAATCTTTTGAAGAGAAAAAAAGTGAAAACAAAACAGAAAGGAACTAAACTTAAGTTGGCTTCCTTTAATTTGTTCGTCCGATTTGCAATAAAAAGAAAATTACTGCAACAAAAAAAAAAGTGAAGCAAAATTTATTTTACTTTACAACAGTAGCAGCAGCAGTAGCAACAAAGCAAAAGGGGACAAAGTTCTGCTCCTCCCTGTTCTTTTTACGTTTCTTCGTCTTTTATCTTCTGTGTCTTTTATTGGCAATGTCGTTTTTTCTTTGATGCCTGTTGTTTTTAGTTCTTTCGTCGCTGTTGCTGCATTCTGCTGTAGAAATTTATCTCGAATGCATTGTAACGCATTGAGCACAAACTTAAAGCCAACTTGATCCTTATCCTTAATGATGTTGTAAAATGTGTTTATGTGAGATAAAGGAAAAAAAAGGATGGATTAATGTCTATACGATTTTTTGGCGCATACACACTTAGAGAAAAATATTCCCAAAATTGGCTAATAGGTTAATTACACTATGTAACAAAAAACCACTTTTCGTGCTCAGATTGGAATTTAACTAATTAATAGGTAAATACATGAATAATAATGAGTCGTTGATTAGGAACTTAAGGTCAATTTATTCTGGAGCTTGTCGGGTTTTCAAAATACTGATATATCCGAGAAAAAAAATCGTTCTAAGATAAAACTTATTTTAAATGTAACATTTTTGGTGTCTGAGGGAAATTTATTTGCTAAGAAATTCTTAAATTTTTTTATTCACACACTATGGATCTTTCTATCCCCTTTCCTTTAAATTTTTTAAACTATTTTGTGAGTAAGATCTTACAAAGCAAATGGTTGAGAAAGATAACAACAATTCTTTAGTGCTCAAGCATTAGCATTCTTTATGAATTAACGACTTGTGCTCATATTTAAGGAAGTATCCATGGGAAAGTTTTTCGTTATGAAGTTCTGAAAATGGTTTACTTCCACACGTGTGGGGTGCACATACCCCTTTTTACCCCCTTGGGAAATTTAAACCCTTTCAACCCCTTACTCCTCTCTTCCCAGATCCTCCCCTGATAAAGGATATTATGAAATTTGAGCTGGATACCTGACCGCCTTCATAAAGTAAAACCGCTACAAAGGTGAAATATATCTGGCTAGGCATGAAAATTCCTAAAAGGGTTAATTTAATAGTTTTCTATTGAAGTTATATTAATTTTTAGCTCATTTTTCTCATTTGCTTAAACTATTCATTTGCGCAGAAAATCATATATATTGCTGTGTCTTTTTCTCCCAGTGCAGATTACACTGAATAAAAAAATAAGGCAAAAAGTAATGCATAATTTTCATTTCTTTTATCTTTAATGCTTTAAATAAAACTCGAGATTTTGTTTTTTTTTAGTTTTGTTTTCTGAACTTATTTATTTAATATGTTTATTCTCCTTCTAACTACAGCAGCACATAATCCTTTACTTTTCTCAAACATTTTATTTAATATATTCCTTTTAACTTAACTTCATTTGAATTTTCACTCGTAGAAAATGAAATTATGCATTTTTTCTTTCTGGTTTTCAACACTACCGAAAAGGAAAAAGTGTATGCTACTTCCAAAAAAGGCACACAAATAAAGCGGAAAACTTGGGCAGTTTACAACTTTTTAATAGACCAAAAGGATATTACAACCTACAAGCTACAGCTACCTACAAAAAACTTAAACCGACAGCCAGTGTTGCCTACTTACATACATACAAATAAAAGAACAAACAAGCAAAAAAAACTACCAAAATCAGAAAAACAAAAAGCAGGAAAGCAGGCATCAAAAAAACTCCATATAAACTGCTAAAAAGATGATGAATATGAAAAGCCCAGAACAGCGTTGGAAAAAAGTAGTATGTAGTAGCAAATAGTAGTAGTAAAAGAACAAGAAGAAGAATAACTAAGTAAAACTCGCTTTTCCATATAATAAACAAACTTTTGAGCAAAGTTTATTTTACTATTTATGTGAACATAGATAAAGTAAAGTAAAGCAAACAAAACGTTAAAAAAAATACAAAATTGAAAAAGCAACAGAAAAAATCAAAACTCCTTCATACTTTTGCTGCTGCTGCTTCCTGTTGCTGTGCTGAACTGAAGAGCAAAGTGTGGACATAGCAATAAGTTAGCAAGCTAAGCGAGTACAACTACATGCTTAGTTAGTTATGTAGATAATGTAGATATGTACATATGTATACCTACAAGATACTTTCGTGCATTGACACCGTGTTACACAGAGGTCGCCATCATCATTATCCAAACACCGCCACCACCATCGTCAACTATTACTGCACGGTAATCGTGTAGTTGTAGTTGTTGTTATTATGGCTGTTGTTTTTGTTGTAAATGTGAATAGTATGAGCGTATAATACGTTCAAGACAACTCACAGATTTTTGCGGCTTTTACATTTTCCGTTGAAAGTGAAACAGCAGCAGCAGCAGCACCACCACCACTACAGCAAAAGTTTTTAAAGTGTAGTCAAGCAGAAAGTGAGTTTGAACTTCAGTAGTATATATTTAAAAGTGTATACTAATGTATGTATAAATGTATGTAGGAATACCTTATGTAGTACAGTGCCATGTAAGGGAAGGGAAGAGAATATTATAAAATGGTATTTTTATGCTTTTATATCCTGCTGAATATGAATATTTTTGACATTCATGTTGTCGAGATTCGGTGGGTCGACGATTGTCCATCACTTGAAACGGGAATTAAGAGTATAAGAGGGCAGTAATGAAACTGACAGCTCCTGTAACTTGCTTGTTTACAAAATTTGAATTTGCTTATACACAAAGATGACAATCACAATTTTTGCTATACTAGGTATGATTTTCTTCAATCAAAATGTTCAGAAGTTTTTCTTTAATCAAAATATTGATAATAAATCTTTTTTTAAGGCAATAAGAAATTATTTTCATTTGTGCTTCTGAAAAGCTAAGCAGTAATGGAACATTACACAAAAACAAAAGAAACGCACAGTAGCGTTAAATACTTTTGGAAAAAATTGCAATTTCTAATGAATAGAGGCTTCTACGTTAATTTTGTAAAAGTTGATAGGTTTTGATGGTCATCGTTTTACTTACAACAAACGAGATTTATTATTTATTAAATTAACTTTAAACAATACCCAAAGAAATGGTAACCAAAGAAAAAGAAAGATTGTGGAGCTGTCGCTTTATTTGTTATCATTTTCGACTAATATCTTTTCGTTTTTTATGTGTTACTTTTAACTCCTGGAGAATATTTTTGTGGAATGATTTAACCCTTCACTTCTCCTTAAACCTAGGTTTTAAAGAGTTTTTTAGAAAATGGCTCAAAATTACCCAATTTTATGCGAGTTAGAGGGTTAAAATGTTCTAAGGAAATATTTCTCGAAAAATTTAAATATTGGTCACCGATGGCAAGAACCACCTTAAATAAAATTTTTGATATGATTTTTCTCAATGTTTGATTCGGTTTTTGACCAAAAAATAAAAATTTCAAACCACTGTAAAAACAAATTGTGATTGTTTAGTGGATCTAAAAGCAATGGGGGCTTTTGTTACTGAGGTCAAATACTATCGTTTGAGATTGGTCTGCTTTTGTCCCGAAAATATGTGTTGCACTGTGATATTCGAATAAAATTGAAGAAAAGTGAAAAATTGAAAGAATGAATTGAAAGTGAAAAAAGTTTAAAAAGCATTTGCGCAATTTTAACAAGCATTTCCGCCTTTTTGACAAACATTTTTTCAGTTTTTCACAAGTATTCCCCAATTTTTGACAAGCATGTTCCAAATTAATTTAGCTGGTCCGTTTGCTATTGCCAACCAAGAGGTGGTGCCGTGTAAATAAATTTATATTTTCTATATTAAATTTTGGCTGCTAATCACTAATCAGTAGTAGATTTTTTTAATTTTAATTTTAAAGAGTTCTCTTGAATTAATGTTTTCATGGGCAACAAATTCTTAATTTGATGGTAATCTAAATTTTCTCTATAATGCACCGAGACTAGGAGCAGAAGCAAAAAAACCAAGATATGATATTTCATCCTTCCTACTACCACTAGTGCATGCTTACTTCAAAAATCTGCGAATTAAGTCTTCAGCCAGGTTGAAAATTGGACGACGCACAGTGGGTGAACTTCATAAAAAATGAGGATAAAAATAGAAGGAGTCTTCGCTGAGTCATAAACTTTTGGTAGAGGAATTGTTTACGTCAACACATTCTCAGGGTTAAAAAATTTAAATAATACGCCCATTGCCACGCCCAATTCCTATACAACCAAAGGAGGACAAAATTTAAAGAATCGTCGTAGAGTTACAAATTTTGGTACAGCAGTTGCTTATGCCAGTACAGTGTCAAGAGCAAAAATTAAAAAAATCTGCCTGCAGCCACGCCCACCTCTCATACAACATAATTGTAAAAAAATTAATATTTTTCTTTTTATCTCTGAGAATCACTATAAAAGTTTATTTTATTGTATTGCTAAAGTCCTTTTCCCCCCAATATTTACTCCCCCTCCCCCTTCTTCTTCCTCTCCACCAAAAAAATAAAATGCCACTTTTTAATCATTTTTCCAAAGGTGAATAATTGGTATACAGGTACATGACGACTTCATTTGTTGAAATTCTGGCACCTTTTCATGAGTGGTTTAGTTGATATTGTTGATAATCTCTATTCGGGGCTTCCTGTGCTTCTTTAGATAACATTCCTATTGGCATAACAACCGCAGAGATGATCTTAATCGGCATATAATACCAGCTATAGAGATCAATATAGAATTTTGTAGTTTCCACACAATAACCATGAAATTTTTCTGGGTCTATGGGTGCGTTGCCATTTATTGCAGACAGGTTTTCATTAACACCCACAATATCGGCAGTTTAGGACGGATTCTTAAAAAATCTTCTTGGGGTATAACAATCATTTTATGTAATTTGCCTATTTTTACCTAATATGGTTTTCGTTTTTTTTAGTTACAAAGAGGGGCAGATAGGGGCAGCTGAATTTTTTTTGCTCATTAGGAACATCCAATAGCGATTCCAGAGATTTCCTACGGACGGGGTTTCAAATTTTCTTCCCTTCAACATTTTTTTTTTTGATTCATATCCAACGATCAAAATGAATAAGATAAGGGGGAGGGGCTTAACCCTAAAACCTTCGTCCTTCCCTTGGATCCAATAGTGGGTACATCGAATTTTCAACTTTATGGAGAGGTACTAATTTGAACACTATCGTGTTTCCTCCACGGAGTGAATAAATTTTGACTATGGAAATTTTTCGTAGAGTGCTTATTACTCGAGATATTTGAAAGTTTCACGTTAAAAAAATAGCCACAAAAAATCGCCACCAAAAATAAATTATTTTTAAGAAGAAAATATTACAATTTACCCTTACTCATTCATAGGTGTAACATACATTAGGGCCGGTCAAATTTTTTCACCACAGAATAAAATAATCTACGAATAATTCTGAGTAAATTTGCTTAATACCATAGGTCTAAAATCAATGTTGTGCTCCCGTAACAAATTTATGAATTTGTAGCAAAATGAAATAAAGTGAAAAAACTAAAATCAGTCTCATCTGCACTCGTCACATGATGTGATAACATACTTTCCCTCCAAGACAGGACTGATGGAAAATCCAATACAGTAACAAAGTTTTTAGCTTTCACTAACACAATTTCTAAATTTTATATGGTCTATTTTTTGAAATAATGATAAATTTGAATCACTCAATTTTGTATGTCTTACTCATTCTTGAATAATCAAAAGACACTAATTAGGGCAGCTAACATTACAAGAATAAAAGAAACAAATTTCAACGAAAGTATTGCCTGGTTTTCACTATGTCAAATTCAATCAAATTTGCCAGCATGTTGGCAAATTTCATACGGGAAATTCTCTCTTTTTCTCTCCTTGACGGTAAATATGACATTGTGAAAACCAAGTATTAGTTTGCTTGGGTGGCTCAGTTGGTAAGCGCTTTGATCGGATGATGCGGAGCCACAGGTTCGATCACGGAATAATTTCATCAATAGGACAACTCAATATAATAAAGCAATGAATAATAAATAAAAAAAAGAGCAATAATAATAATAAATAATAAAAAAAGAACTAGACAAGGCTATATCGTCATGAATTTTATCAGTCACTATTTTGGAGTTTTGTTTCTCTAAGCGATCCAAGTGAATTCAGATATATGGTACTATGAAACCTCGCACGACACTGACAAGGCATTACATTTTGATTTCTATCAATGTGTTATCACATCAAGATGTTATCACATCAATAATGCTCTTAGATTTTCTTTGTCAGCTAATATTTCAAGTCTTGTATGGTGATTTTTGTGAAAATAAACTCATATTTTTCAATGCCTATTTGTACATATGCCTAGGCTCGAAATTCATTTTAGACCTAAGCTTTCTTGGGCAAATTTGCTTAGAATCATCAGTTGATTCTTTTTTTTACTACACGTCTTGGCAAGTTTTTTCTGCCAAACAATTTGATACGCCCTAATACACGTGTATATGCATATGTATTAATGCAGGTTGGTAAATATTTAACGGTTAAAAACTAATTAAACTTAATGCATTCTTGTTGTTGTTGTATGTATTTGAATGGACTAACTGATAGAGGGACGGACGTACGGTCGTCCCATGCGATTTGCATGTTCCGCAAGCACGAACTAAATAAAAAATGTTGAAAATGAAACATGCAAAAGGCGTTGCAAAAAACGCTCCATAGTAAACTAAGTAAAAGTAAATGGGTAAGGGAACGTGAATGAGGGAAGGCAGGTAAAGGCAAGCAAATTCTACAGTCGTTTTTGAGATCACTAAGCAAAAGTTACATGTTTCTTTATAATTTAAAATGAATATCGAAATTCAATACACATTCCCATGCACACATACATACATAGATATTGAAATAATAAATAGCAATTGTATAGTATTTTTTAAAAATCTCCAAAACTAATTAAGACCATCAGCGCTCGTTCAGTTTGCTCTTGCTCAATGTGTTTTGTCTATTAACTTTCCGCACATATACACACACACATACACACACATACTCAAACTCACATAGAAATATAAACTTCACCTGACCTGAACATCACAATCACCGACGCCACCAATTATCGGCCACTCCAATGTTGCAACGGAAGTGGCGCCTGTTAAAAATGCCATGGTGCACCATATTAGCTTCCTTCCCCCTCAACTTCACCCCTGTCAGTCGCTGCTCTTCTCCCTCCACTGCCTTTCCGCTGCTATAGCGTTACCATATGTAAAGCCACTCGACGTCGGTTTGAAAAATTTGGCGTTTGACTGCAATAAAATTGAAAATGAAAGAGCATTGGAGGATGGGGTATAAGCAAAAAGGAGTTAAGGGGAGGGGAAGAGATTGAAAGGGAAAATATTGTGCAATATATGCTATGCAGCTGAGAATAACCCGAGGTGCGGTTTTTCACATCGTTTATTATTCACACAAAATGGCGAAATAGAATGCAAAATATAAAAAACGTTTTCCTACAAAATTTTTTTTTTTGTTTGTTTGTTTTTGAGAAAAAAGTTTTTGCAAAAAAAAAAAAAATCGATACGGTTTTTGTGGTTCCTTGCATTGGTGTAGCATGCAAATTTTTTATTTCGTCTTTTGGTTTTTTGCATTTTACTGGTGCTGTGTTTCTTCTTTCTTTTTTGCTTCTGGTGCTTTGACTGTCTCCCTAAAATCTAGGTTATGCATAACGTGCAAGCATAAACCAACTATAACAACAACAACAACAAAAACAACCAGCAACCAACCAACAAAGATACTAGCAACATATGGAATAACAACAACAAGAAAAACAAAACCGAAAAAATGAAAACGCTGATCCAAAAGCTCAATGCATTCTGAAAAAGAAACGAAACCAAACCAAAAAAAAGTCCAACCACATAATTTGCTGCTGCAGCGCACAAATTTCACCGTAGCGGAATTACAAAAACTGTCGGAAAGGAAAGGAAAAGAAGAACGGAATGTAAAGGAAATTTCCCTAAGCGAATTTTGTATGAATGCGCCATTGTACCTTGGACATATTCTTTCTACACTAGCACCACCGCCCCGCATCCCTAATCAAATCCCTGGCCCTCCCCCCCGCCCCTTCTCTCCAGTTCATTCACACGCTGACTTTCATATATCGTATGCATGTCTTTTCCCATTGTTGTATATTGTATCTTGAATGCTTCCTTGCCATTTCAATTGTATGATGTGTTGTCTTCTTCTTCTACGTCTTCCTGTTAGCTCTGCAGACAGTTTTTTGCTGCAGTCGGAGCCAGTGCTAGCCAGAGCAGCCATCGCCGCCTTTACTATTCCCCCGTTTATAATTCGAAATTTGTATTCCAATCTTCAAATTGTCTCAAAATGGAATTGATTTTATGCAGATGAGCATGAAATTGTCTTAATGCTGCGCTGCCACTCCTTCCTGTTCCTCCTCTTCCATTTTTGTCAACATCGCGTCGCTGTCTTTGCCTACCACTGAACACTGTTCAATATGCAGTCCGACAGACAGACAGTCAAACAGACAGTTAAACAGTCATACAGAAACTGTAATTTACAGCATTTCTACTACTGTCTCATTCCAATTCGCGGTTCCGGTACAATTTTTTAACGAATTGGTATTTGGTAATTCGAACAATGAAAAACGAAAGGGCGACAAAAATCACTGAAATCAAGTGAATTTTCTTCATGAATTTATTTCTTTATACAAATTTTCATATTTTCGTAGTATGAATTTTTGCAGGCAAGGCGGCGCGCGGTGTGAGGCGGTGAACGTTGGAATCGCATTTACATTTAGTGATATTATAATTTCCATCACAATTAAACGGATCTATCGACATCTAACCTAGACACTAAGTATAAGGAGTTGATTGTTAGCGTATTTTCACTGACGGCTCCAAAACAGAATTCGGTTCGGGTTCTGGGGGGGTTCATTGAAAATGATGGAGTGCACCTTCACTTCTCTCTAGGGTTGTATGCTTCTGTTTTTCAAACAGAAATATTTGCAATCATCAAGGCAATGGACTATGTGATTGATAATGGCTGGAGAGAACGAAATATTTGTCAGGCTGCTCTTAAATTCTAGCTTAATCCTTTAACCAAGTCTAAACTGGTTATGCATTGTAAATCCAGGCTTGATTGTGTTGGAACACACAATAGCCTGCTGTTAATATGGGTACCTGGACACTCATGAATTTCAGGAAATGAATCTGCTGACCTTCTGGCCAGAAAGGGTTTGGAAACTGGTTTTCTGGGCCCAAAACCTGTACTTTTTTTGTCGTCTACAGCCATCAAGGCCACCATTAATGAGTGACCCACAATCGTAAATGGGAGGAACTGAGGGGCTTTAGACAGACAAAGACCATGTTACCTGTTATCTGGAAGCGTCTAACAGACTTTCACTTACCACCTGTAGGCAGCTGGTGGGACTATATACAGGTCACTTTTCTTGGGGCAAACATTTAAAAATGATTGGCCTGGGAACTAGTGCCTTCTGTGCTTCCTGTGGTTTGGATGAAGAATGTGAAGAGACGGCGGAGCGCTTTTTTAGAGTCTGCCCCACTTTTTGTCAGATCAGAGTAAGCATATTGGGTACTGGAGTGTTGGGAGACGAACACCTGAGCTCTCTAACACTGCAGGGTCTACTAAGATTTATTAATAAATTTGGTAGATTTAAAGAATAGCAAAAGGGAACACAGGATATAGTACAATGGACATAAAACTTGTCTGAGTGTTGTATTCTTGAATACTTCTTTTGTCTGTTCCAACAAAAAAAAAAGGACAAAACCACGTTGATAACACTGTGCAACAAAAAAAAAACACTTTTCTCGTCAATTTAATGATTCAAGAAATATTCTGGATTTATTTTCTGTTGCGGACATCCAAAGTGTCCAAAAATGACTATTTAACCAACAGCGAGAATGAAAAGCAGGAGTGTGAACTTGAAACCGCTGATTGGAATAATGTAAAATTCATCGATGAGCTTAATTTTTTGTTCAAAATTTTCACAGGAAAGCTCGGTTGAAAAAGAGAAATCAGGTTTGGCAGTGCACCGTAAAACATCTAGAAAAGATACATTCTTTTCAGCAAAAGGATTTTTTTAAACTGATAACTTTCACCCGAAATGTGGATCCTCCATATATGGTTAAACTATACAAGCATAGACCGCTAAAGTCCGCAGATTCTTTATATGGTATTGCTAGCTGCGATTGGTTTCTTCAATCATATAATAATCCCAAACATCGCTGTCACTTTTGCAATGTTTGGGAAGAGCAAAAAGCCCAAATGTCAATCCCATTGACATTTCTGAAGAGAAAGAAAGAATTGAAAGAATCTCAACTTGGATTATTTTGAAAAATTTTGCAAAAAGTTCTACCAACCAATGTCAAACTATAATTGAAAGTGACAGGGTCTGAACTCCGTACTAATTTAATTGCGGAAAATCTGTTAATGTGTACTTTCAAAGTAAAGTCAAAGTTGAAGGATTTACTTGATTTGTAAAATTGATTTTCTTACCCCGATATTTTAGACTGTTTTATCCTTTTTTTTACAATTTTTGCATTTTTTTTTTTTTTTTATTAGCCCTTTTGACCAGGTTGGGGCAATACATCTTAGAAATATTTGGAGTACGCCACGTGGGAAAATTAACTGTACTTATTGTGTTTTTGCCATACGTTTATAATTCAACATAATTTTTTTTGATAAAGCTATGTGTTTTAGTCATGGGATTATATGTCCCAGCTGAAGAAAAAAAAAATTAGAACAGTGCTTTTTAACAAAATCTTACAGAACTTTGTAAATCATTGTTTTCATTGCATCATCAGCATTATTAGCAGCAACAGCATTAAATTAAAAAAATTAAAGTGAATTGATCACATACTGCGGAACCCCACGAGGAAAATACTTAGTCTTGAACTAGAGCCCCAAACGAAATTAGAATTTATTGCTCTCTGTCGAATCATAGGGCCTCAACCAAATCTTTTTCAATTGATAGATTTCCAAGCCCATTGAGCACTTTTAAGTCGTTTCAGGGCACCTGGGTTTTCTACTTCTTTGTGAGTTTAATTTCAGCGTTTTACATTTAAAGATTTACGCAAAGTGTACGCGATCCGTTTCCACTTGCCGCTAGCGGTGACAAAAAATTGGAAAAAACAATTATCGGTAATTATCGATATTTTGTCACCACTACTTGCCATGCTTACGATTAACGGCGATCGGTTTTTGTTTGCCAGCTTGGTTTTGACCTTGCTACGCTGAAAGTAGTTTTTCACAAATCCTTGTACGATGGTCGTGGTCATCCTGGTTTCGTCCCCGTATAGAAGGATGTGGAAAGAAATGCAAATTTGAGATTTTATGCAACTGAATATAGGTCCTAGTTTAAACATCCGTCTTGCCATCGCCACGGCCGGTGTTTGGTCGGCGAGATTGAACTGCATTTCTGAATGCTGAGAAGAAATGAAACAAATATCGTCTACTTAGTCAAGCTCTTCGTTGAAATTCCAATAATTATACACTGCAAAACAATTAGGAATAACAATGGGGACAGTGGGCGGCCTTGATGCATCCTTCGACTCGAACGGTTTGCCGTTGAGCAGGACTGCAGCCTTCTTAAATTAGTTTACCCGATCCGGAAATTAAAGAGTGATTCTCATTTGAAACCAACCTTTTCTACTTGAGGTAAACTTTTCTTTTACAATGAATTGTATCCGGATTCATTGCATCACTATATGCATTTGCAGGAATGATAACACTCTATTCAATAAAACTTTATGCAAATATTTGATATTCGCAATCAAAACACTCTGGCATACATACACTACTATTGATGATTGATGTTATTCAATGTTACTACAGCAGGCTAAATATTGAATGCAAAAAGAAGAAAAAGAAGCTAAAAATATCATAAAATCACAAAAAGGTTTTACTGATATTTACTTTATGAAAATTTTTAGCCAATCAAATGCCAAATAACGAAGATAGAAAGATTCTAATGGTAGAATTGACCTTGGATTGTTTGCTCACAGACGCATCTTGATCCTTTTTTGTGAAAAGTCAACTTCAGTTTTGCATTTATGTGAGAAATTTTCAAAATTTTGTATGCAGTCTCAATCTCAATTTCAGTAATTCACTTTTCTAGAATTTAAGTCAAAAACTTTAACCCCATTTACATTTATGTTTTTATTTTATTCTATTTTATTTCATATTTAAGTTTGTTGTGTGAAAAGTAATAAAATTTTGTCCATTTCCATTTGCCGTTTATTGCATTCATTCATTTTTATATTGCTTCTTACTGTCATAAATTCCTTAATGCATTTCTGACATTTTATGTCATAGTTTATCATTTCCACTTTATGTTTGTTTATATTTTCTTAAAAAAACATACTACTTTGTTGTTTTATTAATACTTACATGTTTAAAGAATACCAACGCATGTATATTTTATTTTGAAATCTGTTGCAAATTGTTATTATGATGATCACCTAGAAAGGTATACCACCCATGTACTCATCATGGCACTCCAAATTTGGCACAATATACCGACTTCAACCAACAATTGTCAACGTCTGTTTTTGTTTTGTCTCTATATACCATGGTCCAATTTTGATTGAGGGTGAAGTAGTTTTTGGTTAGCCCCGAGATTTTCGTTGAATTTTGCCTATTTTCATTATGTATTTTTACAAAAATTTGGTCAGCTCTAGCCTCTTAAAAATATATGAGGACCTATGAAGTTAAAATTTCTTCGTCAAATTTGTCATTTTATCTAGGTGAATTTCTCATTTCAATGCAAAATAAATAATTGTACTATTTTTTGTTCATTTTCAAAAACAATTATAAGGTGTGCAGGGTGTTTATTCTAGTTTTTATCTAGTTTTAGTTTTTAATTTTTAAATTCATTTTTGTCAATTTTCTAAAATTTTATTGCTCGAACTAGATTACAAGAAGACAACATGATTTAAATTAAATAATTTATATACTATGAATACAAATGCATACATAAAAATATTTACAGTGATGGTCCAGCATAACGAATGCCGATATAATGAATACTTTTCAAGTGCATTGAAAGCTTGAAAAAAATTAAATACTTATTCTATGTTTTTCTTTTTCTTTCATGCGTAGTATTGAACTTTATATCTTTTGATTGTTATTATTATTTTTATTACATTTATTATTATTACAGATATAAGTATGCAAGCATATGAAGGTGAACACAAAATGCGATGATAGAGGGGAGGGGGGCTCCCCTATGCTATATGTTCATAGTCCTACAACAAGACTCTGCTTATACGAGCGAATTAATGTACTACAAAAAAAAATTAAGATTATTATTCTTTTCTATTTAAGCGGGGGGAAAAAAATTTGTCAAATTTCAGATACATATAAAACGTGCGACCCTGGTGTCGTTAATGTGCTAGACTGCTACGGTACTGGGGTTCAATGCTCGACACAGTCCAAAATGAAAAATATAAAATTTGTCAATACGCACCAGTTCTTGAGTGACCATGGCAAAACTCCAAGAATAAAACTTGCCTAATAAAAACTTTTCAATCCGCCATTCGGATTCGGTAGATCTCTTTCATTTCGTGTACAAATATGATTCACACAACATGAATGAATGCAAAAACCTCGGTCTAAGCCCTCTATGGGCTGTTGTGTCTTAACAAAAGAAGAAAAATAATAAGTACAACCCTGGGCAGTATATCATTAGTTATACTGGACCACCACTGTACGTACAATGTATGTATGTACAGTATTTATACGTATGTATGTACTTTTTAAAATAATTTCAGCAAACATTCTCAATATTTGCAAAAAGGATATTGATTGAGATGAACTGATATGTTGGCATGTTTGAACTTTCTCTTCGCAATAACCCACTGCACTGCATATACAAACACACACACACACGCATATACTATTTCCATAAATTTATACTTTCAATAAAGCATCGAAATCATACTCGTTTGCGTATTGCAATTCTTTGCGCAAACATTGTGTCTCTTTACCTCACACCAAAAATGAAAACACACGTATACATACATTCGCATATACATATACTTGCATACAATATTTGCGTATACGTATATCAAACTACATATGTATGTAAGTGTGTGTGCATGTATTCGTTAGAATAAATTGCCATAGTTTTTGTGCATCCCAACATAGTCAAATTCAGTAACAAATACTTCAATTCTACTCCACTCTACTCCACGCCACTCCACTTTACTCTCTGTTGCACTAGCGAAGCTTTTGAAGATCACAAGGATTTAAAATTGCGCAAAAACTATGGCAACAGTTTGAGAGCCATTGATGCAGTACAAGCAGCAAAGTCGAGTAGAGATACTACTTGTAGTTCGTATGGATATGTGTATATGTGTATGTGTGTGTGTGTGTTTGTTGGTGGGTATGTGTATGTATGCCAAAGCCAAGCCATAGGTTATATTTGTTTTATGTTAAATGTTCAAATATATTATTGCAAACGAATTTGCTGGCTGGTATACACATACGTGCATATATGATACATCAGTGTGCGCGGGGGTTAATGTGTATTTGCATACACTGGATGCGTGTATGTTGATGTGTCTAACGCACACACGTACATGCACACATTTAAACACTTATGCAGTATGCATTCGAGAATGCTTTAGCTACGCTGCAGCAACGTTGAAACGCTTAAAAGTTATGAAAATATAAAACGATGCTTATCGATATATGAAATATTATATTGGAATAACTCTGGCAGGTCGATTTATGCACACACATATGTGTTTGTATGTGTATATGTACATAAGAGAACGAGGAATACAAATAAACTAAAGTGTGATAAATTTGTTGCGACAACATAAATAAATTCTTTTTTTTCCTGTTTTCGTTTTTTTGCTTAGTTAAAACACAAATTAAAATTTTCAATTATTTTAATAATAAATATCGATTAATCTTTTGTAATGCATATGCGCACATAAAATTAACTAACCAAATACTGCATACATATATATAAGCGTATTCATGATTACACTGTTTTTTTTTTTTTTTTTGCTGTTTACATAAAAGAAATTTTCATTTCACTTTAATTTAACCTTGAAATCGAAAGCTATTAAAATTATTTCTACCCTAGAATAAAACTCTAGCTCCTCATATAAAAATTGACTTTTATCGTGATTTACAATCTCTTTGGCCTTTTACGCGACTACACACATGCATATATACATATATAAACACACACACAAAGAACATTTTTATTGCCTTTGTGTAGTAGTTACTTTCTTTCGTTCGTTCATTCTTCTTACGTTTTGTTTTGCTCTTCAGCTTTTACTGCTATTGTATTACTTGCATATGAATGGACGTGATGGTGGCGGTGACGGTGGCAGTGGCGATGATTATGGTGTTGGTATTGGTGGCTATATGACTGTTGCACATTAGCACTGCTGAGGTTAAACCCGATTTGGCCATTTTACTACACAAACTCACACACACATACATATATTTTTACCTTCAGTAAGAAAATATTTCTTCATAGCTTAACAAATGCACACAAAAACACACGCTACACTAGAATATATTTATGTGTATATGAAAGGAACATGCAGACACTCACACACACAAGAGTTTCTTATTTGTGTGTAGATTTAGCATTAAATCCTTTTTACATTCTCGAACATAAGCTGAGCGTAGTTGTAAAGATTTTTCTTTAAGGATTTTTCTTTCGCTTTTTACTTTTTCATTTCGGTCTTTCGTTGAAATCAGCTTTTCAACGATTTTTATTTGCATCATATTTTTCCCATGTAATTCCATTGGATTTTTGCTTTTTCTTCTTACTTTTGCATTTTATGCTACATACATTCAATGTGGAATGATAGCAAATCTGTGTGCATATGTATAGATTTTCTATTTGTGGTTATCGATAAGTTTTTTAAGTTTCTTATTCAAAAACTATATATATTTTTATATTTTTATATTTATTTAAAAAATAATGCAATAAATTAAATTAATGCAGTGTATTCAATTTTATTAGATAACAGTTACTGTAATTAGTAAAAATTTCCATTTATTTGCATATCTGTAAGTAAATTTTAAATTCAATAAACAGCTAAATAGTTCCATATCTTCTCTTTTCATTACAGAGACTGCAGAGTTGTACGAGATCCGCAAACGCTTAAATCAAAAGGGTACGGATTTGTGTCGTTCGTTAAGAAAACGGTAAGTTCAATCAAATATATAATAAAAGTGTGGCATTGGCACTTTGAAGTAAAGCTAATAGAAACTTCATACAATACTAAAAGTTTTTGGAAAACCTTTAACAAATAATGCCAGTTGTGTTTTAGCCTTAACTCTGTACAAATTTTTTTGGATTTTTCTTATTTTTTTTTTCAAATGTTCGCAAAGCTATTTTTTTAATGTAATGGAACTAAACTGAGGGGTAACACAAAAAATATCAAACTTGAAAAATAAGAGCCACTTTAAGGTGCCTTCCAAAAGAAATAAACAAAATTATGCTAGAGAGCTTAAATAAACTTTATACTTGGGCCACTGAATGCGTACTTACTGTAAAATAGGGTAAAACCGAACCTTTACTTTTCACCGTCATTGAATGGAAAATAATTGACACTATCAGTTAAGACCAAAAACTTGTGGACCCAAAAAAAAATGTTTTGTTTTTTTTTTTAATTAATTAAATATATATTTTTTTATAATTTTGATGGCTCCACGGGTCTGTAGTTCAAGTATTTTTTAATGGAATTACAACAACAAACGATTTCAATATTTATTTGCATAGCATAGCATTATTCCGGGAAATGTGTACTAGAGATGAGGGCTTTTTGTGTCGTTAACGCAAGTAAAAACAGATAAGAAGATACACCCAAATACAACAACAAAATACATGGGAATTCAGATCCAGTGCGTTCATGGATATGACAATCGTATACCCCGTGCCCCGACTCCTTCTCTCCACTAGGTTTTTTTTATTTTTTATTATTTTTTGACATTGTTATTTTTCGGAAGCAATCTAGACAATAAATAAAGTATAAACATTAAAAATTATCGATCTTCGACCAGTGAGGAGTCCAGTAAAGGTTTTGAGGATTTGTAGGGTATATAAAGCACGCCATGCCCAAATTGTACATTCCCTCTCGGGCAATGTAAAACCGCCTAAGAAAAAATTTGAGATTGTGTTCCACTTTATTATGACAGCCCGATTTTCAGATCGTTCGAAAAAAGAGAGCATTTAAGTAAACAAATTTCTTAATAGCCCCAGAAGATCCCATTTTTCCGAATTTAGGTCCATATTGTGAGCGAACTAGAGATGATTTCGTGGATAGTTAGGTAGCAATAATTCAATCCGTAATTAGTATGTTGACATTACTCTCATCTGAGTTCACAGTTGTGAGGATATTGAAGGGAATGAGAAAATTATGAATTGATGCAGAGGTTGCTCTGGACGAATCTTTTACTTCCCCTTGGAGTCGTCAAGAAGAGCTAATCTTCTGTATTACTTCGCATGTGACATGACCTTCGCACTCCTGTAAAGGTATTCGTCTAGAGAAAATTCGTATTACCTTTAAAAACCCATTGAAAAATGTACGTAAGCTTGAGCGAAAAAGATGCACTTACCCATTTTGAATGCCCATCTTTGACAAGGGCAAGATATAGGTTTCTGAAAACGTATTTCGTTGTCTACGAAATCGGATTGATCGAAACATCTGCGAGGTGGATTCAGTTAGGTTCTGCCATTACTTCAGTATTCGAAGTGAAAGTGGTTTTAGTGGGGCCTTAGCGCTAATTATTACCTACAGAAGGAATGCTTTATATCAGCCACTGTTACAAACCAAACAACCAATTGTTCTAAAGCCTTGCTATGTATGTATGTAGTCTCATGAAAAAAATCTTCGAAAATTTGGAGTGCGTGGGTTTTTTTTTTGTCGACAACTGTAAATATTTATGCAGCAGTAAATAGACATATTTATTGTCAAAATTAAAATTTAATATGCTTGTAAATAGAGGAGTTTATAAATCAAGAAAACTTTTGATGAGTAGCTCATACCAACACACACACTTACAAACATACAAACGCATAAGCAAACACCTGCCTGTCATTTTGACAAACAAAGGTGTTCATGTCACACTTTAAAAGCAATTTGAGAACGGTTAATTAACATAAATAAAGATGTAGAGGCTTAAAAACTTGTCAAAAAATATTTCACAAAAACTTTTGTTTGTGTACTTAGTTACGGTTTTGAAAGAAATTCAACTAGAGTAGAAAGAAAAGTACAAGAAAATAAAAGACAAACAAATCAAATAAAATAAGAAAAAAAAAACTTAATAAATTAAGAAAGAACTCAAAGAGCTCAAATGAAATGAAAAACCTTTTTATATTAATTTAATCCTTCATTCATTCATTTATTTCGTTAATTTTGTAGCCATCACATATTTATTTATTAATGTGAGCTAACAGAAAACAACAAGCAAACCACACTCTGTCAACAAATATTAAACATGTTAACTCAAATAAGACCCTTTTTTTCTGCCAAGATGTACATGAACATCAAAAAGATAAAAATATATCTTTATATGTCCTACAACAACAACAACAACAGCAGCAAAACATTCTCTTTTAGTATTGGGAGTAAAAAAGTAAGTTACTTTGCACTTTTAAACTTTTGATATATTATGTATGTATGTATGTATGTGTGTATTAATAATGTTTTTTCTTTCATTTTTAATAAATTCGTTTAATAAATACGTTTGACATTCAACAAGGATTAAAAATAAAAGAACTGTCAAAAGGTTAATATGCATTAAATCTCTGTCACATTAACAGAATTGAGGCGAATGTTCAGCTTACTGTTCTTCGTTTATCTCTCATCCTCTTATGCTCTTTCTCAAGTACAAACACATACATACATACTCACATGAGCATGTGTAAGCTAAAGCAAATATATAAATAGACGATGGCGGCAAAGGAATTAAAAGATAAATTCACGCAAAGCTAATAATTGCCTACGATTATATGACTGTGTATGTGAACACATACTATACACACACATGTATGTGCGTCATTAACGCATTTGCTGTGATTGCAAGTGCAAAAAGAAAAGATTAATTTTCATTATTAAATGAAATACTTGTAAATATGCAAACTTAGACTTTGAATACTTTCATTTAAAAAAAAAAAAAAAAATACATACTTACTTATATTATATATTCTAATTTCATTTAATTAAATCCCTTGCCAATATTCCGGCAGTAATATCAAATATGATATGTATCTAACATACATATACCAAAATGTATGTCTCTCCCCCCTAGCACTCTAATCTCAAACAGATACGGAAGAGTACAAGTCTTTAAATCAGTGTTTCGTTTTTTTTTTATCCTTATTATTTCTTCTCCTTTTGCTTCTTCTTTGGCATTTTTTCTGCTCTGCTGACTTCTGTTTGATGCGTAAATCGGTGGCTTTGTCGAATTTTCTACCTATTAAACACATGAAATTCAATCTCATATAATGGCGACACAAATCAACAAACACCGAATGCGAATTCGTCGGATGTGAAGGTTGCCAGCTCCACTTGCTACGATTTCAAAGAAATACCCTTATCACATGTGGTTTTGTGATATTGAATATGATGCGTGTGTAAATGTTTACTTGTGTATGTATGCGTGAGCTTCTTTGTAAAATGCGCACATGTGGGTAACTATGTGTGCGTTGATTTACTTTGTTGAAGTTTTAAGACGTGCGATTTTCTGTGTGGCCAACCCGCATCCGCAGCTATCACGAACTTGGTTTAGTTCCTTTAAATTTTCCATCGGCTTCAAAGCCACGGAATTTCAGATAGGATACAGTTTATAATTAAAGCCGGTGATACCAAAAGGAGATATTTAAAATAGATGAACGTTTAAAGGTGAATCAAAATTCATATTACCAAATATTGTCCTCTATATATAAACAATTCTTAAACAAAAAAAAACCTTTTAATGGAGCTTACTTTACCTTGAAAATTTTACTACGCATAGGGTAAACTACCCAATGATTTGCAGAATAATTCCAGTAATTGGCTCTATACTAAAAAATTTTTGTTCGTTTTAAGTTAGAGATATGCCACCTTTGTATAGTTTATAAATATTGCGAACCTACCACCACTTATGCTCTTAAATTAAAGGACTTTGCGTGTTAATGCAAGAAAGGGTGGCTGGCCTCAAATACGAAATAATTTTTTTTATAATTAGTAGAGGAGCAATTTATTACATCATCATATTTTTGTAAGATTAGTTTTAGTGGGTACGGTAATAATTCCTCCTATAATTCCAGATTCCTCCTATGCCAGATTGAAGTTTCAACTGCCTCAGCTTTAATTCTCAGACAAAGAGAAATTGCTTAGTCAATTTTTATGTAAAAAGTTTTCTCACGGTTCAGAATGAATGATAGAAACTTACAGTGTCATTTTTCTTAGGAAATAGTAAATAAAACTATTCAAAAGATTTCAGTTTCATCTCTCGGGCATGAAATACGAAAGCTAAAAAGTCCGCAGTGTCAAGCTTCGACTTGGAGATATACAACCTTCGGCAAGTTGCTTAGCATTGCATATTTAATCGATAGCCTATATTGGTAAATTCCTCCCATAATCCATTGCCCCACTTAGTTTGGCCTAGAATCAATATGGAATAGTTAGGATTAGCTTGTATTCTCCAGGGTAGAGAAGTCTACTTGTTTAGCATTGTTACTATATGCAATCAAATCATCTATAGCTGATTTCACCGGTATTTAAGGATGAAACATGGATTAATATGTAAACATTTTTGTTTTCTTTTTGCAGCCAGAGAGCAGTAACTGCTGAAAAATAAAATCATCAAAATTAAAAAAAAAAAAAATTTTTTCTAATATTACACATTCTGGTAACCGTTCACCATGGGTTAAACTATCATTCATTGGAAAGTGCCCAAAATAAATTTTTATTTTTAAAAATCAAAAAAAAAAAAAAAAAAACTCGCTCAATTGCACCCTAACTATAAATTTAGGAATAAGTACAAAGTTTTCTTGGTATAGTGAATTCTTCGAATGGCATTTGAGAATTTTGCTGTGTATTTAAATATTTCGTAAATTCGTTCAATTCAAAATCAACAATATCAATTTTATTCACTGGCATACGAATTGAAAGTTTCCCGATTAGTTTTGCAGCAATTGCTAGGAAAGAAAGAGAGAGGAAATAGAAGAAGAGAGAAGGGAAAAAGGAGCAAAAAATAATATAGGAAAATATACAAAAATTTAAATTGAAATTTATGTGGATGTGAATGTGCATGTGAGTGTTTTTATGTTTTTGTGTGTTTATTTGTGTGAATGTGTGCGTATGTGTGTGGTTTTTGAGAAATTTCCAAATTCCAAACCCTGACTGCTGACTGCAAATGTATTGGTGCATTTTTCGCATGCATGAATACATATATGCATATGTATGTGTGTATGTATGTATGTATGTGTGTATGCATGTATATAGCTGGCTGATTTAATGCAAATTTTATTTATGTGAAAAGTTTTATTAAATTTTGCAGTTTATTTTTTGACTATTTCTTCTGTGGTTGCAGGAAATTGAAAAGTTATTTTCAGCGGCCTCACAAAACGAGAACAAGAATAAAGTAAAATTTGAATTATTTTGCTGAAAATAGTTAGTTAGTTAGTTTTTGAGGAAGTAGTTTGCTATTTCCTGTTATTGAAGGTTAGTTATAACAATTTGTGCGTACATATACACATACATATATGTATATGCTTTAAGAGATTATTTTTCATACACGCACACACACGCACACACACATATAGTACGAAAAAAATGAAAAACGCTAAAGCTAAGAGAAATTTGTAATGAGAAACAGTTGAAAATTCCATGAAAATCTTACGAAATTGCCATAATTTAATAACCATCACGCGAAAAAGAAAACAGCTGAACGTAGTTTGTGTATTATCCAGTCTTTATTTTACATATAGTACACACATACATACATATGTCGATGTTTGCGTGTGTGTCATTAGCATCATAAATCACACACATACACACACACACATGCATACAAACATACATATACACGCATATCCGTAAGAATTCTCGCACATTAAAGCGATAAACATTCTCCGCTCGCTGCTTTTACTTGCTAATGTGATGCGATATTGTCGCTGTTGCTATTGTGTGTAATGTTGCTGGTATCGTTGTTGTTGATGTTGTTGTTGCTGATTCACTTGATGCCTGGAATTTGACGATGCTGCTACTCAACGCTACTGCTACTATGTAGTAGTGTTTCTGTCGTTACTGTTGCTGCTGCTGCAGCCGCTGCTGTGGCTGTTATTATTATTGTCTCATAGCGGATATTAACATATTATTGTAGCTACTTTTCACGCTCATATGTACGACAATGTACATACACCTTGGCGTATGAGTAACATTAACATTTGCTTACATATGATGTGTGTATGTATTTGCTCTCTCTTTCTCTTTTACTTCTTCACCTACTTCTGGTCGATAACTTCTGCCATGAATTATATGTGCACATTCATCAACATCAGCTGCAGCAGTTGCTCTTTCGCTGCTGTTGCTATTACCACCGCCACTGTCCCCTCAGCCACCCGCGCGCACACATTGGCAGCACTTTAAACTCACCATCTACACCCATTATCCTGTGCATTATACATTCGCGCTGCACGTTGCTCTACTAATGTTGTTGTTGTTATTGTTGTTGTCATTGTAATTCTCGTTGTTGCTTTCGTAGCTTCCTTCCGTTTAAGCTGTTCTCGTTTTCGTTATGCTTCCACGTATGAATCGTTGTTGTTGTTTTTATTTTTCTTGTTGTCTTTTTAGTTGTTGCTGTTGTTTTTTGGTTTTATTTTACTTCTTCTTCTTCTTCATCTTTTTTTGTCGCATAATGTTACTTAAATTTATTTAAAAGTTGTTGGCTGTTGTTGATGTGCACAGCAACAACAACAACTATTTACAACAACATTGACAATGAGTGCAAGTTAAAAAAAGAGATAATTTTACAAAGATTTCTTCTTAGGAAAAATATACGCATACACTCGTATACATACACACACACACACACACACTTGTGCATATTTTTGTCATTTTCATAGCTGATGTTGTCAATGTTACTGACGACGATGAAGATGACGATGATGATGTCGTTGGTTAATGTCACTTAGGCATGTGGCATAGTTTGAGCTTTTTTATTTCAACCTTAGACGGAAATATATATTTTATTTAAAAACTGAAAAAAAAAACGCTTACAAATTGAAATAATGACAACAAAATGAAAATTTATATGTTGAGCATTATAAAAGATTAAGACTGATAAAAGAGCTGCATATGTATATATTTCACATTTTTATATTTAAAATATGTATGTGTGCATTTATAAAGAAATAAAACCGAATTAACTACACTATAGTCTTAAACATTTAGGAAGGCTTGTAAATTCTTTAAAGTATTAGCAATTTTCATAAAATATAACTACATACATATCGAAGTTGCCACAGACCATACGACATCACAACGACCTAGCCATCGTGTAACGAGGACACGCAACGCAAACTGAAACGAGCGCCAACGAAGGCAAACGAACGCCAGAGAGAAAAGATTGAGAAGATAGAGAACAAACTGAGGCTATACCAGGTACCACGAACACAACGTTAGTATACAAAGAAGAATCCAGTGCAACTAACCCGAATAAAAGAGTGTAAATAAACAGTGCACATCAGCGATGCCAACTTGCGGGGAATTCTCCAATTTGCGGGGAATTTTACTGTGTGCGGGGAATCGGGGAATATGCTGTTTTTTGCGGGGAATTTGAAGTCGTTCAGCTTTTAGTCATAAAAGTCTGTAGAATATTTTTTGTCAAATTTTATGCAATGTAAAACGTTTAACTTACGCAATATTTCATATTTTTGTTCTCAAAATCTTCGTCTTTTCTTAAGTGGGCCCTGCGATTTATTGGTTTGGAGAAACCGATTTTTAAAAAAGAGTGCTATTTGAAAGTATTATATTTCGAGAGTATTTTGTGAAAGTTTAAGAGAGAGATGCGGAGTTCTTTCGTAGATATAGGCGATTATAGCGCCGAGTATCAGTCAGGCCAAAACACTCGCGCGGTGCTTTGATTTCCCTTTTGACCTTCCAGAAAGCTGTGCCTTAGTCCAGCATCTCCTGATTAATAACTCTTAATCCCTGCTGACTAATCTGTAAACTTACAAATTACGATCAGCCATCACAAAGAAGATGAAATATATTTTATATGTTAAAAACCGATAGTCAAAACTTTGAACCCGCTTTCCTCAAAACAGGGTTTTTGCCATTTTTTATTTGAGTCAAAAGAGAGCCCATGTCTTCTCAAAAGTGGGCTGAACGTATAGCAACTCGAAACACCCCATCTCGTTCAAATTTGATGTGGCAATTACTACCTAATAGGATAGAACTTGTGCCGGATCGATTTTGAGAGTGGGTTCCCTTGAAGTGAAATCTCCCATGTGCCAAAAGAATTCCAGAGACAGAAAGTACATTTCTATTAATCTACCAGTCTCGTAAAAATTGGTTAAGTTTTGGACCGAGAAAGTTTAGGGTCGCTTTCATATAACACTCATTGATGTCAATTTTAGGTAATTTTTCGTTTTTGTAAAATATTTATATGGAAAGTGCGTGTCGCGCTGTTATAATATGAAATTATATCAATGAGGGGAATTCTATCGAAAATCGGGTAATTTCTCAAGGGCTATCGGGGAGAAAGAAAAAATGAGTTGGCATCCCTGGGGCACATTATATATCTAAATCGAACTATTGTGAGTGTTATTATTTGCGTATTTTAGTTACTCACTGAGCAAACCTTAGCAAAAAGAAAAGGAACCACGAAGGCTCGCTACAGATTTCTATAATTTCTTATTTGTGGTGATGCAATATCTGAAAAAGCTGGAATGGAATAACAAAAATAGATAGAAAACATCGGAGATCTGAACTCTATTGGGTGGCTCTAGAAAATATGTGGTGAAGAAGAATTTGAAAAATAAATTTGAGCATAAGTCGGCAATAACAGAAGCTTGGAATAGCAAAATAAAGATCGAATGCTGCCGAAACTTAATAAAATCGGTGTCTTTGCTTTAAAATTAAAAAAAGAAAAATATCTGAAACGGATTTTCTCCAAGCAAAGGGCATTTCTGTCAAATAATAAGAAGTCAAACTTTTTAAAAAACTAACAGCTATGATTTCAAAGAAAAAATTATCTTTGCAACTAATTATTGCTTCTTATCTAAGCGGGCAGAAGAGTCATCATAATTCAATGAAGTTCGCATTCCTTTACTATTTTAATTCTACCCTCGCAAAACAACTGAAAATGGAAAAGTACAAGCATTTTTGTAATGATTATTTACAAGAGTATTCTGCAGTGGGAGGGAAAGCAACTGATAAAGCTGATGTCTAGAATATCTAAATTATTCAAATTCTTTCAACCACAAAATAATTTCAAGAAAATCACAAAAACTACAAATTCTTCCCATTGGAAAATTACGACGTTCTTTTGATCATCAAAGCAAATTACATTCTTGGTATTCACAGTTTCATTTTAAAACTAAGATCTGGTAATTTTAGAAAAATTTTAAATCAATATGTGAGCCATGTCTGCATATGGGCATTTTTGGAATATGTCATCATCGCATTGCTTAACAGCTTCACAACTGTGTTGAAAATTATCCACATAGCCTACATGAAACAATTGAAAAACCTTACTAATTTTAAGAACTGTGAGGCATCTTAATTTTTTTATACACAACAACAACAACAAAATCTTGTAAATTTGAAAGACGGCAATATTAGCACAGTAAATAATATGAAACTGTGAACACCCTAATTATTTCCCCTCGTCGTTGTATCTAACCACTAGTCAAAATCTGTTATGCAATTACTACACTTCAATGAGAGTAAACTAATACAAATTTTCAGCTAATCTAATTTCGTATAGATAAACTATGTAACTAACCTTTTCATTAAAAGTAATTTTAATAAAATGCTGCTAAATAATAATATCGTCATGACATCTCGACACAAAACAACATAATATAAAAGAAGAAGCTCCTCAGTTCAATATACCATCCCCTCAACCACAGTACTTCATTCCATTTCATGCTGCTGCCACTACTACTTGTTGTTGTTGCTGTTGTTAATCAACAAAGTCATTGGTGACAGTTGCAAAGGAGTGGAAATCTAATTAATTGTGAATAGCAAATTTGCAGCTAATAAAGTCAGTGATGCTTCTAATGCTTCTACTTCTGGTATTCTCTGCTTCTGCTTCTGCTTCTTTTCTATTTATTTACTCCTTCTGCTTTCATGAATGAGTTGTCATTGTATTCTACTAGTTATATGTAGTTGTTGTTGTTATTATTTTGTAGCTTGTTGCTGCTGCTGCTGTCTTTTCTACTGTTGTTGTTTTGGTGTTAACGATAGAGCTATGGTTGTATATATGTACTACAGTAAGAAATTATTTTATCATTCGCTCAGCCATGGTTGCCTTATCATCATCCACATCTTCATTTCTTCAGTTTCAGCTTCTGTTTCTAATTTGTTTTGCTGCCTTCTCGTTTCTAATCTCGTGTAAAAATGCTGCGTCTCAATTTATGTATCATTGAAAATTGACTTTCATTTGTTTTTATTATTTTATTTTTGTTTTTGGGGTTTTGGTTTATTTTTTCTTTTTTTTTTTTGATGACAACTCTTTTTGTTGCTTCGCAGAAAAATGTTCTCATTAATTTACAAGCCAAATATTGTTGCACGCATGGTTGAGTTTATGATAAATAAGATGTGAAAGTTTACAAAACTATTGAATGCTGGAAAGTGAATTTATTCGAGAGAGAATTTTCTGAGATATTTAATGTTGAAACTTATAAATATATCCATATTTATACATATTCTTAAATTAGATATATTGCATCCAGTTTGGCAGAATCTTAATGGTTCCCCACATAAACATTTTGCCATTCCACCTCGCGCTAGGTTTAGCTGTTATCAGCTGAATAAATTTATTCCAAGTGTAGTACAAATGTTACATTAAGTATGGAAGTCGATATCGCTCATATGACCACCGCTAGCACGTTTGCAGCTATCAATATTTTTTTTAGCCAATTTTCCACCACTCTTTCGCACATATCGGCCGGAACGGCTGCTATTGTTCCTGAGCTCCTCTAACTTTGTTGGTATAAACCAATGACTAAACGTAATCTTTGAAAAAGAAATTCAATCGCTTTAAATTGCATGAGCGAGGTAACCATTCGACCGTACCATTTTAAGAGATTATACGATTACCGAACTTCCCCTTCCATAGAATTCTTTACACCACAGCTGAGTGCCATACCACATACTACTACTGATGTCAAGCCTATCCAATAGTTTTCCAACATTGTACGATAGTAAATTCTAATTACTGTCCAATCACACCTCCGGCATGAAATCCACACCACACCACACGGTCTCGGTTTTTTTTTTTAATAAAATGGAGTCTCTTGAAGTGCTTGTGAACTTTTTGCTGTCCAGTAATGCATATTTTGCTTATTGATGAAGCTATTAAGCTAAAAATGAACTGCAGTTTAACGATTAACATGATTTTTCGATGCAATTCAAGAGTTTAGCAAACTTTTTTACAGCCCAACCGCAGAACTTTCGGTGGTTCAAATGATCACGTGGCTTCACTTCTTAAGTTAATTTGATCTTTTTAGGATGTAGGCCAAGATCTATACGCAAAATTCACCACAATGTGGACTGAGAGATTCCCAATTCCTGTGAAAGGCGTGGAATAAATTGATTTGGCTCATTTTGAACCGAAGCACTTACGGCTGCGATATTATCGGTACTTCGATCAGTACGTTGTCTCACTGGTACAGAAACATTCAATAGTTTTAAAAATTCCCAAACGTTGCTCGTTCGTGAACTTCACCATGACAAAAATGTAAGCCTTAAATGACATTTTGATATTACTAGATTCAAAAAAAAAAATTTAAGACTGCGTTTGTATTTATGTAATGCATTCAAATTTTCAGGTTATAATTTCTAGACAATTCGAATTTGTGAGACTTCTAATTTGTGAGCCTCTACTGTATCAGTTCAGAATAGTTTTAAGCTAATAAGCTAAAATTAAATAATTCTACAGAAACATTTAAAAATATTTACATTTATGAGTTCGTACATGCATATATTAACTCAATAAAATATTCATTCATTAAAAAAAAAAAATGTTGAAAGTTGAATTGGAAAAACTTGAGCTCTTTATTTAAAAGTTAATGCAATTTCCATTTCAGTCATTAACCCATTTAAAAAAATTTACCTTTTTTCTTGTTCACTCACACTCCCTTTCACTTATATTAACTCCTTTTTCCTCTCTCCCTCTGCCTGTTATTCTGCAACGAAGCTTATACTAATTATTCCATTACTTTATGCCTATACATATATATATACTTACACTTTTATTTATTATGGAAATTTCATATATTCATATACCCGCATTTAAACTTTTTGAGTTAAACCGGATATCCGCTTTAAATTTTACGCACAGCCAAATGTTTAATTACTTGAAGCACTTGTGTGAATAAAACGATACATACACATACATACAAATAATATGTACAGATGTGTGTTGAATCCCCAACAAACCGAAATATAATAGTGCTTGGATGGAGGAAGCAGATGGGTTAAATGGTGTTCGACTATATATGGATGATTGTTATGAAATGCCATTTTTTTCTTATCTCGTAAAAAACAAAGAAAAAGATAGTAGAAAAATAAATTATCATTGAAAATATATTAAAAAAACGAAAAAATTAACATAAATATTCTTTTAAGAAATTTTAGACAAAAGCTAACTTATTTCAGTCTTGGAAATGAAAAAAAAATAATATGTACTTGGATGATACCATCTCATTCACTCAAAACAACAAACAATTATTCAAAATTGATAATGGATCGAAATTCATGAAAAAATCGTTCTACATGCTTTCGACTTCTTAAAAGTTTATTATCTGGCGTTTGTTTATAAATCTTCTTAGGAACTGGAACATCTTAATTTTCTTTTTCTAGCTTCAACTTTTAGATTCAATTTTCTTTGTGGGAGCACTCGAAACAGCTCAAAGTATTGAATCTGCTGGTTATAGCATTAATAAGCTTTCATGGTTCCAAAAAAAAAATGAAACAATCATTAGCATCAAGAAGACTTCATGACTTCATTCAATCAAAAAATTGAATTCATTCGCAGTGACCGCAGCTCAAAATGATTGCAATCTTTTACAGCTCTGCTAGTTACTACTACTAAATAACAAAACAACGTAAGTTTTTCATTCCAATCAGAACATATTTTCCTAGCAAGTAGGTGATGGAATAAACAAAAATTCATTTAACATTTAATTTATGTAGTATAAAATATAATAAACTAAAAAATATGAATATCTTAATTTAATTTCACTTGATTTCACTTTTGAAAATCTCATCAATATCGCGTGCGTCATTTCTAATGTTTTTACTGATTTACTTGAACACACAGATAAAATCTTTGAGACATCACCAGATAATCCTCATACCAATTATAAACATAGCACATCGTTTTCATGTTCAATATATGAAACATTTGATGTATGGATTAGCAGATTATAAACACCTTTATTTGTATTTTCCTATATTTTATCACAAAAATGATGATATTTAATTTTTATTTTAAAGCATACCATTTTGAATTTATATCCACTTCCACGCACAATTACCACAAAAATAACACGCCTTTATTTTGTCAACACCTTCTATAGTAATTTCAAGCGCAAATGCTGACGTCCCGAAAATTTCACATTAAAAAATACCGTAATTTTTTAATGTTTTTCGTTGTTGGCGCAATGATTTTCTCTTAAATCAACAGTGTGGCTTTTAAAACCTCAGAACCTAAAGCGAATATTCCTAATCTGCATATTTGTTATCAGCAATTTTATTCTTGTTTGTTATTAACGAGCTTCCTGGAAATCTACTGAACATCCGCAACATACCAAGAGGAAGAAAACTAATCAAAAATCATTTTATTAGTAAGGTTAATTAATTTATACATATATGTTTTATACGCAACCATATGTAACCAAAAAAAAACAAAAATATAACTTGTATTTTATCTTATATATGTATACACAATTTAGCGAATACACTATTCTTATTTAACATTTTATAATGTATTTTTCCTGCAGACAAGCCCAAAGGGCTTCGTGGGATATAATCATTTAAAAATTGTAAACAATTTGTGAAAAATAAAAAAAATTGAATTGAATTGTACTGAGTGTTTTAACTGTTCTCCATAGCGCGGCGCTCTATATTCTCAAACGAGTTTTTTTGCATTAAAACCAAGCCGATGTTCTGGGATACATAATAAAATTTTTTATCGAAAAGAGAGTTTAAACCCCATTTTCAAGAGAAAAAGTAGGAGATGGAGGAAAAGTATTTAAACAAAAATTGTTCATCTCTTTAACTTTTCAACTTTGCTTCAGACATCAAATTCGTATCTTTTGAAATAAAAACATTTCTTAATGGCCCCTGAAGACTACATTTTTCCGACTTCAGATCCATATTGAGATGGAGAAAAACTGAGTACGCAGTCGTGATCAGAATTACTATAAAACCGTTGGAAATTCTCGCGCATAAGACAAAAGTTATAATTTTGTTGCATTGTGAAATAAAAAGAAGGATCTATTTGTCTTTACTGTTCGTATTCAAACTAGTCAATGGCAAAATCAATTCCGAGGAATTAAGTAATTTATTTCGCTTTCATGTACCGCTTCGTGAATTACGTCAAAATCATTTGTTTGTCGATCCCTCACACCGCACTAGTTATACATTCTACGAACCAATATCAAGACGCATTAGATCATGTAACAATTTTTCCCATGTGATTGATTTCAATGTTAACGAGTATAGATTTAAGCTAGATTTATTAAAAATTTTTAATTAATCTTTTACCTCCTTTCGTATCACTAGTATGTAAGTAATTTTTTAACTGTAGACTGAATGAAATAAATAAATAAATAAAAATAGTTTTAATTAATGATTCAAGTGATGTCAATTTAGCGGATGCGAATGTAAATATATGACATTCGCGAAATCGGATGCAGAATTTCATATTATAATTATTTCCAGATGCTTTAAGAAAATATTGGGATCAACTTAAGCTTTCAAACCAAACAAAGTTTTTATAAGATGCTAAGCAAACATGTTCACAAACATAATTTGTGAGCTCAGTTTGCCCAATTTAAATATTCGTTTTGTAATCACAAAAAAAATTACGAATGCGAATGCAAATGTCTAAATTATGCGAATGTTTTACATCACTAGTTTTAATACCTCCACAAATATCAGATTACAATGTATGCAGTCATTAGTCGGCTAAGAGATGGAGGATTATAGAAATAAAAATATCTTTCTGCTATAGAAATAAAACGTCATCCTTGAAGTCGCTAGTGCATTGTCAAAGTTGACAGCAATTATCACAAATCAAATGTCAAACTTTGAAATGGCTGTCGCTAAGATTTTTTACAGAATAACATTATCGTTAACTTCACTTAGCGATCCAAACGCAAATGAGTTACAGAATTTCATTAGTGAGGTTTACGTTTGTAAACTTACCGTTAATTTTAAGCAATATGTACAATGTGTTTGAGTGTGTGTGTGTACACACGCACATGGCATATTCTCATACATAACTACATACATAAATACTGAGTGTATTTCAGGCAAATATTATCTTTATATTCATTACCAAAAATCAATGTCAGTTTTTTGAGTATGAGGTAATTAAGGAGCAGAAACTCACTCTCTACCACAACATATTCCCACAGCCTATTATACTTGAAAATAACATACAAAGTTACAAAGTTTAATTTCTCTCTCTCTGTTTAATATTTCATGAGAAAACTTTAGGTTAACTTTTTTCTGTATTTCCATCTGTTTCTTTCTTGTCTTTTCTAATATTGATTACCTAAACAGGGTAAGGATCCCATTTGAGCCTGCATTATATTTAGGTTTTTGTTGGTATGTTAAGGTAAATACCTTCATTAGTAGGCAGAAAGTAACTTGAAAAATTTTCAAGTCTTTTAAAAGGGGTTTGTCTGTCTGTCGGTCTGTCTCTCTATCTTTCTGTCATACATAATATTTATTTTTTTTCTTTTATAGTACTTATGTAGGTATGTTCGTTTGTTGTTGCTGTTATTCTGCTATTATTTATACATACTTACATAGAATGGGTATATGAAAACAAAAGAAAAGAGAAATGCATTTAAAATGTTTATTAAAACAATAAGGAAATGGTTAGGAAAAAATAGTAAGGTCCATCAAAACAAAAAAAAAAACCCACTGTTTAAAATAGGAAAAGCAAAGAAGAAAGAAGAAAAAGAAAAGAAAACACAAAGTCAAATAAAAAAGGGATAATCCGCTTTTTATGTTTTTGTATAAAGAATTTTATTTTTGCTATGCAAAGAGGATGGGGAAGAACTAAGGCAAAATCAAGACAGTAAACAAAGGCAAAAAGGGGGAAAAAATGTAAAAGAAAATTATTTAAGCCGCTTTTATTTGCCGGTTGAGGACATTGGTTATGCGAGTATTAAGTGCCCACATTTTTTTTTTTTTTTTGTTCTTAAAGACTAAAAATATTCACATTAAATTCATAGTAGAAATATTCTGAGATTCATAAATAGAAATTAAAACAGAAAAAAATAGAAAAATAAAGTGAAAATGGTCACCAAAGCAACTGACTGGCAACCAACCACTTGCAGCATCATCATCACCAGATGATACAGCTTAAAAATATTTCAGCCCAATATTGCTTACATTTACACACTCACATACACACACAGTACATATGTACATAAGTAGATACCAAAATAAATGTGGGTGTATATATATGATTTTTGATATTCATTGAACAACTCAAGCGACAAATCGGTTACACACTTGAAATATTACTGCTGCTGCTGCCTCATTTTATATAAAAAAATAGAACCTGATAAAGAAGAATTTCCTTTCGAGAGGCATTCAACAAGAAAAAATACTTTAAAGCTTGCAACCACACAAACACACATACAGGCACAGGCGTATACAGAGCGGGACGCATACACCCACATCCATGACTATATATTTACATCAAAAATATGTCCAGGAAATGGAAGAATTTTCCGCAAGAATACATTTTTTAAAACGACAACATTCAGCAGGGATTTATTTAATTTATAGTTAAGGTTTGCTGCTTATTTTTTTTCCTACTTTTTCAAAACATGTCGGAATTTTGATGTTTTGCAGTTGGAAATAATATATATTCTGCGCACATCATAGAGACTGGATCCATATTGTAAACAGAGACAGTTGTTTGTATGTATGCATGCTTTATATGGTTCTAAATAGTGTTGAATAAATCAATTCACTTTTGTATTTATTATTTTTACATCTAGTTAGTATATAAAGCTACTATAAAATGGTTAAATTAATGTTTCGATGGTCTGTCAGTATTGATATTCTACTGTGTTTTTATCAAATTTAAGAGTGGTTAAGTGGTAAATGACATTATGTGTTCACTACACACAATTTTAAATATTTTTAGCATTGTGTGTGTTATTTATTTATACTACGCAGTGATGTGGCAGTTTATACCTTTGAACAAATTATTCCAGTCAATCTCGAACTTAATGTTCAGGGGATTAAAAAAGCATTTTTTGAAATAATACAAAATTATCATATTGCATTTATTATAATAAATAAAATAATTGAAAGCAGGTAACCTCATGTATAGAAATTCAATTCCACGTAGTAAAAATTAAACACACATTACTAAGTCCTTGACTATGGATTATCCCCTACGAATTCTTGCTCTATTGAATTTTCTATTCTGGTGACGGTAATTGATATTGGAAAAAAATTCTGTTTTTTTTTTGTTTTCAGTTATAAAAATAATGTTAAAGCTAACCTACTACATAGCCCAAATTTTTCATTGCGGACAGCAAATTCACACACCTTCATTTAAAAAAAAAAAGTTGTCTCTTACAATAGAAAATTTCAAAAAATATTTCTTTTTTTCGACTTGAAGCGTCTTCATGCCAAAATGGTTTTCGAAAATCACCGAGTGTTTCATAAAAATGCAACAAAAACGATTTAAAAGGTCTTTCCACCTAAAAATTTTTAAAATCAGTTTTTTTAACTTTTTTTATATGGAAAGAGAAAAGATATCATTTTTAAATTTGGTAGACATTAATGTTTAAAAAATATAATAATTTTTTTTTTTTTGAATTTTTGACAAACCCTCCAAAAATTAGATGAATAATTTAAACGGCTTAACCCTCTCGTTCCCAAAATTTTGATTGATTTAAAAAAATTGGGATTGATAAATTTTGATGTAAAAAGCATAAATCAATCAGATCTCAAAAACCAAAAATATTTAATTTAACATATAAAAACAAACTAAATATAAGCTTTCTAAAGTAAGTGTTAAGCTTACAAAACGCTGATATTTTGTTTATAAAACACTTGGAAGCGAAATATAATCAAAACGTGACGATGGTTATAAGCTTTAAAAAAGGTTTGAAAAACACTTATTTTAAATGTAAAAAATAAGCAAGATTATTTATAAGCTTACATATTATAAATGTTGTGGAATGTATTTTATTTATATGAATAACAACAATACTTACAATTTAAATTATTTATTTTTTTATAAAATAAAGAATTATTTATTTATTAAATTCAGTTCAGAGATATTTCACTGACAATTAAAAGCTTAAATCTATGTAGGTTTGGAATAAATATCTCATAGAAGAAATCTATTATAATTATATAATAAATTAGATTAATTAAAGAAGAAGAAACGAAATATTTTAAACAAATGGAACAAAAACTTGTAATTAAAATTCATTTTTTATAAGGAATTCCAACTATTTATTCACGCCGCAAAATTGCTAACAACTCGTTACCACGAGCTTTCACATGATGATGCTGAAGATCGAAAAAATTGATCAGTATTTTCTGGACTTTCAATTTGGCTTCCTACATGCGACTCGGAAAAACTCAATGGGATATTATCTGGTTTATTGAATAATAAATTTAATTTTAATTTTTCTGCGCTTTGGGGTTTTAAACTTCTGGTTTTTTAGATGCTGACATTTTCAATTAATTTCACTAGGACTTTTTTTCACTTTTTTCAATATTTTTTATTATATTTATGTATTAATATTTTGAATTTTATTATTTTTTTTTTTATTATTTTTGTATCTTACCACAAATAATTTTTTCTAAAATGTCACAAAAAATACTGAGTTGAAGTTAATTAAACTTATGATTAGTCGATTTTCAATCAACCTTTGAAAAACATTTGTATTTACAAACCTTTTATAAAAATAATCATATTTGATTTGCTTGTATATACCAACGTTTTCAAAATGTTTATTTAAACAAGCTTATTTTAAATTTGATGTATAAAATGCTTTCAAACTTGTTTGTTGGTTTTTTATCAATTTGTTTTAAGTAATTAAATATTTTGTCCCAGCTTTCCACAGTTACTTGTTTTACTACTGCTAACTACTATGACGGGAAGTATTTTATTTATTTATTTATTTGTTTTTTCACTAAAAGACCGTAATGCATAATCGCAAATCATTATGACAGCAGAATATGAAAATAGGGTGCGAAAAACTAATTAAAATGAAGAAAAAAATTTAAAATTTGCGAAAACTGGATGCGCTACTCCGAAAACCGTGATTTTAATGGATGTTTTACCATTGGTTTGGGATTTTGTATGGAAAAAGTATTCAACTTGCATATAAAAGATTTTCAGATATCCATACCTACGTAAAAAATGCCGCTTAAGCGAATGGTGTACCCAGTTTTTTGATACAACTAGCTTTTAAAGTGACCATTTGGCACTTTTTTTAGGTTTTTTTAAATTCAACTGTTAGGATTTTCCAGATAGCGGTAATTTTTCCAAAATAAAAATACGTAGAATTGTAGGTAATTCAAATTAGTTCAAAGGGGCAAATTATTTAATTTTTAGAGCCTGGGTGACTATTTAGCATAAGTCTACGGTAAATTGCCTAAGTTTTTTTTTAGCATTTTTCTAACTAAGTCATATAAAAGCTAACACAAATGTGAATAAACTTCGTTTTCAACTTCATCCAAAAAATTTACCTAAGTCAACTTAAATAATAAAGCGTAAGTTTCTTCTCTCTGTGTAGCTAACAGCAAACGCACTGAAGACGAGTTCAAACAACTAGCAAAATCAGATTTGTGCGACTTTGTTACTCCCAGAGTAAAGTTGTTTTTCGAATGTCTCAAGATTCCCACAAATGTTTTTAGTAGTCGACCCATGGCAATAGTTTGCATACCTTTAATACAAACCTTTAATAATTCCCAGTAGCACTCATTATCATGAAAATGATTTCCAGCTTTTTTTTGTTTAAATTAACTTTAATAACTTGAAGTCCCAACTACCTAACCGTACCTCAATGGAAAAACATCACAAATAGGGGTGAAATTATTTTCTTTACGGCATACATAGCACGTTTATATGTATTAAGAAAATACGCTGTACACACAAGGGCTGCCAGCACCTAACGTACGTTGTTTACTTGAATTGCCACTAGCACACGTTACTGTCACAACGTCGACATGTTTTCAACATGTTTTCTAAGCAATTTACTTTTTAAATGATTGATAAACTTTATAAAATGTCTTCTTTTTTCTTCGTATTTTTGATTGTAACTAGTACATAAATAGAAAATATCCAAGTAAACATATCGAAGTAAACGAAGTTGACCCTCACACCCAAACCTTTTTGGGTGAGGTTGCTGCAGTGACAATGCTGTTGCTGGCTGTAGCTATTGTTCCTGTTGTGTTGATGTTGGTGCATCACATTTGAACACATTTCTCATATTGTAGGAGTAGGATGCTGGATGCTGAAGTTCAGATAAAAGTTAACACATATCTGCTTCTCCAATTTTCTTGTTTCCTCTATTTTCTTGGGACACTTTGGCTTATGTGTCGCTTACAATGATATTGTTGCCAAATGTTTGACACTTTCAATCCAAATAAAAGCGAAAATCGCTCTTGCCAACTGAAATATACTGTATGTTGTTGGCTGGTTACTTGCATGTTGTTCGTTTTTCACTGTTTCTATTTTCGACAATACACGTTGATATAAAAATGTTGTATTTTTTTTTCTGAAGAAGAAGAAGACGAAGAAAGTTTTTAAAGGTTTTTCTATTTAAGTTGTTAAAATAAATATTTAAGTGTTTAAATTGTTTTCAAAAATCGCAAAAATAGTGTTCCATTTGCCTTGGGCAAAGCATGTTCTGCAATCAACAGCAGAAAAAGTAAAAATAATGCGACAGCGACATCCTTTTATTTCTTCGTTTTTTTTTTTTCTTTTTGTAATCAACGATGCATTTCACTTCATGCTCGTTGTTGTTTTTATTTTTTTTTGGTTAAACAAAATCATGTATGTGTGTATATGTAAAATTTATAGTTTATGCAAATATTAAAAATATTTCTGAATTTTATATAAAAAACAAATCAGACACACACGCACATAAACATACATATACAATCATTCTGTACGTATGTACATACATATAAATGAACGAAAAATTATTACAAAAGTTGTGTGACAGTTGGAATAACAAGGATATCGTCGATGTACAAATTCCCCACAGTCACCATTGCCGCCATTCTCACTATTCGTACGGTCGGTCTTCATTGCTCTATGTTCGCTGTAGTTGCTCTTGTTGTTGTTGTTGCGGTTGATATTGTTCCTCCAGTTTTGTTGTTTTTCTGATGTTCTTGGCGAACATTTATAATCGTAAAGCAACAGCAGAGCAACATTTACAACGCACACAGCCGACAAACTCTCGACACACAAGCAACAAGAGGAGCAGCAGTAGGAGCAGCAACAACAACAACATCAGCAGCAGCAGCACCATCACCGCCGCCATTACCCATACAAATACAATTGCCACTGTAAATGCAAATATATTGCGTGTTATTGTAAAATCAAATGAACAGTTTCATTTCTTCCTTTATTTGTATATGTATGTGTCTGTCAGTGTGTGTGTGTATGTGTGTGCATTTGTCTTTTTTGTGCATATATTGAAATATTTGCATATATATACGAGCATTTGTAAGAAAAATTGGAAAAGTATTTAAACAAAAATCGAAACATTCAAGTGCTTGTCTTTGTTGGCAAACGCCACCAAAAGAGAAGGAAAAATTATTGCGGGAAGAGAAAGACAAGTGGCAAAAACTTTACATTTTATTTATAATTTTTACAAGGCAAGCGAATGAGTCTATAGAGTAAAAGTACAATAATTTTTCCTTTAATTTTTTTTTTTTTTGAAAGTTGAGAAAACCATAAAACTTAAAGTTCTAAATCAATTAAAATTTGTTCATTTTATTAACCAGTGGGTAGATCTTGAGTTTCGTTTTGAAATTTCGGCTGAGTTTTTGCGTCTGATTTTCGTCTACTTTTAATCTGACTATTGCTCTGAGTTTTGATCTGGATTTTGTCCCGAACTTTGGGCTGTTTCTAGTCTGAATTTAGTTCATAATTTTTGGTCTGAACTAGGGGTACTTTTGATCTGAATGTCTGACTAAATTTTGTTTAAAATTTTTGTCAAAATGTTGTCGGAAATTTTTTTCTGAATATTGGTCTGAATTTTTGTCCAATTTTAATCTGAATTTTTGTTTGAGTTTTAACTGAATTTCGGTCTACTTTTTATATAAGTTTTCGTTTGAGTTTCTATCTATATGAATTGGATCTGAGTATTAGTTGTGATTTTAGTCTAAATAAAGTCAAAATTTTTGTCTGACTTTTGTTTTGAATTTGATCTACTTTTGATCTGAGTATTGGCCTGAGTTGTGGCCTGATTTTGAACTGATTTTGGTCCTAATTTTGATCTGAGGATCGGTCTGAGTTCTGGCGTGATTTTTTGTTTGAGCTTTGTCTGAATTTTTTCTGATTTGATCTAAGTATAAGTAAGAGTATTGCTCTGATTTTGTTTTAAGTTTGACTCTGAACTGTGGTCTGAGTTTGGCTCGAATTTTGGTTTACTGTTGGTCTGAATTTTTGTCCAAATTTAATTTGAATTTTTGTTTGAATTTTATCTGAATTTCGGTCTACTTTTCATATAAGTTTTCGTTTAAGTTTCTGTCTATATGATTTTGATCTGAGTAATAGTTGAGATGTTAATCTGAATATGATCTAAATTTTTGTCTGAATTTTATTTTGAGTTTGATCTACTTTTGATCTGAGTATTGGCCTGAGTTGTGGCCTGATTTTGAAGTGATTTTGGACCTAATTTTGTTCTGAGGATCGGTCCGAGCTCTGGCCTGATTTGTTGTCTGAAGTTGTTGTCAGAATTTTATCCTATATACTGGTCTGAATTTGGTCTGGTTTTGATCTAAGTTTTAGTAAGAGTTTTGGTCTGATTTTGTTCTAAATTTTAGTCTGAAATGTGGTCTGAATTTGGCTTGAATTTTGGTATACTGTTGGTCTGAAATTTTGAAATTTTTTCTCTTTGGTCTGAGTTTTGGTCTAAATTTTGTTGATTTTTGGTCTTAATTTTGTTGATTTTTGGTCTGAAGTTTTGTCTGAATATCGGTATATTACTATAGTCAGCTTTGTATCAAAATTTACGTGTAGTATTTACAAATTAATGTCACTCTGTGTTTGAGGAAAATAATTAGTAGTGTCCAAATGAACTTGTTCGACCGATACCGAGGAACGTAATTCGCGATTTTTACAATAAAATGTGATTTTGGAGCTTATTGAAATATTTTTTTACCTTTAAACTAAAAACTAAAAATGATTTTTATGAAAAAATAAAATATTGAATAATGGTAGTATTCTATTGAATGAACAATATATGTAGATTAAGGTGGGGTAATGTAGTACACGTTTTTGTCTAGTTCCACATTTTCCAACGTGGTGATCTTTGAACTTTATATATGTACATGAGTTTATAAAATAAATGGTTTTTTAAACGTATTGGAGTATAAAATTTAAAGGTTGTTTACAATAAATTATTTAAAGTTTCATTGCATAAAAAGTTTCGGTCAAATCTTCAGCCACAGGCCGGAAGAGTAACTCGGCAAAATTAGTATTTTTTTCTAAACCCGTAACCGAAACCGAATATTCGGTCGGTGTAAGTAATAACTAAATAAAAAATAAAAAGTATGCTTAAAAGTATGCAATACTTCCTACGACAAATTAAACTTATTTGGTGCAACGTGTTATTTATTGCATATTGCAATACGAAAAGCAAACTTATCTATTAAAGCTTAAATCTTATATATTACGTGTGTACATTTTTAGAAGTAATGGAATTAAGTAGAAATTCAATTTGCTAATGAATTTATAATCTAAAGATTATAATATGCACATGTTTGGATTATAGAAAGCACATTTTTACTAAACAAACTAAAAATGACATTGAGAAATTCATATATGAAAGCAATACCGATAGATAAACGTTCAATATAGCAAATTTTATATTTGAAATTCATGCGTTTGCATTTACTAATATCAATTTAATTCATGAAGATTCTTAAATTCTCATAATATGCTAAAATAAACAGTTTTAACTTCATGGTTAAAGATAAAATCAAAATCACTGTTGCTGCCCGCAAGGATTTCATTTATTTGAACTTAAAAATCTGTGATTACGGATTTCTGGAATTCAATTCGTTTGAATAGCCTCGCTCAGATCAGCTTTCAGCTTTGACCATAACCATCATCATCATCACCAGCGCCAGCTTCAACCAAGCTATAATGCCGCCAACACCACAGCAGTAATTGTATCGATTGAGAAGCAGTAAAAGGGTGAACAAAATAGAAAATCAAAGAGAGAGGGATACAATTTCATTTCATTTTATTTTTTTTCTTGTTTTGTACCATCATAACCATAAAACTGCGATTTTTCCACAAACAACATGAATACCTTTTACCTAATAATAATAAAAAGAAAAATTTTATTGAAAGCAAAAGTCGGCATCATTATATATACATATAGGTATTTGTAAAAACACATACGTATTTATGCATACTCTCTATATAGCATAAATTAATAGGAGGATCAAGGGAGACGTTGGGAGAATGAAAAGCGTGCAGCTGCATCGGAAGTGCATGTGTGCTATAGCTGCAAATTCAAGTAGATATATGTATATATGTGCATAAATATGTATATATTTGAGTGTGTTAGTTTGTATGTAGAGTGCATTTGTATGTATGTGTGTGTGTACAGGAAACGGAAGTAGTTTAGTGTAAATAGTACCTAGTCGAAGTTTACTAAATTTTCAATAAAGTAATGAAATCATCGTTGCATATTTTAAGGATTCTAAGCTGTTCTTTTTCGTATACTTACACACAAGAAATGCTATTAGTTATAAGTGCATAAAAGAAGAAGAACTTAGGCAAAATAAAATTGAGAACAAAACAAATAAGAAAAGAAATTCAATTCAATTGAATTTAACCAAAATATTTCAACTATGCAGAAAGTTATTTGCCAATAAATTTTATCTTTAATGTTAGAAAACAAACATTTTACAGTGTTACACCACGTCGTATGAGCAACATTTATCATTCACTTCGATGATTTCGTTGGTGTTTTTTTTTTGTCAATTTTATTTTTACTTAAGTAAATTTCATTTATAAAATTACTAGAATGCACTGCTTAAGAATGAATTTAAGCACAGTTAGGTACCACTACTACCAGCACTAAAGAGTACGCCACTTTTTTTATTTATTTTGGTTTCATTTCTTTTACGTTTTCTTGTTACTGGTAAATGTGCTTAGCTAAAATTGCTGCGGATTTTTTTATTTTTTTTTTTTTTGCACGTACACTGCCATCAGAATGTGTAGACACACACACTCACACATTCACCTGTAGACTAACCTATTTATAAACCCACCTACAACCAATGATGACGACGTTACCGCAATAGTAACTGCCGTCATTGCATTTGGTATTTGGTGTATACCGCAAGTAAATTGCGCAACCATCGTCATCATCAAAGTTACCGCTACCACCAACATTACAATCACCATCATCACCATTACCCCTATTCCACCCCCTATCACCCCCACTATCTTCACCAATATCATTCGCAATCATTTCAACATGAATCACGTTTGATCCGCACGAATTACCTTTTATGTGAAATTGAAATTATAATTTTTGTTCACTTGGCTTTCCTTCCTTCCTTACATTTCAGGAAAAGAGAGAAAGAGGGAAAGAAAGTGATATGTGAATTTTTACGAAATGAATTTGCTTTAATAAGATTTTTTTCTTTTAATGTCGATGCTCTACATTATAATTAAACAGAAAATATTTATATGTTTCCAACGATAAAAATGTTTTTAACTATGTGCAACAAATTGGAAGTAAAATAAAAATAGAAATATTGTTCTTTCATAACAAAAGTTTATGGAGAATTGATACAAAAAGGATACGTAACCTGCTGTCAAATGGCAAACTGGTTCGGTTGGTTTGTTACGGTTAGGCCAGCGAAAATATATAGTGAGTGCCAAATAGCATATGAGGAGAATGTGACATGGCTTGGGGCCGTCTCGAAGTGGCTTTGGAGAGTCAAAACCGGAAATTTTTCTGTAGGGGACGAATCTTGTGAAGGTCGAATCTGTTGAAATCTAAAATTGACGAAGATCCAAGACTAACCCAGGAAATGATTGCTGGGGAACTGGGATTGAATATCATTTTTTGTATCGTGAATATTTGTGATCATCTTAGGTACTCGAAAAAATCAGCACTGATGCTTAAAAAGAGGCGCGTGTGCGTTTTGCCCAATATTTTCAACGAACAAATTCATTGCACTGTCAGGGATCGAAGAAATCCCTCCAGGACTATATTCCCCGGATCTAGCGCAGTGTGATTTCTGGTTGTTTCCAAAAATAAAAATAAAAAAAATGAGAGGAAAAGTCTTCAGCAATAATGACGAGATAATTAATGCAATTAATGCTGAAGTTGCATTCTACCTGCTTCAAAAATATATAAAATTGAGTGACAATTATGTCGAAAAATTTAAAACCGATGAAGATTAAAGTTATGGAATTATTTTTGGCCTTTTCCCAGTTGTAGTCAACAAAGCAAACTCTTGTTAGTCCCTCCGTATACTGTGTAGTTGGTCGAGCAATACATTCCAGTTTTTGTTCTTCTATGTATGAAGGTGGGCAAACCGCCGCGCTAGGTTACCAAATGAGATATTATTAAATTTAAATAAAATGTTTCGAACTTAAATATTATATTTGTAGATCATTTGTCTGACATATAATACTGTGTAATAGTAATTATAATCCCTACGTTTTGACGAAGGTTTCAAAAAATAGGTTGGGAAAGATGATATACGTGTCTCGGGTATCCGGGTTTATCAAACACTTAGAGTGATCTTTACTCTTGAGTTTTATCAGTAAAATAGCTGAAGACAACACAATTGCCTCTGGAGGGTCTGCCGTTATGGCAAAAAGCAAATCATAAATATAATTCAAAAAAAATTAATTATAAATAAATTGAGTATAATTGATGGTTCCATAATTTCGGTTTAGGTTTTTGCTTTACTTCCAAGAAATTAAAAAAATAATTTCGGAATTAAACGTGTGCACAAGAGTCCAATGCACTAACCACTGAATCTCGGCAGCCACTAATTCAAATTTATTTCAAATTGATATATTTACTATTTATCTACAGTAATAATCATTTTAGCTTATCATCTTTAAATATCAAATCCACAGAGTAGTTCATTGAACATATTTTTCAAAACCTTTTTCCAAAGGGATATGAATGAATAATAGAAAAAGTAACTTATAAATTGACGTCTTCTTTTGTCTAAATGTCTATGACCTTTTTTTATGATACTTTAGTTTCGCAAAACAATAACAGAAACAAAATTCAAAAGCTCTTCACAACAACAAAGCAACAATTGAAACTTCAATCGAAACGAGAACAACAACAACCAACAATTGCTACAGACAAATACAATTGGGCTGCTCATCGATTACGATTTCACAACAAGAGCAAATCATTTGTTGCTACTGTTGCTGATAATGCTGTTGTTGTTGTTGTTATTGTTGTTGTTGCTATTGCTGCATTAAGTTTCTCTTTTCTTTATGTTTTGTTGGCCTTTTTTATCAAAAACACACACACGCCCACCCACCCACTTTGGCAGTTTTATCCCAAACGCTCAAATCGCAAAACTTTACCGCAACAAAAACAAAAGAATAAAGTTTTTCGTTCGCTTCGTTTTTCTTTCAACACTTTTACAATTTTTTTTTTTCTTAGTTTTTGTTTTTTTTCTTTTTTTTTCTTACTTCCTTTTTTCGCTGGCAATATTCGTCAAATTGTTTGTTTATATTTTTGCTACTGATGTCACTTTTTTTTGCTGCTGTTGCTATTGCTGCTGTTGCTGTTATCCCTGCAATACCCACTGTAGTCTGCCGTCTTCTGCTGCTGATTGTCTTTGCTTTTTCAGTTCAGTTTGTGTTGCTGTTAATGCTGCTGCTGCTGCTGCTTCTTTCACTCAGTTGACATTGTCGAAAAGTCAATTTAAGTTTGTGCCATTAAAGTGTCGACGACATACGACGAACATATCGGTAAGGAAGAGCCGTAGAGGGAGGGGGTAAACTATGTATAGTGAGTAGTAAGCAGCATTTGCAATAGGATTACCGATGACGACAGCAGTCATAGCTTTTAAATAATTTGCAAAGCGAAAAATGCTGGAAATTATTTTCTTTGCAAATTGTTGCAAGGATATTGAAAGGATTATTGAAAAGAGATTTACTTGCGTCTCTCTGTGTGTCTGTAAATATGTATGTGTGTGTTTTCCGTTTTTTTTTTTTTGCCTTGCGTTTCTCAGGAAGGAATCTCTAAGCGTCAGCATACGAAATCAAAATGCAATTAAAATGTGCCTCTTAGTTATGTGCCACTGGAGACGATTATTTCTTTCGATTTACTTCTGCAAATATGTTAATAATAATTAAAAACTCTATTTATGTTTTTTTTTTTTGCAGGAAGCCGAAAATGCCATTACCGCCATGAATGGACAATGGCTGGGTTCACGTTCGATACGAACAAATTGGGCTACAAGAAAACCACCAGCGATCAAACCAGATAGTGAGTAATAGTTTATATCATATGTATCTCTTTTCTTTTGTTTAAATAAATAATTTAGCCTTAAATGAGAGGTTGAAAGTAAAAGCCGAATAAAGTCATAAAAAAATTGTATAATTTTACTTAAGAGCAAAAACGAAACAAAATATCGCAAACAAAAATTATAACTTTATTTTATTAACCCTCTTCGAATCATTATTACGTTCATTTCAATATGACATCGTTGATTCGACGAAGATTACCTACAACGTATGCAAATAATATGATTACCTATCTAAGGTTAAAGTCCTTCGTATTTTCTTTACAACGAGGAGCATATTGTCGAATTCTTTTTCTTCTTTTATGGCATCACATTCCATGCAGGGTCTAGACCTAGCCTTTCGCATCCTTCCATGTTGTGTGAGTTATATTTATACACAAATGAAAGGGGCCTACAGTTTTATGCCGAATTCACATGACGAAGTGAAAAATTTTTATTAAGCAAATTTTTATTCATGGAGTCACTCAAGTAGAGCAGTGTTGCCAAATTTTATATTTTTAATTTTCTGATCGTGTCGAAGATTAAAACTGGGTACCCTATGTAGCAGTCAAGCTCACTAACCACTAGGCTACGGCGACCAACATATTGGTAAACTATCAATTCAAAAAATTATTTAAGTTGAAAGTGTATTCAGACCAATTTTTGGCGAAGCTTGCTGCAATTATTCTCTTATCTGCAAATATATGAGGGAAATTGCAAATAGCCTCATTAGCACTCCAAGCCATAATACTTGTACCGTTCATGAGCTAAGACATCAATTTAATTCACTTTTGCTCTTATACAAATTTAAATCCGCTTTTACTCTCTCCCTCTTAAAATACAAAATAAATGCAAACACAATTCTTTTATTTTTATTTTATTTACAGTAAATGCCAAACCTTTGACCTTTGACGAGGTATACAATCAGAGTAGTCCCACTAATTGTACCGTATACTGTGGCGGCATCAATGGCGCACTTTCCGGTTTTCTAAATGAGGACATTCTGCAGAAAACTTTTTCACCCTATGGAACAATTCAGGAGATAAGAGTGTTCAAGGACAAAGGATATGCATTTGTGCGGTAAGTTGCAAAGCACTAGCAAAAACAACAACAACGACAACAACAAGAAAAACTTTTTACAAAGCAATTTCATTCTTATGGAAATATGTGCATGAATATGAAAAAAAAAATATGTACACATATTTGAAAGTTAGAAAAGAGTGCTACCAGCAAAGTTTTCTCGTTCCTGAGTGATCGTTAACGCTTTTTTCATCGGTTTTTTTTTCTAATATAGAAACGATTATTTTAACATAAGCATGTCCTTTTCGCATCCATTCATGTTGTATTCGATATATTTGTACGTTATTTGCAGGGGCCTACAGCTTTTGAGCCGACTCGAACGGCGAAGTAAAAAGCTTTTCTTAGCAATTTTTACCCTTGAAGGTTTACCATTGCCAGCCAAGAGGTGGTACCGTGTAGAAAAACGATTGATTTGTTACTATCGACATTATACTTATTCAAAGATTACTTCTTTTCAAAGAATACATTGCATATCTTTGTCTACATCTCCCTTTATGGTAACCCTTTATATCATCCAAAGGATCTAATTTTAAGTTAATATATATACAATATTTATAGAAATATAGTTAAACTAAAATGTAATATTTTGTCATTTCCTTATCCATTCATTTTTCCCCCCGCTGAAATCATGTCGTCCAACCGTCTAAGTCATTTTTAGATTGAACTGGGGCAAGTTGGCCAGTTTCAATAATTGAACCTCTATAGCAGGAGAAACATTTTTCCCTTGCTTCCTTCGTTCACTTCACTATGTTTTTTTTATTCAAACCACCTCTCTACTGCCTACTTTTTGTATCTTCTGCGACACGTTTTAATTGTCTCTTGTTTAACACATTTAACTTAAATTTAATAAATTCAATAATCTTCAAGTTCACCCATTTAAATATACAGTCGAACTTCTCCATAATCAAGCTCTCCTTATTACGAATTAATTTCCAGAACACAGCTTTTTCGTTCTAAGTACTTTTAGTATGTTTCGAATTTTCCGTAATAAGAAAAAAGGAAAAGTGACTCAAAAAACTGTCACTGAACACAAGGGAACATTTTTGAAATCAGATAATATCTTCAGGTTCCAAAATAGTCTCGAAAGCCTTGAAATTTCGAACAAAAATTCCGATGTTTTTAAATTTTTCAACCAGGGTCTTAGGGTTACTTACAATTAAATACAAACCTTATTGAAAAATAATTTTTAAATCGGATAATTTTTGTTGATGCGGCAAGATGTGGAAAAGTAACAACTTTGCGATTTATCGCTATTCTTAAATATATATCGTGTCTCAAAAATGTTCCCAAAAACCAGCTCACGTGTTTTTGGGTCACTGTATTTGGGAGATCCCTAAAACGTTGAAAATAGCAATAGCAATAAAAAAACAAAGTCCCATTTACAATAGTTGCCTGTGACCAAATTAAAAATTACTGATTACTTTATTCAAACAAATTTTCTATATAACGAAATAAGTTTCTAATCCCTTCCGAGTTGGCTATAAGAAAACTCAACTGTAATTATTTTCACTTGTATTTATTTTCTACTTCATTTAATTTGGAAATGCAAATGTTATCAAAAAAGTAATATTTTTCCGTTTTCTTGTCTTTAGTAATGTATTGTAAGTAAGATTGAATTGATAGACTAGGCGGTTACACAATTTCAAAACAACTTTGCTAAGGACACAATTGGGTTCTGTACCCATAAGCCTAACTCATATTCTAGCTACTCTTTCGGAAATTACATAATGCATAACATAATTCAATTGAAGAATATGTTGATGAAAACTTGTATCTTATATAGGGTGACCAGGTGTCTCCAATTTCCGCGGGCAGTCTTGATTATGAAGTCCTGATTGAATAGCGTCCTCAAAATCTCCCTGATTTTATTGAAAAATCCCCAATTCACCTTCCAAGTTATTGTTTTAATATCATAAAAATACAAATTACTTATATTCTTTTTTAACCAATCAAAACTTCCCCTAGAATCCGCTTGTGATGCTATATCTTCATAGATATAGTTTCAACTTGTGTGTTTAGATATGAAAGCAGTCTCTGCAACTGAATCTTTGAGAAAGACTCAGTTCTGAACAGATGCATAGAAAGTGAGCAAGGGTTCTTCCTTGTCCAAGTCTTTCACCTGCGCCAGTGGGTATTTTGAGAGAACAAATCCAAACTACATGTACCCACACCTGCCAGTACGCCATGAGGGCTGCAAGCCTAGAAACATCTGATCAGCTGTTTCTTAATAACTGGTAGGCTCTGGTAATGCTATATTATGGCCACGGGTTTTGTAGTTCGAATGTTGCCCACTACTTTAGTTCCTTTAGTCTCCCTTTATGATAATCCTTTATATCATCCAAAGGATCTAATTTTAAGTTAATATATATACTAAATACAAGAGTAGCTTTAAAGTATAAATCAATGGGCAGCATCCGTTGGTTGTGTACGAATGGCTTCTGTAATGGCGATACTGGCTAATATTTGCATCCTACCTAATTTTGATTTTTTGTATTCTTTATTGATAGTATGACTACCAGACTAGTAAGGATGTATGTAAGCATGTACAGATAAGTCGATTGTTGTATTTTTTCAGAACTGCAATCAAAGACCGTTTAGTTTTGGTAGAACCAAGGCAATAAAAAATATGTTTTTTGGCCTTTGATAATACCTGAAGTCGTATTAAATCAAATAGTAAGCTTATAGGAACCTGCGGGTAGTGATCTGACCCCCGTCAGAAAATGAATTATGAGGCTCTACTTAATTTTTAATAAATTTTTCTGCGGCAGGTTTAGATCTCATCACATAAAAACATTTGCCAGCAAGTCTCAGTTAGGTTAGTGAACCTTTATTTTAGAGGCGGCCAAGATCGACCATCGGTTGAAGCTTCATTTGAGGAAGTAAGTAAGTGCCTCACGTAGTCTTCCTAGCAAGAGTAAAACCTAGATCGTTGGCCTATTGTCACTAATTAGTAAAGTTTCAAAAACAAGTTCCTCTACAGGCAAGATATGATAGATTTGTAGAAAAATCTTTAAATGATTCATGGCATGGTTCACTAAAAGCCCAACGATGGTGAATCCTTTATAAACTGTATAGGATCTAACACATTTCAACCTTGGTCAGGTTCTAGCCTCTCCTGTCTTTCTCTCTCCCTCTCTCTCTCTCACACTGTTTCGCTTTAAAATTTTGAAAATTTAAATAAAATGGCGCAACTATTAAAGCATACAAATTAACAATTATCTGAAAAATTCTCCAGCGATTGTAAGATAACCAAAAACAAAGCAAAAAATAAAAATAAAAAATGAATGCCATTACAACAACAACAATAATATAGCAGCAATAGCAACTACAACAATTACAAACATCGCATGTACATTAACCGTTGTGTCGCCATTTTGGTTTTGTTGCCTCAACGCTTTGGCGTATTGTGGCGTATTGTTGTTGCTACTATTGTTGTTGTTGGAATTGAATGCACGCCATATCGTTGTATACCATTAATAAATCAACAACGCTTTTGTGCACAACACTAACACAACCACCACCAACAACAACAGCAGCAACAACAGCAACAGCAACAACAGCAACAGCAACAACAGTAGCAATAACACTACCAACAATAGTAACAACAATAACGAAAAACCTCGAACCATAGCGTAAAGAACCAATAAGAACACCGCAACAGCAGCTTCTACATTCATACTTACATATATTTGTACAATAACTTTACTATGCGCTCTCTTCCCCCCCCCCTCCTCCCCTTTCCGACTTAGTGCAATGCTGTTCGTACATCCCCCTCCTTTTAAACTAACCAGCAGCAACACATTTGCTATTCTCCACGTTCAATATAACAGTACACAAACAACAGCAACAACAAATTCGACGAGGGTATGAAAAAACTGCTGCTGCACTGATAGGGTTATAATGGATACCAGATATTCCCTTTTGGTCTGCTTATTTCTCGCTTCCTCCTTTCCTCCCTCCCTCTCCGCCTTGTGTCCGTCCGCTTCATTCACTTACTTACTACTCGCATGTTCATGTTCACTCGAAAAGCTTTGTTGTTGCCTTGTGTTGCATTGTTTTGTGTTTGCGAACATAATGAGCTCGGGGACTACAAGTATCGCCACTACCATTGCTGCTATTGCCACTACTGCTGCTGCTGCTGCTACTGCTGCTGCTGCTGCTACTAAAGGAAATGTAGGGGCAACAATTCCATAGACGCTTGTACCACTTTTTCGCTTTTGTACTTGGCTATGCTACAGATGTTGTTCTTCTGATGTTGTTGCTGTTGCTGCTACTGCTGCTGTGGTTCTTGTTGTTATTGTTGTTGCTGTTGCAGCATGTATTTGCTAAATGGAAATTTAAGAGCGCGCCTGGTGAATGTTACACACACAAAAAACAAAATACGCTTTCCAATTTAGCCTCGTCGTTGATTTCACCGCCACCTGCGTTGAAAGGTTAAAATAAACATTTGTGCATTTGGTTCCACTGCCGCGCCACGGCAGCACTAGGGGGACAAAGCTGAAGGGGGAGAAGGAATTTCTGAAAGTGTTCCTTTTTTATTTTAGAAATTTCGGTTTCATTGGTTGCACGACCTCAATACAAGAGATGGTCAGCCAAAGAGAAAGAACATTCAAACAATTTTGTGCTTTTGTATTTTTTGTTCTTTTAAATTTAAATTTTTCCATGTATTGAAAATGGAAAAACTATTCAAAGGGAAAACATTTTTGTTAAAGAGTACTTGCTTACAAAAAGTTTTCACTTGGAAATAGGACTAGGATAAGCATAAATAAGAGAGCAGGAGAGTCGGCCCTGAAACTCCTTGAACCCAACTCTTTTAAACTCAATCATAGGACAAAAATTTCAAATACAAATTTCTTAGCTTTATTAACGTAATAAAGCTGAGAATACGGGATTGCTCAGTAGAACTTATTAAAACTAAAAAATTATGTTAAAAACACGTGTCGCACAGTGTTATTGAAGAACGTTTATAATAAAATGGTTGGAAAAAATTTATTTATGTTGGAGTTATAAACGTTTCAGTTCTTTTTCCTATAGAGTTTTCACTGCAAAAATCATCTTGAATTATTAAAGAAGGGAAAAAGTTTCGTCAGTAGATTAATTTAAGCTGTTAAAACTTAAAAACGCAACTTTTTCCAAATAATATGGAATTAAATTGTGAATATTTAACAAATATGGTCATCGGAAATTTATTTCATCCTTCAGCTTATTTAATATGGGAACACATTTCAGCTTGATCGATTAAACGGTTCTTGAGAAATAAAAAAAAATCCCCCTTGGGGTTGCTAGTGATTGTATTTAATTTCTTGTTTACGATATTTCTCCCCATGATCACCACGGCCAAGGATCATCCACAACTTTCTGTTTTAAAAGTGGAGGAGATTCAAGACTATCATCGGATGTATAAGCAATATGTTTCGTAACACTTGCTAATTAAATTCGGATATTTGTGAGAATTTTTTGCATTTAATCCAAAAGTTTTGGTGAAACAGAAATAAAATTCATCGTGGCTAACAGTTTCACTCCAAATCCATTACTATTGGCATTATTCCAGCATTTTAATATTTGAACACATGCATTCCAAGCCGTATGTGGAGCGCAAGACTTGTCTTGATTAGAAATCGCTATGTTAAACTAATTGCGATTAAATCCTTTAATCTAATCAATATTATTTTGGCGAACTTGAAACGACAGCAATTATAACAAAAACTGTCAGGATCATTTAAACACCCAAGGCCATTGTAATTTCAACGAACAATCACGAAGGTACTGATCTATCTTTAAAATGAACTAAAGCGATGTTTCGGTAAAAATTCACCAAAAACAGAGTCAGTAGAACGTCCAATCAAGTACTGCTCTACAGTAAATTTTCGCCGAAGAAGTAGCGAATTACCAAAGTAGTAAATTCACTGAAAGCAGAGTCGTGAGGCCAACTGATTAAGAACGTTTTGGGGCACATGGATTTAGAGCTGTTGAGTAATCTAAGGATTGTGGTAGATCTGAAATCATTTTCGTTGTTAGGGACCCGAAGAATCCGTTTAGCGATATTGAAATTTTTGTCCACCATATTGAAACCACCATCTTGAATTTCCTAAATCTGGTTTTAACTACTCCTGAAATCCTTATATATATTTTCTGGTTCAAAATCGGACAAATTAAAAATTTGTTTGCCCGCCATATTGGATACACCTTCATAAATTTTTAAAATCTAATTTCGAAATCTCCATCAACGTCCCCCAAAACCCATTTAAATAGTATAGGCATTACGTTGCAGGGTTTGGATTTCATAGTGTGAAAAATCCTAAATGACCATATATAATACACATAGAAAAAAGAACCGAAATTATGTGCGTCTTGTGCATAACCTCAAAAGTAGCCTGAAAATAAATGTTTGAAGTATAAATCCTCAAATATCTCCCTTTGGGTAGTTTATCAACCGAATAAAATTGCAAACAATATTAACTTCTAAAATGAATATTTACAGTAAAATCCTTTGTTAAATTGATTTTTCACGCTCTTTACCAAATGCTATAAATGCCATCCAACACAAACAATACACACAGCATTCGGCTGCAGCAACACAGCAAGCGTTACAACCACTTCTTTCTAACAGTCAGTTGTCAAATGATAAATCCTTTTCTTCATACTGCAGCAAAACTACTGCACTTAAGGCTAACAACAAAGCATCAGTGATGCTATTCATTCGCTATTGTGTGTGCTAGTAATTGTTGTTTTTGCTGTTGTCTGTCGTGGTAGAGCAACAGCAGGTATAAGGGAACGGTGTCAGTATTGGTGCTGGTGTCGTTGCTGATGCTGCGCGCGTGTTTTTGTCATGCGAGCATAATGCATGACATTCTCGCATTTCGTCGCGTTTCCACAATAAGATTTTCACGTACTTTACTCTAACTGCCCCTGTTACCTTCACACATCTCATTGTTTGAACTAAACTCGACAGTTGCTGTCTAAATAATAAGAAGTTTATTTGTTATTTATTTACTACTTTAATCATTTATTTATTTTCAACGTATTATAAATACTGGAATATTTTAATTCTCCGTCATAAGATTTTAGAGACAATCAAATTCATTTAATGCATCACTCATAATTTATTAAATAGAACTTTGATTTATGACAATGAAAAGCTCAGTCATGACGGAAGTTAAATACTCCAGATACGTATATCAAAGCAAATAGTTCGGTATAATTTTTCCTATAGGTATATACCCTGGAAAAAGTCTGCTATACTAAGTCTAATGATATGGTCAGTGACTGTATATAACTGTATGTATGCATTAGTGTGTGAGTTCCCCTTTTTTGGACACATACAGATAAAACAGTCAGATGAAGCGCGGACATCATCACCCATCACCATCACTGGCTGCTGCTGTCATCGAGAACAAACTGCGAAAATAAAAGATTTATCCTTAGCCCCAAGCTTTGCACCAGAACTCGTTGAAATTCAGTAAACAAGAAATTCAGTTATTGCTAACAGCTAAAGTGCTTTGTAGATTCACATTCATGAACTAACTATAAAATATAGTAGAACCTCGATAATTCGAAGCTGTATAATTCGAGGGATTTCTTCTATCTCTTCTACTCAAATTAGCACAGACAAAAGTCTAGCACGCTGTCACTAGAATAGCGCTGTGACCATGGTGGTTTTACCATTGTCTACCAAGATTTGTACTTGTGCTTTTTCTTATAATTCTCATTCACTTTTTGCAACCTCTACTTGTGAAAGTCTAGTACACTACGCACTAGATTCTTGACGTTGTCTACATCGGTAGATGAATTTCTAACATTCCACATCGATCTAAACCAAACCAACAAAACATTCAATTTCAATTGTTTTAATTATTTATTTCCCATAAAAAATACATTTAATTTGTTGACTTTGTTCCAGTTTCTCGACAAAAGAAGCTGCCACGCATGCCATTGTAGCTGTACACAACACCGAAATCAACCAGCAACCTGTGAAATGTGCGTGGGGCAAAGAGAGCGGGGATCCGAATCACATGTCAGTAATAGCAGGACAAGCACTCAGTCAAGGATTTCCATTTGGTACTGCAGCAGCGGCAGCAGCTGCTGCTGCCTATGGACAGCAAGTTGCTGGTTATTGGTATCCACCTGCACCGACATATCCAGCAGCAGCACCAGCGCCCACAAGCACATTGCAGCCGGGACAATTTCTGCAGGGTATGCAAGGATTTACTACGTATGGGCAATTTGCTGGTTATCAACAAGGATATATGGGGTAAGTGTGAAGCAACTAATTTATTATTAATAAACAATGAAAAAAGAACATTTTTGGACAATGTTGAAAAACATCTCTTCATCATTAATTTCTTTCTACTGTGTATTACTTTTTCATTCGTTCGATTATAGAATGGGCGTACAAATACCAGGAACTTGGCAGAGCGTTCCAGCACAAGCGCCACTCACAAGTGCAACTGCAGCGCCACAAATTGCACAAAGTGTCGGCAGTACATTACCACAAGCAGCTGGTGTTGTTGCCTATCCAATGCAGCAATTTCAGGTTAGTCCTCAGGTGAGTAGTAGTAAGAAATATATGCATTCTTAAGTGCAAGTAATGCAACTTTGTTAGTTATACGTCATGAATTTAGTTTCGTTTTATGTAGCTAGTGTAAAGTTATCTCCAAAGTGTTATTGGTAAAATAATTGCCAATTGTTTGCATATTTTAAATTTTCCACCCTCAATGCTGTGAGTTAAAGTTACGATAAGAGTAAAACGGGGAGATAATACTCATGCAGGTTTCGACCATCACTAAACTTAACAGGATACAAAGATTTGTCTGTCTCACTATGGCTAGAACACAATTCCTGCCAATGAAGCATTGATTGATCTTGTACCGTTTCCCATTATCATTAAAACAACTTTAGAATAACTTTAGAACTTTCTAATAATTTTTCTTTGTGTTGAACTGCGTAATGGGTCCATCTCTCACACTATGAGCATTATGCGCTCATATATCATCTAAATAAGATAAAGCTGTTCAGTGAGACAAAGTGTCGTCTATGTATGGCAGATGGTAAGACGACAACTCACAGCTTTGGCTTGGGTCTGAAGTTGAATTTTTGAGCAGTAATTTCTTCCGGTTAATGATGCAAAATCATCTTCTACAAAAGATGTGCTGGCCTTCGTTAGGTCAGTTACCCTCCTAAATTGGAGACTGACATTAAAAAAACTTTTAAGGGGCCCTTTCACATTACTTTAATAATAATAATAAAACAGGGGGATAATGATGGAATGAGAGAGCATTGTCGTGATTGGGGAAGGAAAATGGGTTAAAGGCAGGTATAACAATGACAAATGGTGCTGTCATGCACAAACGAGTAGAAAGGTTTGTTTGTCAATTGTCAATGACTAAAGACCACTAATGAAGACAAGAGAAAGAGTTAGAGAGCTAATCGAGTCCTGCTGCACTCCAGCGTTAACGTTGTGGATTTTGATGGTAAACCAAGAGTCTCCATGGCGCAGAAAATCTATGCTCTTTTATTGCTTTTCAATGCTCGTGTGTGTTGACTTTTTACTAATAATGATAACGATCCTTCTGTAGTTCTTATACATCTTTTCGTTCTCTTTCTTATCGATATGGATAGGTAATTTTTAAAATGTAAACCAAGGTTAATTTTTTTGGAGGGAGTAGTAACAAGCTTTTTCGGAAGACACCCCAATGTGCCTACATATGAATGCAACTTGACTTTTGTAGAAATGCAAAATGGTTAGGAGCTTCCTTTACAATATATCTTTAAATATTTTCTTCTGTTTAATTCAAGCTATTAATAAAAAATTTTACAGTGTTATCCACACTCTTCTTTACAGTTGGCCGAAGATGAATGGTTGGCACCTAGTTTATTAGTGTAGCTTCCATGATGGCCACCAATACCAACAGCAGCAGGAGGAGCAGCAACAACAACAACACCACCAACAGGAGCTGCATCATTGTGTGCCTGCAATAAGGTAGCAGTAGCAACAACAACATCACCGTCATCAGCAGCAGCAACAGCAGCAACAACAATCTTAACTTTACAACAACAACCACAAAACCATCATCATTATTATAAACATCCAACAACGCAGCATCCACATCAACAGCAACAATTTTTACAACAACAACAGCAACAGCATTGGACGCTTCAGCAGGTAACAAACAACGATTACAACAACCAACAACAAAGCATGGCAGATATGTACAAAGAACAACAACAACAACATCTACAGTAACATCAACAGAAACAGCAATTGTAGTTATACATTGAGAAAAATATCTAGTTACAATTATTTACATGCATACATATATATACATATATTTGATTAAAACAAAAGTCATAAGGCAATATGGATTAAATTATAACGTAAGTAAATAAGTAAGGGAAATAGGGTCGGGAGCATGTGCAATAATAATGCTATACATACATATATGTATGTGTAACAACTTGCATTCAATATATAAGTCTATAGTAAGTATATGCAACTCGCTAGCAATTTGTTAAATCTATTCATAAGTTAGATATACAAATAGTAATAAAACACATATATACTTACATATACAAGTGCATACTATGAATACATATATACATAAATACAGATTAGTAAATGTAAAGTAAACTTAAATTAATGTAAACTATATATTTATATATATATTTGTGTATCGGTAAAAGACATCCAAACATCCAAAGATTAGCATTGAATGTTTTTAATTACATGTAGTTGCCACCTCTCTGGTTTTAAATCACCGCTTCACAATTTGAACCGCGTTCTCTGGATTAAAGGCCATCAAACTGTTTGGGTTAGGTTTTACTAGCCTTAGCTTGGCTAGATTCAAATATGAATCGCTTCTTTCAAAATAATGAGAATTTTAATAAAAAAATGTTTAATTTCAATGATTAAGTACAGCTACCCTCTAGCAGTTTTTTCATGGACCATTAATTTTTAATACTCAGAAGAGAAAGTCAAATTCCATGTTCAAGAAGAGTGTCGGACAGTAAAGCCATTATTTAGGCGCAACATTATTTTTTCTTGCTTTTTAAGGGCTCTCCAAATAGGGATGATTAAAATATATTGAATTATGCAATTAACCGCATCAACACATTCACAAAATTGAGGATCATATAGGTCAGTTTCACTATATCTCGAATAATCCGAAACACATGATACATGGCTCAATTGGACTGGTTATCATTAATCAAGCCGTCCTGACCTAAATTGAATAAATAATTTGAGGGAATAATTTAAAAAATTAGGTCTGCATGCTTCTTTCCAGAACTTTACGAAACGATAAATATAGAATAGGGAACATTTGAAAAAAAAATTCTCAAAATTCAATTGAGTCCATGCCTTTCAGGTAGAGCTCGGTAAATTCAATTATATTACAATTCCAATACTTTGAGAATATGTAATAAAAATTTTTTTTTCAATTTTTTGACCCATCAGAACTTATATAACCCCTTAACTAGGCCAGCTGCAGCAAGATATTCTTGTCGAAAATAGTCAACCGATGTCAGCCAAAATCACTCATTACCAAAAAATTAAGAGTTGCTAATTTTGAAATACCACCAATCTCAGGTCACCACCGATATGTCAAAACACCTTAGACCTTTTGAATACAATTCGTTACCAAACTTAGCAAGCAACTAGCAATACAGTAGTTGAGTTCACTCAACTCAACTCTTGTTCCTTTCGATTAAAGCCTCATATGTTTTGCGTAATTCAGTCTCGGCAAAATTAAATATAACAAACAATCAAACCAATGAGTTGGTAAACCTTAAAAATATTAGAAGCTTGTTTTCCAAATGGTGACCAAATGTTGCTAACTTATAATTTTGCATTTTAATCAAATTTGAAAACACTTATTTTGTAGGCTGAGGTAATTGTGACTTATAGCTACATACGATATAAATAGAGAGCAAAATTGACCAAATTTGATTTTCGGTTAAGCCTAACTAACATAAAGCGAAAAAATTCAGAGGATTTGATTTGGAAAGTGCCCTCTCGATTCCTCGTCGCGGAAAAAGTGACATTGTATTGCGTAGTCAAAAAAAAATAAGTGATTTTTCGTCGAACTGTGTAAACTTATTAAAATTAAATTGTGCAAATCGAAACCTTGTAAATTGAGGGATGGGTGTAAGAATATCACTTGCTGCGTTGTTGTACGTTCAGTAATATTTTTTTACCGAGAGAGTTAGAGGTAGGAAGGATAGGGAAAAATATATACATATATATTAATTCTGTTCAAATATCCAATTTATATTATTATTTATAATTTTACAGAAAATGCAGATAAAACCAAAATTTCCAATGTTTTGTTTTCTAATGTTAATTTTGTAATTTTTCTTAAAAAAAATAATTATTTTTGTGGGAAATACACGTAACTGAATGAGGCTTACATTAAGCTGTCTTCACACAAAAAAAGTTAGTGTTTGGTATTTCGACTCTAGCGATAAGCTGTCATGAGCTGCATTCCTTTGGAGAAACCTCTAAAAAAAACTAATTTTATAAGGGAAAATTTTGTATTTGGTTACTTTTGTCCAAAAAAAGGCTAGTGAAGAATTTCAGACCTTTTATTTGGTACAAAATAGTCCAAAGAAAAATGTTTAATTAAAAACTCCATAAAAAGAACTATTTTTAAAGAACTTTCTCCAAATAAATCGAGCTTCAAACTAAAGTCAACAAATAAACTAAAGTTTGCTTTTTTAAGTGGGCAGCAGGCAGATTTTTTTTTTTTTTTTGTATAAGGAGGGGCATATCTAAATAACGATAGGTGGGTGGGTCGTAATGATTGCTTCAAGAACTAAAATCTACTTCCATTTACATTTCATCCCAAAAAAAAACTGTAATTGAGAATTGAAATCGTCAGTTCTTTCTGAACTGACAATGTTAGCACGGTCTATAACAGAAATACTATTTTTCGCAATTTCATTGCTGAAGAACTGAAAATTTCAATTAAAATTCAAATCGAAATCTTTTTCAATTCCATTACCGATGATGTACAAAATATTAAGTACCAATTCCTGAGATTGTTATTGGCTTGAATTACTCGGCTCTGTGAATGACTAACTATGTGCTTAGTTATGAAATACTTTTATGTACTATACAAGTTATTAAAAGAACTAAATACAAATGCAATTACTTCCCTTATGTAATCCTCTATTCCTCAGCTTACAACTTGGAACTCCCAATCTAAAACTATTATTTATTTTTAACTAGGAATATATTAGTTGTAAATATATATCTGTATTACATACTGTTAGTAAATATATGTTACATATATTTTATATAAATAAAAATAATCCAATATTATAAACAATTTGTTAGTGTGTAATTTATATTTGCTAATTTTGTTAATGGTATTATTTTGAATATTATTTTATTGTACAATATTTAATTATCTTATCATTTTTTTTTTTATTAGTTAACAATATCGTATACATAAATGTGCCAATAAAATAAAAATTTAATAGCATCTACTGTATTTTTCATAGCAAGCAAACTTTATTAATTCTAAGCTTATTACCAAACATTCATTTGAATTTTTTGTAGGAAAATTTTTCAATGATGAGGATAATGAATTTAAAAAAAAAACTATTATATAAGTTAATGCATAAAACTATACAACAGCAAAATATTATTTGAGTTGCGCTCAGTTTTTCTGGAATATTTCTGGTCGCTGATCTCGAATCTGTTAAAAAAATTTTCGGGCCACTCTAGGTTTCTGTTTTTTTTTTTTTTTGTTTTTTCAATTCGTCCCCTTCAAAAATATTTTGACTTAATTTCATTTTGAAATTCGAAGTACATACCTTTGCAGCAACTTCATCTGACAGATCACGCGCCCATGGGTTAAGCAATCGCTCTCTTTGAACTTTAAATGCGATTTTCTCGAAACAGCATTTTTCGAATTCGTGTACACTTTTTGCTTTAAATGCTGAAAGAGGAAGTTCTATTGAGCAATCCTGAATTAACCGTTGATCTAGGTTAGCTATTTTTGTTTGAAAAAACTGATTTGTACTCAAAGTCCCCTCTAGGATCCCCCAGTGCTGGTATGTAATATTATGTATGAAGATTTAATTTTAAATTGTAAGAAGATACATTTTTTTAGACATTATGCTTAAAATTGCTCCGGAACTATTTATACATTTTATTTTGTTATGATAAAATAATAGAGTCGTTAAACTCTTCAATATTTCTTTGCATTACTAACTCACCTTGCTTGATTTTTTTAAAAAAGTTTACTCATTTAAATCCACGTTTTTTTAGTCTGATGAAAGAATACTACAGATTATAAAGAAGTGAACGCCATTTAGGGAATAGTAATCAGAGATCAGAGTCGTTTTGACTACACAAGTGGCTGCATAAACACAAATAACTATATAACATTATAGCATTTTATGAATGACTTGAAATAGAATTGTTCCAAAGGCATTTTAAGAAGAATTGATATAAGATATTAAGTAATATGATTTTCAACTTTTTATAGTAGATAAACATATATGTACAAGCATTTTATAATCATTTTAAAGTAGAAAAAACAGCCCAGCTCATATTTTTACTGTTCTCGTTAGCATATTTTTGCTCTGTTAATTTTCTCAGAAGTTTATAAATTTTAATTGACTCATTTATACTCCAAGTCTTCAATTTTTCACTTCTTCCTTTTTTTTTTGGCATAGAATGACATTTATAAAATTTAGACAAAATTTTTTTTTTCCTTGTTTTATAAATGAAAAGTATATTTAATTTAGCTAATGTGTTCAGAAAAAAATCTACATACTAACTAAAAATTAATGAAACTACAGAAAATATATCAAAAATAAAAGTTATGACAAGGAAAATCTATAAATCTAGAATAAGAGAATTTACAATATGTCTTTGCTGGTTTTATGCAAAAATATTAAAAAATCGCTAAATGTAAACAAAAAATCCTTGCTAAAAATATATTTAAAAAAAAAAAAACAAAAATTGCACGAACTATAGAAAAATAAGTTAATGAATAAATAAATGTAAATGCACAATATAAATTAGAAAACAATTTAAAAATAAGAATTCAAACAAAATAAACTATTCTTAATATTGCATACTCACAGTAGAAATATTTAGGGTAGTCGATTATTGTTGGAATAAATATACAAAACAAAAAACAAAACAGAAGAAAAACAAAAGCATATATTGAAAGTATCTATAATATTTAGGCATATTCTAAAAAGTAGTAGAGGTTAAAAGGAAAAAAACAATATTTATTTACAAATGAAGTGTACTAAAAATAACTATTTTTACAACATTTCTGTGACGATTTTTAATTGAGAAAACAAAAGCAAACAGACAAAGAAAATATTAAAATAAATTTTTAAAAATATACTAAAAGATAAATTTATTTATTTTTTTTTAATTGCGACTCAACTTTATGAAATACTTGCGTAAAAATTGAAAGATTTATATTTTGAAATGGAAACAAAAACAGAATCCAAAGAGAGATAAATTATTTAATTAGTGTTAAATAATTCAAATAAAATAGAAAATTAAAGAAATTAGAAAAAAATTATGAATAAGAAATTGAAACGAAAAGTCAAGTAAGAATTAGAAACTAAAACAAAATCTGAAAAAGCAGTAGTGTGCAATATTGAAATATGTTAAAATAATTAGTGTAATTATACCTACCTACATACATATATACTTACATATATATAAATAAATATATATATAAACATATATACACAGACATAAAAGTATATAAGCAAAAAGAATATAAATGTTGTGTATGTATATGACAAAAATATATACTATATTAATTAAAATATATTAGCAAATTAAAACGAGCGTAAATCAATTAAATAAATAAAAAGGCAAGAAGATACAAAAAACATTGTTTTAAGTATAATAAAATAAAAATACAACAACAAAAATTAAATATAAATAACGTATGTAATCAAAAAACATAAACGCATTTGTAGTAAATATTAAAAAAAAAGTCAAAAACTAAAGATAATTACATTCATAATGCAATTAAATTGGACACTGCGACACTCATACTCTTTCATAATGCAATAATCTCATCTTTTCACACACACTTACATACACATATACACATTCTCATATTCACATATATATATGTGTAAAAACCCATATACTAACACACACACACACACATGCGCTAGCCATGAATATGGAAAAATAATCAAATAAAGTGAAAATGTTAATCAAAAAGAGTTAAAAATTTTGTTTCATTTTTGAAAAATAATTTTCAATACTTAGCAAACGCACCGCCGCCTTCAGAGTTATATCAATTTGTACAATGAAAAACAAAATTTTATAATAGCGATTTATATTCTCAGATATTGATCTAATGGCAGAATGCAAGACTATCATCTGTGGCCTGTGTTTGATTCCCAGGTAGGATATGACCGTACTATTTTCATTAAAAGCAATTCATTCAACAACCACCCAATAGTCCAAAAAAAACCTAACCAATCATCGAAATAAGTCTCCCGAGTGACTATAAAGAACAAATAGTAACAACGGCATCGTTCCATTTGGCATTACATTGTTCTCCGATATTTATATCAACATGTTCATTTAAATATTTCATAGGAATTATAACTAGTCGGTAAGGCCCCGGCAATCGGGGCTATTTTTTTGTGGAAGAAATCATAGTTTTTGCATGCGTTGAAGGTAATCTTCGTCGAATCGACGAAGTCAAATTTAACTCCAATTTCGGGAAAAAATATATAGCGTACACACTTTAACCAACTTTCCTAATCATATTTAGACTTTTTTCAAACAAATAATATGCTTTTTATTTTTAAGCAATTTGCTAGCTCGAACAAAGAAAAATTTGAAAAAATGAGTATATGGTGTTCGCCGGATCGATGAAGATTACCTTTCTAGGGTTAAGGGGAAAAACAACAAATACCAAAAGAGAATCAAACTACTCGTTGGTGTTTGTTTTATTATTTGCAGGTGTATGCAGATAATTCATTAGATAATACTGAGAGATGCCGTTACTTATATCTTCTCTCTCTCTCTCATTTATTATATACTCCCGCTTAAGCAATGATTTTTACAACGTTGAAAGCAATGCTTTGTTCAATGAAGAATTTGCTTAACCGATTTCAAATTTGATAATACTCGTCAAGATCTTTAAATTGATATAGAATATGATAGTATAGCACTTCTGGATCTTCTGGAATAAGGATGTAGTTACACTAATAAATGTATAGATTTTCATAATACAAAATTAATACGTTCATTTGTTTTTCAATTCCGAACTGGGGTTTAACTCATATGACAAAGCACTGTAAGTTTTCTTGGCTTCCAACCAATCAGAGCACAGCTAATTCACTTTGCTCTCAGTAGGCCGAGGTGAAACCACGTGCTTATCTCTCTATCTTTAAAATAACCTACCCACAGACTTAAATATACTATATCTTGCTCCGTGAATCAAGCCGAATCACCGATCAAAATGGATATTCGTAAATTTCTTAGTAAAAGACCACGACTCGAGCACGACTATGTAGATCGATCGGACTCAAACTTGCACAACGTAACTTCAAAGTTCTCAAAATAGAAGACCTGAGCTTCCTTATAATCCAAAAAAAAAACGTTCCTTTTTGAAAAAAAAAAAATCAAAATTGACGATTTTTTTTAATTTTTTATTTTTCAAAAAATTAAATAAAAATCTGTGAAAAAGTGTTGGACTAAGTATTCTTAATGTAATAGGTAATTAGTTACATGTCAAAATTCTACCCCTCAAACCATTGAGTTCTGACGACCGATCTAGTTCAAATTGGTAAGGGAACTTATTCAAATTATTATGGTTCACTTGAGATGAAATTCCTCATATGTATAATATAATATGCAATATATTGTATATATCGTCATCTTAGCAATGAAATTATTCAAGCCAAAGATCTGTCAACGCAGAACTAAACAATTATTTAGTTTAAGCAGGAATCACATCCGAAATGCCACAGGGCATTGTCGAACTTGGGACTAACACAACACGATACGTGGCGAATATGTAACGAGGACGAAGTAACAGCAGAACACTGAACCACTGTGAAGGTCTAATGAGGACCCGACTTCGTTACTTAGGTAATTCCATCCTACAACCGCAAGACATATCGGATAGTTCTCCTAAAGAGATATTAAATTTCCTCAAAAGAAATAAACTCATAGGAGAACTATAAAAACAATAAATTCTTTGAGGGATATAACAATAGGCCCTAGATGGTCGCAGTGGCCTGGGAACCTAATGCCCACCTAAAATTTTTTTCTTTAGCTTATAGGTAAAAAATGTGTGTCACAGTCAAATACCATATTTGTAATAAACAATCGACCAAGGGGAATCTAACTGTGCTATCGTTGAAAAATTATGTATAAATATTATACATCATTTCATTACTAAGGTGACGATATGGGTGAATCCATATCATATTTGAAATTAAAATTTAAATTGGAAAAAAAATATTTTCCACATTTTTGTGGCCTCGTTTTCATGAGTCAAAAAATCAAAAAAAAAAATTTATGACTTATTTCGAACAAACATTCTTTCAAAAGTTTATGTTCAAAATTTCAAGTCAATCCGAGCAGTAGATCGTAAGTAGCAACTCGATTTGTAGCGCGCTACTGTTCATGAATAAAGTGCACTCAAAACTTTAAACGTGACTTTCTCCGAATGATGTTTTTTGAAAAATGTCTTTGCGGTGACCGCGATATCTGACAAACTACTTGACCAATTCATCTGTTTTTTTTTTTTAATTTTTTCCTAGTTACAATACGAAGTACTTGATCTATCATTTTTTCATGTGCAGTATTTGTCTTAACTAGTAATTTTATTTAAATACATTTTTGAGACACAGAAAATCGACTTTTTTTTGCATCATGGTTCCAATGTGAAAAAAAGGTTTTTTTTTAATTTTTCGTTCAAGTACTCGGCGCTGTAGTACACAACTGTAAATTTTTTGTCTTTTTGATTACAGTTGAGTTGTTGACATTCAATCGTGGTCACCGCCAGGCTCTGCAGAAAAAACGCGCATCAGGACAAGAGCTACAACTTCTACAATTTTCAATATTTTTTCATATCCGACCACTCTTTGTAATCGTAAGAATATGTACCATGTATACATGTTATACTAATTTCAAATAAATTATTTCAAATAGTCCAAAAAAAAATCACAAATATGCCCTAAGTTTCCCTACCAAAACGTATATAACCCCTTAAAATCAAGAAACTTTCAATTGCCCACTAGTCAGAAACTTTCAAATAAAAGTTTCCATTTTCATAAGCTTTTTAACACTATATTTTAAAAAAAAAATTTCTTACAGTTATTATTCAAAAATCATAAGCTTTTTATATAAAGCTTGTTCTGCGTAATCGCGTACTTTAAACAAATTCAACTTCATCACTCTTGTTTAGTGCGCGTGTTTTATTGGCACCGGCTTATTTCGCACTCGACGTTGAATGGAAAATTAATCAAGAGAAAGAAAACAAAGGGTGATAAAATGTTCAAATTTCACACATGAGGTACGAATACGACCAACATATCCATTGAACAAAATGTTTTGTCCTGATCTATAGATAGATACCTCATATCACTTTAAGTCATGAAATTTTAAGTCGCTATCTCAATTAAAAGTACATTCTAAATTACAATTGAAATCGAAAAAGGTCATGGCAGAACCAGTATTAAAGCAAATGAATAAGTGTGCCTACGTTGCAGTTCAGCTCCTAAATGCTACTCCACGGCGACCACGAATCCTAAACATCGCGGCTGATTATTTAAAAGTAATGCCATTATTACTATTCATGTAAGGCTTACTTATGTCCTGCGCGCATTGTCTTGCCTTCTTGCCTTGCGACATACGGCGAGTTCACGGTTTGTAAGATACAGTTTTTAGATTACATCTATAACGTTTTACTGAAAGCGAAAGTACAATTTACGTTTGAAAAGTAAGTATCGGAAGTTTATCTCACGAGTAACTCATGTTCCTGCCACTGAAGTATTGGCTTTATGTATCTACATATAAATTAAATGAGATCGATCTTCTTTAATTTGTACATAAAAAAATCAATTTTCGAAACGAAACATTTCAGCGTTAGGAAAAAACTATAAACGTCTACAGGAGCAAAAACAAACACAACATGGATAACAACGACGACACGAAATTCCACGTGGGACACTTTGCTGACAATTCATTTTGCCTTTTAGCTTTTGTATTACATTTTTTTTTTTTTTTTGTAATCTTTTTCTTTTTAGGAATTTTTAACGAAACAATTTTTATTTCGATTTTTGCTTAGCACAGCAGAATATTAAACAGCATCAAAGTGCAAAATGCAGTCGAACTACAATTGCAGTTTTCCGTCAACAACAGCAGCAGCACCAATGGAAACAGCAGCAATAATAACAGCAAAAAGGGAACAAGCGAAAAAATACAAGCTTTACAAACTTTTTAAAGTGCGCTTCGCTTTGATTTTACGTGACTGGAATAATTTCGCCTTGGAAAAAAAAATTTTAACAATTGTAATTTCGACATTTGCAAAAAAAAAAAAAAAAAATAGTAATAATAAGTAGAAGCAGAAAGTATCGATAAGAATATTTTATTGTAAATTTTATTTCATAGAAAATAAAAATCATTATTTTATGGATCTTGAACTGAGGAAGAGAAATTAATTCTCATATGTATGAATTAGCCTCTATTTCCTATAGTTTTTTCTTCATTCTTGCAGATAAGTTTTCTTGAGCAATTCTGCTTACTACTACTACTACTGTTATGGCACAACAGCCCATGAAAGGCCAAGGCCGAGTTATATTTATACACGAATGGAAAGGACCTACAGTTTTTTGCCGAATCCGAACGACGCAATGAAAAGCTTTTCATAGGCATTTTTATACTCTTGGAGGTTTGCCATTGCCAGCCAAAACGTGGTGGTGGTCTATTTTTTGATTTTTGAGCGTACCGAGATATGAACCCGGGCACCTCTGCGAAGTAGTCTAACACACTAACCACAGGGCTACGGCGACTAATTCTGCTTAGCATAAAAAAGCCTGTACAGATAAATCGCTTTTTTCTCCTTCGTCTTTTCTCCCTCGCCTATGAAATCGACTTGCCGACAAGAAAACTTGAATAATTAAAATAGGGGCTTACTTAACTACAAAACAAAGTTCCTTCAAAACAAAATAAATGGAAGTAGTTAAATTGTTCATTTATGCATGAAATCACGAATTTAAATGGAATTAAAAATCAACAATGAATGAATCTGCCTGATTTTATTTTTAAATACACATACATATTTATATAGAGCAGCAATGTAAATATTAAAAACTTTTTCACACTCATGGTAAAAAAAAAAAATTAAAATTTTATTTGTCTTTCCACTTGAATAATTTCCTATCACAATTTTTACGCTAGGAAAACTTTGTTTGTGAAACTTTTTTAATAATGTCAAAAATTAACACAAACCTGCATTGGAAATGCATGGTAAAGGATCAAATGTGGGTTCCATGTTCATAGGTATGTAACTCAGCGTCCCAATGCCATGGTTCCACCATGAACTCATAGTTCTTTTGCATTATTTTCCAGTTTTCACGGAGAGCGGGAACGGATTCAACCGTGGGTTTTATTTGAGCAAAAATAACACAAACTGAAATCGTAATGTGCAGCAATAACTTATTAGAATAGCTCAAAAGCTGATTCTTATGATACCTTTACTAAAGGTTACATTGATTTAATTAGCGGTTTTTGATTCATCGCTGAATATTCAAGATTTTCGAGTACATTGCAATACCACGTGATTGAATGAAGGTTAAAAAAATAAATAAATTTTGTGTATGACGACAATTTTCCCAAAAAACTCGATTTTTGAGGCTTTAGAAATTTTGTTTTCCGGCCAAAATAGAAATTTTCGTTTAATTTAAAATCCCTTTTTTAGTATTTTTAATTTGGAAAAAATATTTGCTAATTTTTTCCAAATTTGGCAGTTTACACTTCAAATTTATTAATAAAAAATTGAATTAAATTCAATTAACATGCTTTAAATGAGCAACGATGCCAGAAGAATTTCAAAAAAATCATAGAACTAGCAGATCAGAACCATAGCGGGTCACGAAACGATCGTTAATATTTAGTTATTATAATGAGAAATAACACTTCCAAGTTGCTCACCGTAACGGCACTTCTCAAAAAACGCAATTCCGAGATAACTGCCTCTAAAGTTTCACGTTTGCCTCTGGAAGGTAGTTGCTCGAAACTTCCATTATAGTGCGTTAATTTTTATGAAATCTTGAGGAGGCACTCTCGAGAGTATCAACTTTAAAAATATGCAATACAAATTTTTCCCATTTTTTGACACAGATGTTAATAACAATAAGTTTTGTCTCATTTTCCTTGCCAGAAATCAGAAAAGGACTAATAGATTTGTAGAGAAAGTTTTGCGACATACTTTTAGGATCAATTTATAATACAAATGAAATCTCTTACTAGTTTCTTCAGATCCTTATTGCAAGTATTACTACTTGCTACTACTTGTATCATCAGTTAAAGAAATAATTGATAATTGAATGTTTATAATATTAATTTTTGACTTTCTTATTAAAAGAAAGTTTTGAATTTTTCAATTCAAACAAATTTCCTTTCCAGTTGATTTTATTAGCGTACATTTAATAATGGGCAACGGGAGAATTTTTCCCAATTTTATATTGATGTATCTTCTGTACCAAAATTTGTGGCTCTATGACGATTCCTTTTATTTTTGGCACCTTTTGTATGAACTTCAATTACAAGTCAATCTGCTGCTCATAGGAACAACAAGTGCAAGTGCAAGAATCAAGGTCCTGTAGGATCAAACTAACAAGCCGGCGATATATTTTATAGTAAATTCTTAGTAATAAAATTAAATTTAAAAACTTATATATGTCGTAGACGAGTCAAATATTGAAATATGAATTTGATAGTTAATGTTAAGTGTGGCAAAACTTGAGCGGAATCGCAGCCGATGTGATATGATACATAGATGGCGCTAGTGAAGTTTGTGAAATGTAATAAGACACATAGATGGCGCTGGGGAAAATGTGTGGACTGAAAAAATATGAAAGAACGAAATGAAAATTCAATTCATTCTAGAAGAAACAATCAAAGACATCGGTTGCGGGATCGCTAATTTAAAGAAATTATTAAAATTTATATTGAAGGAATGGCGCATAGCCATCCTTTGTCATCTCATAACCATCCTTCGACATATAGAAAAAAATATATTGAAAACAAAAACGGATTGTCTCTCTGTATTACCAGTTCGGTGACCTGTTGACTTTAGCCATTCACGGGACATATCACTTTACGTCAATTTACCCACATTTTCTCGTAAGATATTGTATGTAAAATAATACGAATAACATGGACCCTTTTTGAATTTCTCTAATGTTAATAGAATCAAATTGAGCCCATTTATTTAATCAACAATTTAAATGGAGGTGCGCATCTTAATGAGAATGCGCTAAAACAAAAACGACAAATTTAAATTTCCACCCAAAATTTACCTGCATTTTCACTTTAGTTTTCTTCATACAACTTCGTGTGATTGCAATATTCTAAACGTGTCATGGACATAAACAATTTCCTGCCACTTGATTGGACAATACAAGAGTCAACGTTGCATCGTTTGCTTGCTGCAGCTGCAATTTTTATGCCAAGCATTTTTTGTCAACACGTAAAATGCGCAAAAATATTGCAATGCAAAAGGAAAGAGGAACAGAAACAACAGCAACAACAACAGTAAAAACAAAATTGCCAGAAGAAGAAATGAAGCCACGAATTTTGTGAAAATTTAGCGCTATGCCGAACTGTAAAACCAAAAGGCACTAAACCAAAAAAAAAAAAGAAATAACAGCAACGATAACACAACACACAAAAACAACAACAGCAACATCCGCAAAAGCAACAGCAAAATGCAGTTTTAACAAACGAACAAAAATCATTAATAAAATACGAGCAGGTGCAAAGGATTTACAAGGATTTTTGGAATGCCAAAAGCGACACAAGATTTTAGAAGTTGCAAGTGAAGGGAAGGAGGAGAAGAAGTGATACAAGATTTAAGACATATTTGTATGTATGTTTGGGTGTAGCTGCAGAATGAAGATAAACGTAAATAAACTGGTGGGGCTTTCATTTTCGTTTTTTTTCTTTGTTTTGCGGTAAGTATAGAGCAAGAAATAATAATTTACTTATTTGAAAAAGGAGAAAGCTACAAATATAAAATTGTCGACGAAAAAGCTAAGCAAATTTTTCTCATTTATAATTTTACTAATTAAAAATTTTATGTTTTTCTTGTTTTTCGCTTCACGTGAGATAAAAGCAAGTTGTTATGAGTTTTGCTTGCTGTAGTGCAGTTGTGTCCCCAAAATAATTTCAGCAAAATTTCATCACGTTCGACAGATATTTTGCACGAGTTGCCCTTGTGCAATGAGCACCATTATCCTTTGCTGGTAATAGATACCAACTCCTATATACATAACAAAAAGCAAAACAAGCTCAAGATTTTTTTCCTCTCGTAATTATTTGCAATCGCATTTGTTGCATTGTTTGTTATTAATCACCCTGTATCCTTTTATACATACCCAGAAACAGAAACTGCAATGACGAACTTAATTCTGCAATATTTTCTACTTCTTCGAATTTCTCACATCAGTTTTTTTTTTTTGCTTTGTTTTGTTTTTAGTTTTGTTAACTAACACACTCTTGTTCTTGTTCTTGTTGTTGTTTATCACTCAACTCAAGCAACTTAAACACACACATACATACATAAAAGTAAACCCGAAAAAAGGAGCAATATTTTTATAGCCAAAGTTAGAGTGTTTGTCTGTTTTATTATCCTTACGATAGCACTCCAAGTAGTTATGAAGTTTTTCGTTATTCATAACACACATGTGGCTTCTTTGCCGTCTTCTTCGCCTTATTCCTCATTTCCCCCTTCGTCGCTATTTCCCACGTTTCTCCTCATTCAAGTTTAATGCACCACTTTTGTTTCTTATATCTTGTATCCTTATTTTTTTGTAGCTGAGTTTGCTGTTGCTTTTGAATGTTTAACACACATATATATATATATATATATATGTGTGTTTTTGTATATTTTTTTTTTTGTTCTGTTGTTGCAAGCGCATTGCAAGTTGCATTTACGATTGCAATTTTAGGTAAAAAGTTTTCAACTATTCTAAACATTTTTATAGTTATTTACGTGTTTTATCAAATTTCATAAAAGATTTTATCGTATGCTTAAAACAAGCAAAACAAGAAAATCTAATCGTTGCACTGAACTCACTTCGCTGCATTTTCAATAATTTTTCTTAAGAATTGTGTGCGCCAAGAATGTTTGGTTTATTAAGGATGTGATTCGGGCCACGAATTCAATTAGCGCCTGCGCGGCATTTTGATACTATATCCTTTCGGTTTTTGCTAATAAGTTCGTATGATCTCCTCCAATTGTAGTTTGGCCATATCGTTGTAATGGCGTAAATCTGGGATAAGCTCAGCGTTTTCCAGGGTCTTTTAGAATTTATTTTATAGAAATTTAATTACCGATGCTTGCTGACGATGTTCATTGTGTGATAACGCTGATAAGTTAGTTTGAATGGCTGTTAACAGCTCACAATACTATGTAAATTTAATGACATAAAACAGGGTTCGGACTTTCCTACGATCGTAGTAAATTTGCTACGTTTAAAATCTACTCTGTCACTCCACTTGAGTTAAGACCTACTACGATTTTTTTCATTGCATACTACATGCGCAAAAAGGTCTGATACCACTGTTTTTCAAAAATCAACACATGTCAAATGAGTGAATATGCTAACTCTTTAACTTGATGAGATTACCAAAGAAAGGAGAATACAAATACAATCAACGTTCGATAACGTGAACCTAAGGTCAACATTCACTAAAGTGAACAAATTTTTGAAGTGAAACTTCTTTTCTCTTGTCCTAGAGTAAAACCAACCGGATGTGACGTCGCGCGTAAGTTTGCAATGCGACATAATTTTGTCGAGCAATGTGCATGAAGGGCTAAATATCAATATTCCGTAACTGAATTCACGAGCAAACTATATAATTAACGATTCATAGATAGTTTTAATTCAATATAACATATTAATTACACACACACACACACGCCTATAGCAGAAAGAACAATGTGTAGCGTCGCCATCTTAAAGTTTATGACAGTTTCACATACAGATGGGGCAAATGTCCAAGGAATTACATGAAGATGTCGCACACGAAAAGAATTCGGCTAAAATTGCCATCGACATTACCGGTACTGAGTTGCAATTTTTATTCTAGCATTTTTATTCGACATTAATCCCAAAAAAAACGATACGACTACGATATTAGATTTACAAGGTCCCAACCCTGACATAAAAGATAGAAAGTATAAAGAGATTTTTAAAGATGGCAAAAAATATAATAAGACAAAAATAGGTATACTTTCAGATAATTTGTTTTTTTTTTTTTAAATATTGAAATAAAAATTTATTGAGAAATCCCTTTTTTTTTTAATTTTAGCTTGCCTCTCAAAACCATGAAATTCAAAAATTTTATAAAACTTTCCTAAAATTCAACGATATATATGTATCCTACTTGGTTCGGCGCACAAAAAAGATATAATGAGAATTTGGACAGTCTTTTATACTATTCTGTGAAGTAGCGGTTATTTTACATCACGCCATCATTATTGCTGTAACTTCTACTAAGGTAATGGTTTTTCTGGATTGGGTCATACTTTGCAGGGCCAGTTTTGTGTGACTTAACATCAAGTCGTTTTTTTGTTTTCTCATTCAGCCAGAGATTCCTGCAGCTTAGAGTTCTTTCAGACTATGTCGTCTGGTTTTTCGTTGTCTTCTATGTTCCCTCTATTGTGCTGTCGGGCTAGGTCCGAATTGCTATCCCTGCACAGTTTTACTAGATGATATATTTCTAATTATACCAGAGAATAGCGAAATTTGTTTTAAACGTGTTAACTTCTCCTGTCATTATGCAAACCTCCTTGATTACCGCCTAATCTCTACCAGAAAATGTCTGCTCTAAAACCATTTTTCTTTTTTTCGCCTTAATGAAAAGAAAAATCTTCCATAAATATGGCAGAAAGTATTGACTTTAAGATTTTTATACATTTTTAGCGTAGATACCTAATAAAAAGTTCGAAAAATTTCGAAAACAAATTTAAGACCATCAACTCTTTAAAAAAACTTCTACGGAAAATGTTTAAATTATATTTCTATCTTAGTAAAGTTTAAAATCATCACACGTTTGCAGCAAAAATTTATCTCTCAAGCATTTTCTTTTAAAGCCAAAAAAAAACTCTTAGCGTCATCTTAGAAACAAAACCAAAGCAAACAAAAACAAAAAAGCGCATCCGAAAATTAATGGTTTCATGCGGAATTTTAATAATAAAATGCTAGGCACTTTTTGCTTGTTTTCTCTACTCGCTGCGCATTTAACGCAAATGCCATAATCCATACTCTTCATTATCCACTAATGAACAAAAAGTGAATATACATATTCACCATCAGCCAAAGCAACATAATACAAGCTTCTCTCTTGACTCTTTATCGCTGACTGTTGGAAGCATCCGTTGAAATGAGCAACGCTCCAAGCATCAAGCAGCGGTCCAAAACATAAGAATGACGCTCGAAAGTATGCTTAATTTTTTGCCTTTCCTATTCTGCAGCTGCAAATATTATTGCATGTGCTGCTAATGTCATTTCTTCTTGTTCACGAAAACTGAATTACGTGGAATTTTCGTGAACACTTAAGCCGCACCATAAAACCAACCAGAATTGCCTTCTGCCTGAATGCTGCTGCATGTGTTGCATGCTGTGTGTGTGCACCTCCTCACATGTCACAGTTGCAGTTGCAGCTTGTTTCCCATAGATTTCTATATATTTTTTCAGAGCTTTTTTGCCCTCGTAGCTTTGAATTTCGTTTCTTTTGTGAATTGTGCACGTTTCGCTTTTTGTTGGTGGTTATTGTTGTTACCCTTTCTTTGAAATTTCTCTGCATATCTATGAGCATACGTACGTATGTATGTGTATGTGTGTTCGTGAATGATGCCGACACCCTGAATTGGAGGTACCTTCTCTTATGGTTTGGTTGGCATCGCATCTTTTGCTTTATATTTCTATTTTATTGTTGTTCGTGTTGTTTGTTTTTGTTTTTTTGGTTTTTGTGCGGCATTTTCTAATGACAATTGTTTTGCAATATAAATTACACAAGTGTACAATATTTGCCTTTGTTTATGCGATAAGTTCCACTTTTCTTGTTTGCCTGCCTACTTGCTCCTTGCATCCTCTCCTCACTTCTCATTCGTTTCATTATCCTTTTGTGTTTTTTGTTTTTGTTTTTTTTTCTGATGCCGTTGTTTTTGTTGTTCTTATTATTTCTTCCACTGAAGTTGTGTATTGCTTTGTTAAACTTAAGCCTCCTTTTTATTGCGTTGCTGTTTGCATGTTTTGCCTGCTTTTGTGTGTTCGGTATTATGTGTACGGTGTACGGTGTTCGGAGTATGGAGCAACAACTGCAGCAGTTGCTTTCAATTGCTTTTGTACAATTCGTGATATTTGTTAAAATTAAATGACAACAGAAGTTATGAAATTAGAGATTTTGGTTTCATGCGTGTGAAGCATGCCATGGAATTCAATAATGAAAACAAAATGTTTTTTTTTCTTTGATTTAAAGATATTTGTTGGAAAAGAAAATTAATTTTATTAATATTTAGAAACCCCAGCTCCAACCTCATGGTCTAGTAATCTGTATTTTGCTCAATCTACGATTCAGAACACGCTTATGTAAAAACGATTTACATAGAATCTTAAGCTTTAAATCTAAACTTAACGCAAGTGTTGTATTTTTCAATCTTAGCTTAAACTCCAAGATTTAACTTTCGCAGAATTAAAAAATCATTGAAATGAAGATTCCTCGTACCCGGAAACCCCCATAAAGACCTTTGGATGGTAGAAATATTTGCATTAAAATCGCCAACTAGGGAAAACTGAGAAATTACTTTTCCATTTACAATCCAAACGTTTAGAAAAACCTGGTTTCATCAATTCCCCCCCAAAAAAAACGAGAAATGCTCTACAGTGTAATGAGTGATAAATTTATAATAATACTGTGCTACACGGTAAATGTACAAGGACAAAAATTTTAGAAAATATTGTGCAAATGCAAAAAGTAGTCATATTGTCAAACAACAACATAGGTCCAAATCTTTGTATATTTTCCATGTAGCACAGTATTACGACAAAAAAGGTTCATTTAGGAAATGATTTAATCGTGATTTTCCAACAGTTGGACTCCATATATATATTTATTTTTAGAAATTTTTTTTCAAATTCATTATCAAAGACTTCGAAAACTCCACAATACACATTTTCAGACGATTCCGAAAACTTTTTCCAAAATCAGGCGTCATATTTGATTCACCATTCCGATCCTGGATATAGACTTTTGTGGGAATGTAAGCTGTTTTGCGCTAAGTGGTCAGCCAATTTGGGTGCGCCATTTGGTCTTCCCAAAAATGAACTTCATATTCGTAATCAGTGACCTCAAAAACTACCATGTACCGACTTTCGTAGGAATATATGCCGTTTTTCATTAAGTGGTAAACCATTTTGTTTTTGAAAAATTTAATTGCACACTCATAATTAACGACGTTGAAAACTACAGATCTCACATTTTCATACGATTCCAAAATTTGTTTCTAAAAGTTGGGTGCCATATTAAATCCGCCGTTTTGTTTTTCCAAATATGGACTTCATACTCGTAATCAGCGACCTTAAAAGTCCCAATAAAACAAGAATTAAACAATATCATATACTTTTGGTCACTTTGCGTCGTACATTCTGTGGCAACTTTTGTTTAGTGAGGCTGTTCCAGCACCCTGGTGTCTGATAAATACCTAAGGTTAATCTTGGTGGGATATCTCACTCTCAAGATCGACAAAATTCATCAGCGATTTATTTTGAACCCAAAAAACCACCCTGTTGATTCGCAACTGATCACTACTAAAACCTGGTGTCAACTACTTCACACTTTTAAGGCAGCACTAGATCAGAAATGACGCATCCTATTCAATTGAAAATTATTACTAGTTATATTTCGTACAGTTTACCATTTAATCATGGAAGGCCTCACGGTGCAGCGGTGTTAACAAATTATCCAAATTTACTTTGAAAATCAGTAGTCAGTTCGTGAACCTTAGCGATCTTTTATGGGGAAATTGTGTCTAGTGACGAAACCCAATATATATTGGAGACGCTATTGCAACCAGAAAATACGCAGATTGGAGAGGTTAACATGCTGGAGGCATCATCAGTCCTTACTTCTTTCAAAATAAAACCGGAGCTCACGTTACGATCAATGGATTGCGAGCCATGGCAAACGACTTTTTATTAGTAAACATGGAAAACATCGTTCGAGACGAAATGTGGTTCTAACGGAATGTTACTAAATTCCACATATCGCGTGAAACCATCGGATTTCTGAAGACAATATTAATTAGTAAGAGATTTTGAAATTTGGACCTATCAACTGGCCCCCAAAAACCGGTAGGATAATTTCTTGTGTGGAATTGCCCATCTGGAAACCAATATTGAGTGAGTCAAAGTGGAGATAGGGTCAGATTTGCTGAAAGAAATGGGTCGCCAGATTGCGGCACGTGGGGAGCAATCGAGGTGGCAATATCAAATGACATGTAACGATTTTTTCAAACAAAAAAAAAAATTTAAAAAAACCTCTTACTAGATGCCCTCAAACCTCATTATACCAACTCTATGATAGTTATGCTCAGGTAAGTGTATTATGGGTAACTTAAGGTATTGACAGAGCTTATGTTGGCTTTTCGTCCACTTTTGACATTAGCTTAAGCCTGGTTGAGCCTTTAGACTTACTCAGCTAAAGAACCATTTTATGTGAGATTGTCTTCTCCAGCAATCGAAATATAACTACGAGTATGTGTAAGTACTTGTGTATGGAGATGCGTGTAATAATTCAGCATGCTCTGCATTCACGTTTACAGATCTCAATGAGTTACCCAAAGTGGAACGTAATAACGTGAAATATTCTTCTCACGAGAAAAGTTCATAAGATACCGCTTAGATTTTTGTACACAAGATAAATAATTAAATAACAGTTATTTCTGCGTACAGCTTTGCAGAAAGCGAGCGATATGATTCCTTAATATTTTTGAATATTTTCTCTGTCAATAAACTATAACCATGATGAATTTAATGTAAGTATTCAATGGGCACTCTACAACCAAATTCGGGTATTTTAATTACAAATTTCAAAAAAATAAGTATTTAATTTTAGAAATTAAAAATTGAGAACCAAAATTGTAATTTATGCACTTTGGGCAGAATCAAAGCTTTAGCCTCTTATTCCAAACTATCGATAACCGCATTTTACCATTATGCTGCAAAAATCCAACGAATACAAGCATCATAATGACAAAATACTGAAATGCTGAAATTCCCGCTAAAAGCAAGCGATGCTGCAACTACAACAACAATAACAACAACAACAACAACAGCAACGAGAAAAACTAACAGGAACCAACACCAATAAAAACCGCACCAAACGATGGTGTCCATTAATTTTCGTATAACCGCAAAATTCAAAATTGTTTATAAAGCTACGCAGTATGCCAACAGAACAACCAACAACAACAACTAGAAAAGCAAGCAACTACGACTACAAATAACTGCAGCAAAAAGGATATACTTGGATATTAGTGCATCGCGTACCTACCTACCGCACAAAAGTATGCAGCATAAAACAGTAAAAGCCCAAATTAAAATGAATTTTAGCGAGTCAAAGCGAAAGTGTGTAATTGCACCAGCAGCGGCAACAGAGGAGGCAGCAGCAGCGGCACCAACATCAACAGAAACTCCCATTTATTGGTATGTGTTTATGAGTAAGTACGCGTGTTTGTGTGTGTGTGCGCGCGTGTGTGTGTGTTTGTGTAGTACTAGCCAAAAATATCCTGGCAATATTAAATTATATTTTACACTCGTGCTTGTACATTTTGCATTTGCATGGCAAGGTCTGCCTTTTTTAGTTTCCCCTCATCCTCCTGATACTCGCTCTCCTCCTTACTCTTATTTGCCCTCTTGTTCCCCTGCGTTATCTTACGAAATTGCGAACAAATTACACAGAAACCTATTATCGTTAGGAGCATATGTGACGCGCTTTCAGTTTACATATTCTTCTTCTTTTTTTCATTTTATTTTTGGATCGGGAACTGTCCTTGCTGCTTGCCTTTGTTCAAATTTTACATGTAGATTTGTTCAATGGAAATGCGTTGCCATGTCGCGTTGATGCTGTTAGTTGATTTGGTTTTGTTTAGTTTAGTTTAGTGCAGTTCAGTTCGGTTTGGCTGAGGTCATTTAAGAATTTCAGGTGAAGCCAGAAAAAAATCCGTTGCCAAAACTTTCCAACGTTGTGGAAATTCTGCAAAACAATGACACAGCAGGAGCGATAATCCTCCTATTACCACCACGGAGTAATGCATGCATACATATACATAGATAGGTATGCTTATATAGAAGTGTTTGTGATATACGAGTTGTTGTTTTTGTGTGCGTGCATAGATGCAAAATATGGTTACGAAATTATTTTTACAAAGTCAACGCTACATACATAATCTCTGAACTATTAAAGATGATTAACTCATTATTTACAGAGTTATTTATTATTATTAGACTCTGTTCCGAATTAATATTAATTCTGATACCATATAGTAACCCTGCGATCAACACCGGCTAATTATTCACCATTCTTGTGTTTTTTCGTACAAAAACAAGAAGAAATGAAATTAAAAAAATACAAATTTCGGCATTCTCGTTTTGTACTTCATCTGCATCGTTTCATAATGCATCATTTTTATTCAGTTTAAATTTTTTCAATCACACGTCTCGGATATTGTGCTGAGAAGTGCATTTTTTATTTGCTGTGCATAGACTAATTACTTTCAAGAAACTCAGCCCCTTGGCCTCATTTCGATGCAATTAAACTGTTGCTTCTCATGCTACGCACGCTAAGTAGGTGTTAAAGCATAGAATCGATGAAGCCTTCAAAATAATGAGCGTTTGGAAGTGAAATAACGGAAATGACCGAATCTGTCAAGCGCACTTGGTATGTATAAATGTGACCGAGCCTTGACATGAACTTTTGCGCACATTGTGCATCGAGACATGTGTGTGCATACCAGAAATTGATTATGCGCGTCAGCCTCTACACAATAAAACTCGCAAACGCACGAAATGTGCGCAGTGTTTCCAAGCCCATTTTTTTACGACCCAAATTCAGCTCATGCCTTTTTCCAAGCGATCCAGAAAAAAGTACCCACATTGTTCAAGTAAAAAAAGTCGAAAAATGTAAAACAATTTCATTTAGAAAAACCAAAAATAAAAACTATAAACTTCGTCGCCCGACGTTAGCTCTCCCCGTGTCGTCTCACGTACTCTATTATGATCACAACAATCACATGGCTTCATTCACTTGCTTAGACGGATTGGTCTCGTGTTTTCCGTTTTTTCATATGCTAATAATAGCAATAACAATGCTTTGAGTTATTACAACAACAACATAACTTCTACAACACAAGCAGATGACGCAAAGATTTTCAAAACTCCACTCCCTCCCTTTAGGCGTTTTTCCTTTTTAACTCAGAACACGGAGTAGAGTAGAGCACGAATACATCGAGCACGCTCTCATCAGATCACTCAGAGTCATTTATAAAACGCATTGAACACAAACTGTCAGATAACAGATGTTTATGCTTAAATTTTTTTTCTGCAATTTATTTATTTGTTTCTTCAAAATTCGTGTGTTCTGTCGAAATATTTTGCTTTTCAATCGTGCTTTGTCTGCTCAGTCAATTTCGTCCGAGGACGTAGAGCACGCTATGGGTGCGCTCTGAACCAAAAAAGACACCCGATTACGTTAGCTCTGAGTGTTCAGAGCTAAAAAGAAACACAATTACGTTTTTTGGCAACTCGTGCTCTACTCAGAGCTAAATGCTTATTGTTATTGTCTGCGATAACAAAAAGATATTGCTAGTTTGTACCAGTGGTGTATGGTCAATAAAATTTCTCTTAAAATTTTAAGATGTCATACCATATTACATGACTATTGCATCAGCTGGAGGGCATTCAAAAAATGACTGGGACGTTATCTATGATTGCAAGCTTACTTTTTCCAATTTTATGGCTTCATTATTTCCAAGGCCAATGTCATGATGGGGGTTAATCGTCACCACCCTAAAGATTTTGTAGATCCATTTACGTTGAAAATCGTTTTATTTTAATAGTAAGATCAGTCTTGAAATATGGAATTGTAATATAAGAATCTATATACGAATCTATATAGTATATAAATATTTGTGTCATAATAATAGGGTTGAAAACATCTAAAAGAGATTCACTCGTATTCCTTCGTATGCCAGCCGCTGTGCTCTTCTACTTTTAAAATCTCTATATGCCGGAAGAAACTACTTTTTTGCGAAGAAATTACTGGGGATGTGTTGAAGAATCATATCGATTGTGCTCTTTTAAACAATTATTACTTACATATTTGTGCTGGTAGATTATTCCGAGAGTTAAACGCTTTCGCGCTTTATTCAAACAAAAACAGACTGATGTCTGATATTGTTAAAAAAAGGGTTGAAAACTATATTTTGAATTTGTTTTAGAGTTATTTTTAAGCTTATTTAAAAAATTGATTTTGTAGTCTGATAGATATCATGATCGACAGATAAAAAGGGCAAATGAAGTACTTATTATCTTCGGCTTTGGTCTAAACTTCCGCCATTTTTCTGAGGCCGAATATTCGGTCCGACACTAATATCTCTAGAGAGAGATAGAGCTAGTATTCCACTTTCATTTTAACAGTTGTAAAACGACCAAAGAAATTTCACTCGTATCAAGAGCAATAAGTGTCTCTTGCAATTTTTGTTGTCTGCTTTTCCCCAACCAGCTTAGCGAACTTTTTTCAGTCCCTCCGTATGCCTACATACATACGTAGTCATATACGTTATGCTCACACAAAGGTACACAATGCAAAGTCAAATAACGTGCAAGTCAATGAAAAAAGTGCGCTCGTATTTATAACAATCTAAAAAATGCATGAGAAAATTTAATGAAAATATTGCAGGCAACACTGACGAAATTGCGCGACCATTGTTCCAGTTAGCAAAAAGAGAAAATATACGTAAATTCATATGCAAACACACATATATATGAAGGTGTGTGTGTGTTTGTGTGTGTGTATGTGCAGAGATACACTAAAACCAAGCTTGAGCTTGAAACTGTCAAGCATATGCATGTGTGTGTGTGTGTGAGTTTAACAGTGACGAATTTATTTCTACTATTTGCATATCATTTTGCAAGCTGACGTTTACCGCAACCAACGAACCAGCCAACTGCCACCCCTCCTTCCTCTACCATTCCCAACATCAGCACACATACACGCACACATATATTCACTACTGCCAGGACCCACTTTCACAGGTGAAAATGGGCACAACTGTGCAAATATGTAACTTTCTGCTAATGTGAATTTATGGTTCAAAAAAAAAAAAAAAAATAATGCGAAAAAATGCACATGAAAGAAAACCCACTTAACCAACACACACACACATGCACGCACACTTGCACATGCATACACCGCGAGAGTGGACAATGAAGGCCAACAACTAAATATCCGCTGATAGTCTTGGGTACTACATGCATACATACAATATGCTGCCGTTGCTGCTCCTGCACGCTTTTAATGTTGCTATTGTAAAATACTGCAATTTTTACATAATATCAGAGCAAAAGTTTTGCAGTTTAATGTACTTTTCCTTTTTTTACCATTTTGTTTCGTGCGAGTGAGTACCTACTGTACTCACCGGGAAAGAAGAATAGTAAATTTAATTTGCGTCTCGTTTAATGACTTTGTCCAAGAAAATTATGCGAGTTAAGCGAGTTGACAGCAGTTGGCACGGATATCGTATTTTCTATTTAAGTGTTTTCATTGCAGGTGCATTCTCCCATCACACCCACCCACTCAAGCCTCATCTGTTTCTGCTACTTATGCTGAGGTAACACTGTCGTAAGGTAATTAGAAGCGTTGATTAGTCTCGACTTTGGAGTGAGGCAAATTTAAATTAAAATTTTATTTAAAAATACGAAAATCAAAGCAGTTTTTTATTGAAAATTATTCCGTGAATATTTCCAACGAAAGTCATGACCAATTTGACTCAGTAAAAATAAATGTGTGTCAACTCACTTGATTCTAAATTTTGGAGATTGCTCCAGCAATATATCTATCACAAAAAAGAATATATTGAAAAAATTATGTCAATATTTTAAAGGATTATATACTCAATCCGCAGCAGTTTGAGTCTACAATTAAAATTATAAGTCAGCCTTGAAATCTAGCGGGAATTAACTATTGCCATCAGGTGTACGGACTCAGTAGGCAATTGAGAAGCAGAGCCCTCTCTCGACGGACAAAAATAACGCTCTATGTCTCAAAGTCTCTCATCCTTCCCTCCTAATGTATGGCGATGAGACGTGGACATTGACCTTCAATGATGAGAGGCTGTTGAACATGTTCGAGAGGAAGATACTCCGCAAGATCTATGGTTCAATATACGTGGACGACGTGTCCCTAATAAGATGGAACCATGAGCTGTACGCCGACGTTACCGTCGTCAAGCGCATAAAAATCCAGCCGCTTCGCTGGCTAAGCCAATTTGAGCTGGTGGAAGAAAACGCTCCGGTTAGGAAGGTGTTCTATTCGAGCCACAGTGGTGGAACGCGCAGAAGAGGATGGCCGAGTCTCCATTGAAAAGGGCAAGATCTAACTGCACTTGGCCTTACCTGCTGGTGCCAGCGCATAGCAGAGGCGACTGTGGAAGCTTTATTAAGGCGGCCAAGAACAATCATCGGTTGTAGTGCCAACTAAGCAAGAAACCTTAGTCCACTAATGCAAGTACAGTGACTTTTTCGTCAATTTTGCACCCAATACCGGACTTATTTAAACGCACGGCAATCACTTATTTTCTTTGTAAACAGCTTAGCACTACTTTAATATAATAATGAAATCTCTTTTATCAAAATAAAGAAAAGGAAGTGAATTGCGCAAATTTTTACATATAGAAACAGTGTTGCCAGTGGTGCGCTTTTCGTGACCGCCAATGTATATTTCATAACACTATCAATCCCGAGGTTAATCCCTGAACCCCGGGATTGAAATTACAATCCCGAAAATCCAGGAAGCCCGAAAAGATGATCAGGAACGACATCTCTAATAAGCACTTAAAAAACAAAAAACAACACAAATGATATACTCAATAAAATGCGATACATTTAAAAGACCCAATGGCCAAATTCACACACACACACACACATATGAATTTGTACATAGTATAACAACACAAAAGATGAAAAGTATTTAAAATATTCTCAATGAAAATTACAACTTGAATATTCAAATTTCATTTGGCATCATGTTTCTGTTTTGTATTTCCGTTTCCGCTTCTGTTGCTGTGTGTGTTACTGTTGTTCGAATTTCTTGTTGTTACTGCATGAATGCCTCTTAGCGTATTCTTATTTTTCATATATATTTTGTTTTGATTGTTAATTTTGTAAATGATTTATTAAAATTCCAAGGCAATGTCTAAACGTCAGCCTCGTCCTCGGCATCGTTGTCTTCTTCTTGTTTTCTTATTACAAGCGACTTTTTATTTTTGCGAATGAATTTTTTGTAACTTTTATTTTTTTTGCAATTGTTGCTTCAAGCATTTGAGTTGTGTTTTATCTTATCATTTTAATATTGAATTTGGCAACGGTGCAAACGTGGATCGGTGGGGAGGGGAGGGCAAGTAGAGAAAGCAAAAATTCATATGTGGGAATGACATTCAATTGAAAAACAGGAAACAGCAAATTTAATTGCCTTGACACAAAATCCACTTTGGAATTTAATCTGTATAAAAATATTATGCAATTTTTTTAATTCATCCATTTACAGAAGCTTGCATACATATTCTGCTAGAACTAAATTTATCATTTAAATTTTCAGTTAATTTTCAGTTGCAATGCATACATAAAATACATAAAAGTTTCGATTTCAATTTTAAAGCAAGCAATCTTTCCCCGGGCCCGGAATAGGGCCTTCTTCACAATTTTAAATCTTTTTCAACTTGTTTCTACAAACCCAGAGCAGATTCAATTAACTTCCAAGAATAAAAAAAACTATCATCGTTATTGTTCAACTCAAACTAGAGTTTATGTATGAAATGAAGCTCCTATGATAAAAAAAATTGTATTACTTAGAAATTGTGTAATAACTTGGAGCGATAAAAATATGGTTGAAGGGGGGGCCGACCGTATGTCATCCTTCCCGTGCCCGGATTTTCTTTCAACTGGCCTCCCTGCATCTCCTCTGTGCTATGCAATTAACATTCTACTGGTATTATTACAAATTTCAATTGCAAGCTAAAATTTTTACCCAAATACCTTTTAACCACAATTTAAATAAATTCAAGAATATAGTGAAATTTTATTTACATTACAAATTATTCAAGCCGAAAGAATTAAGTAGCAAAAACTTCAACTAAGCATAAAATATTCAATACACAAACCAAAAATGTAAACAACAACAAGAGCGTCATACCAGCACGACTTTTTACCTTTCTGTCAAGTACACCCAACAACAAAAATAACAACTGACTAACCACCAATAACAACAACAACAAGACGAGCAACAACCACAATCACAAGAACACAACACAATAACAAATTAAAACCAATTGCAAATTGTTTAACCCCCAAGACAAACTCATTGCTTATGCTGAGGGCAACTGAGGAGCGATGAAAATGTGCGCGTGTTTCTAGTTGGTGTTGTTGTTTGGTTGTGGCTTCAAGTCGACAACGACAACAATAAAAACACAAATCTCTTGACTTTCTCAAGCCCAAAAGTATCTGCTTTTAGATATACACGCATACATAAGCACAATTGGGAATATTCACAAATGTTTGTTATGACAACAAGTTTCTTCTGCTGTAACCAGGGCCAGGAGTAAGCATGTAGTCATCATTTGCAAAAACCATTTTCATTTTACACACACATATAAATATGAAAATTATGTGGTACATGACAGTAAAGGTGTTGGCCGTCTGTCTATACCTCCATCCGTTCGCCCGTCGAACGTTTCTCTGTCTGCCTGTTTTTCGGTCCAAGCGTGCGTTCATCGTGTCAAGATTTAATTCTCCCATGAAACTAGTAAACTGAATATATAATGAATGTTGCAACAAAGTACACGCTAATACTTTTCCAACAATGTACAATGCACACACACACACACACATACATATATATAAAAATACAGATTTGTATTGGTTTAGTGTTAAGTTTTCTTGGTTTATGAAGGTTTGGTTTTGGAGTGTTAAGAGTGTGGTATTCTATCGACTAAGCTCAAATTGAAGCTGCCTACGCCTTCTTCGGCGTTCGTTCAATGTTGCCACCAGGTGATTTTCTCTCTTGGACAAGTGTGCGAAAATTGTTCTTGTTTCTTTGGTTTTTGTGGCTCCTATGGCTAATTTCTTATGCAAAGATTAAAGAAGTTCATCCGCAACGCATACGTATGCATTTCTATGTTTGTGTGCATGTGTGTGTTATCACTGATTGTGCAACTGCAATTTCATCATCAAGGGAAAGCAATAAACTGTGTGCTTTATTTATCGATGTGTATGTATGTGTCGTTAGTACTTGTTTTATTTTAATTTCGATAGCAAATTTGATAATTGTTGTTGTGGAAAAGTGTTTTTCATAAGACCACACATATACATACGTACATACATAGGTGCATACATACAATTTCCCAAAAATCCTCGTTTGCATTTAATTTATTGTGAATGTATGTGCGTTTGAACTAGAGATCAAAGATCCCGAAACACTTTTCGGTATTCGTGATTTTGAAAATTTAAATTTCAATCCCGGAACTAGTGATATAAAAAATATTTACAAACTGAAAAATGATTAGTTAGATTGAAGATACATATAGCTTTGAATAAAGGCAACTTTTTTTTACAAATCGTTCATTGTTTGACCTCTCAAAGCCGACTAAATTTGTTACAATGTATTTTATTTCCTTTTTTTTTAATAAATATCGTTTTCTACTTATAAAAAAAAATACATTCTACAAACTCTGTATACAAACCATTTTTTTAAGTTTTAAAGTTCTACCTGATTGATGAAAAGTAAAACAAAATTTGTATTTTTTAATAGTTTTTCGACCGGCATCGCCGATTTGAAATGATGAAAATAATATGAAAAATCACAAGCGTTTTTGTGATTTTAGAGTTTAAGGTACTTTAGGTGCACTTACTAATTTATTGCCAAACTAACATTAATGAACGGAAACACGTCTATTTCATTTGAAGGTAGCTTTATTTCAATTCCTCAACTTAAAACTAGCATTTTAATTAAGATTCAGCAAACGGATTATTAGGTGAATTTCAAAGTATTATTAAGCAAACGGTAAGTTTGAAGAACTATTAAAGAATAAAATGCAGGGTAAGTATTAAGGTGAGTATTAAGGTAAGTATTAAGTTGAGTATTAAAATAAGTATTAAGTCTACATCGATCATAAATTCATAATTTCAGGTAATTTGCTATGATGATCTGACGAAACATGTTTACACTTTTGCAATCCGCAAGCACCGTAAAACTTTAATCCCGATTTTGAGATCAAATTCCGAGGTTCAGGATCCGTGGATTGACATCTCTACTATGTACCTATTTTGCATATGCCATAAATGTGCACAAGTATGTATGAATATGTGCTTAAATTGCCATTGTGTGGCTTCTATTTGTTACATTTTGCTCATAATTCACTATTACTACTACTCCCTCCGTTTTTAGATACATGCGTATTAATGCATACATTCACTCACATGCATTTGTAAATGTACATATACATACGTATGTACGCAGTGGAGGGTCTAAGATTTGGGTTTGGGAAGAGCAGGTTTTACTAAATTATAGAATATCCAACCAATATTGTTAAATCAAAAACAATTCCGAAATTCTGATCATATTTTATATCAAAATTCAAACAAAACTTAAGCCCACAACTCAAATCAAAATTCAGACCAAAACTTAGATAAAATCAGACCTAAAGTTAGACCATAAACAGATTAAAACTTAACACAAATTCAGAGAATATTTGGATTAGCATTCAGACAAAGAAATAATCCCGTTATTCAAAGAAAAACATAGATAAAAAATCAAACCAAAATTCTAATCAAATTTATACAAAGGTTTAAACCAAATTCTGCCCAAAACAATAATCAAAAACAGACCAAAATAAATAAGTTAGATTCCCTCTCTAATACTATTGCTTCTATTTTGGAAAATTTTGTGAGATCGTAGTTAAATCAACACCTGAAGGCTTATCCTTCCCCACTACTCATAATAAAAAATGTGGTATTATGTAGTATTATACCTGTATTATATGTTAGCATTCTTCCTGTATTCTACTATTCACTACACTTCGCAGTTAGCTAAAAAGCAATTAATCAATTAGAAATTATAAAAAGGAAACTAGATAGAAACATAGAAGACAGTGCTAAAATAGTTCAAGAAACTGCTTTGTTAGGAAAGAGACTTCCAAATCCGCAGTCAGATCAAAAAAGGTTGCCTTCAGGAACTGGCAATCTGTGTAAGCTGGTCAGAAATCACTGTAGTGCCACTCTAAGATGCCAAATGTTTCCTCATTAACAGCGCCAGATGCATAAAGCCCATAGGTGTAGTAACTTTCCTGGAACTCGAAAAAAAAATTTTACACTTAAATCTAAGTATTTAAAAATCATTCATTGAACACTAAAAACATCGTACGGATTATTTGCTTACATCAATATAATGTATTGGTGTTCAAAATGATGTATGACGATTTCAACACCGCCGTGCATCAATATGATGTACAGGCTTTTTTCTGAGTAAGACCCTGCGTTGCCTGCAAAACCACAAATAAGCTCCTCATTCCCAAATAATTGTTCCAAGCGCTTATGAACTTACCAAAAATATCAACAAAAAAAAAAAAATTTGTGGGACCAAATATTATCCCGATTTTCAAACCAAAACAAAATACTAAACCCAAACTCAGACCAAGTTCAGATCAAAAAACCAATATATTTATACCAAAACCAGGGGCTATGCCCATACAGCTCCGTATGTAACCGCCACTGTATGTTTATATGTATGCATGTATTCATAAAGTGCGCAAATTACCTTTTATGTATGTTTATAAAATTTATTGCTCCGTTTGTGGCGTCAAGATAGAAATTATTTCATTTCAGTTTTTTTCTTTCGTTTTCCTTTTCTTTTTTTTTTTGTTATTATTGTTTTTGTTCTGGTGGTTGTTGTAGTTGTCTTTTGTTGCAACGTTTTACGCCATTTAAAATCGAAATCAGTTGCTAAATTGCCTCTTACTTATCTGATCGCTTGAATTTTATTGCTTTGCTTCTTCTCCCTCTTCTTCCTTTCTCTCCTCCTCCATCTTTCAATGACTGCTCTTCCACTACCAATTCTTTGCTGGTGATAATTTCTTTCTGTTGCTGTTCATTTTTTTTGCCGTTGTTGCCATTATGTAATGCAAGATATTAATAATTACAAACTGTTTATGTAAATTGATTTCGAGATGTTGTATTCTGTATAGAATAATTTTGACAACATGTACGCAAATAATATGTAGGTATTATTGTATGTAATAGTGAATCCATGAAAATTATGCTAAGAGGTCATATGTATTGCATATGTTTCTCGATTTCAAAAAATTATTTTTCTTTTTTTAATATTTTGCCGAAAAGTTCGGCCTTGGCCCTCCAGGGGCTGTTGTAGTAATTCAGGTACATAAAGGAGTTTCATTAAGCGTGTCTGAAATTTAGATTTGTGTTGGTATATGATGGAAACTTTTATTGCGAATTAAAGTATATTCAATACTATTATGTTTTAAAAATGATATCATTCAAATGAATTCGGCGGCTTCGTTTACAGGACTCCATCCGATAGGTACAATTTTGTATGACTCTGTTGTATAAGTCGGTCTGGATCTAACCAATGGTTTGAATGATATTGTTCTCCAGATGGTCAATTGTGCATTTTGGGATCTTTTCCTGCAATAATTCCACCAAACAGTAAGTTTCTCCGGATACAGTGGAGGCTTTTAATACAACTGTGGTTTACTCTCTGCCCAATTGCGGCAATTTTGCTTGTTTGCGGAGTCGTTCAACCAGAAATGTGCTTCATTACTGAAGGTGATTTTTTTGCCAAAATTTAGATTCGTTTCCAACTGCTACAAAGCCCAATCAGCAAACGTACGATGGTCTTGGTGGTCTTGGGGGCTCAGTTCATGTGTCAATTGAAACTTATACGGGTGCATGCCGAAAAATTTTCGCGAAATTCACCAAATTAAGGTCACAAAAAGGCCAACTCCTTGTGCACGAAGAAGAATCTAGAGGTTTCATCAACAACAGCAATATTCTCGTTTGACCGTGCGTTTCGACATCATACAGGGACTGATCGATCGGCGACCGTATCGCTTTGCTCGAATTTCGCGATAATTCATTCAAGTGATCGCTCGATTGGACTATCATTTTGGTCGTAAATATATCATAGCTCGGGAAAAGTTTGGCGAACAGAACACAAATTTTCATAATAAATTTTAACAATTTCGTCGAGCTGTTGAATGGTGTAGTGCTCCCTAGTAAAATGGTGACTATGACAGAACACAAACGTCGACGAATTACAGTGTTACCACCTGAGACGACAGAGCAATAAGCTGTCAAATCTCAGGCATAGCTATTGAAAAATCCTTTATAGAACATTTTTTAATGTCATCATTCATTCATTTATATAATGTAAAACGCTGCCACCTTCTGACATTTTTATATGTAAGAGTTGCATAAATAATGAAACTTTTCCAACTGGTTGGTAACCCTCTTTAAATTTTTTCCATGCTTCTGGCGAAGATTTACAATGTTTAATAAGATTAATTTGAGGCAGCTTAACGGACAGCATTATCGACTTCTTAGTTTTCTCATCCAGAGAGTTTCATTTTACTTTTTCATCAGATGCTGCATGTTCTGATTGAACCGAATCTCCACTTACGACTTCCGCCGCAGCTCCGCATGAATCAGAACATTTTTTATCTGGGCACACCGCGACGCATAACTAATGTCATCAAGCTTCCTAATTTGATAAAAAAACGCATTCATATTAATTTCAGACCGCATTTACTGCTATGCTATACAAACAAATTTCAATTCTTAACAAATTATACTTTTATTTTAATTAGCCTTTGCCCTTAGCCTGTTAGATATTTAAGTGGAATCCTAACCAAGTTCTGACAGAACAAAAAAAGTGTGCTAATCCTTAAACATATAAATTGGTACTACTATTAGAACATGATAAGAGTAATGATTAGTCTTAACACTGGCCACAGAAAAAGGTAAACAAAGCAAAATGTAATCTCTTCTTCTTCTCTTCAATTTGTATATAAAACAAAAATGTAAACAAAGGTCAAGTATGACGTAGTTTCAATATGGCGAACTTGTACAATGCATAATCTTGTTTATATTATTCTTGAAAACTATTGCGATTGAAATTCTCCCATTCCAGCTCACTCAATCAAAGTCAACAGAGAATTCCATATCTCAAAAAAGCTCAAAAAGTATTTTACCACTTTATACGCTCGCGCAAGCTTTCGTTATGTGTTTACTAAGCATATCAAGACTCAACTTTTTTTTTAATTTTACTTAGTATTTAAATTAATATTTTGGGGAACAAACGTTTCGCGCATATATCGCTGCGCATATCAAAAGAAAAATGTCCGTGTCTTTGCTGCTCTTTGCTGCATTTATCGGTTTAATTACTTATCTAATATGGAAACTTAAAAGTAGCCTCAATTACTGGCAAGCACTTGGTATCGCATGTGAGGAACCTATTCTCTTACTTGGAAATATAACTGGTATACAAACTACACGTTCATTTTCTGAGGTATGGCTAAGTTACTATAACAAATTTAAGGGCACTGGACCCTTTGCCGGCTTCTATTGGTTTCAAAGTGCTGCTGTTTTCGTGCTCGAACCTTCACTAGTCAAGCAGATATTGATTAAAGATTTCAATAAATTCACCGATCGTAATTTCTTTACAAACGAACGAGATGATCCACTCACGGGACAATTATTTTTACTCGAAGGTCATAAATGGAAGAATATGCGTGCTAAGCTGTCGCCTACGTTTACTTCGGGCAAAATGAAACTAATGTTTCCTATAGTGACAAGTATCGGCCATGAATTAATACAGGTTTGCGATGAGATGGTTAAGAAAAATGCAGTCATTGAAGTCATAGATATATTGGCACGTTTCACGATGGATGTCATTGGCACTTGTGCCTTTGGCATCGATTGCAATAGTTTGAAAGATCCGAAGGCTGAATTTCTGGAAATGGGGAGAAAAGCTTTAGTCGATACGCGTCATGGCAAATTGGGCATTGCTTTATTTAGCAGTTTTCCAAATGTAGCTCGTATGTTGCACATGAAGCAGACAGCCCAACATATTGAGGATTTCTTTTTGCGCACCATACGCGAAACGGTGACTCATCGTGAAGAAAGTCATACAAGGCGTAATGATTTCATGGATATGCTGATTGATTTGAAAAATAATAAAATGATGAAATCAGAAGATGGTGAAGAACTGACCAACATCACGTTCGAGGAATTGGCAGCACAAGCATTTGTATTTTTGTTAGCAGGATTTGAGACGTCGTCAACGACTATGGGATTTGCCTTGTATGAGCTGGCGCAACATGAAGACATACAGCAGCGTGCGCGTGAGGAAGTTATTGAGGTATTAGAGCAGCACAATCAGGAATTCACGTATGAGTGCATGAAGAAGATGCAGTATTTGGAACAAGTGATATCAGGTCAGATAATAAAAAATATTTCAAAGTAAATACTTTATGAACACGTACATATATTTTATCTACAGAAACCTTGCGTCTCTATACCGTGCTACCGGTCATAAACCGTTTGGCATTGGAGGACTATGTTGTCCCAGGTCACCCCAAATTTGTCATCAAGAAGGGAATGCCTGTTTTAATACCTGCAGGAGCTTTGCATCGTGATGAACGTTATTACCCTAATCCCAACGAATTCAATCCGAATAATTTCGATCCGGAGTTGGTTAAGCAACGCGATAGCGTCTTGTGGCTGCCATTTGGTGATGGTCCTCGAAATTGTATTGGTATGCGATTCGGCCAAATGCAATCACGTGTTGGTTTAGCTTTACTCTTGAAGAATTTCAAGTTCTCTGTTTGCCCACAAACACAAATACCCATAAAATACGATGTGAAAAAATTCTTGATCAGTTCGGAGTCGGGTATTTACCTGAAGGTAGAGAAAGTGTGAATAAATAGCATGCGCTGAGAGAAATTATTCCTATTATAATCGTCGGTTTAGAAAGAGGAGACCATAGTGAGAAAAGTGTGGCCTCCTTTTATGTATGCATAGTTGAATCAACTCTGTAAAACGAACTATTTATATAAAATTTTATGCAAGAATTTCTTAAATTATTTATAGGAATTATTTATAGTTTTTATTGTCAACTGATAAAATTTGTTTATATATACATATGTATGTATATAACTTGTACTGTGTTGGTTTTTAAAAGTAAAAAATGTTAAGTCAGTTGTCATTATTTGATTTTATAGTATTCAATTCTATGTCCAAAAATGAAATCATCGCTTGTACTTTTTTAACTGGTAAATTAATCTTTATTTAAAGAAGAAGCTATTAAAGTTCAAGTATGAAACACACACACATGCATATCAATATATGTACATCAATTATATACAAACATAACATTATTATCAAATTTTTCAATAACGCGTTCTTGTTGGATAATAATAAACCGTGCCCACTTCCACCTGCACCGAAATTCTAGGAAGCGTATATGGAGAAGTTACAGTCTAAAATTAAAAAAATTCGTGTTAGCGCTGTTAGAGTTTAGCAAATTAATATAACGATATCAAAATACATAAATATGTACAAAAGTAAGAAGAAAATGTATAAAGCTTGAGTTATGCATATGTAGAATATATCTGTGGTCGCAAGGCATAACAGCATAAGTGTGTTTTTTGTATTTCACAGGAGAGCACTTCAAAGGTTCAAGTGCTAAAAGTAATCAGGTTGAGTTGTGCTATTTTTCCTCCCTAATACTTATCCCGTAAACCACTGAACCGATATAAAATTTTGACACAATATGAAATCGGACATGAAGATTTCAATTATGATATTTTGTCGAATTCGACAAAACTCGAGTTGTGTTTTTATTGCTTGTGACCACAGATATATAAACAAAACATGAAACTTGTGAGATACATGAGAGCTTTGATTTTGCTTTGTAAAAGAGGCAAAATCTCAACTTCAGCGAAACTGTGACTTGCCTGTGTTAAAAACTCAAATAGAGAATCATTGGAGAACGAACCGGTTTATTGTTTACCCACTTTGTTTGTTTTTAGTTCTCTGACTGAGATAACATACATCAGTGTTGGTATTTGAAATTTTTTAAAAGTAGATACCTAAATTATGTGAAAATTGTATCTTTTTGAGTCGGATTGTACCTAAAAATGGTTTGATATATTTTTGTACATAATTAAAAACACCGAGCTTGCCGTCAGAAGATTTTATATAAATTGGTGATTTGGTTTTACCCAAACAATTTTTTGCAACATTAACAACCGAAAGCCATGCACTTTTTTCCAATGATTTCAATTTGGCAACAAAATTTGGGCCCTTCAAAATACTCCTGTTTGGCTTTTTTTAGTTATGCATCACTAAGTCTTATAAATATACTTTTAAGATATTGAAAACCTTCCTCATTTTTATCCATGGCTTTGTCTGGTTTAACCTGATGAAGATTGGACACACTTTTCGGATAGTCTGTTCTTTTTGTACGTAGTGTTTGCTCTTCTATCACACTCACAAATAAAATAACAACATTTTTTGAAACCTTCTTGCGTGCCTAGTAACATTCCAACAACTTTTAAGCCAGCACATATCTTCCAAGAATAATCCGTGTACTGTGTTTTCTGTAGTAGATTTTTGAGGTTTCCATGGCTGAACTGAACATTCTGAACTCCATGTGGAATAGGTACAGACGGAAATTCATTTACATTATGTAATTAAACCACTTGCAAACTTAACCTTGTGAGCTACACTCAAGCCAAAGGACGATCCACTAAATGTTGAATGGCATAAAATATTGTTGTTCATGCTAAATAGTTAGTCCTTAAATAGATTCTGACTGTATGTTATGTTTGTGAATTTACCGTTATGTTGTTATTGAGGTAAATTTTTTTATTGATGAATAAATAATCATCGTTTACAAAACTGCGAGCCTAATTTTACAGAAACTGAAAATCCGGTGCGGTGTATGTAAACTTTTGTTCTTCACTGTAAATAATTTCATTCTGTTCGCCCATTAGATTTCTCGTCTTTAGATTTCGAAAAAGTCATGAGATCGAGCCACTCCAATGTGCATACAAACATACATACACATGTATGCGTTCAAATATCCGTATTTGTATACATCCAAAAAAAAAATTTACAATTGCATATGGTATGTATGTATCTGTATGAATATCAATGAGTACCAATACGAACACAGAAGTGATTCTAGCAATTATTCACGTCAGTTGCATATTTACAGGCGGCGCAACTGTTGCAAGAGAAAGCTGAAACAAGCAAGAACAATAAAACAACAGAAAAATAAATGCAAAAAGGCGCATTGCATTTCGCATTTCACACGCTTACTGCTAAAATTAAAAAACTTTCTCGATTTTCAGAAAGAAGTTGAAGCGTTACAAACTTGAACTACGTGATTTTGTAGTTTTAACTCTCTGGTTTTTTTTTTTTTGTTTTTAAATAAATTTTTAACTGTTGTTTCGATAACTGTAATATCCTTCTATGCAAATTGACGTTAAAAGTGGCAAAATCATAGCAGTTACTACTTACCTTCTACCCTAACATACGTTTGCATGAGATTAATTTCGTAATTAATTTTTTCACCTTGCAATTTAACTTCACAAATGTAAGTCCCTAGGTGTTATAAATATGACTTGATTAAAAATTTGATATAAGAAAGTTGAAGCGTAGATACTAAGAAGAAGAAGAACTACATAGATGCACAAATACATACACACATCCAAAATGAAAAATATTCTTACTTACTTATGTTATCCTGATGCAATTCGCATCCGAACAAGAGCAGAAACAGCAACAGCAACACCAACAACATCTACAAGCAAGATTCCAGCTTAAGCACATGCTGTAAAAGCGCAACAAGAACAACAACATAACATACAGGTATAACAAAAACACATACATACATAGGCACTACATGCACACATAGTATAAGCTTTACATTTACTCTTTTTCGCATCGCAGCTTGTGTCGGTGCGTACTTAAATCCTGCGTAAGGATGTTGCCAAAAAACACTTCCAACATTTTTAAGCCGAAAGCATACAAATACGCTTCAAAACACACATATGAATACTCGTATATCCTTGTATATATGTATGTATGTAACTTTAGTGTTTTAAAGTTTTAGTTCTATTATTTAGTGCGTAGGCAATTTTCCTTATGGTGAGAAAGTAGAAGAAGAGCTCTAATTACGTGCCAAACTTGTGCCACTTTTAAGACAGTGAAACCAACCAACAGAGGAAAGGAGAAAGAGATTAACTTGCCAGTTTAGGTAAGATTTTTGTTTGTTTGTTTGTAGATATCTATGGTAAGTGAATGTGTGTGTGTATGTGCTGTGTACTGTGTGCGCTTATGTTTTACGTATGTATCAGGGATGCCAACTCATTTTTTCTGTCTCCCCAATAGACCTCGAGAAATTCCCCGATTTTCGATCAAATTCCCCGCACAGGTATAATTTTATATTACAAAAGCATGATACGCAGTTTCCATATAAACATTTTATAAAAACGAAAAATTCTTTTACTTTGGCTTAAAATTGATCTCGGTGACTGTTATTTTAAAGCGGCCCTGCACTATCTCGGTGAAAAACTTAACCATTTTTTATAGGACTGGTAAGATAATAGAAAAGTTCTTTCTGACTTCGGAGTTTTTTTGACACATGAGTGAATTCATCTCAAGGGAACCCACTCTCAAAATTTATCAGGCTCAAACTTGCACAAAGTTTAGCCCCATTGGGAAGTAGTTACCACATCAAATTTGAACGAGATGGGGTGTTTCGAGTTACTAGACTCTGATTTTGATAGATAAACAAGCCTCAGCCCCCTTTTGGGCACCAAAGTTCTCAAAAGAGAATACATGGACTTTCTTTTAGCTCAAATAAAAAATGGCAAACACCTTGTTTTGAGAATCGGTTTTTAACATTTAAAATATACTTCATCTTCTTTATGATGGCTGACCGTAGTTTGTAAGTTTACAGATTAGTCAGCAATGATTAAGAATTTTAATCAGGAGGTGTTGGACCAAGGCATAGCCTTTTTGAACGGCCGAAAGGGAAGGCAACTATTCTGCCTGATTAACACTCGGCGTTATAATTTTCTATATCTACGAAAGCACTCTGAGTTTCTCTCTGAAATTTTTACAAAATACTTTTGAAATGAAAGACTTTCAAATTACACACTTTTTTAAAAATCGATTTCTTCAAACCAAGAAAGTACAGGGCCCACTTAAGAAAAGATGAAGATTTTATGACCTAAAATATGAAATATTGCAAAAGTTAAACGATTTCCATTACATAAAATTTGACAAAAAATACTCTACTGACTTTAAAAACTAAAAGCTGAACGCTTTCGAATTCCCCGCAAAAAACAGCTCATTCCCCGTACCATGTATAATTACCCGCAAATCGGGGAATTCCCCGCAAGTTGGCATCGCTGGTATGTATGTACCTACACTTTTTGTGTGGAACTTACACTACTAACATTCAAACAATACAAACATTAGCCGGAGCTACCAAAAGTAGCTAAAGAACAACGTAATTCTGAATCCGTATGTGTGGTGTACATGTAATGATAAAATAATTCACTTTGCTTTCATTCATAAATTCCATTAGGCAGCGCATAAATTTTACAAAGTATAACAAATCCATCTGCCGTTCTACTCCCATATAACCGTTCATACGTCTAAGTTGATGCACTTTGGTCGGCAAATGTTCAGAATACACACTTTGATTGGAATTTTTTTAAAAATCACTTTTTTGACCCAGATTTATGTATTTGTATTCAAACCATAGGCAAGAATTAGTACGAATTTTTCACTAGTTATTATTCTTTTCAAATATGGTTTAAATATAAATACTTAGGCCTTTTAAGAATACTTAAACTTTAATGGTGTTTGGACTTATCTTAATCTCGCTAAGCAAAACGAAATGGGTGGAAACGAGCCACCATGGCCGCTGCATTTATTGCGTGATATATTCATTTAGTGACTTTTTTATTAGTTATTTTTACTATTTTTCTAATATTTTTTAGCACCAAGATCCCGATTTTCGGAATAGGCTGGCTTTTCCCAATTCAAATAAACAAAATTTGAGTCAAAAAAGTGATTTTTAAAAAAATTGCTATCAAATGTGTGTATTCTGAATAATTATCCTTTGGTGTGCGACCAAAAACAATTAAACCCTTCCTCGTTTAGGAAGTTATTCACAATTGATCTGCTTGCTTCGCCGGAAAAGACACTAGTTCTTCAAAAGGATATTATAATCTCTTAGGTCGTGTTTTTAAATAAGGTCGCTTTCTTAAATAAAAATCTCCAGAGTTTTTCTCGACATTAGTATGAAAGCGAATGGGTAAACCTATAAAAAAAACAAAAGGGAAAAATATGCTGATATAGTAAATGGGAATGGCATGGAAATGAGCGCCTCATTAACTGTTATGAAAAATAACAATCACTCTTGAAAGAAAATATACCTCATAGACAAATACCACGGGTTACTGAAGATCAGAACCACTTAAAAATATAAAATTTTCTCGAAGAAAAAATTACAAAAAAAATTACGGAAAAACACGTTAAGCTTATATTGTATTTCCTTCAAATGGGGTGGTAGAGCGTTGTTGTTTTTTTTTTGTGTTTTCATGATCAAAAGCTTTTCTAAATATGTAGGAGTTGAGTGAAAAAGCAAAATCCCGTATATTTAAGAATTTGGGAAAGTAGGGATGCAGAAAATCAGAAAACAAAAAAAGTTATTCATTAGCTATTCACTGTTGCACTGTGCAATCAATATGACACATGTAGATTGCGCATTGTAGTGAATGTAGCATGAATGTGCTACATTGGTAGTATGTGCTACATTGGATCATTGCATTAAGACAGTGACAGAAGTATATTACACAGTATTTCGGAAACCAGTGCGAGCGAATGGAAAACATTTATAGGACAAAATGTGACTAACTCGAGGAAGCATATGGTGACAAAGTATTTTGAGTTTTACCAACAAGAACTAGCTCAGCTGGAAACTAAAAACCAAGCTCTCGTGGATAAGGACCAAGAAAAGGTAAAAATATCATTGCATTTGTTGATGCTTGCGTCGAATTTGTCACAAAACAATCGCAGCACTTTTCATTTTTGGACACCAATGGATTCAAAATTCTTACGAAACCAATTTTCATCGGATTAAATATGACTCCCCCACGATTTAATAATTGAACGTTACATTCAACTGAAAATGCAAATAATAAAAACCGCAAGAAAAGGTATCCCAGTCAGCATAAAAATGGACTCTGCAACCAGATACGACCGGTCAGTTTTAGCAATAAATTTGCAAGTTATTGAAAAGCAGAAACTTGTTTCATCATCGTGCATGAAATTTGCATCCTTAGTAATGACTTGAGATGCTTCTTGACAAAACGGCGTTGTTTTGCGAGGCTGCTAACACGGCGCAAGCATGAACGCCTGTCTTAAAGAGTGAGGTATAAATAAAAGGTAGTAAGAAAGAGATAGAAACTTGACCCTCTTTTTCTAACTAATACTATGGTATTTCTACCTCTTCTTTTCTACCTCTCTCTAAGGCAATTTCAAATTTTGTCTGTTAAAACTTTTTTTTATTGTTTTTTGGTTTTTTGTGACTGCTTTTGAGCTTTCACACAATATGGCGTGCAATTGTCGTGACTTTTTTGTGGCATGTCTTAAGTAGCTGTTCACACCGGCGGAAGCATGAACGCCTGTCTGAAAGTAAGAGGTAGAAAAAATAGATAGTTAGAAAAAGACAGGCGAGCTTCTATCTCTTTTCTCTAACCCAAATATGGGAAAGTATTGGTTCTTAAGGAATCAAACACAAGTAGATGAGTAACAACCACATGGTGTGAAATCCCTTGGAATTTCCATATTTTTTATAATTATGCTCTGTTTGTTTGCCATAGCATATAATTGGTATATGCACTGAACAAAGAAACAAAATAAACTAGTATTAAGGAAACTAATCTGCGATCAGTATATATGTAAATAGTAATAAGTAATAAATTTGGTCTTAGGATTCGTATCTTTTAATAAAGTTCAAAAATGTAACTCTATGTTTGTTGTTTTTAGGGACTTAAAGCATCACCCACAATAGCGTAGGGGAGTGTTCTGCGATTTTCAATTGCTTTTTCTGTAGTGAAAGAGGCTTTCGCATTATTAATTACTTCCTTTGTAACATCAACATTACATATCTACAAGCGTCAACATCCCGATACAATGTATTCCTTTTTGGAGGTCCAATGGGTCCTATTGTTATTGACTCAAATAAAAATTTCATAAACTTGTACATTTTCTGTTTTTTTTTTTTTTTTTTTTAATTAAAATCCAAATGCTATACAAATCGCCATTTACATCCAAACTTTACAAAACTATTAAAAGTATAGAAATAGATCTGCATGTTACATGGACTACAGCTCGATTTAAAAAAAGATTTTTTAGAATATATATCGCCATGATTCGAAAAGTTTATATCACACTGAAGTCCTGCCATTAGGAAAAATTTAGGTTTTATTGGAGTCATATTGTATTAATTCCTTTTATCTACAGAGTGGCTCCTTGTAGCACCCACATACTTAGTACAGAATAATCAACCAGACACTTCATGTGTGTCATGTCCATTAATAGTATAGATTAGACAAATTTGGTTAATTGGAACGGGATTCAATTATTGTTAAAAAAACTCTTGCGCAATTTTCATTAAATTACAAAATAACGGTAAATGACATTCCGAATTACATTTTTTTTTAAGTGAAAGCAGAAGTGGACACGTAGCTTCGGTATCGAAAAGCTTCAAGCTCTACTCTAATTGCGAAGAGCATGATCATCTAAACCCTGAACGAAATATGCATTATTGTTTTCAATTCTATAAGGATAGCATAAGTATTAGAATCACAAAGGTTTTTGTGGTAACGTCATACTGTGGGAAAGAAGCAATGGTAATAGTAAAATACACGGAGAATCACGGTTTTTGAGTCGCTCCTTTAGTTTTTGCAAATAAAAAATTAATTTCGAAAGTCAAAGTGAAAGCTTTTTTTTATTTGCGGTTATTTTAATTTTATGTAAATTTATTGCAACACTGTTAAAATCGCAAATGAAAAACTGAAATGTTTTTTTAATTGATCTTTGATGGCGTTACATTATGCAATTTTTTACTTAACTCTACAATATTTTTCACTTAACTTTTGCAACTATATTTATGAAAAACTGTAATTCTATTTCATATATAAATTAAAAATATATTTCTGTGCAATCTCTCCCATAAGCAGACCCAGATCCCCCTTGACCGGACAAAAACATTGGTCCCGTGGGTGGCCACTCATTGGAGCATTCACTGTACATAAATTTGTAAGTATGCATTTGCGTATATGAATACTGTATAGGTTCATGTATTTGAGGGTCTATATACAAAAACAACATCCCATCGTCGTCACCGTCGACGTCCTTGCTGGTGCTACTATTGTGTATCAGTATTGCTACACATCATTGGGCTCCAATGACGTGTGCAAAATGCAACAACAACAGTTTTGTTCTTTTTTTTTCTTCCCTATTTTTGTTTTCTTTTCCTACATCCTTACATGTATGTATGTAAATATGTATTTGTATTCGTATTTTTTTTACAACATTACAATGTAAAAACGAGCATTTTTTAATTTTTCTGTTGCTCTTGTTATTGTTGCTGCTGTTGCTTGTTGGTTGGTAGTGCTGTAGCCGTGTATGAAATTTAAGTGTCGCTTGAATTTTTGCTACTTTTTTCTTTCCCCCATTGCTTCTTCTCCTTCACTGCTCAGTTTTTCAGTGGTAATTGTTAGTATGTTATGCTTTAACAGCATTTCCAATGGTTTTCAGGAGATTTTTTATCGCGTGCGCCTCTTAAAAATTCATCATCAGCAAAAATCCCAAACGATGACGTGCAATAAAGATAAGCTTCGTGTTGTTGCCAAAAAATCACAATTTATGACACTCACCCGGATTAATGCGTGAACATATTTGTGTTTTTTTTTTTTTTGTACACGTTTCTTTCCTCCTTGAACTGGTACTTTGAAATAGAAGTAAGCATCACGGGAGGAAGAATTCCCCGCCACATATAGTTATTCGATCCGAAATGGATGAACAAAAATCGAAGGAGTTCTCAGATCTGTATGAAATTTTCCAGTCAAGTAAATTTTGTATTTTTTTCAGTTTTAATGTACAGTTATTGAAAGGTAGTCCTAGGCTGGCAGCATATCTCCCCATTATACAGTGTCCCGAGAGCACCGCAGTCGTAATGCTGATGGAGTTTCTGTTATAGTGCAGACACAGGAGAGCGCATTTCGTTGAAATTCTGAATTTCAAATTTAGGTGAACACGCGACAAAAAAGAAATTTCAAATTTGGTTTTTAGACAGATTATAAGTTTGAAGAAGAAGAAGAATTTTTGTGTGTGTTTTGTGTAAATAAAAATAAATAAAAATGTTAAAAATTGGATTTGGACACCAAGAATTTATATAACAATTATGGAAAATAGGAGGAATGGCAATGAGTTACTCTCCAACTCCATTATTTTATTTTTTCGCTTGATAAATATTAAGAGAACAGCTGTTATGAAAACAAAATCCCAAATGTCTAAAAATATATAATATATCTTAAATTTTTCCTGTCTTTTACAACCTTGCGTTTCTTCATTTCAGACTAATTTCCATGAAATGAGCTTGATTCTATGTCCAATTGTAATGCATTAAAATTTCCGCAAGAAAGACTTTTTGCAAATCGAGCACAAAATTTTAAAGTTAAAGTTTTGTAACAATTGTTTCAACGCTTTTACTGTCTTTATTCTCTCAGAAGAAGTCGGCGGTCGGCTGCTTTAGTTTAGTTTAAAGCATAAATCTCGATTTGCTTTGAATGTTGGATTGAATGAATGAAAAAGAAGATCAATTTAAAATTTTTCCACTAAATAAAATTAAATGCCACATATTTTAGTACTGGAAAATTCAAAATTTTATGCAAATATTATATTTTTCAAAATGCGAAAAAAATTTAATATAACTAGATAAAATTGCCAAATAAATACCCCGATAATAGAAAAAATTACCTAATAAATAAAAACATCAAAAATGACCTAAAAACTTTTCACGTTTTGAATTTAAAGGTTAGAGCAGCTTAGAGGTTTTTCTGATAAGCCAAAAAATGACAAATCAAGAAAATCCGAGCCCTGCTCATCACCTATAATAATTTTATTAAAGATGATAAATCCTCAGATGAATTTTTAGTATTCATACCATGGAATTTAGGTTTGACTAAGTGGTTGTCCAGGGATACACTTAAGCCTGAAAAGAGGACTGAGTAGTTCTTGAAAATTCCACGTGGTTCAGAGCAATGATACCAGATTTATCAGTTAACACAAAACTCAAGAATATGGAATTATTGCAGGCTTGAATTTTTTAAAGGCGGTAAGTAAATTCTTCAAAAATATATTTCATTGAGCTGGTGAGTTTTCGGAATTGTTGCTTAGAGCTTTCGGCTTCTGTTTACCATAAGTAATGAATTTGATGACATCTCTTCATCTCTTCAATATTTGTGATGCAACTGCACCACAAAAAGCGATAGAGCTGAGAGAAAGAATTCAGACGAGGCATCGCTAACCAGTTCTAGATGAACTGCTTTCATTGAAAAGTACACAAGCAAATAGCGTAGCGTTTTGTAGTTTGGCAGTGTCGTCCAGTGAAATCAATGGAGCCTGCGAAACGATTACCGCTCAAGAGGTAATGGCAATTGAACTTCATGAGCTTGACTACGCAGATCTTACAACGATGGGCACACTCATTGATGAGATTTCCAACCCTCACCAAAAATTCTTTCACCTTCACTATTCTTTCTATTTAGAAACATCCGGACTTCGTTTTGTAAAAGGGGAATCCAATTTAAAAATTAAATAAACTCATCATAACTATGTATTTGTGTTTGTATTATGTAAAGTATCATAATTTCAACGAAATGAAATTCCTTTTGTTTTAAACTCATTCATCTCCCTCCCTCTTCGCTTTCCCTTCGCTTCTCATATACCAACGAATACTTAATTTTCACATACTTATTTAAAGAAATAAGTAAAGTACTCGTGCAACCTATTTTAAAATTATGTTAATGCTTTTATTATGCCTAATTATACGCGCACAATGAGAGAGCTGCAGCAATAACAATAATAACATAATTAGCAGAGCCAGCACTCATTCCCCTTCTGCCGGCAACATTCAAACATCCGGTAACCGGGCCGGGGAGTGTTGCCAACGTTTACGTTAACGCTAACGTACATACGCGTAGTACGCCTACGTACGTGAGCATTCTTCACGCAATCGCAAGCGCATAATTAATTGTTATGCCGTCATTATAATTGTGTGCGTCTGTTGCTGTGTATGGATGGGTGTGTCTGTTTGTACTTTAGAATAACGAGAGGGAAAAGAATTTTACAACAATTATTATTATTGCGTTAAGTGTATTCGCACTTTATTACGAAGAAGAATTTTCAACATATTCCGCAGTCAAGATTCACTCCTTTCCTTCCATTTCAAGCGCCCCACTCACAACACACTCCCCCAAATACTCATAAACATTTCCATCAAACTGTCGAAGCGTCAAGTTGAAATAGCATGATGGCGGTCCTGTTTTCCTACGGATGTGTATGTACGTAAGACAAGCACACAAAAAATAAAAAGTAAAAGTAAAAAAACAAACGTCCATCATAATTTAATTAAAACTCTTGTGACTTTGGCATGTGGCTTGAACCATACCAAAACCCTTCTGCTTCTTCTTCTTCTTTTCCTTAGTTGTATGTTGCTGCGGCAAACAGTCGTGCCGCCCGCCCGCCCTCGTTGTCAGCTATCGTAAAAGAGCAAATACTTGCAGCCAACTGTAGAATGAGTTGCTTCTTTTTCTTCTTCTTCTTCTTCGCATAATTGGCCTCATTATTCATTCATCTTCCATTATTATCCAATTGACAGGTTAATTAAGAAATCGCTATTTGCTTTACGCTTATTTTCGCGAGCAAGCAAAGTGCTGTTTTAAAGCGAAGAGGTGGGGTAGGTGACGTGTTTGTGTGTGTGTGTGTGTGTGTGTGTGAGAGAGTTATACTCCGGTAACATCTGTGGCCATAACCGTTCATTTAAAGACATAACCGATGGCAGCGGTCGGTTGGTCGGGCGCAAGTGCTACTAGGACCGTCAGTGTCAATGTTCATGCTTGAATGCCAACATAAATCGTTATAAATCGATCATAGATTTGCTTTAAAAACGGGAAGTGAAATGTGAATATGAATGCAATAGCGGTAGTAACAAGCATTTCATTTTTTTATTTGGTTTGTTCGAAAACGCTTAAAATATAAAAAAAAAAAACGCCAAGAAAAATTCATCAGTACCTAATTGAAATTTTCAAATGGAATGCATGAAGGGTAAACGAAGGCGATATGTATCGATGTCGTTTTCATCTGTGACGCGATGATTCAATCACTATTTTGATCCTGGAAACAAAATGTTTTTACTGTGAAACTATTAGAATAGTAAAAAAAGTTTTTGTCTTTTTGAAATTAGAAATATTATTTCTATAAAAATTTTATTCTAGGCAGAGCATGACTGGAGAATGCCTCGATATTTCCGGACTCGATAACATCTCAGCTAAATTTCTCAAAGCTCATAACCAGTGGCCAACAATAGTTCACCAATGTTCGCTTCCTGAAAAGCATATGATCAAGAAGCGGCTTTAAAACGCCTTTAACCGCAACGCTTTTGCATGGATCATGTAAACAGTCTACGAGTTATTGTCGAGCAATCCGTCGAATGGAAATGCAAAGGCGTTCCGCAAAAACTTGCTCAAGCTTGCACCGCATACTAGACGAAAAACAGCTTAATGAAAAGAGTACGACAGGGTTGCATGGTCTCGCCTTTTCTTTTCAACATCGTCCTAGAAATTGCTATGAAAATGTAACATGAACCCTGCAAAATCATCTTGAAGATTTTGACTTGATTTATGTTTGTTGTCGCACACGTGATATGTCATCCAAAATTTAATATTGTAGGAAACACGCAGGAAGAGGTAGAGGCGTTTTGCTATCTTCACAGTTCAATAACAATCACAGCTGGATCTAACAAAGATATAAACTGCCGAATAAAAAAAATAAAATCAGGCCTTTGGACATCCCTATATCCGATATAGAACTCATGCCACTTACACTCTTTAACTCCAACGTAAAGTCAACTTTATTGTACGGTTGCGAAACTTGGAGCTCACAGTCTCCGAAACGCAAACTATCCACGTTTTCATTAATAGATGTCTTCCAAAGATTTTTCGGTAATCGTAGCCGGCAACTATCTCAAACTATGACTTGTGGAAACAAACGTCTCAAATCACAGTGCATTTAGAGATATGCTGAAGAAAATGGAGTAGGATTGGGCACATACATACGACTACTACCAAAGGTAGTCGACAGAAAGGAAGACCCGTAAACATCTGCAGGAGGCTCTTATAAATAGAAATTAAATCAAGAAACAAAGCATGGAACGAAATGAAAAATCTAGCGCCCTTTGTTCCCCTGCGGAACCACAGAACTAAATATGTATATCAAATGAAAGAAAATTTATTTAAAATCAGTATACTCCTTCAGCTATTGTAGCCTATAAAGTTTAACGAATCTATTGATGGAAAACTATTAGTTTTGCATTAAAACTGGTTTTATATTTGACATCAAACACTGTAAATTTATACTATATACATACAATTGTGTTCATAATAATATCATTAGCATTATGCTCAAGCGACCAATCCCGAAAAAATATTTTTACCGATACATTGAAATTTTGTTGAAAATTTCACGCTGAAGTTTTAGGTATCCAATCTTCTCAAATTTGCATAAAAATAGCAAAAAATGCTCTACAAACCAAAAAGTTTGCTGTTCATAAAGTGCAAGTGAATAGGAAAAATTGTTGATGTTTCTACTCGATTACTTTAGTGCAAACGTATTAGAATCTAGCTTTTTTCGCATTCCAGTGGCACAACGACTGGTTTCGATGGTCAACTTATCCTTTTGCGTCTCTCTACAGAGCATTACTATAAGCATATAAAATACAGCTCGATCAAGAACTTTAGCCGGGTGACATTTCACAATGTCGAAACAATGAGCAAGCAAGCGGTTATCTCACGTGTCGGGCCAGTGAGTTGGCCACCTAGATAGTGCGATTTGACGCCTTTACTATTTTTTGAGGAGGTCTATGCCGATAAACCAGCATGAATTGGAACTTTGGAAAACAACATTACACGTATTATTAGCGAGATATCAGCCAAATGTAGTTGAAAATTTAACATGGATCACCAAGCATTGATCCATGTGAATAGTCTCAATTAAAATTTGATACACTTTCTGACTTTTTCTGGGTGCGAGAAAGGAAAATTTTAAATTTAGCCTGTATGAGGTTGACAATGAAATCTTTGGCTCTCATTATTCAATATTTGAAAACCTGCAATTTTTTAAATTGCAAAAAATGCAACAATGTGTGCATGTCAAAATTGCATTAATATCTCATCTATGTGTGACGGGAAGTGTAATGAATTTGATATTTTTTTCGAACATAGAAAACCAAAACCAAAGCGTGAACACTTATTTTGCATACATACGTATGAATTTTATCATAATAAAAAGCTTTTTCTCCATAAAACGTTCTCTGCATTGGTAAACAGAGCAGAGAGATGCATGCATTCGCACTCAATATGTGCCGAAATAGTTTTGGAATTTCACCCACAAGTGGAAACCACAGAACACTGAATGCCAAAGTAGCATGTCTAAATATTTCTTCACTTTGTACGTTAGTCACATTATCGAAAAAATGCAACAAATTGTACAATTTCCACTAATTGAGTGGACATGACAAAAATGCCAGAGTCCTGACCTGAATAATTAAGAACATTACCATTTAATTAACAAGAGAAAATGTAGATGTACATACATTTAACCGATGTATGTACTGCTTTATGTAGTAGTTGTTGTTGTGTTGTTATTTTAGTTGCCGCAAAGTATAGTGAATAAACTAACTAAAATTACACACATACATGGAAACATAACAACTACAGAGAAAAATTAGAAGTAAAGAAGAAACATGTAGGCACGTTATTAGAAAAATACACAAAAGTGTACGAAAATACACATACAAACAGGGGTTTTATGTGTATATGTGTGCGTATACGTGTAAGCATGTGGATTTATAATGTGTTTGTGTGTGTGTGTGTATAGGTTCGTATGGCTTGAAAAATGGATGCAATGCCCTTGGTCACAAAAATAACAGCAGCATACACTTTCGCATAGCCACAACGAGACCACAACGAAGAAGAAAAAACAAAACATCATCATCAACAAAAACAACAACAACAAAAACAACAAAGTAAACACGCATATTATTGCAATAAAATGAAATTTCAAACAGAAACAAAAAAAGGAGCGTACTCGTAATTAAGAAGACAATTGCATGGACAGAAAACATGAACATTAAACATGGACATATCCATAGACATTGGCGCTACATAGGATAACAGAACGAAGAGGTAGATACCTACACACATACATATGTATGTACACATGTATAAACCAAATCAACCCAACAACCGACCGACTAACCGCCGTCAGACCTAACAGACATCAAGTGGACATGCAACATTCAACAAAGTAGCAATATACATAAATATATATAAATGTGCATCAATATGTGTATGTGTTTTTATGTATGTGTGATTCCAACTACTACTACTTTGTGCAGAAAATTGTATGAGTGAGTATAACTAACATACATGAAATGCTCGTTGTCGTAGTTACCAAAATATTTCATTATTGTTAACATGGTTTAGAAAACTCAGTAGCATTAGTGCCTTCTACTACATACTACTACACATACAAGTAGTGGAAATGCTATGAAGAAAGATACCACAAATGCCAACAAATTTGACTGCGGGCGAGATTTTGCTCATTAGAGAATCTCTAACAAATTACATCAATCTACTGTGTTATACACACTCACACTAGCGGATCTAAAGGTTTTTTCTTTGGGATAACGATTTGTTTCCTTTACGGGGCAGTGCAGAGTGAGTGTAAGTACTAGGCCTCACCTTCTCCGAGAGGGTGTCTGCTAAGCAACTCCTAATGCAGTGAAGGAAACACTGGTCTGCAAAGAAACCCGCTGGAAATGTAATATTTTTCTGGTTTTAACTCAATATCGATTTATTGATTTATTGAGAGAGAAATGTTTTTGTGCAAGTCATACCTTGTAAGTTATACCGAAGTCCCTGATACTTTCTAATCGGAGATTCCAATTCAATCTCGAACGTAAATGTATGAGGCAAAATATACATATTCAGATAGTCAAACCGTAATCAAAGCTTTTAACTCCTTTGAGATATCTTCAAAGCCTAGGAATGCCCAGAGCAACTGAATGAATTAAGCATGACAATTAAAGTCACCTTATTCTGACTATATAGTCGGCACAAAAGACAGCTGCCAATAATGACTCTGGCCCGACCCATTTCTAAGAAAAGAAATTGAGACTATAAACGATATTTTAAAAAGACAGGATGCCAATTTTTCTGGGCACAGATCACTACGCTTAGACATTCACAGACACTTATTGGAGACTTTCACCCATAAGTAGCAGCTCTATAACTCAGCTCTGTGAGAAGATCAGAATAATTACAGGTTTCCTTCTAAGGCATTGTTTACTGAGGGAACACCAGAAAAAAAATAAAAATAGGACAAGATTACCTGTCAATTTTGCCAGAAAGACGTGCAGTGGATGGGCCCCTTTAGTTTTGAAATGAGTGAAAGGAATTTGTTATTAATTGAATTCTCTAAATATGGAAACTGATACTGAAGCAACATTGTCTACTGATGAAGAATAAAAATGTAAAGGGAACACACAAAATGGGAGAAAAATGACGTTTCAGGACGTTTATATCACTATATTACATTGAAATTACTAATAAAAGCATTAAACACTGTACTGATTTCTAATGATTTCCAACGTCTAATGTAATGCTTTCGCGGTTCAAAAATCTGACTACCCTTCCCAAAAACCATTCCCCAATGGAATTTTTTTACAGTGAAACTAGTGATGACTTTCTACCAAAACCGATTCAGAATACTCTTTCAATGTTAAAAATTGCATGGAAAATAGTTACTTGAGTCTGGCATAGTCTGAAATTTCATAGGACTGTATTAAATAAAAAAAATAACAATTTTGTATTAAAAAACGTTTAATTTTTCCGAAAAGTCTTAGGGTTTTTGCTGTAAAAAAATGTAATATAAAATTTTTCGGTTCTTATCCCTCTCATTGAAGATTTCTAGATGCGCCATTGTGTGTATGTGTATGTGTATATTTTAAAGGGTATGTATTGGAATCTACATCATTTGTATGTCATTAAATATGTTTCAATATGAGCATAATGAATGCTTGTTTCATATACCTACTCGCAACTTCTTTTTAAAACGCAACACACAGACAAACCTAAACACTTGTACGCTGATATGTTTTAAGTTATACGATTAATATGATTATTATGAATCTACAGTTTGGTTTTCAATCAAAAGTTGCTGCATCATTTTTCCCTTAAATCCAAAATCTATACACTTTATCTTTCTCTGTTTCCCTCATTTCTCTGAACATCCGTTCATTTCATACACATCGGTTTGTGAAAGTGCTGAACATATCCGTCGTTTCCTTATTTTCATAAACATGCAATTAAATTGAAAATGATTCTGGTGTAACCACATTCCTACATCCATCCATATGTGTGTGTATGTGTGTATGTATATCTGAAGGACCTCTATATTTCACCCACCAATATTCTTTCATACTTGCACATATATGTACATACATACATACATAGATGAAATCATACAAATAGCCTGAAATCTTGTTGTATACCTTATCGTATCTGTGTATACATACATTGAACAATACTTTGCTATTCTTCTATGTATGTATGTGTATTTGTTTGTTGGTTTGTTGGTTTGTTTGTTTACTTATGTACATACAGATGCATGAAAGTAGGTAGTATGTTTGTATGTATATGTAGCTATGTATGTAGATATGTTTGTATCTCTGTTTGCCAAAGATGTAAAATGGAAATTTGAAATTCATAATTCAATTCAACCTGGCAGCATAATGAAAATGGATACATCATGTGGTAATTGGATGCAATTTTTGTTTTCCTTTGTTATTGTTTGCATTTCAGTTTGAATTTAAATGCATTTCGCTTCTTCTGTTATGTTGTGTTGTTTACTCATTCAAATTATGAGTTTAAATTTCGAAAATGAAAGATATTAAAGAGATTCTTCTTAGTTTTCAGTATCTTTTGTAGATACAATGCATGCATACCTTCAAATGTAGGTGCAAACCTCATTAAAAAAGTGTATTAAGTTAATAGTTTTTATCTTTCAAGCAACTATATTTTGAATGATTAAAGTTTGCATAAAATTTTCGACTTCAATAGAGACGACATTAATGGAGCCGACGTAAATCGGCCAGGATATTCTCCTCTTTATATATTTTGATAGTTTGATTACTGACCTCACAATCTGAAATTTTCCTATTCTCGGTGTCCTCAGGCCACGATATTGAGTGGAAAGTCCCGAATTAAGATTATTGGATACCCCGAAAAAAGTATAGATAGAATTGTATTCGATACCGTGACTATAAGGTTTCGAAACCTGAAGTTAACAAAATTCATAGAATGGCGCATAAAATGGAGAAGATATTTTCAACCATAATGAATGGATAACTCAGAATTCCATCGCTCTATGAAAACTAAAGTGCTCCAAGAATACCGGGGTATTCCATCTCTTAGTTCCGATTATATACCCCATGGGCAACTTAGGATCCTTAATTTCGATTAGAGTTTTCAACCATGAATGCCAATTTACGGAAGATGCCCTAGATTTCAACAGTGACCTATTTTTTAGTTCATAGGTGTGCGGAATTGGCTAGACATAAAAAACTCATCAAGAATCAACAGTTTGACAACATAATGACTCCTGACGAACTTGCTGCATGTACCTCTACTAAAGCAGTAACTGAAAATTTGTTGGGGGGAAAAAATATCCGAGGACTACAAGATTCTGGTGGCATGCATTTGAAAGAATTGGTATGTGTGCGATTTTAATAAATTAAAGTTTCTATTCTGATTTTAAATTTGATTTGTTGTTATATAATTGTTTTTTATTCAAGTTTCATTTTTTACATTACCACCTCGATTATTTCATGAAACAACTGAGTGGATGAGCATACTGAAACATATTGGACTTCGGTGTTTTTGACGTTCAGTGACCCTAGTTATTTTTCGAAGGGAAATTGTTTTCTCGAAGACCTTATGATAGGTTTCGCGACCATTTACCCTGAGTTTTCATATATCGAATAATGACTTCGTATAACACCAGTGGAGGGGCAGTGGTGTGTTGCTATCTCCCTACTCTTTCATGGCAAAAAACTTGCCTTTTTTCAGCTGAATTATTATTTGTTAATTGTTATCAAATTTGTTAGGATATGGTTCTATGAATATCTTGACTTTTGTTCATGGGAAGAATAACTGTAACGCCTGGTTACGTTATAGTTACTTAGAAAAAGGTAAAGTTCTCAAGTGTTTCTATGAAATAAAATTTCTGTTTTATTCAAATTAAACAAATTTTTAGTGCAGACATCAATATGATTTGTTCTCTCATGTTCAATCTCTCTCATGTACAGTGAAAAATCACATCAAAACGTAATAAATCTACAAATTCTGATATGAATATTGATTTACAAAACGATATTCGCAATATAGCCTTACTAACAGAGCATAAGCGAACAACAACAAAAACAATAGTAGCAATAAAAAATTATTGTTGAATATTGGTGACTACAAAATGTAGTCATTCATAGCTGTTCATGCCGCACCAACTACCAACTCACTACTACAAACACATGTTGCTGTGGATACTAATGGAGACAAGAGCATGCAGCATTTGTCCTTAAAGCATTTGTCGTTTATATTAGTTGCAGAAATGGAAATCGTTTTTGAATTTTTTGTTTTTTGTTTTGTTTTGTTGTCTTTTTATTTGTTCTATCTTCCTCATATTTGTACTAGTTACACTAAATACAGACAGACAATAGTATTCCCCATTGTTAGCCACACATATTTCTTGCTGTCGTGGTAGTTGTTGCTGCTGCTGCAGTTGTTTCTGTTGTTTTGTTGACAAACGTGACTTTTATTGAGGTGTCTATAGTATGTATTTGTATATATGGATGTACGTGTGTGTATTAAAAATTCGATTTTACCAAATATCTTGGCCATTTCCATTCTTTCTTAGAAATTTTAACCCAATCCAAAAATTCATCCCTTTCATGGCTGCTGTTTGTTATTCTTCTTTTACTACTGGAAGGAACTTTTAAATTTATGATACTGCTGTGTGTTGAGAATTATGACCATTGTGTATACACATATTTACGGATGTGTGCATGTATGCGAGCGTTTGTGTCTATATGCTGCAGTTGCCAGGTGCTGAACTAAACTTGCACACAGAAATCACAGAGTGTACAAAATGACATAAGTACAATTGAAATTAAAGTCATAACTCAATCGTGTATGGTGAGTCGAAATGAAATGAAAGCTTTAAGCCTTGAAAATTTCAACAGCAGCAGTAGCAGCAGCAGGAGACGCATGTGTTTAATAGGGTTTTATTTTCCCATCGCTGGAAAAAAGCAAGCAAGGCTAATCTTCTGTTGCCATAATGGAAACGACAATTCAATGTGTGTACATACACATATATGTATGTAGGTATGCCTGTCTGTCTGTCCGTCTGTCTGTCTGTCCGTCTGTCTGTTATAAAAATGTCATCATTCTAATCATTACGTAGCTTTGTGCTCCTATGATATTGCATTGTTTTTGTTGTTCTTGCTGATTTTTTATGCTTTTTGTTATCTCAATCGTATTTTTTTTTTGCATTCCTTTGGGAATTAAAGCTTTTTATGTATTCGTGTATATATTTGTGAATGTGTATTTTTTATATGTATATTCAAGTGCGTGTATATGTGACTATTTGACATCTAATGGAATTTTATTGGCTTAAAATGAAAGCTTATTCTCAAAGGATCTCCCTCCCCCGCCTTCTAACTCTTCTCCGCTAACTTTACTCTACAAAGCTTAAGCCAGCAATGTTTTCGTTAACTTTTTTTTTTTTGGCTACTTATGTTTTATAGCCTCGTATAGACTTATCATATTTGTGGTAGTTAGCTAAAACCAAATTCGAAATGGGATACAAAAGACATACTGACTGATAAATATTATGATTTGCTTCAGTAGATAGTAGGAGCACATATATATTTACTAAATATTATTGATTTCTCAAATAGAAATTGAAAATTTCAATTTTAAATTTTTATCGAGGCGGACGTCCCCTTTTTTAATAAAAATCCTGCAGAAGTTAGACGTTTCCATGGAGGAAACGACTTTTTCATCAATTTATCTAACTGGCGAGTTGATTTTGAAACTATAAATTTTTGTAACTTAAATCGAGCAAAATGTTCAAAGACATGGAAGTTTCTAGAAATTCTGCAAAAATTTTATGAAAAGTATAAATATTTGTTGGGACCAAATAAAAAGCAATAACAGATCTGACAGATTTGTAAATGTTTGGAAAATTCTGGAAAATCATCAATATTGATCAAAATTATTGAATTTTCAACGACCATGCGGGGCCTTCAGATATTGTCTGATATCAAAATAGTTTTTCCTATATTTTCATTGGAGTGAGTAGAAACTTTTCTTCGTTTTTTTCTTACGTCATTGAGATTTTACTAGTGGCGAAACAGTTGCAGAATACATGTAGAATGTGGAATTCGAAATAATTGTATAATTTCTTCTTGGTAGGTAGTTATTTTTTTTTTTTGCCGTAATCCAACAAGCTAGCATAACAAAAATTGGCGTGGGTAGAAGCTTGCAGGTAGGCTTTTTTAAAAAAAAATTTTTAAAATCTTCAATAGACGAAAACGAACTCATGGGTTGGAACTAGCTACTGACTATAAGTCGAAATGAGCGTTGGAATTGTAACTGATTTATTTCATTTCGTAAATTAAATTTTATTGCTTTTACCTTTTTACTAGATTAATTTTCAACATTGATAAAAAGTGTAGCATAGTTTTGGGCTGAAGGTTAATTTTGTTTGTTCCGTAGCACCCAATTTTTCTCAAAAACCTAACATGTTAGGAACTTTTTGATATTGGTCATGAAAAGTATAACATTAAAAACTAATATCGTTTTTACTTTTTAAGTGCAATTTTGTTCGTCTGTTTTTAATTTTAAGTTTGTTTGTAATATTTAATTTTTTTTGTTGGATTTGACCTCAAATAAAAAGATGGACAAAGTTTGAGGCAAATCTAAAATCGTTACGCTGAAATTTGAAATTTCTTGGTATGTTCAATTTGGAATGGGTGTACTAACAAAATTACTACCTTAGAAAATCGAGTAAGAAATTTTGCGCCACCTTGTACAATAAATTGCAGTATAAATTTCTCAACAATGCATAAATCAGATCCACTCCAAAATTACAAGCAAAATTCTTAAAATGTCATTATTTAAAATTATGCTAAAACTAAAAAAAAAAAAATTAAATTTGAAAAGTAGCAAAAAATATTTGTTGTTGTAAAGTCTAAAATAATAACAATATTCAACAAGTTCCTTAGAGTATATCTACGGGGTCAATCGGTGTTTTCTAATACGTATATCTCAAATTATAGCTCAAGCTAAATACTGTAAAAAAATTCAGCGGCCTTCGTTTTAGTTGAAGAAAAATAAAGCCCTGTTAGGCAAAAATATACCAAAAAATTAAGAAACTGTGGTATGATCGATATCTCTATGTGATGTGGGCATGGTCATAGTGAATTTTTTATGGCAGGGGAGTTAAATATATTCCCAAAAGGAAAATAAATTTGTCATTTAATATTATCGTTAAGTGAATATGATTTTAGTCGTTTCTTCTTCTAATTTTAAGAACCTGACCTTGTACTGATGGCATAATAATAATTCATACCAAAATGTTTGACTCTACGACGACTCCTTTCATATATGTCTTAATTTCATATGTAGTTCTATCACTGTGCGTCCCCTTTTAACTAAATATTTATTTCCAAAAACTTTCACATAAGGACAAATGTAAGTATTTCTTTCCAATATATAAGTATGTATTTCTTTTATATATGTAAATACAAAATTTCTTTATAAACAATTTTGGTATTTATTTCTATCAGTTTATGGTAAATTAAAGTTTGTCAATGAAATTTAAAATACATTTAACTTGTAAAACAAAAGAATATATATAATAAATAAATCTATATTTGTATATAAACGTACCTATGTATGATAATAAAGTTTAATAATTCACCCAGCGGTTGAGCATGTGCTTTTACACAAAAAAAAATTTCATTTTATGGCATTGCATATAAGATATAGCTTTTAAAACGGCGCGACTTAACGCTAATTGTGTCCCATTGCAGGTTTGCTGAGGATTAATCATCACACATTTTTAGTTATAAATTTAAATAAAAAAAATTGTAATATACCACTTTTTTAAAAGGGGCCAAAAAGTATAAAATTAATTTCTCCTAGCCCATAGAGATTTATAATCCCATACAGATTGTCCTAAACATTTGTGATTGTGAATTTTAGTAGATATGAAAATACTTGCATGATTTAAAACGAAAAGCGTGGGACGCGTATAGATTGAGATAAAATTGCTAGCGACTTAGGTGAACTATTCATCCATCAATTTTCTATTGCATGCGATCCATGGAATATCAGGGAATACATTCTCGTTTTCATTCAATATGATTGAGTTTAAAATTGTATAATTTTCCCGTTGGGAAAATGTGTGTCTGTAACATTTGGGGAAAATTGACAATTAAAAATCATTTTTTTTTTTTTTTAATACTTACATATAAAGGAACGAAAATGCAAACAATGGTATATGCTATCAATTGCACTAACAACAAATGCAATTAAGAGAACACACAGATACATCCACAAAACTTATCATGTATTTTACCACAAATGACTCTCTCATAGAATGGAAGTGCCCCCATATTGGGCGCTATTCTTATATTTATGCAAGTTTGCGCCTACATAAATACCTATTAGAAAAATAACAAAGTGCATGTATTACATACAAACAAACGAATTTATTTATTTACTTAGGTTGGCAGTTACTTACATCAACAAATATGTATCTATGAATATACATAGTAAACACGTACGTACAATAAAAATATGTACAATTAAAACTAATAAATTGAATTCGTTTGAACATACGAATATAACCAATAAACATTCAAACTTGATTTTATATTGCTAACATTTGATATTGGTTGTATTTATCAAAGTATTAATTGGTATTAATTGTAATACACTTGTTCTGTTTTTACGCGAATTTGATTTTAAGGGGATTGTCGAAAACTATTTAAGGTTGTCTTATGTGATGGATCAAAAATATCGAAACTTTTTTTTACTCTAGAATATGTGTGTAAACGGATTTTTTGAAATTCACAGACGATCGAAAGTTACAAATGTATAACTTGGATACTTGAACTTTCAAATGCATTTTCCGCAAACTGCATTTTCCCAAACGGCTGCCACAATATCTACAAAACTAATGAACCGATTGCGCTTAAATTTTCATGGAATCTTCAGTACAGTTCTACAGTTTTAAAATATGAAAGGTGTTTGGCAGCACCTTCTATAGTCAGAGCTGGCTACTTTAGGAATTGAATTTCTCCTGGATTCCAATTCAAAAACTAATATTAACCCTTTACTGCATGGCATATCATATATGATATGCTTATTTCATTTCATGATAATTTTGTTTTGTGAAAATAATTTCTAATTCTTTCTTCTATTTTGGTTCACCTTTTTTGCACTCAACTGTCAGATATCCCATTACATTGATAGTTACGGTTGAAAATTTGCAAAACATCGCGTATACTAGTTTTCATAGCCCTGTGAACGTTTGAGTTTTTTGTGAAAATTTAATTACAAAAACATGTTAAATACATTATTTGGATTAATTTAGCTCGGCTTTATTACAATTTAATGAATAATATAACATTGCAATCTTTAGAACAATATATTGATGTAAAAACTTTATTCAAAATCGATAGAAATTTCTCGATAGCTAGCAATCAGGTAAATAATTTCCAAAATTCTTATCATTTTCGTGATCATGGCTTAAAATACATATACAAATATTTTTTTTCCTAAAAAGAAAAAATTATGCATTATAGGGTTAATTAGTTTTATTGCATTTTCACGACGGGTTTTACAAAAACGCAAATAAATATTTTTAGACTTTTTTTTTGTTATCGAGAGGTTTTTTTGGCGCTCAATAAAATTTTTTTGAGACCAATTTGACTGCAGACCAATACAATGGGCTACAGTCAAACGAAACTTCAGGTACCTAAAACCATTAATTAAAAGCTCTTTTAATATAATTTTGAAGGTCTGAACAAGCGGCGCTTATGTACTGGATTTGTTACCCTTTATTCAGAGGTGGAATATCTTGGGTCAGCAAGAGGCAGCCTACAGCCGCCCTATTTAGTACTAAAACCGAGAACATAGTCGTGCAAGAAGCCATCTGCTTGCAAGAATTTTGGTAAGACTTCGACCCATGGATATGCCAACAGCCCGTGGAATTTGTGTGCTACAACCGAAGCGAAATAGCGTTGGCAGAGACAGGCACATTCAGGGTAAGATTGAAACATATCGATGTGCGCCATCACTCCGTTTGTGATCGTTTAATGAAATTCCGTCACATCCCTACAAAAAAAGGGGATCGCTGGCAGTAACGAAAGCAGTATCCAAGAACAAAACCAGCAACGGTATCTTTACACCACCGAAACTTTCATTACGTAAAACTTCATGTTACAAAAACAAAACCCGTCCTTACAAACTTTTCCTACACTCTCAGAAAACTCCAAAAATTGAAGTTAAAATTGAAACCTGCCTCAAAATGAGCCAAATAGCATTTTCAATTAAAAGGAATGTGTACTATTTACAAATTGATAACAGGGCATCATTCACGACTTGACAAGAAGAGACTTTTTGCTTTTTTTTTTTACTAAACTGATTGCAAATTATGGTTCATTTACTGATTTCGTTTGCATTTTTTCAACTCGGTTGCTGTCTTTTTATAATGAACACTAGCTGGAATAACAAATTACGTTGATTTCTGTACCTTGATAGCAATTTGAAAACTATGGTTAATCTCAAACATAACGACGGATTTTTATAACGCTTGCCTCAGTGTTTATTGGGTATATGTATGTATGTATATGTGTGTCTGCATTGACTATACATGGAAAATAATGCCGTTTACAATAAAAATTCCATTAATTTTAAATTTGCTATCAATATTTGCTTCATTCCATGATTTTTGGCAATGTAAGCAAGATTCCTTTCAGTTAGCTTTGATTTTTTAAAGAAATGCATAAATAATTAATTCAATTCTGTGTATGTTCATAAATGTGACTGAAATACTGCATATTTTTACTTTAATAAATTTTCGTGTTTAGTCAGCATACATATCACACCCTGATTGCCACACACCCAAAATTTTTTAAGGCTTTTTAGCCAAATATTTTCCGATGCAAATAAAACTACAAAAATCTACAAACCTGACCTCCCTTTACTTTCTGTTTCATCATCAGTGAAATTACCATGCTACAAGTTATCCAAACATATTAGAGAGACATTGAAGAGTCTAGTATCGGAAGAATATAACATCAAAAATAATTGGGGTCCTCATTTAAATTTGAAGACTGGAAAAACTCGAAAATTTTCGAGTTTTTCGTGCTAGTTTACATGAAGGCACCATTCGATCAACACGAAAACTAGAGTGGCAATGCAGTATTTTGCGAACAGGGTTGTCATTTCAAAGGCAAAGAAAAAGGGCAATGGAAAAAGTGAGAATTGTATTTATTGAAAATATATATTTATATCATATATTTAATACTTTGATCTGAAATTAGAGGGAGAAAGTTTTGAGCAAGTTTGTAATGTTTACGTTTGGAAATTCATTGTATTTCCAATATAAAAACATTACATATAAGAATGGTTTGTTTATATATTTTTCAAGAATTCATGTAAAAAAATATAAACTTCTATAAACAGTTCAATATGATCATTACGAAATAAACGAACATTTGTCACACCTCCAAATATATTCTTGATATCGATAATTAGCCTCTGAATGATAATAAGATGCTGAAAAAATGCCAAGTGAATTGTAGATACGCCCTTAAAATTTTTCCTACACTACCTAACGTTCATTTTGGTCTATGATTTAATGAACATTTTAGAGTTTTTTGATAAAAAATACAAAATTTTAATGTAACAAATATTTCTAAAATATACTAAAACCAAAATGAACGTTAGTACCATTACGAAATTCCCAAACGCATTCTTGATATATATCGACAATTATAATTAGTCCAAGATAAACGATTTATAAAATAAATACGAAATATAAATAAAAGAGAAACTACAAATAGAAATAAAGTTTAAATTTTATATATGGCAACACTGAAACATTCGTGTAAACTTTCGAGGCAAAATTGCGCGTAAACTCTCTTTCATACAAAATTTGACAGTTAATTTTCGAGGCTTGCAAACTTTCGAGGTTTACGCGTTTTCAAGGCATTTTCGCCCTTAGATGAGGACACTTAATTATTTGGTACTCAAAGAATCTAGACGAATGATCAATTTTTTCTTTGCACAACCACTCAAATACAAAGTGAACACAACAAAAAACCACATACATAAAATTCTAACAATAAGCGACAGAGAATTTCAAGAAAGAAACATTGACAAAATATTAAAAATTAATAACGCAAAATTTAATACGAGAAGAAGTACTACGAATTAACCAAATTAAACCAAGACGATCACAGAGACAACAACAACAAAACAGAATTTAACAATTCTTCAGGCAAAACAAACAAAAACGTTAAAGTAACCAAAGACAACACAAAACTAGCACACAAATCCAACGTCATTTTATCAACAATATTCAGTAATCTAAAAACACCGATAGACAAACAACAACAGAGCAATGTGGTTGTATGAAACAGAGCAATGCGCCGTAGAGCATTAGAAGGACGACTATTTATATCATTTCAAAATAGCGGACTCCTTCTACTCTCTCACCATCGACACGATTAAAATTTCCAACTAATTGCACTGGTCAACAATAACTGGCTTTTTGTCAGGTTCAAAAACCAGATTTTTATCACGCTAAGTATGTCTAACTATTATGCTGGAAGAATCAATAAAATGTCAATCATTGAGCTACATATTAAACTTTAAATTCGAATCGATATATCATGAGGGCGGGGGGTTGAAATGTTTTTCCAGATGCCGCCAATATAAGAAACACGTTTTCTTCGCACTTTTTCGTTTAGCCATAAATTCCGCTATTATTACAGCCGCACGAGGAAGGCAAAACTCTTTTGCTGATGTTTGTTTTTTGTTGGCACATTTATTATTAATGTTGTTTCCCTTTTTTCGTTGTTGTTGTTGCCATTTTCGCAGTTCAATAGCAAAGTTATTGTTAGTTGTTGTAGGTATACACACACACTCAGACCTGCACACACACATTTGTGTACTTAAGTGTATGAGCAGATACGAGCAAGGGGAAGGAGTGGTTTTATATTTAAGTATAGCTCTCCGTTACCACACTATTCCATTTCATTCGGTTCCAGCATATTATCAGAAAAGTATCTTGTCTGTTGCTTTCGATGTTCCACTATATATGCACATACAGCAGTGCATTGATGTATTCGCTTCCATGTATGGCGCCATCTATTCACATACATGGACACATACATTCATCCCTCCTATTCAATTTATAATTTAATTTAACATCCATTATAATAATTCAAAAATGCTCCAATGCTTTATGCCTTTTACATTTCATTTCATTTTATTTTATTTTTCACATCCAACATCAGTCGAGATGAGTATCGCTTAGATTCATGTACGTCGTACATCCGGAAACTTAGCATCCGAGAGCGTTGTGTATTGTTTGTTCGGCCGATCAGCCGGCTGGCCGTTGTTCATTCATCGTATCGATAAATAACCAACAACATGACACATTGAATATTTCTGTAATACACACAAACACACATACACAGAAGCAGAGAGAGAGGGACATAAATTTATCCCTTGTCATATTTTTTAATATGGTGCAGCCGCCACTTCCGCTTAAAGCTGATTTGATTTTGTTGTTGTTTTTACGTATTTGGTTACGTTCTTTATTGGTTTTATATTAGCTCGTATTTTGTTTGCGCCAAAGTTAGAATGGACAGGTTGTGTAAATTTGTGACAAGTTGCCAAATGGGCTTTAAATTTCCAGTTTCAGATTTTGTCATACATATCGACGAAATGTTTAGAGGCATGGTGCTGCACAGGCGTACTCTGAAGTGCGATGCGGTGTGGGAGTGTGTAAGTGTGATGTTTTCACAGGAAATTTATGATGTAATTGAAACCGGAAACAATATCGTTTTGTGGTGAATTTTAATAAATCTTTTGAATTGGATTACCTTATCGAAAAATTTAGAGCACGAAATGTGAATATCAGTTTCATTCATAACCAAAAAAAAAAACAAATCCCGAAAATTAACACAATAGATGCGCATCAGAGATATTAAAATTTTGGATGAGAGGTGCGAAAAGATAAATAAATATTTTTCCACATTCATTTTTTTATTTGAACACATAGTAAGAGTTAATTTGAAATTGATATTATAATGAAATTTTAAATTGATTGTGATTTGATGTGGTGGGAAAGGAAATCCGAAATATATGTGCAAGTAGATGCTTCCATGCGAAAAATTTCGGAGTTCACTCGGAACGTTGTATAATTTAAATTTTTAAATTCTATAATCTCTCAACAATAACTTTGAAGAGTTGTTAAACACAAAATGGCGGGACTCGCGCAGTTCTGTAGTATGGGGAAAAACTGTTATTAAAAAATATGTATACACATTCATTTAGGTGTAAAACTTTGTCTACTATATATGGGTCATTCTATATTGCCTACAGTAAACAGTGTTAATTATTCGATATAGAAGAAATTACCTGTTAATAAAGTTTTAATTTTTTCTTAATTTTTCGCCGAAATAAGAATTAACCTTTTTTCATCGTTTTCAATTAAAAACTTGAATTTTTGAAAAATGGAAATATTTGTTTTTGTTATTTCTGTTAAGAAAGAAACTTAAAATCATCTTGCTTTATTACACTGTGCAACAAATTTCAACTTTGCTTGTGCGAATAAGATGTCCTCGAATGAATTTGTTGTGCTAAACACGAATCTGGGATCAAAAACTTCACATCGCGTCGCATTTTCGAAAAAATGAATTGAAACCGCCAAAAAAATGTTTTTGACCATTTTTGAAAAATTGTAGAGGTTATTTTTTGTTTTTGATATACGGGATGTACAAGGAAAATCCCAGGTGGCACGAGATTTTGAGCGGGAAAAAATTTTTTTCGTTCCGCAGGCGTTTTTTTTTTCATATTCATTAAACATTTTCATCCGGACTTCTGTCTTCGGACTACCTAAACCGCTGCATCGATCGCTTTCAAAACTTCACACATGTTCATTGGGTAATTGGACAGATCATAGAGGTTAGAGGGCGTGGCACCTTCCAAACAAACGAACTGCTTAGAACTGAATATCTGGGAAACATAATTTTGTGTCTAAGAGCGGTATATTTGTACCGACATATCTAAGAAACCAAAGCAAAGATGGCAGTGGAATTTTGTGTCTGAGAGAAAGATATTAGTAGGACTTGGGTCGATTTTGGACATGGGTAATGAGAAGCTAGTCTGCAATAAAAATTTGAATGCAACATGATTGTTTTTTTGTTTATGCTTTGTACTTTTCTGGAATCTTAATATTATCTCAGCCAAATCTCGTGAAATGAAAAACTTTGGGCAAGTTGACATTGCTCTTCCCATACAAATCTAATGCCTTTTTAGATATACCTTCGATGCAAGGAACAGCCGAAATTCTTTGAACGGGAAATGGGAGATAAAATTTTTCAAAATTTTGAATCGATTTAATCTTTTGAGACGTATTTTTGTTGTGCTCAAAAATTCAGGTGGCAAAAATTTCTCTTCTGTAGATATATCAGGCTATTGTTGGAATTTAATACAAGGAACATGCAATATTATGAATAAATATTTTAAAATTAAAAAATTAATCTTTCTCTTGTTACAAATTGTGTAGGTACTTGTCTTGTCATATATTCTGTTATAAAATTTCCAGAACCTGCTATATTAAAAATTTTAAAGGAAGAGTACCGTTAGGTTCTTTTCAGTATGGGTGCATCATAGAGCATCAAAAAAAATCAGCTTGAACTAGAAATGGTAAGTTTGATTTAAGAGGGATTTCAATGGAATCGGTGGAACTGCCGGTGAAATGGCATATAACTTAGAGTTTCTATTGGTCAAGACGCAGTTCAACACGTTGTGGCTAGTGCTGTATAGTCTGCACACGACTAAAATGGACTAGTAGAAGTAGAAATTGTTCATTGTTCAAGTGTCAATGTTCAACTCTTTGATGATGAGAATTATAAAATTTCTATCAAAACGCTTGACATCGTAGATAGATGCAGAGAATCGACATGGATCAATGTATGTAAACAATCCGGTGAAAACAACAACAATTTTGAGCATCTCTGTTGGCGATGCTGCTAACATGACCTGCTCTGTAAAAACGTTCACTGACTCTATTTCGACACCTAATGAAGAAAATAATAATAATAATATGGATGATGTGGAAGAAAAATTTGCCACCGTTACTGATTAAAACCATATGAGTGATCGATGATCCTCATCTCATAATTGCGATATAGTTGTTTGAAGCAGACTCACGAGTTCAGCTGATGCGATGCGTGATTCATTCTCTTTAATTGGCAATATGGAAAGAATTAGTTTTGACTAATTTACAGCAATCCCTTAAATAAGCTTTAATTTCGGTAATATTGTGTTTTATAGAAATAATTGTAATAGGAACACACGTTTAAGCAATGTAATTGTTGCTTGATATCATACTTAAAAATATTCTATGAACTGTAAACAAAACATGACCCACAACCGGGAATCCTGCCTTACTCATGTTTTGAAAGGAGTCCTATAACGATATAATAAAACTGTAAAACTGCTTCAATTTTAAAAACTAAATTTTAATTTTGGCAAACACCTTCAAAGATTTCTACCATGTATTTATAGTTTTCTTGCAAAATTTCGTTCGTCATCTTAGTTATCTTACGGCACATGCTCATTTTTATTTATTCATAACTTCATAACGCATTATAAATTCTTATGTGTTGCATGTATTAAAAACCAAATGGTAAATAATTAAATTTAATATTCAGTCGATTTCTTATTATTCACGTATTTGTACAGATATGTATGTATACCAGAAATAACTTTCCAAAAGGTTAAATTCCAAAAGAATGAATTTATACATTCAGTTGCCAAAATTGGTAGCAATTTCTCCTTTAATGCATGCTCAAATCCTGCCAACGACAAAGAAATCACATTCGAATTCGATATTGTAATAACGCTAATCAGCATTATTAGATGAGAAAATCGAACGCTTAAGCAGATACCTTTATACAAACTGCACATACTCGTTTACCACCCAGCATTAAATGTATACTTGCCTATCTATCTACCTTGTATATGACATACTTCTATAACTTTATCAATATTCTAATGAATTAAAAATGTATGTATCAAATCGAAAACCGAAAACGGGCTGAAACAATTCCTCGCGAACTTTTATTAAGAATGGGATTACAGTATTCTGGTGAACCAAATAAATTTCACGATAAGGTTTGGTTCAGCTGTACACTCTGAATCACTTTTTGGATCAAAAAACCGGTTCTTTCACACCTTCGAACTACTGGTTCGATTCAAAACCGGTTTGCATCAAACACTCTGTGTGCTGAATTTAGTAATTACTAAAGCGAATTTCGTTAAATCTCGTTGAAATAGGGTAAAAAATAAGTGTTGTAAATATTGTCAATATCGATCAATATCAAAATGTATACTGAAGGATTTTTGAATTGAGCTATTTTTGAACAGAACCAGCGGTTTGAAGATGCGGAAGAATCAATTTTTGAACCGAACCAATGGTTCAGAGAGACCGTGAAGCACTGAACCAAATCAAACTACAAAGTCAAATGTTTCTTAACACAAAAATAAAAACAACATTTTCAACCTATTTTCTTCACTTACAAACCACTGTACGTCGCCATTCTGACCTAAAGAAATAAAATAGATTCTATTCGCCTCGGTTTCTTCCAAAAAGTCATCGTCGTCCAAATTGTGTTCAAACGCTAAGATGACGATGGATGTATTCAATAAAAAAATTAGTATGATTTCAAATCTTGACATTTTTAGTGGGCCAGATAAAGTATCATTTTATTCGAAAGTTCGCAAAGCTTTATTATTTTTACAGAAACCTTTCTGGCTAGATATAAATTTCTTTGAGTCGCTGATTTACGATTGCTTATATTTATCCGATTGTTGATTTTCCACTTCTATGATGGGCACATTTTTAATTTGCCTACTGGGTTCAAATATCCCCAGTTTAATATAATCTATACACACGCTAATATGAATGCTTTTTTATCTATCAAATACACAGCAATGCAAAGCATTTAAATGCTAAAACGAAATGATTTAAAATTATTGAATTCACATTCCAGAGCACACAATGCGATATTATGTTAAATTTGCACACATACGTGTGTAGATGTATGCATGTATGTGTATGTAAATGAGTGTGTGTGTGTTGAGAGTGTATATGAATAATTCGAAATGAATAAAACGAAAATTGCAGCACTTAAGCTATTCATAATTTGAACATTAGATAAATACATACATATACCCATTATGAGTATACAGAAGCGATAATAAAAGTATCACATAACCCAAGTAAAAATATATATGTACACACATATGCATACCTATCTACATATATTTATACATACATGCATAAATAGGTATATATCGTCGATAGGCTTCGCAAGGCAATCAGGCAGAGAAATGCTAAAAATCACTGATATAAACAGCAGCAACAACACAAAACAACAACTACATATAACGAATCAATGAATGAATGAATGACATTGCATGAAATGAAATTGAATTGGTAATGTCCCCTTCTCTCTTGAGCCCCTCCTCTCCCGCTAATGCCATGAAGCTCATCATCATGCAGTAGGCAGGCGGACCTTGTTGAATGTGCCGAGCAAAAGAATCGAAATGAAAATTGTATCTAAAAAGGGAAAAATATGAATCGGAAATGATGCTGCACTTACTTATGACAGAGAGATGCTTGTCGGCGGCAGCCAGCAACAAAATGATCAGTTAGTTTTATCGTTAGCATCATCAATGGCAGCCATGGCGGAGGCGGATTGCAGGATGAGGCAGGGGTATGGGTAAGGGATGTAACAACATAACGGCCATAATGATGAGAATCATTGCAACATTTTCAACCAGATGAAAGCATTCCAAAAGTATTGAAAATCAATGTTTTTTGCTTATGCCTTCCAACACCAAACGCTGTGATGATTTTGGACTCCGTTGCTGTGATTGTAGCAGTATGAAGTTGTGATAATATCGGTATGAATTTTTCATTTTTTCGTTGTTGCTGCTGATTTCACTCATGCATACATAAACATGCAAGTAATTGGCAAATAGCTAAAGATATAAGTTAAAAAAAATAAAGTAGAAAAAACCAGAAGCAGCTAAAAGTTTCTTTCGAAGATATTCTGGCAATTGTATTTGAAGCAGGAAATCTACAAAATGAGCCAACAACGTACGTGCAAGAGTGGAAATTTCAATGAAATTATTATCATTGCTATATATTGATTTGATATTGACTATTATTCTTCTTCTCTTCCTCTTCATACTTTCTGAATGCTTCACATTCTGAAGCAGGTACTTCATCTGCAATCAGCTATGGATGTGTATGTATGTAGTAGTTAGCTACCTTTACACACTTAAGTAGCTTATTTTAAAAATGGCACATAAATAGATATGAACCCAACCAACATACTTATTCTGCTTATGCTCTCCAAACATTTTTGTTTAAACATCAAGGATAATACCTCTGCTACTTTATTTTATTCTGATGTATATATATATATATATATATATATATATTAATGCCTATACAGTGACTCACAAAACTGATTACGCAAAACAACTTTTGGTGGCGTCAAATCAAAAAGTAACCCCGTAATTAAATGCCTACTTATCCAGATAAACAGAAGTAAAAATAAATTATTGAAATCAGATAAAAATTGCAAAGCTTTGTTATTGCCCTTAATGTAAATTTTGAAAGCGGTTAATGCTCATTGGTGCCGCAAGAGGTTCAAAATTCGATCATAATTTTTAATTTTCTTACAATTTTTACTGAATTTCTATGCTACAAGCTTTGAACATCTAGCGACATTAACAAAAAAAATTTTCGATTACATTATGTTTGTATTTGTTAGGAGCCAAAACAGAACTGTGAAATTTGATTTGGAGCTACTAAGTATATACACTCAAAAGAAAAAACTAGGTAAGTAATATCCTACTAAAAAAACACATTTAAAAAAAGGTATTGGAAAATATCTGAGTAGCATAAATCAGCCAAAATTCTTTACCCTCCCGGGTGCATCTTCTTAGGAATCCCACTGGTTGACACTGGCAAAGTAAGGATACAAAAAGGTTTCTTAAGCGCTAAAAGTAGTCGCACAATAGAGGTAGTAGACATGATAGATACATACCTTTCCACGCAACTTACAGCAATCCTAGTCCAAGAAACAAGTCTCTGATCCAATATCTGAGGGACCTTTCGAGAAAAATTGGAGAATTAAGAAAAAGTCAATATTGAGTCGGTTGTGAAACAACGAAACCAATATTTGTATTTGTACCACATTCTTCAATCAAAAATTTGTTTACTGAGCCTAAAACGAATTGATGCTGGCTGGTTCAATATTTGATCTCTGTTATTAAATGTTTTCAACATGAAAAAACAAAGGGTGATTCTCTAATAGCGTTTTCTTTTCTCGATAAAATGTTGCATTTTTTCTGCACCGTGCGAGGGCTGTCGAATTTCGTGTTCTTTTCAGAAAAAGAGGCAGCTCTTTCCGAGAGTATTGTGTTCTTTTCTAAAAAATTTTGTCTTCTGAGCGAGGAAAAATGTAACAGTTTTGCACTCAATTAAATGACGGGGTGAGAATGTTGCCCTGCAAATTAGCTGATTCTGACAGGGTAGCATTTTTATGTTCTTTTCTTGCACTAAAAAGGCAACATTTTGGCAGTGTTGTGGGCAACATTAAAAACTTGTTGCCATTGCACGAGGTAAAAAAAAAATGCAACATTTTGTCAAGAAAAGAAAACGCTATAAGTCTAATATAATTGCACGATAGCACGAAATGCAAAAATATTATACTAAATTATACTACGATTCGAGAGCGCACATTAACGTAGAACTGTAGTATATAAGAAATGAAAAAAAATGTAAGCACAGAGAGTGAGAGAGAGGCACAGAGTTGCATTTAATATACTACACTACATTGCATTGAACATATACATGGGTATCGCTGTAGGAAAAATTTTTAAGTGTTGCAAAATGGATGACGTGTATTTTGTTTTTGTTTCGTTGTATGGATTGCAAAGTTTTACAGTTTGTGCTATCGTGCTACCGTGCACGATTGTTCTTTCAAGTGCACTATCAGAGCTGGGTAAATTCAATTAAATTACAATACCAATTCCAATTCCAGGGAATTTGTAATTGGTTTTTTTTTTGTTTTCAATTCCTTGTAATGGAATTGGAACTTTTATCAATTGTAATCGGTAATTAAAATGTTTAAATTCCTAGGTAATGGAATTGAAAAAAATTTCGATTCCATTACAGGGAATTGTATTTTGTAATTAAAAATACATCAATTCCTGAAAGGAATTGAAAATGTAATTGGATTGTAATTGAATAGAAAGGAATTTCGGAATTAAATTCCAATTTAATTCCTCGAAAGTAATTGATTCCCTTTTAGTTCAATTCCAAAAAAGTAAAAAAAAAAAAAAAAATTTTGTAAAACAAATAAATTCAGACCCTGAGGCATAGCTTGTTGTATTTCCTGCTTTATTTTAATTTTGTTTAAGATTAACCTCTACCGCCTGGGAACCTTAATTGCAATATTGTTTATCAAATTCGAAAATACATAATTTAAACTTTAAAATCAGTGAGAGCACTTTCAAAAATTTCAACACTCAAGCAGAAATTTAGGAAAATTTAACTTTTGTAGACCGAAAAACGAAAAAAAAATACAACGCTTGTTTTTACTTTGTGCAAATTTGATATTTATTAAAATTTAAGCTATAAACTATACACGAACTGAGTTCTGGCTACTTCTCTGTAGTAGGTATGAATATTGGAATGAGTTTAGTGAGATGAAGTGGCCTTCCTCTTTCTCTGTCTCTCTCTCTCTCTATCTCTCTGTCACTCTATTATAATTCCACTTTAGTCGTTATAAAAATCGCATTTATGGGTTTTCTTCTTTTTTGTTGGCTGCTCTTATTTTGTTTGTTTTAATATGATGAGCCTGTTTGTGATGTTGTTTTTGTAGTTGCTATGTTGTGATATCACATCATATACACAAATACATACTTTCAAGCAGAATAAAACGTTAGCATGATTATATTGTTATTTTCATTTTCACTGAAATTTTTGCTTACCTTTTACCTTAACTTCCCAGCAAAACAAATTGCGAACACTGAAATATGAATGTAAAAAGAATCATAATTCTGAATGTTTTCTGAGGTTTTCCAATTAATGCTCATATTCTTATATAAATTTGTTTTTTTTGTTTTTGTGTTAAATATTAAAAACAAAAGTTTTATTGCAGCACTTGTTATTTCTTCATGCGGATATGCTCTAAGTTAGTTTTTCATTTGTCAACGTCATTCTAATCATTCGATAGAATCACAAGATAAACGCGTGAAATCTTTTTCAAGGGGGCACCGTGTCCCGCAGCCTAAGTGGATGGCGTGCTATTACGCGCTCAAGGCCGAAGCGACTATAAACAATTATTTATATCTTGAAAACTTCTAAACGGTTCACTCTGAAATGTTCAACTTATCGCTAACCTTTCCTGGAAATTTCGTTACTTTTTATAAAATCGCTTACGAACTACACGGTTACAAAAAAATTTGATTTTTACACTTCAAATGTTTAAATATTCGTAACTCGAAAATTTTACATGTCATGTTCAAATAAAAAAATACGGGTCGATTTATTTTGCATCCCATACATGAAAAAAAATGTTTGGGGCGATTTAAATTTTGAATTGTAAATATGATATGGAATGACACAAATACAATATTATGTGACGGATCAAAACGCAACATTTCCAGCATTGTCATTTAAAAAACTAGAAAAGTAATTGCATTTATTTCTAGGAAACTACTTTACAACAACAACAACTGTTTAAAACAAAATACATATCCTACTGCCATTAATTAATTTATTCATTTATCCAAAAAACTGTTTTAGTGAAATTTAAAAAAAAAAAAGTCAACCAAATCGGACTCCTTTTTGACTCATATTTTTTAGACTCATTAAGAGGGTCCACCGGAGGAGAAAGAAAAAGTCTTTTAAAAGCTCAAATATGACTTTTTCCGATCCCTTTGGTTTGCTGGGTCGACTCTACTCAACTTCACCACTTCTCCTATACATATCTACATATAAATACATATACACAATATATAGAAAGCTATAAAGTGCGGCGGTTGTTTTTTTTCTAGCATTCAATGAAATTATTACTCTTTATCAATGTGTTGGTGACACACATTTGTACGTATTTTATTGCACACTTGCGTTTGTGTTGCTGCTGCTGCTGTCAATGATGCTCTTGCTGTTGCTGTTTGTATAACGCTGTGGTGCAAATTAAATTATTATCTATGGGATTTGACGTGTAATAAAATTTGCATCTATGTGATGTATTTATGTGTTATTTGCGTTAAAGATAACCGTTCTCGCTTTTTTTTATTTGTTGTTGTATGTGTTCTATTGAAATATATGTATTTGTACTTTATTTTTTGTGATTTAAAAATTTAATAGCTCTCAAATAAGTGTGTCGTTAAATTTTATTATGCCGAGTATTTGCGATTAAAGATTTAAGTTGGATTCATTTTGGTGCTGCTGGTACCTACATTTAAGATACTTTCCATTGTTTGTCACTGATTCGCTAGTGCATCTCATAGACAAATGATTAGTAACTTAAACAAATTTTAGAGTAAATGAAATCTGAAATTTTAATTGAAAATTATTAGATAAGTAATGCATAATTTTTTAACCACAAAAAAGTTAAGGATTTGAAAATATTAAAAATTGTTCGGAAATTTAAAGAACTTTTCCCATTTAACAAAGTTTTGGAACCGATATAGATTCTTTCTCATAAGGTATAAAAAAACTTCAATAATAGAAATTTCCTACTTTATGATCGTTGTTTGCCCCCCTCCAAAAAGCTTCTCTTTTTGTCATTTGGTAAATCTAATTGCATTCGCTTTCCTTTGTACCTCCTTTTTCCAACAAAGATTAGGATCCGTATTTCGAATAGAATACCTTCCTATACGTTGCATTGGTATCCGCTTCACTCAGTCTCCTTTCACATTGGCGAGAGGAGGAGCTGTAAAGGGCAGAGTACAGGCTTACTTGTACCAGAAATTCTTTTACATTGATTTTGTGCTTTTCACATTTTTGACATTTCATTCCATCTAATTTTTCTCTTTTCGACGTCATTTTGAAGTTTGCGCTTGGTGTTAAAATAACCAAATTGTGCTTTTTGTGACTAGTTCTTAACAGATTGGCGATTTTTTTATCACAGAAAATGTCTCTTGAAATCGAAATATTTTTTGTTTATCATTCTTGAGTTACATTACTCACCACAGAAATCCATAAACGGTATTTATTGGTAACTAAATGTGATGAAAAAACTATAACAAGTTTTTGTTTGCGGAGGTCCTGTGTGTGGAGGTCCTCCCTTCCCTTTATTTACTAAAATCAGCCCCTCCCCCAAACTACCACTATCTTATTAATAAGTATATATGAAAGTTTCTTGCAAGCATTAACTATTTTGGAATCTTGTGTGGAAAGTTATGTTGAATTAAGTCGGAAATTGTGAAACAAAACACAGTCGACAGTTGCGTGAAATCAATAACCCTCCTGCAACACTGCAAACATATGTACATAGGTACTGCATATATGAATATCTATCCGTATGCTTTTATGTATAGCTAGTCATTGTAGTTCAGCCCATATTTACGAGCATTACGTCTATTCCACGTTTTTCATTACATATTTTATTTGTTGGTGCCGCATACTCTTGCAATTTTTTGCAGGACACACACAAAGGTTTTAAATAAACCACAAAAGGATATACTTTTATTGCTTTCGCTCGCCAAAAGGGACAACACTGTCCATCCCAAGAGGAAACTGAACGAAGCAAAATAAAACAACAGCAAGCAAAAAAAAGCAAGAAAAAACAAAAAGAAAAGACAAAAACAACAAAAAGGACAAACTAAAATATGCCTAGAACGTGCGCTTTGATATTGTGTCAACGCTTTGTGAAAATGGAAAAAAAAACTCCAAAAGTAAATGTAAAAAAAATAAACAAAATATTTTCACAAAGCAAAAATTCTTCTTTGAAAGCAAAAATAAAAAACATAAATTTTTTGGCGTATGTTTGTAAAATTCTAAAAAATTTAGAAACGACGAAAGAGTTTTCGTTTTTATATAGAAGCGAAAATGGAACAGCCCGGAGTGGAGTGGAGAGGAGTGATGTGGCGTGGAGTTGCATGTGCGTACAATTTCCAGCAAATACAAATAAAAAATAAAGATCTTTTTATTTCCGGTACGTGTGTGACGATTTTAATTTTTTATTTTTTTATTTTTTATTTATTCTTTTTTTATGAGATTTGTGGCTGGAAATGGTCCAAAATATCAAACGTCAGCAACCACTTTCACAAACATTTCTTCTTTTTTTTTTATTGAGTATACTGATATCCTCGTACTTTATTTTTATACCTACTATTATATTGTATTTAATATGATTTTAATATGTATTATTTTAGTTATTTTTTGTGAACCTCTAAACATTTGCCAGTATCCTCTAAAGCGATTTTTCAAAGAGGAATAAATGTTGTGAACTGAGGATTGTTAAGGAAAAAAATAATGATGCTAAAAAGAAAATGTGACTAAGTTTTTTAGAATAAAGTTTCATTTGTTAAGCTTATGAATTTTAGTTTAAAAAAAAACCAATCTAGGTGGTCAACTCGCTGGTTCGAAACGTGAGATAAATTACTCACCGAACTCATCTCTCAATAGGCACGTTTTTCCGACGCTGTGAAACGTCGCTCAGCTTCAGTTCTTGAACCAAATCTTCCTCGTTAACACTGGCCGCTACGGCAGCAACATTTTTCTCTGTACGCAATCTAAGCACATGGGCAGGTGGACTGATATGCAATAGTGTAAAATTGGTACGAAGTTCTGTTACTATGGCTTAAATTTCCTACTCAGGTCGATTTAGACGATTATGAAATTACACGTAAACGCTGATTGAAGCAAAAATTTTATCGTCTATGGCCCTGGCAACACTGGCTAACACTCCACCCTTCAATTTAGGTAGGACTGTTATGAAAAAGCTCTTCAGAAATCCCAAAAATCTCTATCGCGCTGCCAATATCTGAAACTAATGATCTCGCGAGTGCAGCACACTTGTGCTACCCTAAGCACATTGATTTGCATAAGCTATACATTGAGAAGTTATTATTACCGATTACAGTATTTACAATTAAAATGGCTATACCTAAATTTGAGGGGTCTCAATAAATTTCATTTATCAAAAAAAATATAATATTTAATTGAACTTTCCCCAGTTCACTTCATAAATAATTTCAATGTTGCGTGAATGTGGATGCTTAGTTAATGGTTTAGGTGAGTCAATGGGCAATGCGCAGAGTTTTAGCTTTTTAGGAATTGTCTTTACTGAGTGCACGTTGGGGGAATGGGAAGATCCCGTCGATGAACCTAGCAAACAAACAACAAAAATGGGCATAATTTTGGGCATAAATCTGTCGCAATAAGGAATAACAGCTAAACTCAAAAGTCGACTAAAAACCTGTTGCGTATTTTTCATTATAAAACTCAAAATATTGAAAGTTTTTACATAATTATTGGAGTTTAAGTAATAAAAATCTATGGAGACTGCTAAATTGCAAAAATTTTTGTAAAACTTTCAACATTTTGGGATTTATAATAAAAAATACGCAGCTGGTTTTAAGCCGACTTTTGAGTTTAGCTGTTATTCCTTATTGCCACAGAAATAGTTTGGCAAATGCTTGATTTAATCAAAATTTAAACAAAATGAAACTGTCTCTATTTCCAATAGATTTCTTTCTGAAATATATCAAAAAAAATTACGGAAAACTCCTCCAACTATAAGATTCTTCAGAAGAACAATAAAAAGCACCCAGGTGTATCTGATCTATTCTCCTTATAAAACTGTCATAATAGATATACAGAAATAAGCATTTTGAACTCAAAAATCGCTAGTGATATTTTCATAAAAGCACCGATTATTTCCAAAGCAATAATTTTACATATTCGTGGTTCTGGTAGTGACGATGGTGTATATATAGTTCAAAAAAGGAAGAAATGGTTGGAAAAACTGTCGTACGTGATTCAGTTATAAAATGCGGTTTTCAAATCGTTGAAAAATTGATGTATTCAATTTTATTTCCTTTTGTTAATCATACAGCAGGAATAGGTCACATGTGTATGTGTGTGTGTGTGAGAATTCAGCAAATAATTCTGCGCCCTGAAAGTAACCCGTGCTTAAAATAAATTCGTTTTCCATTTGTGATAAAAATATATACTGCAAAAAGAGTAGCAGGAGGCTGTCAAAGTACTAAGTAGAGTAGCAGCAGTTAAATGAATTTTTATAGACCTTGCAGGGAAAGGCATTGTAGCCTTTTTCTTGGAGGAAGGAAGAAAAATAAATAAATAAAAAATTCACTTACATATCCATCTGCAATTCATAAATGTACATACCTACGTGTAACAATAGTCTTTCATTATTTTATTTTTTTTTCACGGTGCTTTTCAATAATTTTACGCCACTTGCTCGAACACAAAAGCATCGCTCTCATAATTACCACTCACTTAAGGCATTTAACATGAATACGACAATCTACAAAAAAAAAAAAAAAAAAAAAAACCAAGAACGACGTAGGGTGGTAAATTTTTCTTTTGTTTAAATTCTTTATTTTTTTAAAATTAATTTTTCACACCATCCTTCCGTCAGACATGGCAGAGTCCTCGTAAATGTCCTTACCGCATTTGGGTATTAAAATGGAGAAAAAACGTCGACTCTTGAAGTTTTTTTTTTCGCGCGCTCGTTACCTTTGAATGCATTTCGTAGATGATACCTACCGTGTCTTTGTTGATTACGTTGTTGTTGTTGCTTTTGAGAATACTTCTCTGCACGCCCTATTGAATTGTAATCGGCGGCATGACTTAAGAAACTAATTGAGCGTTGTATGCTTTTGTGGTCTATGATTTAGTGATAATATGAATCGTTGATTCAAGAGATGACGATGGAGAAGAAAACACAGAAGTAGCAACAGCTTTTGTTTGATCATTATCAATTTATGCAGTTAATTGTTAATTGACCTCAACTATTTATACGATTGGTTTGGACGATGATGGTTTATTGATGTGTGTATTTAATGAGAACCGTGTGCAATTGATTGTTACAAGATGCGTTAATTTAGGAGGAGATGAATAGATTTGTTTTGACCAAACCTGCATTCACTTACTGTCATAAAGCTACATCCTAGGCATATCGCATACCATATAATAATTCAGAAAAAAAACTATGTAAGCGAGATTGCTGAAATTTTTCCCTTGTGGTCGGAATAAATGCGAAGTAATCTGACAAATAGAAACAAAAACAAATTCTTAAAATATACGAAGGCTGCCTTAGAGAATATTAGAGGCATTCTTATTATCGGATAGAGAACTGGGCTTTAGCGCCCTGATTTTGCTAAATATTGGGAAAGCATCAAACATTGAACATATTTTGAAATCTATATAAACGTTCTAGAGAATAATAGAAAAACTTACCAGGTCGATTTTCTTTCATTGTGGATCTCAAATATGTTTAAAAAAGTGTTCATTTATTTATTGAGTCTTTCTTTTTCAGATATAAGAAATTAACAACAATTTTAAACAGTGCAGCTTAACAAGAATAGGAGATATACCAGGGCGCTCCTGAGATTATTCTAAAAATTTTTGACTGAGTGCGTTAAAGTTTTTTAATGTCAGACAGAATCGCGGTGCCCCAGAGTTAAACACCATATGTTCAAATTGACTTTATAGTCACCTTGTATAACATAACTTTATACTCGGAGCTCAGTTTCGATTTCTTGTTTATAAACCAGTATGTATTGTAAAGTCGTTTCAAAGTATTTTGTCGACGTGAGTCTGCGATCGAGGTGGACGCCGAGATATTTAATGTCAGAGAATTATTTTCCCATTTAACAGTGGTGGAGGAGATTTGAATTCGTTTATTCTAATTTGCTGGACTCTCAAGAAGTATGGAAATAATATAGTATATCACCAAATTGCATCATAACCAAACTGAGCTTTACAATAGCACTCTACACTGACGAGTCCAAAATGGACTGCGAGACCGGTGGGGAAGTCTACTCAGAACACTTCAATATTGCCAAATCACTGCTTTGGGATGAAGTTAGTCAAGACTAAGATATAAATTATGATAAACATGAAAAATCAATTATAATCACAAACCACGCAAATCTTCGCACATTTACTTGGAACTCTTCATCTGTTGTAGGTACGTAAAAATACTTAAACTTCTTGATATAAGAATGCAAATATGTAAATTTCTAGCATCTGGCAAAAGGTGAAAACCAGATGGGGTCTTGGTACGTTTTTAGTTAGTTTTGGGTTGCTCATCATGAACAGACCATCCTTGAGTTTGAGTGAAAATACCAGATATACTTACCTGCGAAATAAAATCGCCCTAAAATAATTCTTATTTAAATATTGCATGTTTGATGTCTGAACATTTTCGACTTAAACATCAGCGACCCCTTTTTCCGCCTTTCCTATCATATTGGGTTTAATTGGTAAGAATTTTTTAGCATGATTCTACAGAATAAACGGTAGAGAAAAGTAACAAACGTTCGTGGGTCATTATATTTTTTTTTTTTACAGGTTAAATATATTTTGAGTAAAACAATCAGCTTTTCTCGCCTAGATGGGGTTTAAAGAAATATTTTAATTTAATTTTAAACGAAAATAGTCGCCGTGGCATAGTTGTTAGTATGCTAGACTACTACGCAGTGTGCCCGGGTTCGATGCTCGGCACGGTCAAAAATCAAGAATAGATAGGCTCCATCTTGCAAATGCAATTGCACAAGAAAATATCTAACAAAATTGTAACCACATGAATTGATGCGAAATGCTGGATCTGAGCTCTCCATGAGGTTTTGTCTTCTTTTTTTAAAGCATTTAAAAAAAAAAAGAAAATCTTTTCCGTTGAAATTTGATTTCGTTGTGACATGCGCTATTGACCTTAATGGATTCTTTGAGGCTCCCATCGCTATAAAAACTTAATTATGAATTTCAAACCATGTATTTATGTAAGAAAATCTATTTAAAATAATTTACTACTGCTCATAGATAAGTAAAAGAATAAAAGGATATTTTAGTACATAAGATAAAAATTTTATTTAATAAAATATTTACAATGGCATTTCTATACTTGAGTATCTTTTTGTCAGAACTCACATTTCCTTTATTATTTCATAAACATCAAAAATGTAGCATAGCTAAATAAAGAAATAGTAGAATATAACATTCAAAAATTGATGTATCCTTGATGCATTTCCGCTATATTTTTTCGTTATTTCCTTGAGTTCTTTCTTTTAGCAATGCCACTCTCATCACCCGTTCTTAAGCTTGTATGTGTTTGTGTGTCTTGTAGAGCAAACATTTATTACAATAACAACAAAAATCATAATAATTTCCATCACTCATACGACGAAATGTGCACAAAAGTCATAAATTTGCTATGTGTGGATTATGCAATTTTCATGTTAGCAAGGAAGAAAAAGAAAACAAGCAAACCAAAAAAAAAACAAAGACACGGAAAGAGGAACAAACAAAATACAAAATAAAATGATGATAACAAAGAAAAATATGACTGCAACACTGCACGCCAAAATTGCACACACTCACACATCATTCCATACATACACATTAGAAATAAACACAAGTAAAAAAAAAGGAAAAAGGTTAAATATGATAAAAGCGGAAATGAGAAATATGAGCGACAACCACGCATCACGGAAGCTACGGAAGCTCTTCAGCGTGTCAGCATTTTCAGCACAAATCAAATAACGCGCGAAACAAAGACGAATATTTGCACAAACGGAAATTTATATTTTTTTTAACTACAAACAAAAAAAAAATGTAGAAATGAAGAGAAAAAACTGAAATGATGATATGTTGGCAGTAACAATGTAACAAGGATGCAACAATATTCTCTGTCATTGTAAATACTGCAACGTATTTTGAAGCGGAACCACTACTCTGTGTCTATGCTTTTGTGATGTCATTAAGCCACAGCATCAACGTCATTTAATGTAATAATTTTTTAAGTAAGAATTATATTCTGAAGCACTTACTCCAATTTTGAGCTTAATGGATAGATACGAAAATATTTAGTTGGATATGAAATATTCGAAAACCTTATGGCAAATAACAATCTTTTTAATACGAATACATAGAAATTATTAATTTCTTTAGCCTAACCTAACTTCTAACTTTAGAGCTGAGTAAATCTAAGGACATTCACCAACACTGCATATCAGGCCTCTGTTCCCTGAACGAGTTAAGACGTGCCCCGACCAAAAACTGCCACAACTGTTGTGTCAGTCTGCTTTTTATTCCACAGAGCATGCTGGATCCCTTTCGACTTTTTGGTCACGCGACGATTTCTTATACTTTGCAACTTTGCTGTCATTTTAGTTTTAAGAAGTCCTTCTTTTCAACAATCAAGTGCTGCAAAAAATGGAACATTCCACTTAAAATATAAATAAGGGAATCTCCTTGAGACTGATGTGGGTGCTCAAAAATATTTCACGAGTGAAGTACTCCTTGTGTTATAGAACCATAGCTTCCACAACCCTGATCAAGCTAAAATCAAAAACGGATCGATTTTTCTAACCAACTACGTAAGTTAAAAACTTATCTGAAAAAAAAACAATTACAATCCAAACGATATCAGAATTTGTATATGAAAAAATCTTAAAAATATTCTCAAATAAATAAACTACTTACTTTAATTTCGTTCTTATTCTTGATTTCCAACACACTTGCATAATCGTTTGCATTTGAACTTTAAACTGAAGTAGAATATAATAAAAAGGAATCGTTTACTTTGGTAAGCATGCACAAAAAGACTTCACCAGGTGTACAGATCGACCAAACTACATCTCGTAGGTACACCTGGTCATCGCTGATAAACATTATTTGCCCAAAACCGGAAGTTTATCATAAAGAGGCATCGCATACGAATAAACGGACCAAACGAGGTGGTGGTGACTGCATACAAGAGTAGTCAGACACACACTCACATTAGTGGCATATATGTATGTATGTGTATGATGTACATGATTGCTTCGTGTACCTAAAATATACAATTATAGTATAATGCACACACACATATATTTATTTATATATGTGCATATATATTTATGTGTAAGTATGTACAATTGCTTGTGTTTGTGTCAGTTTAGTGCAGTTGAATAACTGAATTAGTTGCTTGGTTAGATGCATGCGGCTGCCCCCAAGTGATACCACTACTTCCATTACAAGAGGGCAGGGCCTCGGAGAAGGAGATTTCAGTACACAAATCCTTTTCTCAGACACTTTATAATGCATGTTTCTCTCACATTAAGCGGAAACATGCGCTAAAATTATTTATTTTAGCCATTTCATGTATGATATTGTAGTAGTAGAAGTGGGTGTAGAAGGGGCTTCAAATGCTGCCAACGCTGTTACCTACCTATTTACCCCCCATCCTCCTGTCATAAGCGCTACACTTTTTGTAGTATATCTCTCTTTATATCTATTAACATCAAAATGGACACACAGCATGATAATTCTGTGGCTGGCTGCTTTTCCGCACTGTTCCCTTGTTCCCTTTGGGGCAGACAGGTGTCGGATTTTCATTGTGCGAGTTGCAGCCGGCTCTGCCATTGCCGCTGCTGTTTGTGAGTTTTTCATCAGTCCAAATCCACATCCACTTGGGTAAGCGGTAATTGTGGGCAGTGGGTGGTGCGGGTGTAGGTGCAACCGAAGGTGAGGACGAAAGCATTCGTTGGCAATGTGGTGGATATCATGTCTGAAATATTTTATACGTTTTGGTTGTTATACTTATGCGCTTTGCCCATGGGATACTTTGACTGTTTATGCATATGTAGTACATTGCTGCTGCTGCTGCTACTGCTTGGTTTTATGGCATACATAGCTACTACATCCATATAAAATTTGTTGAGTGTATGCATAATGGCAACAGCAACACAGCATATCATCAATGAGAAAAGAATGAATTTTTTCATTGTACGAGTATGTGTGTAGTGCACTCAACTGCACTGGTATTACATAAGTGATGAATTAAAATTTTCATTTGGTGGCAGATAATGCCATTACAACAACAGCAACGGCAACAAAACCTATGCATTTTGAAGCCATACATATTTTACATGTATTTGTGAAATACTGTGCATGTACAATGGTTGAATGGTTGGTGTTGTTGTTGTTGTAAATGCTAATGTTGCTGCTGTAGATAATGAAGTGCTCTATGTGCGTACGTTTAGTGGTTATCATCATCATCAGCAGCAACATCATCAACTGTCTCGATTAAATGAAAAAATGTTCAAAAAATAAAAATCTACAATAAAACAAAACTACTTAGCATCTCAAGTGTAGAACGGAATGAACTTTTTGTTTTGTTTTTGTTCACTGTTTGTCACTCAAGTAATAAACGAGAACTTTTCACTTTTTATCCTGGATTTTCATCAACTATGAGGAGAAGTGTAAGAGAAAATGCGTAACTAAATTTGAAAAATATGCGATTTTCATTTAAAAGTTTTGCTTTTTAATGATTTATTTAATGTTGTTGTTGGTTTTTGTTGTTGCTGCAGTTGCTGATACACTTATTGGTGCTGCTGCTGTTGTTGTTCATGTTGTTTTTGCTGTTTAAAAATTTAAATCGTTGTTTACGGTATTTTCCCCCTGGAGTTTATTACTCTCGTACTTGACTCTCGTCAGCTTTATGAAAAAGTGTTTTTGCGCTTTGTTTAAGTTTTTAATTAAAAATAGTTTTGAATACCTTTGCAGTTGAACTGAACTGAGCCGAACTGAACGAAGTAATTTCATATGCAAGATTAATGGAGTTTTCATAAAAATACCTAGTGAAAAAGCTTTTAAATTGTACAAATATTTGTAGCTAATGGCAATGTTTGGTAATTTCAAGCAATTCTATATACGAAAGTTAACTAATATTTCTGTGTAACAAAAATAATGTAAATAAATTTTAATTAACAAGAAATACTGACATACAAGTCCTTTATATAACCCTTTCAAAACCCACCAAAACACTTGTGTTCTGGTAGAATCTGACAAGAGTTAAACGCTTTCGCTCTTTATTCAAGTAAATTCAGACTGATGTCTGATATTTGTATTGTTGTTATTTATAAAAAAATGCAACTCGAATAATTTCCTTATTTATAATTTTTTATTTGGGATTAAATAGGATAAATAACTATAACTACAATATAGCGTTGATACAGACATCGGAAGGGGTTTTCATCCATTTCACTAAAAGTGATAATACACTTAATATAAGTATTTATAAAAACTCTAGTGACCACTATTACTCTAAGGTTCACTTTTCTACAAGCAATGGGCAGATTATGGGCGAGACGAGAGAAAAATTCTTTAGCTTGTCCTAGGCCTCGAACTAGATTTATATCCACTCGTAAAATATCGATTTGGAAGAACCTAGTCTGCAGAAGGAATCGGGTATGATGAACCTTTCCTAGCTAGTTCATCAGTAGCTTCTTTACCTGCGATGTCACGATGGCAAAGTACTCAACCATTCGTGATATGAGTAGATGAGTAGATAAGCGGTGGAGACTATTAAAATACTTTTTCAATAGTTTCGAGGAAAAACTCCAAAGGAGGAATGTTAGAGATAAAATTGATATATAACTGCGTATGACAATTTAGGTGCATTGGTACTAGCGAAACTATATAACTACATGGTAGATTTTTAAGCGAAACGATGATCTAAAATTTGTACATTTATGCTGGGTCTAATGTGTGAAGAGCTTTTAAAACTTTCAACGCGTTTTTCGCAAAACTGTGTTTTGAAAGCCGGTGAGCAAGATTTTTCGAAAACAGCTCAACCGAACAGTCTCAACACAAATATTTTTAAGTAATTAATAAAAAATTAAGAAAAAACGATCGTCTGATCTGCTAGTTCTATGAACTTTTTGATATTCTTCTGGCATCATTGTTCATTCAAAACCTAATAATTTTAATAATTATTTAATTAGCAATGTGAACTGCCAAATTTGGAAAAAATTGTTTGCAAATTTCTTCCAAATTAAAAATATTAAAAAAAACAAAATTTTTTTTACAACCGCCGTTTTGTTAAAAATGGATATATCTTTTTGTGATACTTAAATTTCAGTCAAGATAAAAAATAAATAAATACTTTAATATTATTTCTTTATTTTACAGGGAGTTACAACAGGTTTCCCTTGCGTGGCTTTTCTGCTCTTGTATTTCTTTGTGTTTTAACGAAAATCCACGGGCGGTTTAAAACCGCAAACCCTGAAATCGCAAATAACTGAAATGAATATAAAAATTTGATATCACAGAATTATTTTTCCAACAAACGCACTTAGACCGAGCAAAGTCTGAAAGGTATTTATGGACATTTTTGACCCGGCTTTTGACAAGAAATTGACGTTATAGAAATATTTCAAATTCAGATTCGTTAATCTACTGAATGTACTGAAAGGGCATAGCCGGGTTTCCATGTCAGAAATGCCCCCAAACCGAATCAAGTTTCGCATAAACCCAGTATAATAGTTTTTCCAACGGTTTTTGTTTTATCGATTATTTATTGAAAAAGAGGGCCTAAAACCCCATTTTCAAGAGAACAGGTAAGAAAAGAAGAAAAATGAATACACAAAAAGTGTTTATCTCTTTGTGCTTAACAACTTTGCTTCAGACATCAAGTTCGTATCTGTTGAAATAGAGAAATTTCTTAATAGGCCCTGAAGACCCCAATTTTCCGACTTCAGGTCCATATTTTGGGTGAACTATAGGTGATGGGGGAAACTGAGTACGCAGTCGCAATAAGCAACCTTAAATTACTATAAAACCGTTGAAAAATCTCGCACATAAGGCAAAAGTTGAAAATTTGTTCCACTGCGTATTGAATGTGAGATACCATAGCTCAACCAGGGTGGCAAAAAAATTTTTTTTAAGTTTTCTTCAAAAAAAATGTTTGCAAAAATAAAATTTGAAACAAATTCTGCGAAAATAGCAGATAGTTGATAGTTAATAGCTTTAATTGATTTTTTTTCATGGTTTTATGGCATTTCACATGAAATGCTAATTTCGGTTTTTAATTTTTTTAGCCCCCGTCCACACCTTGCAAAAACCTGAAAAAAATTGGAGTATGAGTATTCGGAAGAGACTTATTTACATAAGAAAAATCAGAGTAGTAAACCTATTTTTAGTATAAAAAATCGCATGTAAAAAGTTTCGCAATTTTTTTCATCACGAATTTCGCGTCAGAATATGTCACCAAAACCAAAAAATCACTGTGAATTTTTTCAGATTTTTCCTATGATTACTTAAGCTGAAAAGCGCAAAAAACGAATATTTACAAAATCCGCCATTACTCATTAAAAATTGCAGATAATTCTCTGAAAATTTAGCCAAATCATTTTTAAATCAAGTGCTTCAAAAGAATCTATGCGAAACTTGATTCGGTTTGTGGGCATTTCTGACATGGAAACCCGGCTATGGCCCTTTACTATTCAGAACAGTGCAGAATTGGGGGCAATAAGTCTGTAATACTCATGCTATATGCTAGGCTTTGAAGGGGTATAGTAGATGAAAAATGTTGTTCATCAAATTTTAAAAGCACAAACTTTAGGAGGTGTTCAGGGTTAAAATTCCTACAATTTCAAAATATTTTCTTTGAATTTAGAGGTATTGCAACAAAAAACTATTTAGTTTTAAGCAGTGGGCAGGAAACCCAAGCTCCTTAGGCCTCAGTATGTTAATGTTATCAGGAAAAAAAAAGGCGACGGTTGTGAGGTTGATGTATATTTTAGGCTGAAGCAAGTTATAAAATTTTGTTGCGCACTAAAGTGGTTTTATTTTATATTTTTCCGAATACATTTTTAATTGAGAAAAATCACTTTTTGCTTGCTAGTAGAATGCTCGTTTTGTATACCATAAACCAATTGTATTTACATGTGCTATATTGTAGTAATTAACTTTGATGCCGATTTATTGCCACACGTTTAAGTTTATCAGGGCATACGTATTCAAGTTATTGCTTAAGGCAACCATATACAACTTACGGAGGCACTAACAAAAAGTTGGTTGGAAAAAATAGACTTAATTAAATTCAATTTCTAGTCTTTAGATTATCTTCTCTAAATAAAGAATTCCAATTAATTTCAGTACATTTCCTAAGTCGGCAGATTCACCTTTCATTCAACAAAATCGTGTTTTTGGGCCATCTTAATTTCGACATTACTGAATACTCCGAATTCCGTTTTATTTTTGAAAACAACCACAAATCATAAGATGACACATCGGTGAGATATGATTTTTCTACTATTTACCTGAAAACGCAATAAATTTGTTCGGTTGTTCACCAGTGTGAACTGATCTTAGGCAGTTATTCTTTTTTCTCGTTTATCAACAAATTTTTAGAAACTTGAAGTAAGTGTGGTAATCAATTTTCTGTGTACTGCTTTCATAACAATTACGATTTGACCAGTTTCCAATAAAATAGCAGCTTAGTAAAATTTGGTGAAGTAAATTGACATCATCGCTTCGTTGCCTTAATTTAACGGGTAGATTTGCACTTTTTGGACTCTATACCATGATCTGCTGTTAAGTTACTGGGTCGTACTTTTAAAAACAAACATCATCACTTGTTAGGATTTTATTAATGGTGTTAGACCCTCTGTTTTCCTATTTTGTATGGAAATATTGGGCGAAACGAGCACGTACCTCGTGAAACCAATAGAGCAAATCTCTTCGTGTATCAAAGATGAGTTTCGAAAATTCAATCTTGAATCTTCGTGCATTGTAGTCTTCACATAGGCATCATTTGTATCATCGATCGAAGATTTCAGGAGGTATTCACGAGAATTGTCCTCCATAGAAACATTTCCGGTCTGCAACTAGTTGGGAACGGTCATAAGAGACGTATTCAATCCATATGTACTCGTATTTTGGCATTTATGGAAAATTTACACCAGCTTAGTTTGACCTCGAAATCCGTAGAGAAAAACAAAATGAATTTCTTGCTGTAAAATTTGATTTGACTATAGGATTTAATCCATGAAATATTAAATAAATAGTTTCTTGATATTATTATAAATCGTCTATGAACTTTTCAAAAACTATTAAACCACTGTAGGATTATTATAGTTCTCATTTAATTTTATTTTAAATTCAGTTTTGTTTTATTTAATTTTACATTTGTTTGTTATTTAAATTTACATAGGAGTTTATTAAAACGTTTGATCTTATTTGTTTTACATTTAGGTTTAAGAATAAGTTTGGCACTATTTATTTTACATTTTAGTGAACGTTGTTTTATTTGATTTTACATTTTAATTTAATTACGTTTAGTTTCCGCACACCAAGCCATACTTGCTTCTCTGCTCGACTCACTCTCTCTACTCCTACTGTCTTCTGTATTGTCTTTTGTGCTATTTCGTCAAGGTTGCATTTTACATCCCTACAATACAAACCACCAACTTAGCCAACTTTTGTTAGTCCCCTCGTATATCTGAATACAAACATATTGAAATTATTCTGTTATTTAGTAATAAATTTAATATTAAGCATTTGCAAAACTTAAACTAAGTAATTAATTTCAACACAGCACAAAATCATGTTCAATTTGAGTATATGTGACATTAATGGAAGTCCTCGTACTCGAAAAGATGTTAAAGAAGTAGCTAGAGTAGTCAGACAAATGTTGAGATGTGCATGCATACTATAAACAACAATAACATCCATACTAAGCTTCATCGAAAAGCTCAGCTTCAATACAAATCATCTCACAAAACGATGTCCTTCATTCATGTTCATAACGTTGTTTGTTTGCGTGTATGTATGTGTGTGTTTATACAAACAATAAATTAATGCCTAACACAAGTAGTAAAATACTTAGTTTGTGGTCAGCCGAACTACGTCAGAGCGAGCGAGCGGCCGACGACGGAAAGACATGAACATGTGTATGTTGTATCAGGGATTCATTAGATTCATTGGATTCATGCTGCTTAAAGTCAAATAATAATTACACATACATACACGATGAGTTTCCAAGCAATCAGATTTCATGATGATGATTTTCATGTTCAAAGTACAGAAATCAAAATTCGTATCAGATCTAAATGTTGCTGCTGCTGCACACAAACATACACACATAAAGATATTCTAAAATCCAATTGGCAACACATATACACACACACATACGCGAAGGGAGTGGTATACACACACAAATTGGCAAAATATGCATCTTCATCGTCTTACTTTGTAATGACGCTGTAGCTGTAGCGACGTTTTATTTGAATAATTAGAAAAGGGCGCAAAATCATCTCCACATGCACTTGCCCACACACATACATACATACGTACAGTACTCAAATACTCACACAGAAAGGGAATTATGCATATGTGTTTGTAAATCTAACGTCAAGCTTTACATGTGTATGAACTTCGTATGGATGGGCTTCACTATCTCTACGGCATATGAAAATGTAAATCTCTTTTGGGGCGGTGTTAGCTTAAAATTTATAACTGATTTTGGTGATTTAGTTTTTGGCTCGAAATTAGGCTAAAATGCAAAATAACATTAGTTCTCGTCACGCTCATTCATATTGAATATGGCAAATGCTCGTTAGGTTGGTTCGCTCGCTGGCAAAGCTTTTTTGTGTAACATGGCAGCAACCAGCAACTAACCTCTTTCCATCCATCCGGCCATTCGTTCGACCGTCCGTCCATCCGGCCGTTCGTCCATTCGTTCGCTGTATGAACTCTGCATTTCAAAAAGGGAATTTTTAAACAAAGCGCACCTACCTATCTCTACACTTAATGCAGGCCGACAGCGATACTAAAAGGGGCCAAGGCATGAAAAGGGCATTCGATTTGCTCATATACATGACGAACACACTGAATGTTGAATGCATTTATACAGCAGTGAAATAGCGAGGATTTTAGTAATTTTTTGTTTGTTTTACAAATGATTTCGAGAAAATTCAGCTGAAAATTAAAAAATACGGCTAAAAAATATAAAGCAGTTAAAAATTAACTCATAAATAATTAAGTGAATATTAAATTATTTCGAAATTAGTTTCGCGTATAACATCAGTACAGTGCACAAACTTTTCATTAATCCGCCACCACCATTTTTTAGTCAATAATAATAACACAAATAGAAAATAATAAGTATAATAAATACTGTCCTACAAAAATCAATTTCCAGAGGTTCCTTGTATTCTTAAGCAGAGCTAAAAAAAAGATTTTTTTGCTATTTTAGTAACACCTACTTAAAATATATTGGTTTGTTGTATATCTAAGATGGATGGACGAATTATATAAAAATTTCCATAGAATATTTTTCTGAAATTTGTTAAACCTTTAACAACCATTCTTATGGGTATTTTTAGGTATATTTCGAATAAATAGCTTAAAGCTATTCAAAGAGAAATAAAATGTACCAGGAAAATGTTGCTCGTAATACGATTATTTTATTGTGGGAACACTAGAGAAACTTATATTATGTTTTTTAAGTTTATATTAATTTTGAAAGTATTTTTCTTGCGGAATCATATTTTAAAATTCATAAATGTTTGAAATTTTTACTATTTTCATACTGATATTTTGTAACGCTATTAAAGCTGACCCGTAGTAGAAAGCTAAAAATATACATTCTTGCAAACAACAAGCAAAGCATATTAAATCTTCGCGCCAGTCCGTCACAACTTGATACATAACTTCCTTGTAATAATATTTACGGCGGATTTCCTTTGACTCTGGACCCCACCACTTAAAAAAAAGCATTCCACTGAAACCTCTGAACTGAAGTATCGGATAGGTAACACCCTTTATGTTGAAGACCTCCACAAACGTTTAAAGGAAAACAATTCGAGGTTATGAACCCGGAATGCATTTGAGATCCAGCATAAACAACAACAACAATGTCAACCTTGAAATCAAGCGAAGAATAACTCTTGCCAACAGGCGGTATTACAAGTTGAATGGGCAGCTGAGAAGCAGAGGCCTCTCTCAACCGACGAAGATAACACTCTATACGTCCCTCAGCTTTTCCGGTCTAAAGTATGGCAATGAGGCTTGAAAAATGATAACCAACGTTGAAAGGCCGTTGAGAGCATTCGAGAGGAAGATACTTTGGAAGATTCAATATGCGAGGACGACGAGTATCGAAGCCGTATGAGATGTACATCGGCACTGACATAGTCCAACGCATACAAATTCAGTGGCCATATTCGAGCCAAGGTGGAGGAACGCGCAGATAAGGGGGAAAATCCAAATCCAGGGTGACTTGACTGCACTTGGTCTTACCAACTGGCGCCGGCGCGCGTATGACAAAGGTGATTGGGGAAGCTTTATTGATGCAACAAGTACCGACCGTCGGTCAATCGGAGATAAAACTTTTATATGTAGGTTCCATACAAATTTTCTGTTTTTATTTATTTCTTGTTATTTTTTTTCTGTTGGACTGTTTAATTATAATTATTGAACGTATGTAAAGAGTAATTTTAATCAAGATACACAAATCCAGGCAGTTAAGTTCAGAAAGCAACAAAGATAATATTTTATATATGCATTATATATACCAAGAACTACAAGTACAGTAGTGTTCATAAAAATAACACTTTCTCTCAAACATTTAATATGGATATCACATAAATAACTTTAAGCTGTCTACGTTTCGAGGCTTAGAAGCAATTAGTATCCAAACGAATATTCGGATTCGACTTCAATCTTGTTCAAAAACCGCGAATTTGAGTGCCGTTTTTGCGTTGTGTTCGTCTTTTCTTCGCTGTTACTTTTCGATTTGGCGCCATTCTTGCACATTCATCATGCCGCAAAAATATTTTTTCACTTAAAAAGTTTCTTGAGTAATGGACGTCGTTTTGCCCTTGGTTGGTTTACAATGAATTATTTCGAGCATTCACAATTAAAAACAGATCTCATTGCACAACTTGCATTCTTTCAAAATAACGCTTCAAATAAAATAGAATACATTAAATTAAATTGAAATGAAATCCAAAAGTGTTTTATTCGCATGGGGAATTTGCATTCAATTTTACTTGTACTTGAATCCCATGAAGAGCGTTTCTTGTTGCAAAGTGTTATACAAACATGAAAGGACAGGGCGTACTAATTTTGCACCCACCACTGTAGGTATGTACAACTAACAAAGAATACGAAGAAGAGCAATAATCAATTATTACTAAACAATTTATTGCTTTGTTTTTACGCAAATACTTTGATATTCTCAAGTAATAGAATTTTACCATCATTGTAGCTCATTAAATATTCAACATTAAATACCAAAAATATTTTCCATTGAAGATAGTTCAAAGTTTAAATTGATTACAAAATAGCAAAAACCATTCCAGGAAAGTTTTGATAAACAATTCATGAAGCTGTAATTTATGAGAGTAGTCAAGCAGCGCATTCGTTTACATTTAATAATTTCACAATTGATTTTCATACACATATAAAAACATACACATACATGCATAGCGGTATTGGTATGTTCAATTTGTTGGAACATTAGGGTCAATAAGACTGTTTTTGGCACAAAATAACTCAGAGCAAATAATTAGACCAAAAGTGGTTGTTGTTGTTGCTATTTTGTATCATCCCTCATCATTGGCAGTTGGGTATACATACATACATACATATATACATAGATAGATGGAACACGTTGATATTTGAACTACAATGACGCAGTAAACTTGAATAAACTAATCACTCAACAGTCTTTTTGACATTTCCTCCCCTCATAATTCTCTCTTTACAACTGTCTACTTTCTTTTCATTTAAACAGTTGCCTCAGTCAAGAAAAAGTTTAAAATTTCCCTGTTATAATTTGGCCTCTGGGCAAATTTTGTAATCAATTTATTTAATTTTCGTACGTTTTTGTTATGATTAATACGGAAAATGTTTTGAGTTACTGTCAAAATTGTATTCTTCTATTTAATTGCTGTGTAAATATTTTAGCATTTTTGGGGATGTTTCCATTTACACATTACTACCACACCTCATAGAAAATTTCACGTATTTTTTGTAATATAATAGAAATTCAAAATTACTAATACATAAGAACATTTAGAGTTTAGAAAAACTCACTTATTCAATAAATGGTAATTTCCTAATTATTATTGATTTAGAAACGAAACTGTAGGACTTTTTATATGGTTTTCGACCTCAGCTTCAAAGCTCCTGTGAGTAAGAAAATTTCAAAAACTAACTGCTACAAAGTCCCAACAAACAGAGCAAAATTAGAGAATGCAATCCAAAATGGTATGAGGAGAGCATAATTTGTCCATCTATACAAAATACCTAACAAAGGTAAAATATCAGCAGAGTTATGTTGCTTTGAGAACTTACTAAACCCACCAACCAATAATTAACTTAAAATTTGTTAAAAATGTGTGAAAACTTTAAATTTACGAGTATTCACTAATTTCGTAGGTAGAATTAACCGAAAATAGTTTTACCAAAAAAAAAATAATTAAAATATTTCTCACGCACTAACTACAAAATATGTAATGTAACCTAATACTATGTTCCTACTGAGCCGAAATTGCGTGATTTCGATCATTTCCGTGGTTTCGGCTGAAGATGCGTTAAAATGCTCAATTTCGGCATATAAAAATATGTCAAACGAAACCACGGAAATGAGGTGGTTGCAACGAAACCGCATTCGAAACCGAGCAAAAAACTAATGCAACTCTGAATGTGTTTATACATTTAGACATTTATATTTTGCTATGCGTACAATTTGATTAATTTGGAGAAACGAAAATATAAAAAAAAAAATTGTGGAGTGCACGGGAAGAGGACCTCATAGCCGAGGTATGGGTAAAAAAAGGTGGAGGAGCTGCGTAAGGTAAAAAATGGCCCTACATATGAACAAATGGCGGAGGAGCTACAGCAGCAAGGCTGCATAATGGCTGCGGTTGAAGTAAAAAAACATACATAACAATTGACGCTTTCTCCTATACACTTTTAATTTGATTTTCTTTGTATTCAGCAATAATTATAGTAGTCGCCGGCATTTTACAACAACAAATGAACAATGAACTGTCAACCATAATCGAAACCAGCTTCACAATGTGAACGATTGCAGTTTCGTTCGAAACCATTGGGCGAAACTACACAATTTCGGCTCAGTGGGAACATGGTATAAAAGATTTTGAATACTTATCAGTATTTTTTTTTTCTTAGATCACAAAATTGTTATACCTCATAGATTGCAGATTTGAAAGCGAAGTACTACTACCAAGTACTACTGCCTGTTAGTGTTAATTTACTTTACAAAATTTTTCATTTATTTATCTAATCTACCAGGCCTTGCCCTTATAAATTAATAAATTAAAATATTTTAATATTTTAACTTATTTAAGTTAAATATATTTATTTAACCAATTGAGAATTGCAAAAATTGAACGACCTGCTAATAGGGTCTGTAAAGGAATTGGCACAATTACCCACTTTTTTATGAGTGTATCTCTGTAATGCTTAAGGCATTTGAACGAAGTTCTGGAACACCATTTGTTTAAGACGAGGAGAGGGAGAATGCTGGGAATATTGTCTATTGGCTTTCAATAAGCTGCAAACAATCGTGAGATTACCACTTGAAGCAATACTTTTTTATGTTCCGGCGAATTTCGCCAATGGTAACAATAAAAGTAGGAATAGAAATTTCAAGCACGTTCAAGTTTTTTATCCATAATCAACATTGATTTTCAAATAGGAAATTTTGAACTTCAAATAAGAAACAAAAATACTTGAAGAATTTGAAAATCAATGCTAACACCGCCAAAAATTTTTATCGTACTGGAAAGTTTGGAAACTATGACTTTAAAGCTCTTACTTAATAACAGCATCGAATTTAAAGCCAGGTTGTGAGCATAAACCCCCATCTTGATAAATATCTCCGCCTTTATGAGGGTTGCTCCAAAATTAAAAGAGTTTTTGAGGGAGAGAAATTGAAACTCGCCTACCCCAATTTAAAACGATATGCAAAAAAATTTCTTCGTCGCGCCCTAGTCCTAGATCCACCAAGGATCTCCATCCCCTTCCACTCACCAATCCAAAATAAATTGGAAACAATTAAGATGGTATCGAACACGTATCCTTCACATCTGCTCTACATCTCTTATTTCCGCCAATCAAATCAAACATTAATTCCTTACATTCTTTACATGGCTTATTAACATTTTCTCATACATCAAACATGAATTAAATACATTAACAATGCAATAATGACGGGGGACAACAAGAGCTCCCTGAAAAAATAAGTTGAGCATCAACAAATAAAATTGCGGAGCAGCAGCTAATCTCCAATAACATTTAAAATGCCATCTAACCTAATTTCTTTCTTGTTTCTTTTTTTTTAATTTTTATTCAAACTTGACTTTTACTTTTTTTTTGCGATACCCGCACCAAGTTTAAGTAGAACAAAAACAAAAAATTGATTGATTTGCGTTCCCACTTGGCACACGCCAATTATTAACATCATACCATCCGCCCCCCTTCACTTCTATTTCCTGCTCTTTCTCCTGCTGTTGCTACTGTAACTGCTGGCGAATGACATGCCGATGGTGATGCGATGATAGTCAACGCGCATACTTAAGTGAAGACGAATTACTTGCAGAATGTGAGATAGTGAGGAGTGACATTCTCTCGAGTAGGCCTGACTAAAAAAAGCAGATGTGGAAAAAAATATACAGGGACGGAGCTTCTGACTTGCTGAATTGATTGGCTTCAAATCTATTGGCACATAAACTATTTTACTGGCTAATATTTAGCATATAAGCCATTGCGATTTGTACTAGGTGGATAATGGAATTTCTATCAATATGATTCCTAAAACTGAAGCTGTACACCACTCAGTGGTATGACGACCTGTGAGAAGACAATGCGGGCCTTTTCCTTCCTCGATCGTGTAATAGCCAACATTTCAAAGCCAAGCGAAGATAACACAGTCTGATGATGTAAAGAAAATCAGGTTCTTTCGAACTATGCCATTCAAAGCGTCGTGTTTTGTAGCAAATCTAACACCCCTGATATGCTTGCAATGGAATTACGAGATTGGTTTCTGGTGAGAAAAGCAACAAATATGACTAGTAACTCAGTAAAGAAAGGTAACATCAGCGATAGCAGACTCTGCGAAGAAATGCAAGAGCTTTACCCGAGTACTTAGCAGTAGTTCCTGAAGGAATAACCGTACAGTGATTAAGAGGTTTTTAAGAGGGTTGAAGTCTCGCACTACTCGGACTTTCTATGGTTTTACTTCCCGTTTAAAAAAAGCAATGTTGCGGGGTCAAACTTTATATATATACGTGAAACGAAAAATTCCTCTTTAAATTTATTATTCGTTTAATGTTCGTTTTTACTTGTAGGGAAGACAAGGGGGATACTAGTGCCACTTGGCCCATTTACGAACTTGACCTATGTCTGGCCATTATGTCTGCAAAACGTTTGGTTAAGATTGCTCAAGTTTCGCTCGAGTTATCGTGTACACAGACAGACGATTATGGCCATGGCACATCTACTTCGCTCCTATCTACTTCTATTAATTATAGGCGTTACAAACAATCATTACTACAAAATCCAACTTTTTTCCTAAGGCATGGGGTTTGACTTCGAGTTCTGAAAGATGTCTCCGTATCATCCTAGATTTTTCTGGATTGGTAAAAGTTTCATCCTAGGATGGAATTCAGAAAATGTTTAATTAAATTAAAAAAAAATAGATCCGGTAAGATCTTTGCAACTTTAGACTTATTTGAAAACAAGAGGAAAAGGGGGTTAATATAGCGATGGTTTTAATAAAAAAAAAAAAATTCACAATTTAACCAAAAAGACTGTAAAATTTGGTCTTGATAAGAATATCCTTTCGATTTAAATTGAATTTTTAATATTGAAATGGAACGCAGTTCAGAGGCTTCTGATTTTTTTTTTTATAATTTTTTGTACAGCTATGAACCTTTGAGAGTAAGAAGTGCTAAGAAAAAGCTTTTCCCTTCGCCGTTTGGCATAAAACTGTAAGTTCGCACAACATAAATGGATGCGGAAAGCTTAATTCAGGCCTTCCATTGGTTGGTGTCCCACAAAGAAGAAGAAAAAGGATATGAATAAAATTGCAATATAATTTTAATAAAATATCGCGACATTCTTTTTCAACTACTATATTTTAAAATATAGAACGTTTTTTATAGCATGAGAAATTTACAGGTTCCGTGTTTCATATTTCTTCCACTTCCTTAAAGTGGCAAATTTCCTTGAAACGGTCATGGGTGATTTGTGAACGAATCACAAAGAAAAAAACAGAATTTCGAAAAGAATCTGTTTGTTGCACGCTCGAATGGTGGCAAGCAATGCCGCGCCATTCTCAAGCAATGTTGTCGATGTATGTATGTGCGTGCGTTGTTAAAAGGCTCTACTATGTGGTCGCGAGTTGCTCGCCTCGTTGCTGTTGCTGATGTTTATCATAAGCTATTTTGTATATTGACGGAACAGTGAAAACACTTCAATTGATTGACTTAATTTCATTTGAGGCAATTAAAATTGATTGACGGGGCGAATGAGTGTGGTGGGTACAAAGAAAATGGGCGAATAGGCGCTTGAGCGTATGGGCGTCACCAGAAAATTCGAAAATTCGTGCCACAGCACAAAGTTTGTTAATATACATTTTTTTCTTGTTTTCTAATTTTCTACCCGACGTTTCACCACCTCAATCCATCATCATTGTAATTTAATTACTCTATGGTTAATTAAGTGATTCGAATATCAAAATGATATCACGAAGAATATGTAGTGCAATGTGCATATTTATTTATTAATAATAAGATTTCTTGTTGTGTGTTTCATTTAAATCATTCAAAATTCAATCCACGCAGCATGAATACTTTTGCGGAAATACTGAGTGAGTGAGTATGTATGTCTGTACATGCATATGTGCATATGAAAGTACACAAACACACACATGCATGTCCTTTAAAAAATGCACGTGAAACCAAAACTTAATTAAAACTCTCTTTCATCTGGTCACTTTATATATCGTAACTCCTTTATACTTTTATTAAACGCAAAGTAGAAATGAGCATACGAGTATGAGTATGTTATACATACATGCATACATATACATATATACTACATATATTCGTATTGCATACTATATCAGCAAATATTAGATTTTACGATAAAATAATAAAATTACAAATACAATTTTAATAAAAATATGATCCATAGCATACAATGCACACCGTGTCATGCCCTTCCTTCCCATTGCATTGCCCAGCAAGTACGAACCAACCGCCTTTGAATTTGTATGTGTGTATGTGCATGCTTGCATGCATTTATTGGGTTTTTTACACCCAAAGATGCTTTCATTTGAGTAAATAAAAATCAAAACCGACTAAGTCCCACTTCCTAACATTTTTAAGATTTTTGACTCGCCACATATTTCTCCAACATACAAAACCCATGTCTACATAAGTATACTGGAAAAAGTTAAAAAAAATTACATTTTAATGCCGAAGTTTTTTTTTCAAAATTGCTTAAGTCCTCATATGCCTGATATTTCTACTTAACCAAGGCAGTTTTCAGTATTTCTAAACATTTTTTTTTTTGTGAAATTTTATCAAAATCACTTAAGCCCAGAATATCAAAACTGCTTAAGTCCAAAATAAATAGGTACTGGGGGGTTACTCTGTAGTTCGATTCGAAAGGCAGTTCAAATGCCAAACTCAATCCGATAAAGCTCAAAATTAAATCTGAACATCAAACAAATATTATTCGAAAATGTTTTCTAGAGTACCAATCGTTCGAATTCGAGTAAATTTTCTTTCGAATCGAACTACAGAGTAACCCCCCCCCCAATTTATTTTAAAATTAGCTTAGCCTAATGATTGTTTCATATTTTCGACTGCTCCATCAAATGGGCTCAAGAAAAGTAAGAGAATCTGAATTTCCTTACATTTTCTCATGATGAACTTAGGCTGTTTTGTCATGTATCGTTATCGAATGAAATTACATTTGACAACCAAAAGTCAAACATAACTCTATTTCACAAAAAAATAAAAATTCATAAAAATGAATGAATGTATTTTTTATCAAAGAGAGTATTTTCTTTCTGAGTATGTGTATTTGCATTTATGTTTGATTGTACCAAGATATTTCCCTATAATTTTAATATTGAAAATTCAAAAGGTCATCAGTAATACTATTCCACAGATTAAATTTATTTCCTTTGTGTCAAATCACACAGGTAGATTTGTTCTTTGTCACCATTAGATATTAGAATCTCTATCATCACGATTTCAAGTTAAAGTAAAGCTCTTAACAATATTTTAAATAATATTTCAGGATATTTTTCGAACCAAGTGCAGTTGCAGGTAATGTCAACTCAACTGTTTTACCCCAGAATCTGTGAGATTCCAGTATTATTCAGTTTTGGAGCTACGGGCTTAAGCACAAAATCTGCGTGTTTTAATATTTTTGAAAGAGTTATATTTTTCTAAAACTCAAGTACTTTTAATGTACATGTTCTACAGTCTAATAAAATATACAAGAATGCTCAAAATAGTTAAACATAAAGCATTAAGAATTTTCTGTGCGAGTGGCAACCCAACTCCAATCTCTTTGATTTTTACCTACTACATAGCAGTTATGAAATTTCCGAATTTCAAATTGTACCTAATTTACCAAAAAAGTCGTACCTAAATGAGCATAAATTTACCTAATATATTTCATTCGTTCATCGTTTATGTAAGAAATTTAGTTCTCATTTAAAAGTTAACAATTAAATCGATTTTTCATAAATTTTCAGCCATTCTGTTTATAAAAGGAAGTTCAAATACCTATAATTTTTGAAATCAGATAATGTTTATCACTAGGTTCAAATCAAATCTTCTTATGACTTTGACCCTCTTTTGGGATCAATATACTTTATTTCATTTGGAAAATTATTTTTGCAATATTTTCCCTTTATAAACAGCAATATCAGAGCTGTGACCTGTAATGTTAAGCAATATAGTACTACTACTACTATTATGGCACAACAGCCCCTGGAGGGCAGTTGTATTTATACACGAATGGAATGGAAGGGACCTACAGTTTTATGCCGAATTCGAACGGCGAAGTGAAAAGCTTTTCATAGGCATTTAGTGCCGTGTAGAAAAATTTTTATTTTTGAACGTGCCGAGATATGAACCTGGGTACCTCTGCATAGCAGTCCAACATACTAACCACTAGGCTACGGCGACCACAGCAATACAGTACAGGCAAGTTAAATTTAAGTAGGTACTTATTACAAAATATTTGTTTGTAATTAAATGTTAGTTTATTTTGGCCAATGACAAATTGCAAAAAGGTGTTTTTCAGAGGGAAAAATTTTAAAACTTTCGAGACGCTTTTGGAACCTGAAGATAATATCTGATTTGCCTCAAAAATGTTCCTTCATTCCATAAATTTTTTGAGGTGTTGTGCATACATGTAACAGTAGCAACGGTGAAAATTTAGGAAATGCGTCGCGTCACTTTTTGCAATGTGCTCCATAATTTTATTTATAGTGCGATTTTGGTAATATCTTGAATATAGTAAGAAAATAAATAATGAAAAATGAATAGAAAAGGAGCACGTGGGACTAACATGAAAATAAAAATTTTAATACACTAGAAAAAAATAGTCTCAAAGTTAAACTTAAAAAATGTGAATTAAATAGTGATAATGTTAATGACAATACAATTATTAATAATGGTATTAATGATAATAATAGTGAAAATGTGGTAGTGGAAGATTGGGACACAAATATTTGCATTTCGGTTGTAGTACGAGCATAGATAACTTAAGAGATAAATTGAAAAACTGGTGCCATGAGCACAATGTACCAAAGGCGAGTATATATGAACCAGAATATTCTCATACATGAGAAATCTAAAGAATGTTCACGAAAAAATGTTTACATTTTCAAATACGAATATTACCGTTATGGTAGGCCATGCAAAATAGTTGGCTTTGAACGCAAAACTCTTTATTCATGTATATTCTAATATTTAATTACTCTTATTTTCTAATTGCATTATAAAAACTTTTAATGTTGGCAACGCTTCCATTGCAAGGGAGACCGGCTCTTCGAGCGCAACAGTCGGAAATGTTGTTTTACGGTTTCTAGAAACACAATCGACTTCTCGAAAGCGCGGGACGTAAAAATGGTTTTATGAACCTACGGTTAGCCAATAAAATTAAAACAGATCTAATTAAAAAAATCGAATTCCATCTTTCCATTCGCGATTTAGCTAAAAAATACAATATTTTTGTTGGCTATGTGCACAAAGTTAAAACGATATATGGCTTGAAGTCAAATAAATTGATTACAGTGCCAAATCAGAACGATAAAATGGATAAACGTCCAAAAACGCGTGCAAGAAAGCTTAGTGAAAATATTTTAAGAAATTTTAAAGGATTTGTATTGATGGAGCCGATTTTCGACAACTGCCTGGTATACAGTTTTATACAACAAAGTTTAGAGGTGGTGTAACGAAGAGGTAGAAGTTTGAAAAAATGGAAAAATTTGCAAAAAAAGTTTATGGTATAGCAGTTGTGGAAAATATACAAAGCCATTCGTTATTTCGGGTACCATGAATAGAACCATTTACATTAAAGAGCGTTTGCAAAAACGTTTATTGCCTTTGAATAAAAACCACGCAATCCCACCTCTATTCTGACAGGATTTGGCTACAATCCAGTATTCTACTGACACTTTAAACTGGTACACAAGAAATCAGATAAATTTCATCGGCAACGAGTACAATCCACAAAACTGCCCTGAGTTGCGTCCAATCGAAAAATATTGGGCTATAATAAAACAACGTTTTCGACGAAAGTATAAGCCAGCTAGAAACAGGTCAGATTTTGTTTACAAGTGGAAAAGAGCGACTAAAACGGTTGGTGAAAGCGGTGTTAAAAGGCTAATGGGGAGTGTGAAAACAAAAATTCGGGATTTGTGAACTCGAAAGTTAAAAACTTTTTAAAGTTTCATATACTTTAATATGTGTCTCAAATAAATTAATACAAAATAAATTTCTAATTACTTTTATTTCAAAGAACAAATCAAAATAAAATGTAAACATTTTTAAAAAGAGGAGGCTTGGGAGCAAATTAGGTCAATTCAAATAGTAAGTTTCTAATACATTTTTAAACTTATATTCAAACTATAATAACAAAGCTTTTCAGGCAAATCTTGTAAACAACATATACAGAATAGCAGAAAGTGGTGAGATAATTCGATTTCATCAAACTCAGGGAAAGCTTTAATATTTCAACATCAATTTTACTTGTAACAGCTATTTTCCCCCTATATTGACACCCCTACATAATAGATATACAAACAAATTTTTATTCGTTTAATATGCATAAATTTCTTAGTATGTAACCATAACAAAACAAAAAACCAAGGTATAATAATCCAAATCTAAAGATAATCATGAATTTTATAACATTCAACAAAAACTCAAAACCTAAAACAATAGAAAAAAATTTATTTTGGATTGTATTACATTTGGATTTATGTATGTATTCTGTTTGTTAAATACAAAATAATTTTTCCCTTGGCAGTTTTAATATTGTATTTAAAAATAATTTGTCATTCATATTCAATTCTTCAGAAAAAGCATATAAAACTTTTAATTTAGTTCAGACTTTGAGTGTATGTGTGTTGGAATGTTTTCTAATATTAAAATTGGAATTTTATTTTATATTTCATTGCAATTTTTTATTTAGGTCCTGCATACATATCGTCGCCTGAGAATTGATTTGGCGTATAGGTATATGAATTTGTACACACATACTCTAAATCAATTCTCAGCGACGATATGTAGTCATCTACATATTAAAGACTTGTAATTAATTTTTAATAAGTCCCTGTTACATTTTTGCTGAAACTAAAAGTTCTGTTAATGCGCTTTTACTGTGATGTGCATTGAAAGCACATTAAGAAATACTTTGTAAGCGTTTCGAATTCATATATCGTCATAAAAAAGGAATGCGATGAGCTTCAGTGCAATTAACCCTTAAATATGCACTGGGCATTGTAGTTTTCAGCCACTTCAGCGACTATCTGTGTTGCCATTTTACCATTTAAAACAAACATCAAATTTTGCTGACAAAAGTTTCCTTGATTAATATGTACATATACGAATTACGAATCAGGGACTTATCCAGGAGAACCTAAAATCTTAAAAAAATTGCAACGAAATTTCAGATTGTTTCAGACCCAAAAACCAGTAACTTTTTTAATGGAATTTTTTACGTCAAATTAATGGTTTGAGTTTTTAAGTTGTAACGAACCGTTTCCCCGGTCTTAGGCTGGGGTAGTCTCAGCGGGCTCCAGAGGTTCTTTGCGTTACAAAATTTGTATTTTGCAGGGGACCCTCACTTTATTTAGACACACAGGTTTTTTTTATTATAACAATAATTCAAGTTTAATTTCATTTAATATTAATTACACTTATCAATGTTACTTCGAATAATTCAATTTAATATTTAATGGGCTGGCGTGTGACTGACGAACGCAATGGATCGCGCTGGCGTAGCGCTGCTGTGCGTAGACTGGTGTATAACTGACGAATGCAATGGATCGCGCTGGCGTAGCGCTGCTGTGCGTAGGCTGGAGTATAACTGACGAATGCAATGGATTGCGATGGCGTAGCGCTGCTGTGCGTAGACTGATGTATAACTGACGAATGCAATGGATCGCACTGACGTAGCGCTGCTGTGCGTAGACTGGTGTATAACGGGCGAATGCAATGGATCGCGCTGGCGTAGCGCTGCTGTGCGTAGACTGGCGTGTGACTGACGAATGCAATGGATCGCGCTGGCGTAGCGCTGCTGTGCGTAGACTAGCGTATAACGGGCGAATGCAATGGATCGCGCTGGCGTAGCGCTGCTGTGCGTAGACTGGTGTATAACGGGCGAATGCAATGGAATGGCGCTTGCGTAGTGCTGCTGAGCGTAGGCTGGAGTATAACTGACGAATGCAATGGATCGTGCTGATGTAGCGCGGCTATGGCTAGACTGGTGTACAACGGACGTACCATGCGGCGTCTTGCGTCGGTCGTGATATCTTGCCTCTTAGACCAGGTCGGCTTGTTGTTCCTCCGACGATCAACGGCAAGCCGCACACGTCTTCGCAGGTTACAAGACCTGGAGTTTTACCTGACTAATGACCAAGTCGGCTTGTTGTTCCTCCGACGATCAACGGCAAGCCGCACACGTCTTCGCAGGTTACAAGACTTGGAGTTTTACCTGACTATTGACCAAGTCGGCTTGTTGTTCCTCCGACGATCAACGGCAAGCCGCACACGTCTTCGCAGGTTACAAGACTTGGAGTTTTACCTGACTATTGACCAAGTCGGCTTGTTGTTCCTCCGACGATCAACGGCAAGCCGCACACGTCTTCGCAGGTTACAAGACTTGGAGTTTTTCTCTGTCCTCCCAAATTTTGTCCGTCTGGTCGAATTAAAATTTTCCTCACTAACCCACTACTTGTACTTACCAGGGTACGTGTTGCTCCGATGCCAGCTGCCAGCCAAAAAAAAAGATCTCTGTTCTGTTCGCCCTTTTATAGCCCACAGCAAGCCATACAGTTATTCCATTGTGCAGACTGTCGCCACTGGAACGCATTGTGTTGTTGTTTTGTTGCTCTCCCAATTGTAGTTTTTTTGTAGTATACACCCACACGTAGATGTTAGTATACATCTTTTGATGTTGTAGCACACTTAGTGTAGCGCATTTGTGCTTTTCCTTTTCTTTGTGCTAACTGTGTGCGTCTTTGTTGTTGTTGCGCGCTTTATTGTCCATTTCGCCTTTGCGGTGATCTTCTCCCAGCCTATGCTGGGGCAGGCTATTGTGTTTTTAATTCTTTATGCGGCATGCGGTGTTTGGAGGACGGTGTTATTGTGCGGCTAAAATTTGTGGTCCAAATTTTTGCTCGTCACACCCCCCCCTTACTTCGCCGAAAGAGACGGGGCCTCCTTGATTTTAAAGAGTGTGACGTCACTATTGCGTGACACCCGGATTCGGTACCGCTGTCCTTCGATGGTCTTCATTATACTAAATTTTTTATGGGCGTGGTTACCGTGGCTTGCCTTCCTGGCGATGTCGCCGACGGTTGAGGTATCGATGTGTGGTCCTGGTGGAATTGTTTAAGTTCGCTGACGTGCGCGGTCCTTTCCTGCCGCTGTCCCATCCGCTGTAACTTGACGATGACTGGGGACTCGAACGATGCCACCCGGAAAGGGCCATCGAACTTGGGTGCCAGCTTTGCCGCGAAATTATCCACCGCTCGAGATAGGTGGTGTTGTTTCACCAGCACCAGGTCCCCAATTTCTGGTTTCCAGGCCCGTCTACGTAGGTTATAATGACGTGCCTGATCCTGTGCTGCGCGTGCTAAGTTGCGTCTAACGATTTTGAAAGTATCGTGTAGTCTGGCGGCTCGCTCATCACCAGTTGGTGTAGGTGCTCCTGAGCCCAATGTTGTCTCATCATATAAGGCCTTTGGGAGACGGGGTTCCCGTCCTTGCGTAAGAAAGGCCGGGCTATACCCGGTGGTTTCTGATGTGCTAGAGTTGATTGCCAGGGAGATCTCGGGCAGCTGTTCGTCCCACAGGCGTTGTTGGTGACCAGCCAGTTGGGCGATAATGGTCTTGATCGTTCTATTAGCTCTCTCGGTAGGGTTCTCTTGCGGTGTGTAGGGTGCCGTGAATTGCTGTCTTACGCCCATTGCTTGCAAGAATCGTCGAAAGGCTCTACTGGTGAATTGAGTGCCATTATCTGTGACCAGCACCCTGGGGACCCCGTATCGTGCTAGAATGCGCTCTCGAAATGCTTTTTGTAGCCCGTCGCTGGTTGCTTTGCGAAGTGGTACCAGTTCCGTCCATTTGGAAAATTTATCGAAGAAGACTAGGAGCATAGTGTTCCCATGTTTTGAGCGTGGGAGTGGTCCCACGAAGTCAGCGCACAGCCATGCCCATGGCTCCTCTGCAATTTTCGTGAACATCTTCCCCGCAGGTTTCTGTTGTATCGCCTTGAATTTCTGGCAAGACTCACAACTCCGTACATACCGGCTTACTTCCTTTGTCATACCTGGCCAGTAGTATCGGCGGCATATTCTGACGATGGTTTTTCTAATGCCCATGTGCCCTGCCGTCGCGTCACTGTGGTTCTCCTGCATTACTCTAGCGCGCAATGAAGTCGGTACGCAAAGTTTCCAGGCGCTGTCGTTCTCCTCCTCGGTCGATTGTGGTATGTGCCGGTACAGATTTCCCTCTTGTACCGTGTAGTCAGGGTAGCTTTCGGGGTGGTCGCGCACTTCCGTTATCTTCTTTGTGATCCAGGTACAGCGTTCTCCTGGTGTTATCTCGGCTCCAGTGGTCCTCAAGTCTTCTAGTGGTTGACGGGACAGCGCATCGGCTACAACATTCAGCTTCCCTCTTCGGTACTGGATGTCAAAAGTATGTTGTTGTAGCTCCAATGCCCACCGCGCCACGCGTCCTGAAGGACTTTCGATTGAGTTCAGCCACTTGAGAGAGAGGTGATCGGTGACCACCGTAAACTTGTATCCCTCTAAGTACGGCCGCATCTTCCTTACTCCCCAGACAATAGCCAGGCACTCCTTTTCGGTCGGGGAGTAATTCTCTTCTGCTTTGTTAAGTCGCCTACTTGCATAAGCTATTACTCGTTCCTGGTTGTCAATCTCTTGCGTTAGCACCGCGCCGAGCCCATAGTTGCTGGCATCGGTCTGTAAGGTAAATTTCTTTGAAAAGTCGGGACAGACTAGTATAGGGGCCTCTGTCAATTTCCTTTTCAGGTCCTCGAAAGCTGCTTGTTGCTCTCCGCTCCAGTTGAAGTGCTTTCCCTTTTTTAGTAGTTTTGTCAAGGGGTGTACTATGTCGGAGAACTCGGGCACGAACCGGCGGTACCATGAAGCTATACCCAGGCATTGACGGAGCTCACGGACGTTAGTGGGCGGTCGTAGTTCTTGGATGGCAGCAATCTTGTCTGGGTCGGTGTGGATACCCTTATCACTCACGACGTGACCCAGATACTTTATCTCCTTCTTGAAAAACTCACATTTGTCTTGGTTCAGCCTGAGTTTGGCTTCCCTAAGCCGTCTGAAGACCTCACGTAGGTTGCGCATATGTTCCTGCAGCGTTGATCCGGTTACTATGATGTCATCCAGATAGGCAAACGCGTATGGTTCCATTTCTGGGCCGATGACACTGTCTAGGGCCCGTTGAAATGTGGCCGGAGCAGAATGCAGCCCAAAGGGCATGACGCACCACTGGTAGAGACCACGACCTGGTACGGTAAAGGCAGTGTACTGCTTACTGTCTCTATCCATTGGGATCTGCCAGTAACCATTTTTGAGGTCCAGACTGCTAATATATTTGGCATCGCGGAGCCGGTCAAGGATGTGGTGTATGCGCGGCAGCGGGTAAGCATCGGGTACCGAGTGCGCGTTGAGTTGCCTGTAATCTATGCAGAGTCTCCATTGCCCTGTCTTCTTCTTGACCAACACAATTGGTGCACTGTGGGGGCTATGCGAGGGTTCGATGCACCCCTTCGTAATAAGCTCGTCGACTTCTTGGTTGATGATTTGTTGCATAGCAGGGTTCTTAGGGTGGTAGCGCTGTTTAATTGGACGTTCGTCCCTCATCACAATTTTGTGTGAGGTTATGTTGGAAGTGCCCTCCAGTGCCTCAAATTTTGCCAATTCCTCCTGCAGAAACAATCTAATGGTATCGGTCTCGCTCTGCGCGGTGTCGCGTACCACCGTGCATATGGGCACGTTTTTTCCGTGTTCTTGTGGATATGGCACTCGCAGTGTGATGGACTGGCCTCCGCAGCTTAGCGTTGCATGCGTTTTGCAGAGAAAGTCCATCCCGAGGATTAAATGATCTACCATTGTTGGCAAGATGAGCAATGCCAGAGTGCATCCGCTGTTTCCTAGTCCGACATCTATTTTCAATTCCTTCTCGATGTAGCGGACACTACCGTCTGCCATACGCACTGTTGTGCTTGTTCTTTGAATCTCCCCGTGTTTGTGATACGTGTTGGCCAGGTGTTGGCTAATGAAGCTGCGTGTGGCCCCCGTGTCTATGATTGCACTGGTTTGATTCCGGCCCAAGGCGACGACGGCGAGGATTCGAGTGTCATCATGTTGGAGTGTTGTTGTGAGGTTTGGGATCGAAATACGGGGGCGGCCACCATGCCTCGTTACTGGTGGGCCCCTCCGCCGTTTTCCCGGATGTCGTCGGCAGCACTCGATGGTACGCATTCCTTTCTTGCCACAATCCCAACAAAATAGGAGTTGTGGACTCTGACATGCCCGCCTTATGTGCCCGTTGCGTCCGCACCTGTGACAAGCGGTTCTTGGGTCGATTGGTGTCTGTGTCTCGTCTTTTACGGTGCGGTGATGCTCCTCTCGGGGACGTTGCTCAGGGTGTTTTCGCGCATCTTCGACCACGTGGATCACATCTAGGTCGTCAGCCAGCTTGACCAGCTCCCCTAGGTTTGTGAAGTCGCGTCGCTTGATGTAGAGCTGGTATTCTTGTCTGCAATTTCTAAAAATACGCTCTAGTTTTTGGGACTCATTGTAATGTGCGTGCCGCATCATATTTTGCATAGTGAGCACGTAGTCCTTAAACGTCTCCCGTGGTCGTTGTATCCTGCGCCGTATCTCGTCATCCAAATCTTCTAAATACCGTGGTGGAAGGAAAAAAGTAAGAAATAATTTTTTAAAAGTATCCCACCGCTGTTCTTGAACATTGTTGTTGCGGAACCAGGTGAGCGCTCTTTCCACCAATAATTGGGGCATGGCGCGCGGCACCCAGTCTTGGTCTACCCCATCCACTTCCATCAGCTCCTCCACCCTTTCGATAAACTCCAGCGGGTCTCTCCCACCGTTGAATTTTATGCCCCACTTCCGGATGCGGTCCATAGCCAGAGCATGTGTTACCGGTGTGGCGCTGCATGCTGCCTCTTGGGTTGTACGAGCCTGCGTTGCTGGTGCTTGGGGATATGGTATTGGAGGATTGAATGTGTGGGGTTGCGCGGCTGTCTGCGTGTGTCTTGCTGGTATATGCAATGTGAATTGCTGTAGGGCACCTAGGTCATCTGGCACCGGGTCGCTTGCTGGTGTCGGTGACGGACGCGGTGACTGCATTTTGGTGTGTTGTTCTTCCAACTCCTCCAAGCGTTCCTGGATGCCTTCGGCGAAGTTATCCCCGAGTATAAAAGCTACCAACCGCTTGCGCAATTCCTCCACGGTACCGCTGTCGTCAAGACCGAATTCGAGGGCACAAGTTGTTAGCTCCTCTTTCCTCATTGCATAGACCCACGTTAGCTTCACCATTGTCTTGGGTTGTTTGTTTTTTTTTTCTTTAACCTTTTTTTTTTTTTTTCTCTACTGAGTTTATTCACTGTGTTTAATTGATTTTATTGTCACTGTGTGTAATTTAATTCTTTGTGAGTAATAATGTTTGTTTTTTTTTTCACTTCAGGGTCCCTGCTCGGGCGCCATGTAACGAACCGTTTCCCCGGTCTTAGGCTGGGGTAGTCTCAGCGGGCTCCAGAGGTTCTTTGCGTTACAAAATTTGTATTTTGCAGGGGACCCTCACTTTATTTAGACACACAGGTTTTTTTTATTATAACAATAATTCAAGTTTAATTTCATTTAATATTAATTACACTTATCAATGTTACTTCGAATAATTCAATTTAATATTTAATGGGCTGGCGTGTGACTGACGAACGCAATGGATCGCGCTGGCGTAGCGCTGCTGTGCGTAGACTGGAGTATAACTGACGAATGCAATGGAATGGCGCTGACGTAGAGCTGCTGTGCGTCGACTAGCGTATAACTGACGAATGCGAATGATTGCGCTGGCGTAGCGCTACTGTGCGTAGGCTGGAGTATAACTGACGAATGCAATGGATTGCGATGGCGTAGCGCTGCTGTGCGTAGACTGGTGTATAACTGACGAATGCAATGGAATGGTGCTGACGTAGCGCTGCTGTGAGTAGACTAGCGTATAACGGGTGAATTTGATGGGTCGCGTTGACGTAGCGCTGCTGTGCGTAGACTGGCGTGTGACTGACGAATGCAATGGATCGCACTGACGTAGCGCTGCTGTGCGTAGACTGGTGTATAACGGGCGAATGCAATGGATCGCGCTGGCGTAGCGCTGCTGTGCGTAGACTGGAGTATAACTGACGAATGCAATGGAATGGCGCTGACGTAGAGCAGCTGTGCGTCGACTAGCGTATAACTGACGAATGCGAATGATTGCGCTGGCGTAGCGCTACTGTGCGTAGGCTGGAGTATAACTGACGAATGCAATGGATTGCGATGGCGTAGCGCTGCTGTGCGTAGACTGGTGTATAACTGACGAATGCAATGGAATGGTGCTGACGTAGCGCTGCTGTGCGTCGACTAGCGTATAACTGACGAATGCGAATGATTGCGCTGGCGTAGCGCTGCTGTGCGTAGACTGATGTATAACTGACGAATGCAATGGATCGCACTGACGTAGCGCTGCTGTGCGTAGACTGGTGTATAACGGGCGAATGCAATGGATCGCGCTGGCGTAGCGCTGCTGTGCGTAGACTGGCGTGTGACTGACGAATGCAATGGATCGCGCTGGCGTAGCGCTGCTGTGCGTAGACTAGCGTATAACGGGCGAATGCAATGGATCGCGCTGGCGTAGCGCTGCTGTGCGTAGACTGGTGTATAACGGGCGAATGCAATGGAATGGCGCTTGCGTAGTGCTGCTGAGCGTAGGCTGGAGTATAACTGACGAATGCAATGGATCGTGCTGATGTAGCGCGGCTATGGCTAGACTGGTGTACAACGGACGTACCATGCGGCGTCTTGCGTCGGTCGTGATATCTTGCCTCTTAGACCAGGTCGGCTTGTTGTTCCTCCGACGATCAACGGCAAGCCGCACACGTCTTCGCAGGTTACAAGACCTGGAGTTTTACCTGACTAATGACCAAGTCGGCTTGTTGTTCCTCCGACGATCAACGGCAAGCCGCACACGTCTTCGCAGGTTACAAGACTTGGAGTTTTACCTGACTATTGACCAAGTCGGCTTGTTGTTCCTCCGACGATCAACGGCAAGCCGCACACGTCTTCGCAGGTTACAAGACTTGGAGTTTTACCTGACTATTGACCAAGTCGGCTTGTTGTTCCTCCGACGATCAACGGCAAGCCGCACACGTCTTCGCAGGTTACAAGACTTGGAGTTTTTCTCTGTCCTCCCAAATTTTGTCCGTCTGGTCGAATTAAAATTTTCCTCACTAACCCACTACTTGTACTTACCAGGGTACGTGTTGCTCCGATGCCAGCTGCCAGCCAAAAAAAAAGATCTCTGTTCTGTTCGCCCTTTTATAGCCCACAGCAAGCCATACAGTTATTCCATTGTGCAGACTGTCGCCACTGGAACGCATTGTGTTGTTGTTTTGTTGCTCTCCCAATTGTAGTTTTTTGTAGTATACACCCACACGTAGATGTTAGTATACATCTTTTGATGTTGTAGCACACTTAGTGTAGCGCATTTGTGCTTTTCCTTTTCTTTGTGCTAACTGTGTGCGTCTTTGTTGTTGTTGCGCGCTTTATTGTCCATTTCGCCTTTGCGGTGATCTTCTCCCAGCCTATGCTGGGGCAGGCTATTGTGTTTTTAATTCTTTATGCGGCATGCGGTGTTTGGAGGACGGTGTTATTGTGCGGCTAAAATTTGTGGTCCAAATTTTTGCTCGTCACAAAGTGTAAAAATATAGTTTTTTATGTACCCGTTCTTTAGTTGTGAAGCCATTTAAATCAAAACCAATTAGCTCATAACGCTTTATGGCTATCTTCGCTGCAATTAACATCATTTCATGCTTTCGATGGAAAATTGGATCGCTGAATGTTATTCTTGCTCATTTTCAACTTTAGAGCCATGCATGGATATACAAAGGTTTGGTATATCCCGAGTATATACCAATTGTGAACATGAAATCTGTACCCACTACACTACTTAAAATTGACCAAACCTGCAAGTTTGAACTTTTTGTAACGGATAGCTCATCAGCAAAAAAATCAAATTGAATTTGGTTTTTTTTTAATACTCTTTTTTCTAAATAATTTATCAAATATTTTGATATTTCACTATGAATAAATTCCCCACCAGACACAGGAACATTATTTGTGCATTTTTGAGCCCATTTCAGAGTTATTGTGTCTAATGGTAACGCTGGAATTGCATCCCTCAAAACTCCCAATATCTTGGGCACTGTTATTTTTCTTCTTTTTTTTTCATTGCCATCGTAATGTTTGGCATTTTCTCTTCACGTTCGTTACAGCTTTCATTCTCACTTCTGCTTTCACTGTCGTTACCGCCTTCACTCTCACTACCTCTTTTTGCTTTTCATCATCATTCAATATCGGTCCTTTTTCTTTAGGTTCATTCTCTATATCCATTTGAATTTGGTATTGCGCGCTCATAGCAAACAATACCGAACTGGCAAATGCTTTTCACGATCGCAGCCTCCTCATCCTAAAATATTTAATCTAGTCAGAAACATAATATAACTTGATGATAGATATGTAGATATTTGGAAGTTTACTTACCTTTAGTTTTTGTTTTGGTGTATTTATTCTGTTTTGCTTGATTTTATTTGTAAACAATCAGGGAAACATAAATATAATTTGACACTACGTAAAAAGCAAAAATTTGATTGGATCATTTTTTTTTTTACAAAGGTGACTCGCAAGCGAACATTAGTATTAAAGTACACAAATACATTTGCACATTAAAGTTGCTTACAATAAATAAATATGGTATAAACATTAAATCTAAGGTGTTTATTTGATTTTTGAACATTTTTAGAGATTTTATTCAGGCGCCCCACTCATTGATACAAAATTTTTTAGGGCTAAAAACAACCACTTCGGAAAATCAACCGTAAATTTCTTCCTTGAAAGCAAAAAACACCTGTTTATTGTAGCAGTTAGCTAAGGCCTGCAGTTTACCAACGGTATAAGTAGAAGTCCTGATAACCTCTCTCCTAAAAGATCTTATGACCGACCATCCATCCAAACTTGGCCCACTCATTAATGCATTTCCCAATGTCTAAATTTAAAATGTTGGCTTTACCATTGCCGCCCAGCGCAATTCCACAATTTACACATTGCACAAAGCACGGCACTGAGTATTTTAGAAACGAAAAACGATAAAAAGAACTACTTTTCTCTAAGAAATATTAACTAACAACGAACTCTTTAAAGAATTGAATTCGATAAAAATCCAGCGCCTTCCAGTTATTCATGTTTGTCTGTCTTTTCGATTGCAAAATTTGTGCTGACCACGACAAAACAAAAATAGGAGGAAAAATAAATTGAAAGGACTAAAAAATGTGAAGGTGTTTCCGACGTCAATTGTTCGAAAGTGAAAATTCGATTTTGTGGTAAGATAAAGTTTTTTTGTTTTTTGGTTTCTTTGGTTCAACCTCAATGTTACTCGATTTTTTTGCTTGTGTTTTTGTGTGCAACCAAAAATAAACAACAAACGAGCAAACAGCATAATAAAAACAACAACAACAACAGTGAAAACAAATCATCAACAATAAAACAACAACATGAAGAAGGAATGATATGAAACGAAACGTTAACGAAAAACAAACTTCAAAAATTGGATTCTGCATTTGCATTGAAAAATCCAATCAAGCCAACATAACGACAACGACAACAACAACGCAACAAAAAACATCGAAAGTGTATATGCATATATATACATTAGGGTGCCCCTCGAAAAAAGTGTAGTACTGCAGCTTCCTAACAATTTACCTTGGTTTATTCTATGAAAATTCCCAAAATATGTCGGCTTTAGTGATAAGTTAGAAAAGCTGTGAGCTGGATCGTTTTGACAAAACCTATAAAAATCTCCTTTTGTTTGGGTTACTTTTGAGCATATAAGCGGTCACAAATAGAAATTAAAAAATGTTTAAATTTTACATCAAAAAGCTTGGTATTTTAATTCTAATGGCCGCTAATATCAGGCTAGTGGACACTTACGGGTTAATTTTGTGTCGTCTTTAATAAATTTGTTATGAAAGTGAATTGTATTACGCCAAGCCTTACCAAGGAGGGATGTATTATCTCAAAATTCATTAACTCATATCATTGAGTAGATCCGGGAACAGAGACTTATAATATTCGCGTGAACTATCTTCGAACTCTTTCTTTTTTCTTCACCAACAGAGTGTAGAAAATAAATATTCTGATGTGTTAAACTTTCTTAACACTATAATAATTCAAATATAAATTATGTGAACAAAAAAAGAAAAAAAATTATAGAATATACTTTACGTCTACCAGGCCCCTATAGACACATTAATAACCAGGGAGCGGAAAAAAGGCAAAATAAAACTCTTCATCTATAGTTAGCATTGATTTTAAAATTTCAAATGTCAGATTTTCGTATTTTTGACTATGACGCTTATGAGGAAGAAAAAGTTAGAAACAAAAAAAGAATTGAAAAATCATTGAATACTATAGATTTGAAATTTTTTTGCCTTTTTTCGCTCCCTGTTAATAACAATTGGACTGTTTAAAAACTCAGTAGATATTTTAAAGGTATGCATTTATACAAAATCTAATTTCAAAATTAACTGATTTGAATGTTATGATCGAATGGCCTCCTGAAAATTAAATTTTTCAGAAAAAATGGCTAAGATAAAATTTATGAAAGGCTGAGACTTAGAACTTACTATTTATGATAGTTTTAAATCAAAGCTTAAACAAAAAAATGTGTTGAAAAAGTAAGAATCTAACATTTTTTAAAAGTCTGAATTAATGATGTACAGTTTAAACTATCAGAGGAAACTATCATTTTAGAAGTTGTACCGAAAATTGAATTGTTTTGGTATTTTCTGACTTAAAATTTTGTGACCTTTCATTTAAGTTAACAAAAAATGGTCCTATATAAAAAAATAATTTTTTCAAAACAGTTTCGCTCACGACAGCCTACAATTAGAGCTACGATACTTTGGGTATCTTTATATAATAAACCAAGGTTTATTTTTAAGAGGGGAGCAAAATGTTCTTAGAAACTTGAGGTGTCTTAATCCTTATACATACATACATATGTATGTTGTATGTACCTAGATTCAGAACTGAACTAAAACTAAACTGCACAGAATTGAATCGATTCAAATCGAATAGAACTTATGTATTCCTAAAGGCAAAAGTCTGCTGTGATCTAATGAAGAAAGAATAAAGTGAAGTGTGAGTATAACGAAAGGTAATATTGGCCAATATGTGTGACTGAAAATTGCCAAAGATGTAAAATATAAATGTTGCAGAAGAAAAAAAGAATATGTGGAAAATACAAAAAACAAAAACTGAAAGAAAAATTTCTGCGAATTTTTTGTTTTATTGAATGAAACTAACGCGTAGTTGCGTGTTTGTCAATATAAGATGAGATAACCCCCATATATTCAATTTTCGGTTAGTTATCCATTAGTCTGACCATAATATGACATTATTTTTGCAAAATTTTAATAATTTTGGATCACAAGTTAAGTTGGAAAAGAAATATTGAAAAACGGGTGGGAAAGGTCTTCTTGGCTTTTTGTGCTTGCAAAAAAACGCTTAATAAGAAGTGGAGGTTGCATCCAAAGCACAAAAGTAGCTATCTCTCTAAAGTGTATTTGCGTCATTGGTGCAATAATTTATCAGTGAAAATTTTATCTCTACAAATTCGAAAATTTTATCTGGACAAATTTCTTAAAGTCGGGACAATAGACACGAAACTAAAAATCTGGACAATCAAAACGAATCAAAACTGTCTGGCAACCCTATTCATACTTTAAGTAATTTATTTATTTATATAAAAACCAGGTTGAAGGAAATTTAAAAAAAAAGCAGGTACATGCATGCCAGCAGCTATACCTTCCAGAACTTAAGTATTAACCTGTAAGATCTCCTACTTATGGATTTAGCTTACCTTTTCCAACAAAAACGCATTTCCAAAACTTCTGAATATTAGTCATTAAGCATTAGAAATCCAAATGAACATTAGAATAAAAAATAAACAAATTGTCGGGCAGTTTTGTCTGTCTTTATTGTTAAAAAAAAAGAAAAGGGGCTTTAAGAGTCGCAAGAAAAGCTAATATTAGCGTCTGAAATCGCGGCACTTAAAACGTCGGTGAAAGATGTTGGACATTCCAATGGGCCATATAGTGGCGTTGAGGTGAAGCAAGTGCTTTTCACTGATCTGTTCCAAGGTCTTGCTATAAATGTTATATGCTTCCTAAAATTTTTGAGCTTACGTTGCGTCACCAGATTTTATATATCTCCTATCAATTTGTTCAACTGAGCAGTAATACTTTTTATAAATGATATTCCCGGAATATTTTTAAATTTGCTATGTCCTATGTTGCAGATGATGTAAAGATTTACTGCAGTGACAAAATTTTTCCTCACTGTCTTAGACTTCAGGATTGTCTAACTGAGGCGATAACAACTTAATACCTCTTAGCAACGCCAAATGTCAGTTCCTAACCTTTCATCGGTTTCGAACGACGGTAAATTTTCAACATGTGTTAGTTAACACTGCTCTTATCAGAATTTGGCGGAAAAAATTCAGTTTTTCCAGGCACTTTGATTTTATAAGTGCTTAGTCTAAATCCATGCTTGGCTTAATACTTAGAAACTCTAAGGATTTCAAGGATCCGTTTACAGTCAAGGACTTATATTTCTCGTTCGTTAGATGGAACCTTAAGTATTGTAGCATCATTGGGATCCATTCTATTCTGGTAACTCATAGAGAATTGCAAAAAAGGCGTTTTGTCAAAAGAAGTGTCCGACCGATTTTTTGGCCGTAGCCGAAGCCAAAGCCGAGCTTCAGCCATTTCTCGAACCTTCGGCCGAAGCCGAAGACCAAAGAATTTTCAAAATAAGGAAAAATAAAAATCTATAAATGCACTGAAGATATCATTTAAATTTGAGGTTGATCTATTATCGGCTTATTAGTTTTGAATATTTCGTGGCGGCCATTTCGAAAAATGAAGTTTTAAGAAAAACGTGTTTGGCAATTCAAATATGCATGACCGTTATGCCACCTCCTACCAAATTCTACACCTGTAACTTTCGATCCACAGTAATTACAAATAATTCGCTTACAAACATATTCTAGAGGCGTTATAGAAGCAATTTAAGCAAAAAAAATGTTCGTCATAGAAAATGCCGCCTCTCTAACAATTAGGTTGTAAATCTATCGGCTACTTTAAAGTTTGATAGAGTCAACATTGCTGTTACTGGAAAAGGAATGCATAACACCCAACCTCGCACTGCCAAATGCGCTTGACATGACTATATATAAAATAAGCGATATTGCAATTTCGAACGCTTTACTACATACGTACACGTACAGTGTATAGCACAATTTTTTATATACATTTTTCCTTTTGTTATCAGTTTTTCCACTTTACAATTTGTTCTTTCTGCACTTTTTCTATTTGTATTGTCTAATACATCGTATCAATAGTTGCTAACGCAGCATGATAAAATGGAAGGAAGGAAGGGCATGCACCAAACTGGAAGTGGGTATATGGTAAAAGGACACGATAAAGAAGAAAAACAAAAAGCAAAAACACCAAAACAAAATAAAAACAATTCAGCCTCCATGGGAATTAATCGACTGTGGTTCGAGCATAATTAACACATGCTCTGATTTATTTATTTGTTTTGCTCTTTTTTTTATTTTTGTATTTGTTTTGGGTTCTGTTTGGTTCAGTTTGTTTTTGTTTCCACTCACGCAAGTGGCTCTATCAAAGTTGAAAAACGATGAGAACCACCGATGGTGGTTGAGTCTATTTCGTTAGAGGATAATGGTAACTTCGATTAGCAAGCTCAGGATTTGTCTGTTGTTATTTTGCATTCAACCCCTACTCCGTCTTTTCTTTTTTCTTAACATTTCTCTTATTTTAAGATCTTGTTTCATTTGGTATTTTTGCTGTTTTTTTGCGCTTTTCGTATTTGATGGCGATAAATTTTGCCTTTGGTTAGTGAAGTTCTTCTTATTTTTGTTGTTGTAGTTGTTGTTGTTATTCTTGCTTTCTGCTGTTGGTAATACAATATGTTAACAGCAACTCGTATTGCAAATTTAAGTAATTGGTTTTCTTGGCAAACACCTTTAGCGATTTTCATCTAAAAGATGTCGAAATAATTAATGATTAATTGCTTAAATGTTATTTAATTATTTGGCACGCTTCTATATGAATACGTATTTATATTTATGTAATATTCTATATTTGAGCAGCAATATCCGCCAGACATTTTCACAGTTTTTAGTATTTAATTACCAATATATCTATGTAAGTATGAATGCATTAGAAAGTATTTAATTTATGAATAAGACTTTATAATGCCTAAACTTTTAATAAGCAATGAAGAGGAGTAAGAGAAGATTTGCTGCAGGGTATTGATAGGCTCTCGGCCTGCCAAGTTTGGGAAGATTTTGTTTTGCTTGTTTTATGGCTGAATAACTAGCAAGTGCAAAAATATAAGAAAAATGCCTATGGGTATACTCAAATTGTAGTAAGGGTGGTCAATCGGCTACCCTGAGAATTAATAAAAAAGTGGAAAAATGACGTTCGTAAAAGGTGGAAAAAGCCTGAAATTAGTAAGCCTATTGTGATGTCTTTGTATTATATGACTCAGTCACATGATCAATCATCACAAAGGAAGATACCGATTTATGTATTCTAGTGATCCATAAACTCCAGACATTTAACTTAAAATGTAAAAAAATGGCAAATATTTAGATGGTAAAACTTATGCATTAAATATTATAATTGGCGGATCTTAGAACGAAGTTTCCACGACTCATAAGTGCGAGGGTAGTACGTAAGTTTACCTGACTCGCACCACAGGCCGATAAGGATCCGCTCCTCGCCGACCAGTATCGGCTCATATTGACAAATCGCGAATGTTGCAAATCTGTCCCCGTATGTCTCAATTTGACGATCTCGATAGTCTAGTGAGTAGTGCACTAGACTTTCATCAGGGAGTTTCGGAATCGGCGTTAAACTGTAGACCCAACCATGTGGTATCACAATGAGCCGTTCTGGACTGAGTGTGTTCCTCTACAGCCACTTACTTAACCTAACTTAATCTCAACAACAATGTTAAAAACTATAAGAATTCATCGGGTAGTGCAGCACCAAAGAATTCCCATGCACTAAGCCCAAATCACCACCCAAAGTATAATTTTTGAATGGGAACTGTCTGATGTGTGCTCCTTATGAGCTCTTTGTTGTTTTTTTTTATATATGCCATTTAAATAGATTTTTTTTTAACTATGCACATTAACTATTCCATATGGTAAAGTTATATACATCCCGCTGAAGTGAAGGCTTGCTTTAGCTTTGAAATGGCAATAGAAAGTAAAAAATGTTGTAACACAAACACATTCTGTGAAATTCAATTACTTCCCGGAAAATAATCACATTCGAAATTTTCGTAAGTTCTAAATAATAACAAATTTTTCACACATAATTGAATTATGCATACTGTATGTACAATGATTTAAATTGCACCGTGCAATAATAACCCAAAATTAATAAAAAATTGCAACATATTTTCGCAAACGAAAATATATTGCTGCTTTGCGTTTTTTTCAGATTGCATATTGCTAAGCAACAAATTGAAAGTCACTTTTATAGTTGCTTTCAATAAAATGACAGCACGATTAAGTGGAAAATCTAAAGCAGGCGCGCGTGCACTTGAATATGCAACGCACACATACACACACATTCATTCATATGCATGCATACACACATAGAAGAAAAAATAAACAATGTTGGTGTATCTGCGAAATATATATGGTTCTTTTTCTGTCATGTCATATAAGTTGAAATTGCGTGATGGAAATAAACTGCAATCTAATCGAAGTTGTCGATGTTGAGAAAAGATTTTAAAAAAATTCTTGCAAGCAAAACGCAAAAGTCAACTTTGAGCGGATAGTGTGACGTAATTGCACGCGTATAATTCTAAATGAATTTGAAAAATATGCATACGACTATAAACTCATTATTTCCTTAAACTCGAAGTATTCACTGAATAGTTTTATGACCATGGTAAAAAATTAATAAAAACGAAGCTTCTTTTTAAGGGAGACGTACACTTAGAAAATGGCGTTTTGCTTTTTTTGGTAAAAAAAACAAAAAAATTTTTGGTTTTAAAAAAATCAGTAAAATTTCGAATTTTTTTAAAGGATTGAAGCAAAATCTATTGAAAAAGTGTTACACAAAATTTTCAAAATGGCACAGGTTTCAAAGGGGTTCACTTGAGATGAAATCCCCCATATACATAAATTAATTTCAATAAAATTTTTTGCGTTTAAAATTTCAAGTGGAATTGGGAAACAAATTTTTTCAGACCTACTCCAAAATTTCAGGAAACATTCTTAAATTTCTAACATAAAGGGTGACTTTATTCCTGTTTGGTTTTTCAATGTAGAATTTTCAACTGTTTACTTGTGATTAGTGTTGCCAAACTTCCTGTTTTTACCGGGATATCCCAGATTTTTCATTAATCTGTAAATGTCCCACCGGGACAATAATTTCCCCGGATCTTATGGAACTTTGATTTTTGATTTAACGCTTAAAATTTTTTTAATATTCACTCATAAAAGTAGTACAATTTTGTTACTTACGTGTGCTCTGAGTGCTCAGAACTTAAAAGAAACACGATTATATTTTTTGACAACTCGTGCTCTGCTCAAAGCTAATAAAGAAAAACGCCTAATGAAGAATTTAACACAAGAAGAGGAAACTAAATAAAATGAAAAAGAAATACAGCGCCTATTGTTTTTATTTTGTGCAAATTAGTATTTTCTGAAATTTCAGTTATAGGCTATACACAAAAATATGTGTATATTCTGTGTCCCGGGGGAAAATGCAAGTCCTTTTATTTTATTTTTGGTAATTTTCCTTCTAAATAATTTCTCGATTGAGAAACATGGCAACCCTCAGAAATGTGTCAATTAGCATTGACATTTTATTATAGATAAACTTACATCCGAACAACGGAACACTTTATTTCAATAAACTTTATACTCCCGGTAAATTACTTGAAATTAATCTAGTCGACTGAAAAGGTTCGTCACTACAGCTTCACATTTCATTCTAGCACAACTAAATTTTTCATTCGCGAATTTTTTGTAAATTTTCGAGGAGCTGTCGTTAGATCGAAGGGGATAATTGTGTTGATGCCATGGCAGCCAAATTTTTCTCCTCTTCCTCGAATGCTTTACTACGACTAAATGACTCCAACGTCTTGCTGGGCGAATAGCAATGTACATTTGTGCATTTTTGTTTGTAGATGTTAGGCAAACTCATTTCTGTCGCCGTGCGCAAATGCGGGCGTTACACTTCATACTGCGCATCAAACTGCAATTGAAATTTGTCTGAATTTTCGTTTGTATTTTAATTAAAAATACTTACCTGTGGTTGAACTAAACGTTCTCCCCGATAAAATAAAGAATTTGGACTACATGATTTATAAGTACGAAGCCCCGATGTCTAATTTCGCTGAATTGGAATTGGCCGACTTTGACAAGTTCTCCATCCACGACCGGAAGAAACGTTTTGGCAATGGGATACAATTTTAAAAAAGTAATGTATTTTTTAATAAAAGCTTACTTGAACTTTATAACAATAATAAGCATTTTCTGACTATGTAAAAATAATGCAATTTCTTACCAAGACGCAAAAAACTAACCGCCTTAAATGGGCCAAATCATACAATGAATAGCTTAAGAGGAATTCAGATTCGAGCTATCTGTAAGAAAAACTAAAAGTCAAGTATTACGAAAAAATATAGGGAATTTTATGAAGATACACTGCAACAAACAAAAGAAGCATCCAGCTTCAGTTATAGTTTGGAGTTGTATCTCAGCAAGATATGGATATTTTTTATATTTCGTGGAAAGCCTAATGAATATTAAAAAGTACAAGATGATGCAGACCTGTTTGTTACCATCAATTGAAAGTTTAAAACAGGATGATGATGAATACATTAATCAACAAAACGGTGCTTCGTACCATACTTCCGAAAAAAGCCATGCCATTAAATTAAAGTTAAGTCCCTATGTTGCCTTGGCTTTCCTTTAGAGAAATAAAGTCGGAGTTACGAAAAAGCCCTCCAAAAATTAAAAAGGGTCGAAAGATAAGCTTGAAATAATATGGAGCACTTTTACTTCATCATTCTGCCAGACACTTATTATTGAAGAAGTTATTAATCTAAAGGGTTGTGCAATGAAGTACTACCTTTTAGTATTACGAGTAGTAATATACTGGGTACAAACTTCTGAGTTTTTTGTTTTTAATTAATGCAATTATTAAGAAATGCATTAAAAAATAAAGCTATTCTGCAAGCTTGAATTCGAATAACAGTGAAAATTTTCTCTGGATACTAACTTTTGAAGTTAATTTGTATTTATTCCCTTACTAGTATACATTTTTCTCTTCCAGATTAAATCTGCCGAAAATTAAACGTATTTCATACTAGTATTAAAATAAATGCAAAACTAATCAAATTGTGATATTGGAAAAAAGACAAATATGTAACAATATGAAAATAATAAAAGGAATATTACAAAATTCAAAAGTTTCAAAGGAAAGTGTCCGCAGTGTGCTCACATACTTCCCTGCAAACATTTAGAAGAATGTCAGAAGAGAATTGAGAATTGCTTTTGCGAGGAATGCGCGACTTATCTGTGTGGATTTTCCGTACGTTAAACATCTCAGCCGGGAAGTAGTTTATGTCCTTGTGTAAAATACAATTGCCCAGTGAGTAAATGACAATTTATCGAGTCTAGCTCGAAAGAAATGCATTCTGATGTTCTAAAACACTTTCTGCATTATGGAAAAGCTAATTGACCAATACATACTTGCTCCAAATTTACAAAAACCAAAGTTTCTAAAGAATATACAATTGCTTCTATTTTTTAAAGAAAATTATGTAAAAACACTCGGTTTTGACACTATTTTGCAGCCCTTATTGAGTGATCTAAAAATTTTAAAGTCGGAGGGGATAACTTTTCTCGACAGAAAAAAAAGGAATTGAAAAGAAACTCTCTGGAACCGTGTTTGCTGAAATTGGCGATACATTAGGGTCATATCAAATAGGAGGTTTTAACGAAAACTTTAGGTTCTCACAATACATCTGCCGTTATTTTTTCTTCGAACGAAAATGTTTGATCCATAAAGACATTGAAATACGCGAGCTTAGAATCATCACCAATTATAATCCACTGATTTCAACAGAAGCGTTTAATCAGGGGATTGTGCAAAGTTCTTGTTTAAATTACCCTCAATATTTTTATGTCTGTAACCCAGGACTACCACCTCACATTACATTGCTCACGATTTGTTTGAGGGAATAATTCCTTATTGCTTGATAGAAATTTTAAGAAGCTTAAGTGTCACTTACTACTTTTCCTTTGACTACATTAATATTTTTTTGACAAGTATAAAAAAAAATGTTTCATTACGTTTATCGTTTCTAACAATAAATTCTAAAATGAAAAAACTTCCAGGGAAATAAATAAAACCAGTCAATGTTTTAGTTTGGCACAACTGTCTATGATGTGAAGAGGGGTAACAAGATACTAATTATTCCCGAATTTAAATGGCTACAAGTTCTATATTTTCCAACCAATTTTGATAAACAGAAGCTTATTTTCTTTGAAATAAATCGGGTTTTCGACATTCAATAAAGAAACCAAGGCAAAAACATAATTTTTCGATATTCCAGGTAAAATTTTGTAGAACAAAGAAAATAATATATCACAAAAAACGCTGCCGCAAAGAGAGGGCGAACCATAAATGATTTGTAAACAATTTTGATGCCAAAAATGTTCAATTCGCACAAAGATAAAACACGAAACGAGTTTTAGTGTTGGTACTATGATTTGAAATGTGCGCCATTCTAATGTACATACATAGTTACTTGAAATAAACGGGGTAAAGTTGTCCCATAAAAAGATGAAAGGGTTAAAATGTTCTGTAGAAATGATCTTCGTAAAATTCTCCTATAAAACTTGGTCGATAAGATTTTTCTCAGACATCATTTTATAACACTGTTTGCGCTTAGCATTCAACTTCCTTCAACCAAAAAATGGAAACTTTAACCCACTGTAAAAAAAAACTGTGACGTGCTGGACTATAAGTTTATATTACAAAAATGGTCTATACAACATGCCCTCCTTTCAGGATTATAGGGTGGCTATTCTGTTGCAGCCAAAAAGTCTTAATTTGTTGGACTGCGTAATTTTTCAGTTTTTATTTTATATTTGATAAAGCTATCAAACCTAAAATTCGGAAAAATGTTTTGAGACCAACACCAATTTTTTTGTGAAAACAGAATTTTTTGTTGGTTTAAATAAATATGAATGTATTTCTATATGGAAAACAATGGTGTGTATGGGAATTGTTCAGGGAACTGAAGATTTTCGTGATGCACTGTGGGGAATTTGCTCAACATCACCTAGCAAAACTTTTTTTTATAGCATTGACGATTAACGGAGAAGCTCTTCAGCTATAGAAAATGTTTGCAGGGCTTTTCAATATATGAGTTTAATTGTATATGTGCATGTATGTATTTAGGTATGTGTATATGTCTATACATACACATAATGTACATTTCAGCATCCGATTTTTATGAAATTTTGTTCTGTTACACAATTCTTGTATTCCATTAATATCCTGTTTGCTAACAAGTTCACACTCGCTTCTCCTCACTCTTAACCACTCCAACACCGACACCGGCATCCACACAGCCACTAACTCACTTTAGCAACGCGATGACGAAGTGGCATGTTGATTGGACGCAGTGCAAACGTCACTTGATGATCGATTTGAGTGCTCAATTTTGACAACAATTTTTCAATTTCCACATACGAACATAGAGGAGAATACATACACACACACAAACATACATACATGAATATATGTATGTATATCGATATACTATGTACGCGTGTGTGTATAAAAGTCAAACAAAAACCCAAATAAAAAATAAATTGCTGTCAATATGAATGTGAAGTGGCACGTAACGTTATTATTTTGTTGTATTTAAGTGAAAATTTACAAGGAAAAGTTAGAAACGAAAATAAAAATATGTATGCAAACAAATTCATTTTAAAATGAAATAAAGTTTGAACTTACTTTACTTACCAAATACGAGTACATATAAACAATAAAAACTCAAAGAAGGTCACAATTCGTATGGTATTTGGTACGCAACGTGGATCTGTTTCTTTGAAATTTAAGCAAATGCGCTTTCGTTCTGCTGTTTCTGCTCAAACACTAAGCAGCAACAACATTTACCGGATGCTGTCAGATAATAGGAGGAAAAGAAGATGATCAATACAAGCAAAAAGAGAAGAAATACTTCAGCAAAACGGAGAAAATTACTTCGCTTGTGAAAAATAGCAAAATTACATTGAAAATTGATAGACGCATTCATACGCGCAAGGCTACCAACAATCGAAATCGCATACATATACAAACAAATACAAACTCACATACATACATGCAAATGCATTTATCGCATAGATACATACATGCATATGCAGATATCTGTGGATGAGCATAAATAACAGCAAAATTCAAAAACAGCAACAATAATAGAAAGTTTTTGTTCTTACTACAAAATACGCAAAATATCACAATAACATTACAATGCTGCTGCTGTTAATGCAACTCCGCTTCTTCTTCTTCTTCTGTTATGTCATGCACGACATTGGCAACTCTTGGCAAACGCAACAAATGTAGCACCAACACACAAGCACAACGTAAATACATCAAACAATACGAAAATTTGCTGCAATAGCAAAAATATTGCAAACATATTGACTGCTGACAAATACAAAAAGGAAGAAATGGAATGAAGAAGAAGTATAGTTGTATCATCTCATGTCAATTCATCAAAATATTGCACATTGACATACTGCATGCATATGAGTAGACACACACACATACACACGCAATAATCCATACATATTTTTGTATGATTTGTGTTCGCTTGTGAAACGCTCTGCGCTAAAGCAATCATCGATTTCCGGCATTGCAACGCAGGAAATTGCAACGGAAGAATTCAAGCATAATATGATTCTTCGCTCTTTTCCTTCTCCATTCTCTTCTCCTCCATCATTATTTTGTTTTTCTTATTATTTCAAACTCATATGTATGTGAATTGGTTGGAAATTGTTTTGAAATATTTATGGACAGGTTTTATGAATCTTTTGAAAAACGAACTACAATTGCAAACGAACATAAATTGCGCAAAAGTTTTTTGTTAGAATTGGACTGGCAACCATTTCTTCTTGCGAGTTTTTTGTAAAAACTGCACATTGCCATTGCAATAGTATCTTAATTTAAAATCGAAAGAAAATGCTTATCAAAACTACATTTTACAGTGTTAGTGAGAATATAATGAAGATTTCTTATGAAAATCGCATGCTGTTCTATTTCCCAACTACTTCAATATCTCCTTATTTAGTCTTTCCGTAAGTTTAATTGCTATTAACGAACCATCTTCACTAGTAGACTTATAATACTAGTCAATAGATAGTAGGGCTGCCAGATAGTGTCTTCATTGGATTCAACTTATTTATTTCTATTAAAATTTTGTCATTGAATAGTTCACTGGGTCCTTTTTGAAATCCAATTCATTTACATCTTTTAATTTTGAATCATTATCTACATCAAGTGGTGAACATAGAATTAGGGAATTGTATATTTTTTCAATGAGATGCTTAAATTTATATTAAGATAATCTGTTTATTTAAAATGTTTTAACAAAGTAAAATAAAATAAATTGTCTACTATGAAAATATGAAAAAATCTCAAAAATAAGACTTTTATTTAATCTTTGATATCCGTTCCTTCGGAGAACGCAATGGATTCTTCTTCGACGTAATCGTCTTTGCCTTTTACTGCGGCGCAGCGGCGATTGACGTCTGCGTCTATGTGAACGTTGTAGCGATATTTCGACCAATTTCACTTGAATTTCTTTTTGAGATTCTAAAAATATTATTCTGAATAAAAATTTGAAAAATGAATTGTTTTTCAAATTATTGAAATACTGTGCTTGCCGTTACTTCTCTCTTCCTTAGTTTGTGGTTAACTGCCAGTATGACGTTGACTGAATATTCCATCTCTGTTTCCGTTTCATTTGTTTCGCAATCTCTGCTTAGCGCATCTGAGTTTGGAATTTGTATACCCTTTATGTAAACAAATGTTGGTGTGGTGTGTATGTCAATACGTCGAACAAAATTCGCTGTAGACGAATGGATTATCGATCAACACAATTAGCAATAGATGTCCCAAGAACTCCAAAAAATATAGAGAAAGTTAAAGAGAAAAAGTTGTTTTTATCTGTATGGTGGTTATAAAGCATATGCATGCTGTTTTGACCAATTTTATAAATCTGGCCTTTAATATAAAATTTTAGTATATGCTTTGTTGAAGTTGCTCAATTACTTTAGCCATAAAAATTTGACTGCGATGGGTAAGATATGGTAAAGATTTATCTTCGAGTGCCCTTAAAATTCTACAGTTCAAATCAAATCAAATCAAAGTAAAATTAGCTCATATTTTAGTTATTATGGAGTCCTAGAGGAGTACTATATTTTGGAGTACTCGAGCACAGTCGAGCTTTTGTTTATCAGCCATTACAAAGCAGAATTAAGGTATTATATCAGACGCGACATTTGAGATTGAGATTTTTCAATGGCAATAACTTAATGCAAGAAAAACTTAACACGCCAAGCCTAGACTTGCATCTTTTTGCATATTTGTTGTTGTGAGAGCAGAAATATTTTGCATTTGCAATGATGCAAAAACATTTGCACCAAATCGTGAATAGGGCTAATGTTCTAATGCAATTTTAACCTCCTCAGTTAATAATCTTTGGAATTTTTTAAAGGAAATAATTTTGTTATCAGAACTTTGAATGCTATTTTTTCGAGTTTATCAAGTTTTTAAAACACGCTCTTTCAATTTATGTAATTGTTTTCATTATGTTGTCTTGCAATTAGAAAGTTCGACCAAATAAATTTATATTAAAATTGTAATTTCTGGCCAAGAATTTACTAATTTTATGACACGAACATTACCTTTATTAAAAAGGCTTTTTAAACACAGCTAGCAACAGCAACAACAAGAAAAGGAAGAAAATAACTTTTAACTTTGCAGTTTATTTTATGCTTGACTTCTTCTGTTTCTTCATCTTTGTTTTTAATTTTCTGCTTTGGAGAATGGTAAAGTTTTGCATTATTTAAACAAAAATACGAACTTAAATAAACATTTTGCAATGTTTCGTTCGAAACATGGGAGCAGAGTATGACAGAGTAGAACCTAAGTTTATTGTTTCTATGAAGTTGAAGTTTTTTGCGCTCTATGCTGAGGTTGAGGTATGCAGTGTTGCCAGATTTAATCGCTTCGAAATTGGACTTACATAGTGCTCTTGATACCCCTTTACCTGGGTTATACCTAGTGATGATTCGATACAAGTAAATGCAAGTAAATACTCGATACTTTTCATTCGATTCAAGTACTTTTTTTTCTCGATGATATACCATAAGTATTTTACTTGGTATCGAAAAAAAAAATGGTCAGTATCGGATATTCGATACTTTTGGAAAATATTTTTTTTTTAAACTGGAATATTGCTATACAATATTTAAAATTATGGATCGTTTTAAAATATTTTGCAGCAATCAATAATATATTTCAAAATGCTACTGCAGAAATATTCAATATGCATATTCGAAATATTTCAGTCCATATTGCAATAAACCAATGTATGAAAATATTGCAGTACAGTATTGAAGTTCTAGAAAATTTGTGCCACCATACATGTAGAACATAATGGTTATTGAAACCTTTTCACTGAAATAAATTATGTTTAACAAGCTGCAATCTGTTGCTTAGTTTTCCTTCTATTATAAATTTTCTAGCGATTTGTATCTAAACATAATAAATATCTTATATTGAAGTTAGCGTCATTTCTATAAGATTCACGGGTTTCCAGTGGAAAGATCTCAAAACCATAATGTATAGGCGAAAAACTCGTGTTGAATAGTGTAAACTGTATGTTCAACCATGTAGTATCACAATGGGCCGTTCTCGGCAGCTACTTAAAAAAAATGTAATTTGTCTCTTTAAACGAGTATTCGATACCAGTACATATTCGATACTTTTTTCCGATATTTTCTGTAGCATTGATACTCTTATTTGATACAAGTAATGAGTAAAAGTAACGATACTATATGGATATCTAATCAACACTAGTTATACCTGGATGCACCAGATCAGGTATTACCCACTGACCGAAATGTCCGGGTACCTATAAGATAGGGTAATACCCGTATTTTTAGGTACCCGAGTTGTGTTTATATAAGGTGGCGCAATTTGATTTAGCAATAACTTTTTTCCAAATTAAAAAACTGATTTTATTCCTTAATATTTTAACCTTGGCCTTGAACTTTTTTCCATTAAGTATTGCTGATGATACCGTTTAAATAGTTGCCCCATAATTTCTTATTAAAATATAAGTATCTTACTTACTTTTTATCTTCTAAAAAGTAAAAATCTGTATTTGCGAAGAAAGTCTTAAAACTAATTGTACTCGATTTGCTTAGTTTTTAAAAATAAAAATACAGAAAGATGTTTGAGAGTTTGAGACAAAAAAAAACGCCAAAATGACGAGTTAGACGTCAATCTGGCAGCACTGATTATGCAACACGAGCAATTTCGGAAAATAAATTTCATACCACCGAAAATTATAAGAAACAAATTGCGTCTATTATTTCAATTTTTTCTCGCTTTCGTATTTTGCAAGTATTTTTATTAAGTATATGAACGGTATAAAAACTTTATTAAAACTTTGCAAGCCTTTTATTTAAAGGTTGTTTCCCATGGCGCAAAAGAAATCAAATTAAGAATTTTTATGCTCCAAACACATTTTGAAATATTTAGGAAAGTTTTTTTCTTCCACTTCTCACTTGTTTTTTCTTCCTTTCTGTGTGATTTTTACTTGTTGTTTTTTTTATGTTCCCTTGTCTTATTTGGTTTGGTCTTGGTTTAGTCTTAGCCCCATGTGGTTGATGAAAAATGTTAAATGGTCCCACAACAAGTGCAACAATATGAGCAACCAAACAAATACAGCAGCAAACAACAACAAACATAAAAATAGCTAAACACAAGAACAACTAGCTACATTGGTTAGCGCAATCACTTGCCAAATAAGGCCAATGAAAGCCTCTCGCTTGCCTCATAAAATGAAAGTCAAAATTAACTTTATTTGGCAATGAGCAAGGAAGAAAAACAAAATTTTTTTTCTACGTTACAAATTTTTCTTGTTTCGAAGAAAAAGTAGGAACTTTACGAAATTTAAAAATGTTTTTGTTTCTAGGAGTTTTTCGAAACCCAAAAAAAAATTCTTACATACATATAAAACAGAAGGAAAAAGTGAGTTTAGGTTAAATTAATACACGTGTTACTGCGCCTGGGCTTAAAGGAAATGATGAAGAATGCATGGAAATGTTGCTAGCTTTACAGCTCGCCATTTTCCTGTCATCTTATAATGAGAATTTTAACCAAAATTTACATCAAGGGATCAATAAAAATAATTTGAATTAAAACAGCGAAGATTTTTCAATGGAAACTTCTTATGCAACCGTTCATTTGTGTTGAGTCGACTTGACGGAAATATGAATAGCATACAGTGTAAACGAAAAATATATATCAGAGTCGACTTTCAATTTACCAGATTAAGTCATAAGATACAGAAGAAAGATTACATTCAGGCTTATTATGGCTTGTTAGTTTAACTTGTTCGTTCTTAAGACAGTGAGTAAATAAATAAATAGAGAAAGAAAGCCATTGATAAATATTTCATTACATTACATCGAATGTTTTGGAAATCTATAGAACTGCCAGTTGACTGCACTTACTATAGTCAGCTAACAAGCAGCTCTAGATAATCTTCTTTTTATGGCACATCCGAACATGAAGGGCTTAGCGCATCTATTCACGTTGTGTGAGTAGGGCTGCCAACTTTCTCAAGTCCCAGACCAGAAGGTTTTATTCCCACATCCGTATAATAAATTCAAATAACATTTCTAATAAAGTCAATAAAGCCAAGTAACTAAGAAATTAGCAGAAAACCTCTGAAGATATACTTCGGTACGAGAAGCCATCTTGACTGATCTTTCTAAATATGATATAATCAAGAATTATAACTTTAAGAAACACTTTTATTTAGTAACAAGTAGTAGTATTCCTAAAAGTATGTAACCATTCAATCAAAAATTATATTCATTAATATCACTTTTATTTAACAAAGTAAAGATCAAACCGCCCATTCTTGCACTGCAGCTTGCCAAATATGACAAAAATTGTAACTTTAAGCTTAGTTTGTGGTGAAACCAAAATAGGTTAATTTAACCATTAGATTTGAGTTTAGCGACCCAAAATTTACAAGCACACGAAATTCATTGACAGTAGAAAGCTCGCTGTGAGCCAGAAAAACATTGACTTCACTGGCAGAGAATTTTCCAAAGTGTTTAATCTCAAGATGGTTGATCTTAAAATAAAAAACTCAAAGGAAGCATTATTACAAAATAAGTCATATTTACAAAATAAGTAATAAAGCCATTTTTCAAAGAAATGTTTGGCATACGCTCTCAGAAATTCCCTTGAAAATATTAGAAAAGTAGAATTGGCAGCCACTTATCACATATTGACCCATATACCTTTTAACCACCGAGTTTCATCTTTTTAAAATAGCTCAAAGTATCCTTTATAAAAGCTATTAATATTTAATTCCCGCCTTCCCTCTGCTCAGTCTGTTAAAAAATTTTCTAAGATATTAAGTATCCCCCGCCCTGGTTTGAGATATCTTAAAATATCAGAATTCATTGTTCTCATTACTTTCCATTTTCCCTGTTATTTTATTAAAATAGAAATTTCCTCCATTCTCCATGCCTCCATCCCTTAAATATTTCTTCTTCATATTTCTGTTTAATTTACATTCGTTTCTTTTTATTTTATTTAATATTTTTTTTTGCTTTACTTTCTTCTTCTGCATTATTTACATGTGAAGCTCATAGAACGGACTCAAATCCTGCTTTTTATTTACCGCTATAACGGAAATGAATGTCGTTTACACGTAGGTATATATGTAAATAATGCCGAAGAAGAATATGTTGTAAAAGTTGTAAAAGAAACAAACAACAACAGCAAACAAACAAAAGAAGGGAAAAGGACGAAGAAGAAGCTATCAAATGACTACCTTTTGTACTATTATGAATATGAATCGCAGTAACGAGGTGTGTCTGCCTGCCTGGCTTTGTGGCTATATGTATGTATGTGTGTATGGTGTGAGTGGGTATGTGTGCGTGCATGTATAAGTGTGTGCGTGTCCTTGCAGTTTATTACAATTCAACACGTTGTAGAAATTGTGATTTTCTTTATAGTTTTTGTAAATTTATTTTTTTATTTTTTTAACCTATTTTTCTTCTACTGATTGTGAGCATTTTCCCTCTGCAAAAATGCAAAGTTCTACTTTTTTAAGAACAGTGTTGCATTTGCTCAGTAAACTACAAAAAAAAAATTAAAAATAAAATTTGAAGAGTAGGAGAAAATGTAATAAACTATTTTGTGTTGTTATTTTTGTTTGATTTTGTTCTTGCTTTTATAGTAAAACTTTATTGTGTTTATGACTTTAGAGAGAGAATTTCTCAATTATTGTCCTTGTGTTTTGGTAGTAGAGACATAAAAAGTAATTTGGATTAAATACATACAGTTACTCACAAAATTGAGTATACACCCATTGCTTAAGTAAAAATGCTTTAATCTTGGAAAAACTAAAAAAAAAATTTATTAAAAAAAAAAATTAAATTACTCCGCCTGAGACATAGTGCATGTTGTAATCAGACATTAATAACTGCATACTTGAAATTTCGAATACACCCTCAAAATCTGGATTTAGGGCCAAAAAACACCATTTCTGGGAGGTCCAAGCATCTTCAGTATCTTTAATCGCTTGTTAACGGTATTTAAAACCATATCTTTATTATCTTCCTTATAAAGTCATCCTTGTTGCGTGAGCTCACATGTTTAAATTTTGATTTAACTTCCCACACAAATATTCATTAGGGTTCATATCTGGAAAATGCGTTGGAAATAATTTTGATAAAGTTTCACACATTTTTAGAATTCACGTTCCTATGCTTTCATATCTCGACACACGTGTCTGGTCAGAACACTTTATTTCTGTTTTTGTCAAAAATTTTAATTTTTAAAAATTAGATATTCAAAGTCCACTTGACAAACTCCTGATCAAAAAACACGAAATCAAATTGAACATGTTGTAATCAACGAAAGGCAGACTTCTTGTTTATTAAAAGTATACACGACACGTGGTGCAAATATTGACGCGGTTTACTACGGACCACATCCAAGGTCCGCACACGACTTTTAGTAGCAAAATGTGCACATATGCGGATGTCTGTGTATGCTGTGTATAAATACAACAAGACACGCCTCAACTTGATGGTGTATGCGCTCTGAGGACACATATCTCGAGTTTTATGGGTACGACTGCCAAAGAGGTAATAAGCTACCACTGTAAAAAGAGAAATCTGTGGCTCGACCAAGAATTGAATTGAATCAAAAACCTTCTATACCAAGTCACTCTGCCGTCAGCTGTAACGCGAGCTGCTAAAGAGTGATACTGAGAGCTGAGGAGGAGGAGTGACTCCTCTTCAGGTGGAAGAAATGGGAGGCAAAAAGAGTGCGATGATAACGAGAAAGGAGAACGGTGACAGGAATGAGGCTCGAAAATTCTTGTCAAAATTAAACGCGTGAGTAATGGTTTGAAGGCTGATGTCTCGTCCTAAAAGGGCGAAGAATGCAATCAGGTGGTAGATATCCAAGGTGGAGGGAGAAATTGCTGCTGCTCAATGCCTTTAGGGAGGCTTTACCCTAATCACTGACAACGTTGATATACCGTCGTCCGCCCAGGACAAGGTTTTGACAGCCTTTGCTCGGCTGAATAACGATAAGACCGCGGGTGCAGATGTTTTGTCGGTTTAAGACTGTTTAATTCAGAATATCGTCGCCCCGTAATTTGAACTTTAGCAAGCTCTGCCTAATCAACAAGAAAGGTAATTCCACGGTCTTCGCTAACTATTGTTAGATACGTCTTCCTAAAAGACTGAAAGCCCAAAACCCATCGCCAACGAACCGATTGAACCTTATTAGGTTGACTTCAGGCCTGATAATCCAACCATGGGCCAGAAAATCACTTTACGCCAAATCTTGGAAATGACGCTAGAAGACACCCATCATATGTTCGTCTATTATAAATCCACCTTCGACAGCACGATTAAGAAGGCTCACTTGTACGACTTAATGCCAGTTTTTGGTATCCCTGTAAAGCTCATCAGACTTTGCAAAATGGCACTGATCTACACCACCAATGCAATAAAAGTTGGAATTGACCAATTCGCGGCATTTGATATCAAATAAAGTTTCAGACAAGGTATTGCTCTATCGTGAGACTTCTTCGGTCTTATGCCAAATAAAATTATTCGAGCTGCAAACATCGATATCTCTCAGACGCAGACGAGAATGGCCCAATCTCCGTTTGAAAAACCAAATACAGAGAGACTTGACTGCAATCCGCCTTACCAATTAGTGCCAGCGCGCGCATAGTAGAGGCGACTGGCGAAACTTTATTAAAGTAGCCAAGAACGAACATCAGTTGTTGTACAAACTAAGTAAGTATGTAAGAAAATTAATTAATTACCGCAGCAAATGAAAGATTTTCAGTAAAAGTTATTGCTTACAAACTTAATATTTATTGGTTTAAAATAAAGTTTAAGTTGTAAATCGGAGTGATCATTCCTCAAGTGTTGAAAAGTTTCACCTCATTCTTTCAGCATCAACTTCAAGCATGACCAGATGATAAAAATTGGTTCCCAAACTGTGGTAAAAATTCTTCATAAATGAACTCATTAGTAGCTGCGTTGCTGCAGCAACTGAAAACACATGAATTGTGGTTAATTTCCGTAAAGAATGCAATAATTTTTATTTATTTTTTTTTTGTTTTTGACTATCAAAGTCAAATATTTATGTATATTGGAGTAACAATGAAAAACAACAGCAACAACGAAAATAAAAACCTTAACACATGGTGTCCAACTAGCTTCTTTTTTTTGACCTTTTTTATAGCTGTTCGATGTAGCTACAACGAACATTCATCAATATAAATCAAGCTCTGAGACCACAATAACAACAGTAGCAGTAGCAGAAAAAATATAAGAGAAGTAGTTTAAAATGTAACAGTACCAAAATTCAGTATAGCTCAACCCTGATAAATATACAAAGAAATATTTGTGCATTTTATTTGTATGGAAAAAATTTTTTTGTTTTCGCTTTATTCTCGTGGCATTTTCGTTTCATTATGTTTGAGCCTAAAGGATTGCAATGTTTGATATTTACGAGAATTTTCTCAATGCTTCTTCTTCATTTTTACTAAATACTCTGCACCCATTTTGCATGGGTTAATTAATTCTGGTATATGTTTCAGGTAGACGACCTCGATAGTCTAGTGGATAGTGCACTAGACTTTCATATAGAAGGTTGTAGGTTCGATTCCCGTCTTGGTCTGGTGGTTAATTCTCATAAACTTCTTATCTTCACTATCGATATGAAGCGGATGAGAATTATAAGAATGTGTATAAGTACCCACCTTGGTTGGTAATGGCAAAACCACCGAGCTGATAAAAAATTACCACACAGCCGTTCGGAATCGGCGTTAAACTGTAGGTCCTACCATCGCCACTGTGGTCTAGGGGCAGAGTGCCAGACTCTTGTTTCTGGAGACCCGAGTTCGATTCTCGGCTTGGGTATGTTTCTTATCTATTTTTCTTTCTCCCTTCCTTTCTTTCTTTCTTGGGGCTTTGGTACAATAGATCTTATAGGTCGCAGTGCCTGACTTTCGAGTCGTCCTTCCTTCAAATAATAATAATATGTTTGAGGTAACCGTTTTTGGCTGGTATCTAATATAAACTCAGAACTGTTTTCGCAAGTTTTATAAGTCACTTTCTTCCTTCTAGAGTTTTCGGATACCTAGTAATTATTATGTCACGCCTATCTTTGGCGGGTTTCAGTTTCTAGTGTTCTTTTCATAGTAGGGAATGCTCCTTCAACTTTGTCTTTTCACAGTTAGAATGCTTGCGCCGCCTTTCTTAGTAGTCCACAAATTTTGTGATATTTTGAATATATATCCATATATAGGGTATGAAAAAGTCGATTTTGACAGACAGCAATAATTTTTTTTTTTTAGCGAATATCATCCAAAGATTGGCATGCTTTACACTAGCATACCGTATGAAGCAATCATGCTCTACTTTCCCCCCTACCACGGCAAAAACTGCAACTACGAGCATATACACAGTACGACGAGTATTTGCGGCTTTTCCGTAATTCATGGTCATTTGTGTGTATTTATTTAATTTTCTTCTCGTTTTTGTTATAAAAAAAATAAGAGAAATAAAAATATCCGGTCGTTTTTGCAGTTGCAAGCGTGAATTCGCCAAAAAAAAAAAAAAATCGGATCACCATAACAAATACATATAAAAGAAAATAAATATAAAGTCTATGCCTGGCCTTGTACTACGCTGAAATAACGAAATTTATGCGTTTTCCGGTTTTTCTACTCGCTCCATACGCCAAAATGTATGCAATTAAAATTGAAATGTACACAGTCAATACATGCATGAGAGAAGAAACACATTTCCCGAAAATGGAAAAGCAGAGAAGGGAAGACAGGAAAATCGAACTTATCAGTTTGTAAATCCTTGGATTAATTCTTCTCAGTTCAATTTTCGTTGTTATTTCGTTGTTATTGTTTTACATAAACAGCAAAAAAAAAGAAAGCAAAAACCTCACACCAATGAAGGAGAATCTCAGTAAAATTGTGAATTTCTTAAAAGTTTTCATGGAATGAATACCATTTTTGTTTTTACAAAAGCAAATAATTCCATTTATTGTACCCTACACTTATCAACGGTGCATTATCGATTTTGATTTTATATAGAAATTACCAAAATTGAACCAAGTTTAATGGTTTGAAGTGTTTGCCTTATGTTAAGGGATTAAGAAATGTCCAAAATATTTTTTTTGTACGACAGTCAACACACAATGTGCATTAAATTGATTGGGGAAGGAAAATAGGTTAATGGAAGGAGGTCGTAACTATCGGGAAATGTACCTGTAGGAAGCTTTCCTTAAACTAGCAGTGCCACAGAGAAAAGAGTTATCTCAATAATGCTTAGTGCGTTAGACTATATCCACGTTGAACTTGTGAGTTCCGCATGCGATTGCTAGTCTCCACAGAACATCTACAATGGAAATAGCTGTAGAATAGAGTCACGCATGGTAACTTTTTGGATTTTCTTAATAAAATTTTTCCACACTTTTTAAATTTAAATTCCTAGGTATTTTTTATCTAGTTCACGTAAGTGAAGAAAGTCGCAGAAGAAAATTTGTTCAGAAATACGAGTTTTATAATTTCATTTTGCCCATAAAATCAATTTCATATTAGGGATGCCAATCCCGGTATTCGGCCTGAAAGTGGTCACGCGATTGAAAAGATAAAATCCCGAGATTTTCAGAATTCGTATGTATCCACTTATTGAAATCCAAATTTTTTTTGAACTTTTTTGATAGAATCTTTTCGTTCTTGAATCAAGGGAATATTTTTTCATCAACATTTTATTTCAATTCGTTCATGGTACGACTCTCAAAAGCCGACCAAGTGTTCCACAAAATTTTAACACAAATGTTCAAAAATTAAAATGAATATTATATCAACTTAAAATAAATGAATTTCAAGGTCTCTTTTGTCAACATTTGATTCCAAAATTTTAGGGCGCTTTTGGATTGCACCAATGTAAACTGAACAATATGAAAAATCTCTATCTTTTGTGGTTTTCAAAAACCATCGTAAAAGGGAATTTTTATATTTATGGGAGTACATTTTTTTTGCACTCGCCATGAAATTCCCCTCCGAAAATTTGTGAAGTAGTAAGTTCTTCAGTAGACCATTAACATTTCATTCATTTGAATGGTTTAATGATTGACAGAAGGATTAAATCAACAGAAAAGCTATTATTACCTACAAAGGTAGCGTGTCGAAAACCTATAAAAAATTGATTTTGAATTTTTACATATTTATTTTTCCATATTTATCAATATTTATTAATTTATCATAAAATACACTGTCACAAACTTAGTCGGCTTTAAGCGTTCAAACATTGAACGATTTGGAAAACTTTTTCTCTCGACTAGAAGATAACAAAACACCAAAAGCGTTTGGGTTTCCATTGCAAAAGTGCGCCACTCTAATAAATAAACATTAGTATAATTCCGGGAGAGATGGAATCTTTGCGCTATCTCTTCAAGCTGCTAATCAACGAATTTTGGAGTGCGAGTGTCGACTCATACAAAACTTTTCTCGCACAAAGTCTGTCTCCTATTTGTCACCATTTAAGCGCTTTGGGATGCAGCTTGAGTGCTTACCTTGATGCCTGAGTACCTTTTCAAAAGTAACTGCAAGTTTTAGATTGTGTGGGAATACATTTTTGATTTTTTTTTTAATCTTTCATTTTTCTCTTACAAATTAATTGTTTTCATCGATATTACACTGAGAAAAATGATTGTAATAAAGAAACGCGACATGTTATTATTGGTATTCCTAAGTACCTTTGGGTCAATGAGTAGCGAAAACTAAGAGATTATAAGAATTATAGCATACTCTAACATAACTACCAGTGTGGCCAACTCAGCGGTTTTCCCGCTGATTTTAGTGCCTTTTAAAAATTAAAACGCGGAAAAAAAGATACATATTTAGCGCTCTGCACGTTTTTTTCAATTTAAAATATCTTTGAAAAATCGAAGAAATTTTCATTGAGTAGAAGTATCAAATGTGTGCCTGTATTAGTGAAAAATTACCCTAATTTATGTTATATCTTGAATCTTATCAATAATTTCCCAGTTTTCATTTTATACTTCATAAAACTATCAATCCAAGAGTTAATCTTAGGATTCCGGGATTGAGATTTGAATCCCGAAAAATCGATCCAGAACGATATTCCTAGTGCATATAATAGGCTGAAAGCAAATACGAAGTAAAAAAATTGTAGCTAGCGAAAATGAAATGTTTGCGAGCAAAATCGCAGCAAAAGTGACGATATTATTCCAATCTTTCAATTTCAAACCTAAGCTAAGCAAACCTTTGAACACACGAATATTATCTGAAAAAATGCGAATAATGTGGAAAATTTAGTTGGATTTATTGACAACAAAACTTTATCAATATTTTTTGTTTTAATAGGTTTTTAAAAATTTTCGTGGTTGTTTTAAAAAAGATCAAAGAAATATTTTTTTTCACCTATGTGAACGGTATGCGAAATAATCTTATCCGATACCTATAAGCGTTTTAATTATAGTTTTTGTATTAATTTAGTGTTGTTTTAAAACAACGACATCGTTTAATGGGTTAAATATCATGCATACAATTAAAAAAAATAATAATTATTAAAATAAATTCCCAGCGGATTGTTGTCAATAAATCAGCGCTTATCGTAGTCAAGCGCGACCACAAAGACAAACATTGTAGGTACCCTGCTGCATTCTACGCTACTCCTATACTTGATCTCACCAAAAATATAAAAATCCTACATACAATAACAGCTGTCATTGTTGCTGGCGATGTTGGTGTTGCTGTTGGTTTTGCTGCTGCTGCTGTTTGGTTTTTCTGGCTGTTGGTTTATTACGCGCGATTAAATTCATTAAAAGAAAACAAACAAAAAGATACAAACAACAATCGCAATTACAATAATAATATCTTGCGAATGCAGCCATTGTGTAATTTGTAGGCTATTGTTGTTGTTGTTGTTGTTCTGAGAATATTTTAACACATACACCCAAATTTATTTTCATTTTCTTTTTGTGGTTTTTGGTTTTTGTTTTTACTGAAGATGGCTTAAGCCTGCTAATTGTTGAGCTTAAGAAATTTATGCCCAGCATAATTCTAGCACGTAGATTAAGTAGCTCTCACACAGACACACAAACACACATATATACACACTTAAATATATATATACAGTATAACGCACTCTCACAAATGTACACAAAATTATTATCCCAATCAAGTAATTATGAAAATTTGTCTTTTCATTTGTTTGCTTTCTTTTCACTTCATCTCGCTCCCTCTTCTTTTCTATTCAGTTCTGTTCTGACATTAAGTATCTTGACTATTTCAACACATTTCCATTCTTTCTATCGCATTCTCTGCTCGTCTCTTGCTCTCTCTGTCACTCTAATGCGTTTGATTGCTCCTGCTAATGTTGGGATTATTCGAAAACTTGCCTTAAGTAGTAAAAATAACAACATGGTCGGCTTTACAGTGCGATAAAAGCCTTTGTTAATGGATTTGTTTTGCTGCGCAGAAGTTTTTTATGTATAATTTGGCAGGCGACATTTTCCTCCTAAGGCTATATGCATTCGCTAGAAGAACGAAAACAAAAAAAAGGATAAATGGTCCTTGAAAATGATTTATGTAAGTATAGATGTGATGAAATTAGTTCCTACTTATAACAAGTACGTTCATATTTTAAAATCATATTAGTGGCAGATTGGGAACCATAATGACATATTTTAAATATAGAACTAACTACTTGGAATTGAAAGTGCATATAGTATATTCATAACCTCATAAGATATGCTTCAAGAAGAGGACAAATTTAAAAGTACTTCATTGACTTCAGAATTTGCGGACTTAATCCCTGTGCCCACAATATTTTGAAGATATTTCGTTAGGCACTTAAATTGATAAATATTCACTACATTGCCAAATTTACTTTCCACACTGAAAGATTTTTGTTAAGAGTGAACAAATAAGAAAACACATTATAAAGTTTTGAAGAAATAAATCTGAGCACAGTGCGAAGTAAAATTGATTTCAACTAAAAATAAAATTGCAACAAGCAGGAGATTCGGTGAAAACTCAAAGTTTAAAGAGAACTATACCCAAACCTAACTTAGAAGAATACAACCTAGACTGATCTGGAAAAGCGAGGTTATACCACCAAAGTAGACTTTAATTTAAAAAAAACTGAGAAACTGCCATATAAAAAACATGCTCCAAAACTGATATCAAAGAGAAGAGAGAAATTTGGAGGATGATTGATCTAATATTCACTCAACGCATATTCTCGGGAGGGCTCCAAAAAAAACAAGTTAGCACTCCACCATTAGTACGATGAACCGAAAGTATAAATAAAATTCTCGAGTACAAAAAATTATGAGGAGTATCAAAGATATTAATAGGAGTTTACTTTTATCATCTAGAACAATAGATAGTATTGCAAAAACTATTTAAAGGCGAGACACTATTGTTAATATAACTCTAACTTGACCCCCGAGAACAACAATTTTGGCTATAGAACAGACTTGAAATATCCGCTCAGATAAACCAGTCCTGCTTAAAACCAGCAAGCCGCACAACGACTGCAAGAATATGTCTTGAAGTGGGCTTATTCGAAGGAGTAGCGATAAAGAAACCCAGAAAAAAATAAAATGACTAACACCTATAGATGAAAGAATACTATGTAGAATAAGTGATTTAAATGAGGTGCGAAAAGTAAAAATTTAATTGTTCGTTTCAAGATAATGCTGGATACTGGTGTTAAAAATTTAAAATTCAATTCAGTGGACCATTACTCTATATATTTGTAAAGGAAGTGTGGTATCGTTGTTATTTCGAGCTTGTGTGTATCGAGATTGGGCCGTTGCATGCACTTAACTAAATTTAGTTATAATTCATTAGTCATGATTAAATATTAATTTAAGTAATTAGTTAATTGAACAAATTAGTTGATTACGCCTTACTCTGCTAAGAAACGTAACGACTTTTGAAAATTTTGTTTTGAATGTTTTTCTTTTCTATCAGACCAGTCATAGAATCGCCAAGAAAACTTCTTATTATGGTCTACGGGAACTAGCTGCAGCCTTTCAGACTTACAGCGAATTTTCTTCTATTTTTTATCAATTTGTAGGCGAAATGTAATAAAATACATGGTGATTAAATATGAAAATTTATTTTTTCAATGGAAAACAAAAAAAATGAAAAACAAATCTACGAAAACTTATATTCCATATTTTCAACGTGAACAGTTTTAATTTGTCGCTTTCTGCAATTTTTTCATTGCAGCCAAGCATTCTTTAACTGCCGAGGCTCCATTAAGCCCAAGCTCTCCAACATAATTTATTATATTTTTTTCGCATAGTTAAGTACATTCAACAACGCGTGTCAGACAAGAATAATAATAAAAAACAAATGAATTTACAAGAAACCAAAATCGATATAGGGGCGACTAACTGTACACAACATTCTCTCCCAGGCTTCTCTCTAACCACTTGCTCCTGCATTTTATCCTTCCATATGCTCAGTGAGAAGGAAGAGGAGGCTTTAAATAATTCAGAATGATAATAGCAAAAAATATTGTAAAATAATTTCCTTTATTTCATTTTATTTAATTTTTTGCGCTTTTGCCTTTTGTGTACAATTGCGACATAAAAATCTGCTCACTGTACACTCAAAAAAATAAAGGCTAAATGCTACGATGCAATGTAAATACAGAAAAAACAAAAATATTCGTAAAACAATTAATTATCCTTTGTCGATTTTGTACAGTAAATTCCTCTTTTTAAAAAAAATGTATTTCAATATTTTCAGCTGTTTTTGTTGTTGTTATTTTACTGGTTTGTGTTCTTATGAAATATTGCAATTGTTGTTGCAAGTGCACAAATCCTTTAATGTCCCTCTGTCCGGAGATAGATATGCACATACATATCTACATTTTTTTTTGGCCCATGAGGCGAAAATAAAAATATTTTCGTTGGTTTTAATTTTTTGAACCATTTTTTATATTTCTGTTTGTATATTGGTTTTTTTTTTCTTTTTTTTTTGATTCTTGTCACCAGCAACAACAACATTCACCAAAACAACAATAAACTTTTTTCCGTCACAATTGCAATCGAAACAATAGCGAGCAACTATAACTACAAATACAACAATGTGCAGCTCAGCGCTGGGTTGTTGGTCGAATGTTGTCCCTGCTGCTGTTGTTGCTGCTGTACCGTTGCTGCCCAGTTTAGCTCAGCACTGAGTTATGATTTTTGTGGATACACATTTTTTCTGGTTACAAGTTTCAACCTCTTAAAAAAGCATGCAAAAGTAAAAACTTTTTGTAACATAAAATATCGCATCACATCGACGTGTGTCGCGAGCATTGATTTTATTGTATCATGCGATTTTTTATTGTTTTTGCTCGTTTTTGACCTTTTACTTTTTGCTGCTTCATGTTAAAGTGAATGAACAAAAAAATTAATTGAACATGTTACATTGTTATAGGAACTCATCAGTTTGGGTGAATAACTGCAATTACATTGGTGGAAAAAATCGATCAAATTGGTGTTATTGAAAATTTTGAACAAATTCAGAAGTGAGCAATAAGAGAAAAGGAGGGAGGAGTGAATATTTATTACCTACACAGACACACACTTGAATGTATGCACATATATACAATTTTTTTTTTAACTATGCCCAGTCCAATCGATTAAGAAAGGCGAAAATTTTAATTAAAGTTTTTTTCGCCAAAGAGGTGACTTCATCAAGAAACATGCATAACAAATTGCGATATGGAATTGGCAATGTTTTCAGATTTCATTGACTCTATTCATTATTTTCTGGTAAAGCGGCACAAAACAGGAATCCAAATTGTTGGAAATATTAAATATTCTCTTTTTTCATACATGAGTTGAGTTGAGAAATATCACAAAGCTCATGATATGTTTTAAAAGTTCTTTTTTTTAACTACTAATATTAAAAGAGTTACCAGGCTGGTTCTCCGACCATGCTGTTGATTAACCTATTCGTACTACCACGTGGAACTTTCACCTTGATGAGCAAAGAACAGTCTAAGCTCATTAGAGCTCATTACGTTTTCCCATAGTAGAAATGAAAGTAATTCCTCTACCTGCCTATATAATGGTATAAACACATAGAGGGCGACAGGCTTACGACTGCATCTGTCAAAAATAAGAATACTCACGTTTCAATGAAAGTGCACAATTTGGCAACTACACAACTGTACGACTGCATGACTCCATTTGCAGTTGCAGTCGTATTAGAATCTACTTCTAATTTAACAGAAAAATAGAGAAGTGAGAGCAGAAATATAAAACGGAAGAAGATGAATGAAGAAAAACATGATAATTAATTCCATTCTCTCGACTACTGACGCCAATTGAGAGTGTTTGAAGTTTTAATTATGCAGTCGCAAGCCTGTAGCTCTCATGTGTTTATACCATAACTTGTTCATAGTACTGAAACTTTAATGTTAAGAGCAAACTATTCAATCTAAGAGTACGTTATAAGTGCGTAGACTATTACGAGAAAGATAAGGGCTCCATTTCCCGATCAAGCTAAAATAAAAAATTTTCCAGATATGATTACAGCAAAATGATATAAAAAAGAGTGAGTCAACAAAAAAAAATTCAATAAAAGAATGAATTGTTTTACTTATAACCAAAAAAAAATAAGAAACTCAATTTAATAAAAACAAATAAGGTTTAATTGTTAATTTTCTACGAAAAAAGTTATAAAGAGAACAAAGATTAATAAATGAAAGAATTTCTTACTGTAGTAACTGAAAATGTGTGTAATCTTTTAAAAGTTCCTTCACGCCATCATTAATTCGTCCAGTCTTTACTGCCAAGCTGAGCGGATAGTAATAACGAAAATGAAGAGATATAATAATGATGAAAACATTTTACTAGTCTTGTAGCCGCTGTTAAAGCTCCGTTAGCTCCAACTAAAGGTTATGGGCTGTAGTCCACTAAATTAATAGGTAGACATGATTTATAAGGTTACCTTAAATACATACCTAAGCAGTCGATAGCTTCAAGAGCCAAAAGAGAAATTAGTAACTAATAAAATCGGATGCAAACTTTTTCTATAGCGTCAGGATTTCGGGAAATATTAACCAAAACGCGCGAAAAGTTTTTGTAATCTCGAAACAATTTTTTATTTAACTGATTTCGATGGTGTTTAAAAAATTCAAACCTAAAAAGTTCAGTCATGTTGGATACTACTAATAATAATTGCAATTAGTATGTATTCATGCAGTGACGAATACAAGAAACATTTTTGGGGGAGGGGGGAAATAAAAATTAAAAATTCTCCATATGAACCAAATCACGGGCTGGGCGTTCATAACCTTTTTTACGATGTCTAATAATGTCGAAGGTATGGCCATGTGAAAACTTACTGGAACGTTACGCATTTTGGGGGAAACCTGTTCTTGTAGCAAATCATTTAACAATTTCTATGATTTTTTTCCAAGGTAAAGGATCGTGGAAAATATTAACAATAGGAAACACTTATTCAGTATAATGGCTCGAGAATTAACAGAAATTTAAGAATAATTTAAGGTCGCTGATTCCTACCCTGTATTCAGATTTTCTCTTTCCCATCTGAGATTTTCTTTATACCGACCCGAAATTTTTTTTTTCTTTTTTTTGGTACATTCAATTCTCTACCTGAAAATCGAACCCGTTGAACTGGTACTCGAGTCAAACATTTAAGAATTAAATCGAAAGCTCTTCATTTCCAAAATTAATAAGTATGTAAAAAGAACATTTCATAAACCTCGTACTACATTAGCACCAGACATAGGAGAGCTATAATGGTTTGATCCAATATAGCTAATATATCTATTCATAAAATAAAGAAAAATCAAATTTAATAATACCATTTAAACTTCAAAGGATATGCAAATAGAAGCTGGGGGAAAATATAAAAAATATTCTCGCAAAGCGATATTGAGCTACATTACTCTTATTGAACTAGCAAATGTGATAACGAAAAGCAAAGCCAGTGCATACAAAAGCTTTTACCTTTAGAATATTTAGGTCTTTGTGTAATACGTTTTTAGTTACAAGCCAGGGTACTTTTGCTAAGAATCTCAGTGTTTTGGATTGATTGCGTTGTAGTATTTCTAAGTTTGAATTAACTGCTAGTGGTACCCCACAGTTGAACTCCTTGTGTCCAAACTGGTTTCAATATCGTTTTATAAAGTAGTAGTTTGCTCTCAAGACTTAGCTCTGATTTCGCTTTTATATGCTCTTTTCAATTTAATCTTTTATCAAGGTGTAGTCCCAAATATTTAACTCTGTTACGTTTGGGAATAGTAATTCCATTCAAATTTAAAGGAGGACATTCCCTTCTTTTTAATGAAAACGTGATATTTGCTGACTTGTCTGAATTAACCTTTATTTCCCAACGAAGTAAGCATTGTTGAATGTCGTCGAGCTGTTTCTGAACTAGACTTGCACCTTCTGTAGGAAATTCATTTGACGCTGAAATCACAGTATCGTCTGGATTAGTAAAAATTAAATAAAGAGCAGGACCCAGAACACTCCCTTGTGGTACTCTGGTGTTTATTTGACATATGGCTGATGTTTCATCATTTACTTTGACATAGAATGATCTCTTATGTAGATAGCACTTTAAGACCAAATAAAATGGAGCTGGAAGTAAATTTTTTAATTTGTATAATAGCCTTTGATGCCAAACTCTGTCGAACGCTTGTTGAATATCCAAAAATATGTCAGAGCAATATTTTTTGCGTTCCAGAAAGTCAGTGACAATATTCACTATGCGATGATATTGCTCAGGAGTACCGTGCTTATGACGATTGGTGAACCGGAACTATATTCTTATTTTCTAGTATTATTAGCAATCTAGGACACTGAGTTTTCAGATTTATTTGGTTTAGGTATCATTATTATTTCCGCACATTTCCATTGAGAAGGAAAGTGGTTTAATGAGCAAGATTATTCCTTATTCTTATAATTGAAAGTAAATCGTAATAACTAACTATGTTCACCGTTTTGCCTGTTTAAGATATTAAATTTTTAAGTTCTTGAAAATCTTTTGAGGGGGGAAGGCAATTTCCCCCACTTTTCCCCCCTTGTATTCGCGCCTGATTCATGTTATGTTGAAACTTAGATTCTTCTTAACTAAAAATTTCTCATTTCTCAGAAGAAAGTTTGGAATTTTCTTAGAAACATTAGAGCCATAATAAACTTTAACTAATCTTCCCACTTGGAGAGTGTAAAAGACAAAGTTGTAAAGATTTAAAGAAGATCATGGGAAAACGAATATCTCTTTAGACTAACTCTAAAGTAACATATTTTATTTTACAACGGTATTATATTGAATATTATGTAATATAATAATGAAATATGAAGTATTTCGCAAGAAAAATATCTATACCCTTCAATCAAAAATCTCAAATTACAAATCAAATGATATCTACTTTTATGAGTGCCATTCACCAGTAAACACCGAAATACATACATATATATATATTATAGATGTACAATTCAAACATTTCTCTTCCTGTAAAAGTACAATCGAATAAATATTGGATAACAATAAAAGATAATTATTGATATTTAAGTTTTATTTATATTCGCATTTTTTTTAGCACATACACTTCAAGTGGGCATCACATTGAAATCACATCATATGCAAACATACAATCACATTCATGCAAATATGCATATTTGTAGGCACAAACATACATACACACATGCACAAGCTACGTACACACACATTTATTAATTTGCTCTGCGACTTCCTGTCGCAATGTCCTTATTCATTTCCGGTTGAAATTTTTCAATTGCGCATTCAACCGGAAAGAAATTATTGTTATTTGAATTATCTGCATGGAAACTGTGCTGATAACACAACACAGGGCTAACAGGCGACAATTGCGTCAGCGTCAACGCACAATTTCACAACATTTTTTCGTTTTTTTTTTCACTCACTCATTCAGTCATTCACATATAAATATGCATATTTTTTTGTAGTTGTTAATAATTTATGCTTTTAAATTTATACGCACACACACACATTGCAATAAATTTGCAAAAATATTATTTTATCAACAATAATTAATTTAATGCACTTAATTGCAATTTTTTGTATTTTGTATAGTTTTTTTATGCACACATACACAAGTGCAAGTGCAGCTGTGGCCTTATAATGCAATGTCAGATTGCACACACACGCACACACTCACACACTTGCATCTGCGTATGCACGTATTTATGGATGTGTACTTGTACATCTATAAGTGTAAATACAAATGTACAAGCACTTGTTATTTCTTTCCCTTCCTTAAAAGATTTATGCATATTTTAAGTGGCATTAAGTGCGCGTAAAATTCTTACGTGAAATTTATTGACCCAAAATTATTATGCGCTAGTAACTATGTAGAAGCAATTTAAGTTTTCTTGTTGCAGCGATTCAAAATTAAGTCTGTGTGCGGAGATTATTTATTGTTTGTAAAGAGGGCCGCATTACAGTATGCACTCGTTTTACTAAACTAGCTGTTCGGCTCCGTGGCAAAGTTTCGGAAAACGAAATTACAACAACAAAAGAACAAAAGCAAGAGAAATGATCATGTGAGCGTGGCAACCTCCAATCTAAATCTAATAATTGCATAAACCATTCATATCGTTTCACTTCCCATTGCCCAATAGTGTCAACATTCTTCCCAGTTAAGACTAGCAGTGTTTTATTCACCATTCGATTTTGGTGATGTCTAACTAGCATGTTGTTTAACAACTCTGAGTTACCCAGATACTACAGTTTTTTTGTAAATAATGAAAGAACCGTTTGATAAAAAATAAAGACGGAATTTATGAGAATGCCTGCTGGCGAAAGAATTGAGTAAAAATTTCAAAATCACATATGCCGTCAAATAACCCAATAGGCATCACCGTCATCCACATCCAATATATTTTATATGACTATAACAACCGCAATGCTTCATTCGACTGCTTAGACGAACTCGCCTCGTGTTTTCTGGTTATTATATGCTGTGCTGTGAATTATTAACAACCAGATGATTTCTGCAGCACAAGCAGTAACTGATAAGTTTTATGACTTGTTTTCTAAAAGTGAAATTTTCATAAAACCTACAAGACAAAATGAATTAAAAGTTTGTAATTTCGTTAGGAAGCAAAATACATAGACGGACTGAGATATTTTAAATTATTAAGGTATCAATAATCACACTTAAAGTCTATAAAAATTCGTCCTCCATTTCACTTATACTTACAAAAATTAAATGCAATTTGGAAGTAAACTTGAACATAAACATAGTAAGGTCATCCTACTTAGAAAAGTTGGAACTTTGTATCCTCAGTGTTTATATAATTGTGATGCAACAATAATAATAGTTTCAAGGACATAGTCAATAGACACTTGAATTTCAAGCAAACGTCGCTGCTATTAGAACCCATCAAAAATTTGCCCGGATCTTCAAAAATTACATTTACAAATGCAATAAATCACAAAAATGGATTTTGTGCTGTGTGAATATATGGGCCGCTATACCGCAAAACGAGTATTAAAAATAATATCTCCAAACAATAAAAACATTCATCCAAACTATTTTGTTTAATAGAATTACATTTTGCTGTACCGCGACAAAAGTAAATGGCTCCTTATTAAATGAAATTATAAATTAAAAGCAAAAGACTTTTCCCAAATTGGTTCATTCCAACATACTTATATCTCTGATTTATTTTTTGTCCCGCACTGTACTTCTTCCGACCAACAACTCAAAATTACTTAGCTGATTTTAGTAAATACTTTGAGATCGATTTCATAGACATGCAACCTTTTGCATTCTGTTTAAATTTCAATGTAGATTCATGATTTGCCTTTACGATCTCTTTCTCAAACCTAAATAAAAAATTGTTAATAAAAATGCAATTGCCCACAGGTCCGAGTTAATTAATTTGAATATTATTCTGAAAAATGTAAAATTTTGGCATCCATTGCGTTTTCACATACAACACACATACATATGTGCATATATGGTAAGAGTTTGTGAGTGTGTGTAAGGCCAGTGTATGCATTTGAGTTATTTTTGCCGACAGCGTTGCAATTGTAACATTTTAATATTTTTGTTTTTCTTTCTCATTTTTTCCAAGTTGCATAATGTATTTTCCCCCAAGGTTGTCGTTGTTAATGGAGTTTTTGTACCTTTTTTTATACTCTCTCTCTCTCTCTACCTCTATCTCTGTCTCTCTCTCTTAATGTATTTTTTGTACATTTTTGCCTCCATCATAAAATATTACGCATACGCCTTGTTGGCTTTTTATACTAAAAGCGCCTACCATTAACATTGCGTTTTTAATATATATGTATGTATATATTGTTGTTGTTTTATTTGTAATTTACAATCCCAAAAGTATGCTATACATACATATGTATATTGGTAAAATCATATATCTATGCACACATATGTATGCATGTGTGTGTATTTATATACGTATGCATGCATTTTGTACTCTCGTAAGTAATTGCGATAAGTGCGTAAGGTTCTTATGGGAATTGACCACAACAACAGTAAAAATGTTTCACAGCCGAATCAACAACAGCAGCAGCAGCAATATTAAACAAAATATCCATACTTAAATAAAAGGATTATTTTTCTTGTTTAATAAATTGCATAAAAGTATGCAATGAAAACGAATAACAACAACAACCACAGCAAACGTAAATGACGTACATTAATTAATGAGCCAAGGTACTCGTTCTCATGGCGTGTACTGCTGTAGTTACACTTACAATTTTCCTTTCCTACTTGTATTCTTCTTTTTTATGGTCTGAAGCTGTGTGAAAAGTGCGTGTTAAGTTGAAAATTTCGTTGGGCTTATTTATTACAGAATACAGAGTTCGTGAAAATTACTACAGCTGGGAATTGATATTGAAGTGTAAATTGTATGCAACCAACAAACACAAAAAAAAAAAAATTGCATAATTTGTGAGCAAGTTTCTTTCGGCTTTCTTTTTTTAATTGTCAGCAATTTACGGTAAACTAAATTAATGTATGAATGCAAGTCTTAAGGCCTCATTAAATGAATGCTGATGTCTTCTGTTTTGTTTTTATTTATTAAATTAGCTACTTATCAATTATGCCAACATATGATCAGTACGCATCCATAGTGTCGTCAAGAAAATAACTACGCTATGGAGTTATAGGGTGTAAAACAACATAAAATTGGTTCCGCTTGGACCAGAGCCGTGAACGAGTGCTTGGGATCTAAGTCTCGGAAGAACTCACACACCATCACCATCATGCCCGTCGCTCCTCGTCGATGGTCTAATGTTACTAGAACGCCTCGCCACAGCTCTACCAAGCCCCTGGCTATCACGGAGAAGAGTTTACATCAGTAGCAACATCGGTCCTTTATTAGCTAGGAACGGCACTACATCCACGGCCAGCATCAGTCAACCATAACTGAGCCAGCATCGGTACTTCACCGGCAACATCGGTACTTCCTCGGCCAATTACGGCACAACTTCACTATATCGGTAACAGGGCTAGTCTCAGTACTACAGCGTCACTTTCAATATGAAATGTGAAATAGAAAATAAAAGTAAGCCTGATAAATCAAACAATATCTAATAAAAAATAAACGATTTGTCAACTACGAAATAACGATGCATAGATTCATTGTTTGTAAAGAACCGTGAAAACCGCTGAGTATACTCCAACTATGGAGTTTACATCGTGGCAATATGTAAAAGAACTCATTTTGCAGTCTGGTAGAAATTATTTGATTAATTAAATAAAAATTATAATCAGTGAGAACTTCGTCCGAAAATTTACTTTTGTTTAAATAATTTTAATTTTGTTATTGTTTTTCTACTAACAAGTTTTCCATTATACAATTTAATTCATTAAATAACGAAATAAATGAATTCCCTTTAATACAATACAAATTAATGAAAGGCATGAACACATAATGAAATGGTTGGCATTGATGAACATAACACTGTATGTATTTATTTATAGATTTATTGATCGACTGTTGCTTATTTCATACTCATTCTCAGTGCAACAAATTAAGAATATTATATAAAAAAAAAAAAGCATTATGTAAAATATTATAAAAAAAACAAACAAAATGACGTAAGAATGGTAGTAGTTTTCCTATAATAAATTCCACGAAAATCGCTCGTTACAATGGTAAATCCCCTTAAGTTGTTATAAGTAAGTCATTGGTCCTGATTGACAGGAATATGATTTTATAGATGCGTGTTAATTTCTGCCTAAATTTCCTCCCCTCCCAAATCAGTGTCACACAACCCTTCTCCAATGGGTAGTTTGCAGACGTGGAGTCAACTGAGCGTTTCCATTGTCAATTGAATGTTTACTCGAAATGACGCATGCAAATAACGCCACTTTGACGGTATCTGGACTGTATCCAAACAAGATCAGTGGGGTCATGAGTATCACATTCTATGTCTGCAAACGAATGCTTAAATGCACAAAGCGGTTGTACATCCCTTGGTAAGAACCGTAACTAAATTAGAACGCATACAAAGAATAGCTTGCGTAGAAAGTATAGGAACCATTTGTTCAACCCTTTGCCAACAGATGCAACCACGTGGTCGCGGACGAAAAATAATGCTCCCCATTCTTATCATTCTAATGTATAGCGCTGAGACGTAGACTATCACCACCTAAGGCTGTTGGAAGCATTCGAGAGGAAGATTCTTCGCAAGATCTCCAATATGCGTGGATGACGTATATTGAAGAAGAGAGAACCATGAGCTGTACGCCGACACTGACATAGTCAAAAGCATATAAAACTATCAGCTTTGCTGGCTGGATCATGCTGAGCGCATGGAAGACCACGGTTTGGCTAAGACGGTATTTTATTCCAACCCCAGTGGTGGAACGTGCAAAAGAGGAGAGTCTAATCTCCATTTGCAAGACTAGGTACAGGGAGACCTGGCTGCACTTTGTCATTTCAATTGGCCGGCATTTATTGAGGTGCCCAAGGCCAATCATCGATATTTGAAACGATATTAGCGAAATTACTTAAGAAAATCTTATGTTATTCTATAACTGATATATTCACAGCCAATGAAGCTTTAAATTTGTAAAAAGAAATTTCTTTGTGAAACATCATCAGCTTCATGTAAAATGCCAATTGAAATAGTTTTGTATTTATGTGTGTGTGTTTTACTTTTACCTTTGCCTTTACAAATTTCGTGTGCATGTTAAGAAAATGCATTTCGTCCCATGATCCCGTGCTGTTGAGCTAATCCTTTGACAATTTCACTTCCTTTTCATTGTTGCGCTTTTAAACTCAAAGTAGCAATTCTTCAGTTGAGCAGTTTCCAGTTTTCCGAAACGCCACCATCATCTGCAAGCATATCATGATATCGTATCATACGATGCAATCGAATGCACAAAAGCCAAGCCAAAATTATGCGCAGGCAAATTTCATTCGAACTCTTTGCCCACATCAATCGCTTCTCATGGCGGGCGACAAAATCCCAACGTAAGTTCCGAAAATCCTTTTGACAAATTTCCGCAGCGAAAACTTATGTTGCAATTTGTTCAATGGAAAATACTACGAGAGTGCATCTAGAATGCGTTCGCTAAACTAAGTAGCAGTAGCGTAGTTTACTGATAAAGAAGCGATTGAAATGAGTACATACGAAAGCGGATGGGAATGTGGTGAATATGAATGTGGATATGAATGTGAATATCAGCTAACTGGCGTCAGGAGGAAATGAATGCACTTGCATCGTATGCTGTGTCACGAGCGACGGTAATGTCAAATATGCACTTGTCAATGCTGAAAGAATGACAGAATAAACGTGAGGGTGGAACGCATCTTTTTCACCTCAATAAGTTGCAAAATTGCCGCAAAATACTCGTGAGCAGGCGAATGAGGGCGAGCTGAAGATTATGTTGAAGGTTCGAATCTTTTGTTTGTAGTCGTCATCATCATTTTCGTTTTTTGTATTCTGTTTTATAAGTAGAAATACATACAACTGGTAGCCAGCCACGAAGCTGACAGCGTGAAGCGAACACTTTGTCAATGTGTCATGCTGCAAGCTGAATGCATCCATCAGCAATGTGTGCAGCGGCTGCAACTGTCAAATGTGAAATACGCTGGTGCCACAACATACTGACGCGCGAGCGTGAGATGCACTTAAACCGACACACATGCAGGAGCAATAGCAATAGCAGCAGCAGCTTGATAGAGTTTGGAATAAAAGGACAAACACACACACACACACACATAGATACTCGCACATGGATGATGGACAAAGTGTCGTCGGTATGATTTGCAAAACTTTTGCTATTATTGCCGCTATCACTTTGGTTGTCGTTGCTACTGCGGCTGCTTCTTCATACTACTACTGGTGATTTGGCTCTTGCTACACTCTTATTGCCTGCCTGCCTGCCTGCCTGCCTTCCTGTCTGCCTTCACTCTAGGAAACATCACAAAAACCGCATATGAGAATCATTTTTCGGCTGCCCGTCATTGTCCTCATCAGCATCATCTTTGACTCTGCATCATCGTCGTCGTCGTCGTTGATTTGTTGCTGGCGTTGGCATTGTTGTTGCTGCAGTGTTGTGTTTTTGTTTTGGCATACATGCCTGCAATGTTGCTGGTATCAGAACGTCATGACTTCGCAGCCGAATTGACAATTTGTTTGCTCAAGTCAACCATGAAAATACCATATGACAAAATGGTTTCCTTTGCATATGTCGCGCCGCTTCACTTCTACGTTGCTGACATTGCATTTTGTGCATATCTCCTAGTTTAGTATGTTGCTCTCGCAACACATTTGACTGCAACATTTGAACGAACAACTGTCATGTTAGCTGTTAGCTACTAGTAACAAACACAAGAGCAACAACAACAACAAAAGTGTAATCCACTTCTTCTTATTGCAAGCGGATTACGCTTGATTTGTTTCGCGAAACGTTGAAATTAGAATTTCGCTTATTCGTTGGAGATTTATCACTCCAAGCAAGTCAATGTTATCAAATGAACGATATTCATTTTAAGAGCTTAGTCTGCGTTATTTTCTAATTTAGGGGATGGCTTGGTTAATTTAAGTTAGATGGGATCTACTCAGGCATATTGATAAATCTGGTAGATTTCAAGAATAGAAAAACCTCCGCATTTCTACAAATAGGTTTAAACGATCGAGTATATTTTGCAACCCGGGACGCCAACATCGCCAACACAATATTTTAGAAAAGGTACTGTGTGCAAAATGCACTTATACCTCGTAACTTTTTACCGATAGATTCTAGATTCTGAAGCTTGTTATAAGTTGATCTTTGCCGAAAATAGTTTGGTTTGTTTACTAAAAGAGAGGAAAATTTGCTCTTAAGTAACTCGATGCACTTAAACGAGATACCTTGGGGTACTTAAGCGAGATTTTTTAAGTGCCTTCTCCGATTAAGAACTTTAAAAAAATGACATCTTCAATAGGAGCTACTAATTGCATGCATTTAGTCAGACGACGGGAATTTCTACTTTCCACCCATTCACATCTTTTAGTGATGGTCCTGCGCTGTTTACCCCAGAAAAAAGTCGCAAAAATAATTATTATAACACAAAGAACATAAAATACTTAAATTTTTTGTTCTTGCACCTTTTTGCCAATTTCACGCACCAACAATTGACCGAAATGAAAACGTTAGAAAAAACACGCCAGATTGCGCCGAATTCACGTTCGAAAAAATTTGGGAAATCGAAAATCGGTATTACACTAAATTTCATGCGAAAGTGAATTCCAGAACATCCCTGCAGAGTCCATATATTCGGAATTAATAGAGAAAATCTAAGTAGAGGGTTTGAATTTGTGAGTTATCCTTAAAAGCATCTTATTCTAATTATTGATTTTTTAAGGTGCGAAATTGTCGCACTGATGCTAAAAATCAGAGTACAAATTCAGCCCAGACTTTCCATCACTTTGATTGACAAACATCGCCAGCATCCCAATTGAATTCTATAAAATTCAAAGTGTGAGTGTGTGTGTGCAGCATATTTATCTTAATTTCACCTTCACATATCACAATAAAAATCAAAAAAAAAAAAATAGCAAAACAACAACAATGAAAACAGTGACAACAACAAGAACAGCAGCTCAAAGAAAGAAAAAAAGAACCATCACCAAAATCAGTATCATCATCACCTTAACTGACAAATTAATACCGTTTTATCTAATATTTCGCAGCTGTCATCATTACTCATCGCTGTCATTATTTGTCTCACTTATTCAATCATTTTATTACATTGTTACTTTTGTTGTTGTTGCTTGCTTGCTTGCTGCTGTTGCTATTGTTGCTGATATAGTTGCTACTATTTATGTTGCTGCTGCTGCTGTTGTTGTTGTTGTTGTCATTATTTCATTTGTACAAGAACAATTCAATTGAATTGTACGAAATAGTTTTATAGCACAACAAAATATGACGTGCCCAGATAACAAAATCAATTTACTAAATTATTTATATACACATGTAGCCACATACATACACACACACACACACATGCACACTTGTATATATTTATGTATGTATATGTATTCGTATACTAAAACATACACCGTCACTAACGCCAACGTGCCAATAGCGCAGGTGGAAACAAAATCTACTCTTGAATCTATCGACGCATCCATCCACTGCTGCGAATACAAAACAATACCAAGAAACAATTTCTTCCCCCACCTAGAACTACCCCCAATAAAATTTATTACATAGTTTATGGATATACACACACATATACATATGTACACGTATACATGTACACATATACTTGTAGTATATTGTAGATATTACGGAATGACTATCAATTGAATTATTATAACGTTTTCTCCTGTCATTGCGATAGTTGTTGTTTCTGCTATTACTATTACTATTGCTGCTGCTGCTGCCATTGCCGCTAATGTTGCTACTTCCTGCAACAGCAACAACATTCATATAATGGTAAGAATGTGTGGTGCACGCGCTTATGTGCCATTAAATTACATTTATTATTAGATTACACGACTACAATGTTACTATCTATTGTAATAGCAGTAGTAGCAACAACAACAACAACTATAACTGAATATGGAACAATTATAGTAACGACAACAACAATAACATTGAATCGCAACAAAATGCGTTGGTGTTAGAAGTTCTAAAGGCAGAATCTAATACACAAAAAATCATACTTACATATGTAGATACATATATATATATACTACAAATTACCAGTAAACACACATACCTACATATTTATGTGTATGAAGAGACCAACAAAAGTTCGCTAAGTTGTTGGCATTTTATTAGATATTTCATTCAAAATTGGAGGAAGATCGTTAAGGAAACGAGAAAAGGTTAAATAATAATACATCAGTAATTATTATTATTATTAATTAACAGGATGTGAACTGCAACTTGAAGATCTATTGTGTCCCGTTAAGAATTTAGAGCAATTCTATTAGCCCATCCCTCGATTTGTTATGCCTACTTCTAGAGATTTCAACAGTTCGTCAGGTATTGAGCGATCATTCTCGTGTTTCTTCCCATTATCCATAAGTGTAGGCTTGCCAACCGTCTCAAACATTTAGTTTTTATTAAAATAAAATAGGGATATCCATTATGATTATGAATCTTCCCTTTCCCATTCTATAAAATAGTTCCGGCCTGAAGAAAAGAGTTTCCGTCCTTTATTTCCTAGCTTGTCTGCTATTTCGTTATTTTCTATCGCCCAGACAATATAAAATAGACTTTATGGGGCAAGCAAATTTACACCAGTTTAGAGTTAACCTGATGTGAGTTCAATCCCTTGATAGCCACTTCACTGTCGATTAGAGTCAGATTTCCTTAGTTCCCGTTGTTCCGCTTAGGAATAAAGTAAGCCTATAACCTATCAATGACGTATATTTCCTCATGAACGATACCCATGGCTTCAGAGTATTTTGTACTTGAGACTAATGCTGCCAGATATGAAGAGAAGGAAATCAGTACATTTCCCCAAACTTACTTGAAGAAATCAGTGCATAACCAAAAATAAAAAATAAAATAAAATAAAATAAAATAAAATAAAATAAAATAAATAAATAAATGAAGAGTTTAATTCTGAATTCTTATAGTTTTTAACATTGTTGTTGACATTAGGTTAGGTTAAGTAAGTGGCTGCCCAGGGGCACACTTAAGTCAGAATGGCCTATTGTGATAGCACATGATTTGACCTACAGCTGAACGCCAGTTCCAAACGGCGGTGCGGTAATTTGTTTTCACTTTGTGGTTTTGTCATTGCATATCAAGTTTTGTACTTGTGCACTTTCTTATAATTCTCATTCACTTCATATCGATAGTGAATATAAGAATTAACCACCTGACCAAGACGGGAATAGAACCCGCAACTATCCAATAGACTATCAAAGTTGTCAAGCGAAATAATGGGAAATAAAGCTTCAAAGAAGAAAAAATTAGAAAAATTTCATTAAGGGTTGCTTAGGACTTGTTTATACACCAAGTGCTGAGTTTGACGAAACTCAATTTCAATATCATATTATCTTTCAAGATATTAACTCAGGCTAATATTTTATCCAGACACTGTAAAGATGGCCGTCTTTGTCTGGGTATGGATTTAATTGACGTAAGCTCGGCAGAAATTTCAGCGCCAACATAAGCTGTGGCACACAACATGAAATTCAATTTGCCATTATCAACGAGTTTCAGTCATCTCAAGTCAACACAAATTTTTCCAACTCTTGTGACTATTTCCAAATAGTTTCAAAGATTTCAGACCTGTGGAGGATGACTGCCCAAAATCTTTAACTGATGAAATTAACCTAAGAAAAGTTGGATGATACAGTGGGTTTCTATGGGTGTGTCACGAATATTATTATTAAATCTGTTTAAAAGAAGAACTTGTTTTTTATATGTGTTTACAAATTTTGAAAACGAAGAGCCCAGCACTTTTAATAAAATCGTAACTGGTCATGAAGCAAGGGTCTATAAGTGCGACCTGGAAACCAAACGTTGTTCATTGTTATAAAGTCAGAAAACGAAAGCGGAAGCGATACGTCACATTGTATTATTAATGAAAAGTCTCAGATTTTAGTAAGAATATACAGTTCGTATTTTTTACGGAAAGGTCTCCATTTTGATGTTTTTTTTTTATCCGTTCAATGCATTTTTGCCGGGTAGAGAAACGAATTCAGTTCTGATTCGTTTCTAGAACGTAAACGGTACGTTTTGTTGTTTCAGTAACCTCAAAATAGAGAAGCTCCCAAACTACAATATTGCGGAGTGGTTAAAGGGTGGATCCGTAGATACCATCTTCAGAAATGTATTAAAATTAATGGAAATTATATAGAGGAGATACGAAAATTAAAGATAGGAAAATAAATTTTGTTTGCCTGTTTTTTCCTACCGACTTAGCGATCTTTTGTTAGTTTCTCTGTATGCAACTCATGTACTCGTATGTATGAGTAAGTAGAAATCGAAACGCGGCAATAATTTCATTTTCATTTGAATACTCTTCATAATGTTATTATGAACCTTACATATGAATATTATGTGTTTGCCAGTCTGTTTGTCTGTCTGACATTGTTCGTCTATCTGTTTATATGTAGGTAAGTACATATGTATTGAACTTACGCATAAAGTGTGCAAAGCACTTTCTATTGTATACGATATAAAACTTATGCGTTTGCTAAGCTTAAGCGGATTGTGCGCGACAAGTAAATTATAATTAATTATAGTAAGTATTTAATTAAGTAACATGAATATTTATCTTAACTAATAGGAAACAAACAGATGAAAAAATCTGATCCATGTCTTTACACATCACTGGGCCTTAAACAGATTACTCAAAGTGTATCCTTGTAAAACTGTGGTTCTAAGAAATACAAAAAAATTTAAAGGGACGAAATAATAAGAGCCCCCTACTAAGGGAATCTAAATAAGTGCTTTATGGAGAGTCAGTCAGGGGAGAAGCTTTTGAAGGCAAGTTAACATCCAACCAATTTGAAAGGCTTCAAAGCCTTATTTGCATGGGCGTCACTGTACTATTAAACCGACTTCCACCGAGCCGTTGAATATTGCACTGAACATATTACTTTTAGGTTTTTTCAGAAAAGTGTTTCTTTGAAAACGGGCTCATGTAAACTGAAAAAATCTGGCGGTTTCATGAATAACATGTTAGTTTGGGCATGGTAAATAGGCAATGTCCAATATATCTCAACAATTAGAAAAACGTTACTTACATCTTGTCTGAAGATTCTTGATTAAATTTTTCATCAATGGACTTCTGGCTTCAAACGATAGCTTCCATTCCTCGATTTACATGGTTTGGCTTTTAAACGGTTTTAAAAATTGATTTTTTTTTATTTCATTAGATTAGGATTAGGACTGGTGCCAAAATGTTTGAAAATCCCTGATGAGCCTTTTGGCCATTCAATTATATCATTCAAGAGAGAAATAAATCTACTTTTTTGTATAAAAAAAATTAATAAAAGTAATGCAAACGTAATAAGAACATTTGCTGTTGATATGCACAGGACTATATAATTTTAGAGTGCTTATTTCAACAGTTCACGGAATAAGGATGTTTTGCCACGAGAAACTATAGCTACTGGTTCATAAATACCATCGATTTTAGTAGCTTTATTGGTTCACTGCAAGTAAAGTGTGACTCCTTAAACAACAGAACGATGTAGGTATTATTAGCTTGCTAAAACACAATCGAATAAACGGATACGTAAAGATGAAATACACAATTAATTGAAAATAATAATGGAGTTAATCGAATGGTTAATAAAAATTCACAAAATCGGTCATTTTAATAAATGACTATCAAAATAAACTTAACATACACTCAATAAAATTTATTTGGCCACCATATTATAAAAGCCATAATTTGGCTCAGACACACACAGACACACATCACACATATATACAACACATCAACACAGTCATCACAATAAATTGTTCAATTGATTATCTTCGCAAAAGCACACGCAATGAAAACTCTCAAGCTCACATACTCAGAAGCTTCTATGCTCCCACGTCTTCCCTTACCGACCGATGAGGTATACATAATGTGCGATAGCAATGTGATTTACGAACGCACCAACAGACAGACACAAACGCCACCGGTTGATTTGCGCCAAAATTGAAAACACTCAACATTTTCGCAATAATTCGCAAATAAACAGTCAACAACTTTTTTGCTTTTTCGTTTATTTACTTCTCGCACTATGCGCCGCGCGCGCAACTCTTAACAAAATCACCTCAAGTCCATTTAGGCGCTATCAAAAACCAGAGAAAGCAGCAACTAAAATACCAACAACAACTGTAACAACAGTAACCAATAAAAGCACAAGTTTGAACCACCAGAGCTGCCAACGAACGCTATCTAAAACGCATCTACTCCATGTTCAAGCCCATATTAGCTCATTCTGGTTTTTTTTTTTCGTTGCTACTTTTTTTTTCTATGTTGAGAGGATGGGGGTGGGAACGTTTTTGAGCAAAAGGAAGCGGCTGAACGAGCTAACGAACGCGTAATGGCCACCACAAACATGTACGCAAGCAAAATAAAGTTGCAAATAAACTGTAGCATAGTTGTAGGCGCAATAGTAATTTCGCATAGTAAATTGTTTCCTAATGGTTTTTGAGAGGTTTTCGATGATAACCGAAAGTGTTTCGTGATACAACGCAATATTTTACTTTTCAGGGTATGGGTGAAGAAAAATTTACATTCAACGGAAATTTAAATGTAAATATGCGTTCCATATAAAAGAAGTTTGTAGGTATATGTGTGTGTAGTAGAAAAGAAATGAGGGAATTGTATGGCTGAAAGAGACTATGATAATGGCTTAATTAATTTAAATTACGTGTGGATTATAGTGAAGGGATAACGGAGTTAAATGAATAATTTTATTGTGTACATAAATGCAATAAAGAACAATTTATTTAAATTTCACCATTCTGTTAACGACATTGCGCTCTGGATGGTGGGAATCGGGATGCCATTTAAAAGAAAACTACATAAATGTTACCGATTTTAGTTTTCTTTTCGTTACATATCTACTAGAAGTGAACGCATTTTTTCGTCTTTTTTGTTGGTCTTCCACGTTGTTCAATCCTCACACCAAAATCATTGTCTTTGAATTGCCCAAACCATCTTCTGCATATTCACCTTAAGCTTCTATAAGCATTCGATTTGGTTCAGCTGGACTTTTCTTTAAAAGAAAACGAAAACGAAGTGAAATCAGCAAATCATGATTTTCATCGGCGCGGTCTAAAATGCAAGCCTCCAAAAGTTGAATATCCTAAGAAAAGCTTTTCACTTCACCATTTGAATTCGGCATAAAACCACACGAACGGATGTGAAAAGCTCAGTTTGGCCCACCATGGACTGTTGTGCCATAAGAGAAGTGAAAAAAATCACGAATCATGTCCCGATAGTTCCTGAGTCAAGAGCTCTGGAAATTGTACCAAATCCCGAAACATAGAATCCACCAAAACAAACTTTTTAAGGTTTTAAGTTCTCTCTCGCATCAAGTTTAGAGCACTTCAATAGGTAAATAATAGTAATTTTTTGTGAACTTAAATGAGCATTTTTGCACAAATTTCTAGAAATAAAGTAACTGGAAAATCCATTTGACAGATCTAGATTTATTTCACCCTGAAAAAGTCAAAAGTCAGAGTAAGACCGTCGTGGTAGTTATGTGCTGAATTGCAAGTCAAGGTGCCTGGTTCGAACTCTTCGGTGCAAAACTAGTCCTAATTAATTCCGCCTCAGGCTTTTTTAAATTTTTTTTTAAAAAACCACGATATCGCCGAGATGTTCCACACGTTGGGCTAGGGAGACTTAATCCAAACACTTCTGAGCTTTACCGATTGATTCGCCCGGGCTAAAACCTTCGGTTTCCCAGTTATATGTATTTTTATGTAATTTTTATTCAAAAGCGTAATCAATTTAACTCTAAGCCTGTGCGAAATATTTTAACTACACGCCCAAAAGACTGCATCCTGCCATTTATGTAAGCAACTATTAGGCTTTTGCGAACTGGATTCCCCTCACATATTTTTCATAGAATCATTCCACAATTAAAATTTTCAAATTGGCCAAAGAAGATGCCTAAGAAGATGCACGTTAAAATTTTTGAGATTCCTAAGGATTTCCGCTGCTTTGTATGCAATTTACTTTAACTTAAAGTTAAAATTTTCGCCACAAAGAAATATTTGCAGTACAAAATACTCGTAAAATGTGGAATTCATAAGAGGAAGAAGAAGAAAGAATAAATGAAAAATAGAAAAAAAATCAAGCCAAATCCAAACTGACAAACCCTCATGGTAATGTCCGCTAAGAAAAAAATGCCACAAATAAGACATTACGCTGCGCTTCAAGGCGCTCGCTCCAACCAAACCAAAAGACAAAGGAAATATATAGAAATAAAAACGCAAATGATTTCCCACGACACGACAAGCAAAAAAACAAGAGAAAAACCCAAGCCAAGCAACTCAAACAAATGCACGACTTACAGTTTGTTGCGTTTTTCCGTTGGCGCTCCTCCCCGTCGAACCTCGTCTTTAGTAGCGCCGCAACAACACACACAACAGTGAAGGCCGTTAAAAAGGGAAACTTCATAAAAAATAAATAAGCTATGAAAAAAGGGACAGCGAGAAACTGCTTCAGAATAAAGTCCATTCTCCATTTGCATTGCATTGCATTGCGATAAAGTAGTAAAAGTAAATGAAAAGCAAGAAGAAGAGAGGAAGCTACCCCTAGTCACTGCTCGCTGCTTCTACTGCTTAAGCACATTCTAAAAGTTATTGTTTCGAGGCGCCCCTTCTTTTTCAGCTTATACTATAAATATTTTTTGTTTGGATTTGTTGTAATTTTTTCTCATTCCAGAATAATCACAAAATAACCTTGCAAGCAGCAGCAATCTGCAGTGAAGGGATGGACGGTCCAAAGTCATACAAAAAATGAAGAAGAATAAGAAAAACTAAGAATTGTTTAAGAAAGAAAGAAACTTTCGCAAAAGTGCTAAAGTTTTGCTGCAGGCGTGGAATCTCTTCTTCTTTTTATTTTTTTTTTTTTTTTTTTTTTTGTTTTTTACTTTAGTTTCTCCTTAATATTTTTCGTTTTCGTTGCTGTTGTTGTTGTAGTAATTTTCAAAAATTTTATAGAACTTTTCAGTTTCAGTTATTTTTTTTTTTCTGTTTATTTTTAGTTTTTTTTTATCATATTTTTAAAAGTGTTTCTTTCCTCAGCTGCGTACCAACTTCGGAAATTGTTGTATTTTAGTAAAGATAATTTAAAAAGAAAAAACAATGCTAAAAAATTGTATTTCAAGTCTCAACCAACAATACAACGAATGATTTTATGTACTTATGGCAAGATATGAATACGCATGAATGTTTTTTTTTCTTTTTTTGTCTTGTTAAAATATTCAATTGACTTTAATAAAAAGTCAAAATACCATAAAAATATTGGAGGGATTACACTAAGCAACCAAGTAATATTATTGTATTTCTCATTGTATTAAGAAATTGTCTTTAATAAATATGGCAAAGTACGCGGAATACATAAATTCACATTAAAGTTTGATCTTTTTTTATTACCTTGAGAGAGGCGTGGTTAAAAATTTGTGGTATTTCTAATGGTTTGGCGGTATACTGTAATCCAAAGGAGGCCTCCGGAGCAAAAGTTTGAAAAATAAGAGAAAATTTAAATTTTTACTTGTACTCCAGCGTCATCTATGGATCGCACCAGTGTTTTTTTTCGGCCAAGAAACCTATTTTCTGTCTTTATTTTGATCGAAAAAATAGTTAGTAAAGCTTTTATAAAACCAGAAATGGAAGGTACCCACGTCATCTTCTTATGTCATCTTCTTCATAAACGCAGTTATGATGGGGGTTAATAAATCGATCCATTCTAACATATATGTTTACCGCATTTTAACCCTAGAAAGGTAATCATATTTTTTGCATACGTTGTAGGTAATCTTGGTCTAATCGACGAAGACAAATTTAACTCCAATTTCTGGAAAAAATATATAGCGTACACACTTTAGCCTACAAATAATATCCACCGTATATATATTTGTTTGTTTTTAAGCATTTCGTTTCGAGGTACAACAAAGAGACATTTGAAAAAATGTGTAGGTATATGGTGTTCGTCGAATCGCCGAAGATTACCTTTCTAGGGTTAAAGTAAAAAATAAAGCTTTCACACGTAAGCAATCGAAAAAAAAATATTTTTGCACCAATAAAGACCACAGGATTTCAAAAGATATTTTATCCCAATTTTTTTCTCATATTGTAGTCTGTCTTGTTTAAAACGTTTTAGTTAGCCTTATTTAAAATATCCAACAAAGAATAGATTCCGATCTCATTAGGTTTGGCATAGAGAAGCAGAAGCTTTTAAAAAAATTTGAAATTTTATTAACAAAAAGCTAAATTTTCATCGCTGAGTAATGATACAGATACTTAAATCACCTTAACCCTTTGACGCCCGAATTATAGTGGGGCTTGAGAGAAACCTTTTGTTGTGAAATTATAGTTACTTAGGTCTTCCACAATCATAACACCAAATTTCTTGCTTCTACATTGATTTGTTTGTCCTTTATTAAAGGATAAAAAACATAGCTATGAAGCTGTAGACAACCACCATTTCTCCAATTTTTTGATTTTCATATTCTCTTATCTTTTATAAACATATCTGAAAAAAAATGTCCGGCTAGTAATAATTTAATGCATTATTTTTCAAAAAATAATGCAAAAGATTTTACTAAAAATTTGTGCACTTAGGTTTTTCGCTGGACTTCAAAACATTGCTCGACAAAACATTAAAAAAAAATGATTTAAGCAAGAAATTTCAAATATTCTGCAATTAGCAAACGTGAACAATACCTAAGAGAACCGAATACAAATAGCGTTAAAAGTAATATATTTCAAACATTTTATTTATTCCACATAAAAGTGAATGTTGCATATACGCAACATTGGGTGTGAAAGAGTTAACGAAAAACGGCTAGAATATTAATTTATAATTGAACACGAATCAAACATTGAGATACAGGATCAAAGGGTCCGTTGTTCTTGTAAATGATTAGTAAATGAAATTAAACTACGCGTGCATTTCAAACACGAGCTACATGTACAAATCTTAATCTAAAGCAGCGGTGCTCAAAGAGTAAGCTCACGAGTAAAAAAGCTTTTGAGCTTTCACATGTACACAAAGTTCATTCACACAGCAGAAGATCAGTCAATCGCCAACATTCATATGCAGAGAAAAAAAATGTTTGCCATCAACTGGGAATTAAGTCTTTTGTTTGCCGAAATTTTTTTCGGTGAACCCGAATTCTTAATATGCCAGCGCTCAGTAGCGATGAGAAAATGACGTTGATTTTAAATTTGCACAACGAAAGGATTCTTTGCTCATTTCATATGCAATGGCAAAGCGATGTAAGCCTTTTTCGATAGGACAATATATGCTCGACAGTTTCTTGCGGTGGAAGCTTCGAAAGCTCTAAAAAGCTCTTTCTATATTGGTACCTATAATGTCTTCCCAGACAAGGACAACTAGCGCGTGTCACCGTGCTTTGGCACAGCAAGCATTGTTGTTTGCCAAAAAAACAGTTTTGATCAGTGATCAGTTTTTTTCAACAAATATTTGTGTCTCATGTGATTTTTCAATATCGCTTCCACTTAAATGGTCGTCAGTTGATTTTACGATAACTATTGAAATTATGAATTTTCAAACTTTGGCCCATCCCTATTTTTGAGTTTTTGCAATAACTTCAAAAACAAAATCTGAAGGGGGAAAATACAGGTCATTTTCAAATTCAGCGGAATCAAATTCCTCGTTATTTTCCACCAAAATTGAGGTTCCCCAGTGCAAGTTGCAAGTTTTTGTCAATAAATGATGGAGGTAGTAAGACTTTTTCTTAATTAAGTTTAAACTTTCTGTTAAAAATTAAATTCTGAGTTTAATTCACAAACTACGTTATTACTGTCTTGGAATGCGAAGTAAAATTAATTTTAATGTTTGAAGTTTTATAAAGTGGGCTTACCACAATACGCATAAATACATACACAACGTCTGAAGATAGACAATCCGTAGATACCGAAGTATACACACATCCAGTAAAATTATTCAATTCCACAACGATAAAACTGTCGGCTGCTCGGCAAGTGATTGCAGTTTAAACGTTTTCATTATAATATTTAATGGCAGTTTACCGAAGATTTCTTTATTCTACACGTGTAATTCGACGTGTCGACGTTGTATGGTATTGTCAAACTCAACAGCACCAATAAAGGCAACAACTCCACTGACTGCAGCGAGCTTTGTTTTATTGTACCTAGCATAGGAGTGGGTGTGAGTGTCAGGTTTACTCCAAATTGAATTTTTATGTCATTTCGAAATGGCATGCTCACAAGGCGCACAACTGAGAGAAACCGCCGCCTGCCGATTGCTGCCTGATTGAAAGGCAATTGTAAACACATTTATGGTTAATACTGGAAGCAATTGGTTTTTAATGTAAATCCAATTGGTTGAATTAAATCCAACAGAATACACAAAATATACAGATTTAAGAATTGCGACTGTTAGAAAATATATTTTTATGCACACTAAGGGCAATAATTCATTCAATTGAGGGGAAATAACGAATTACTTCCTTGGTAAAAAGCAAAAAATCCTCACCAAATGCATTTAAGAATTTATGATTTTACCTAATTGCGTTTTTGCCAATTAATTTATAGCAACAAATTTTAAATGTTAACCTTCGCCGTTGATGCTGCTCTGCGTTTTGCAACTTCTGCAACTTTTGTGCACTTTTAAAAGTTTTATTTATGTATGTGCAACATTGGCGCACAAGCAACGGAAATTGAACAACATAAAATCGGTTGCTGTCAACAATGCGACATTTTTCGCTTCATCCTCTCCATTGCCACCTCAACACTGAGCTTATTGCTGTTGTACTTAATGTGTTATGTTGCCTTTATACCCCACCACATTTAAAACCGGAGCTTTTTTCCCAATGAACTATAAACGCCTCGAAGTATGCAAGCAAAAAATATTTTTCTTCATATTTGCAGTTTTTATAATGCCATAATAAACATGAATGAACATAAATAAAAATTTTTATTTAATTTTTGTACGCAATAAAAAAACAACAACAACAATAGCACAAAACTGCCACCAATTTGCAACTTTGGTGGTAGTGAAGTGTGCGTGAAAGCAGCCGCAAGCTGCGCCAGCGAGATGAGGCTGAGCAGGCCTGGGGGGAGAGAGAGCCAGAAAGGAACGGTAGAGAAGGATAGCGCCACAGCTACAGTTGGCAGTGAGCATGATAAACTATAAATATGCAAACTGTAAAAATTTACACAAAAATAATAAAAATTGCTTTATTGATTTGAATAAATACATACACGCATACAATACATACATATGTAAATGCGCAGTGAAAATCGCTTATAACGATTTGGAATGGAACACTGCGATTTTGAATTTTATATACGATTGCATGCATATTGTACTCTGTAAAAAAGAAATTGATTTTTCAAAAATCAAAGCGTTTGAACTCACAAATGGCAGATAAAACTTTGAACTGAAACTGTAAAACAAAGCCAGGTCATTGTTGGTTTTATCTGATATTTCAAATTAAAAATTAAGAAATAACCCGTCGGTAAAATCAGTACTAAATTATAGTCGTAATAATAAATTTTCCTTGCATGCTTTTATATGAAAATTTAATCAGGGTATTTACAATTGCTCATTCTGACCGGTGGTATTGTTGTAATCTATTTTCACTGTATGTTCATTTTTATGTATGCAAAGATATATTTGTATGTATACACAGAGATATGCTTTTATATACAAAAGGTCATGTATTTATATACTATATATAAATATGTGCACACAAAGAAATGCATTTTAATTTGCACAACATGGCGTATACGTAATTTAATGATTTATTCATTTGAAATGCAAAAATGCAGCAATTTGCAGCAGTGATAAGATTTTAATTACAAATGCATGTATTTTAATAAATAAATATATTATTATGCAGCACTATAATTGTTACTTTAGTCGCACCAAACAACAAAAATACACGAAAAATTTTCATAGGTGCGAAATCTCCAAACCTTAAAACTTCAAATTTAAACAATGTGTAAAAATACTTACCTGCAGATTTTGCAAACAAAAAGTTGGTAGAATCTATGCCGAGAAGTTGACAGACAGTTCTTGATGCAATTTGTGTGCCTTTATACTAAAATTGTAAATGAAAAATAAACCAATAAAATGAGAAGGTAAAAATGTCTTACACATCATCAAACAGTTTGTCACAACCTGGTATTTGGTGGGTTGCACCCACTAAAACTTACTCCTCTTTCTCATGAGATTTACTTCCGCCCTGGATCGTTATTACATTACTTCAGGATGGACTCCGTTTTTGGCATTTTACTTCGCCATCACCTTCATACCTGCATGTTATCTTCAATACTCACAATGAATAACACCACAAAACCGATGAACAACGCATATTAGCCGCTGATTGTGCGTCACAGGCCAGCACACACAAACGCCGTCTAGCAACCCAAGAAACATCCTAGTATGGATGTACTTGAATTTACTCTAATTAAACCCCTTAATGCTGCCGTTCTTCCCACCGACATTAGCTGTTTCGCTCTACACTCTATCCTCAGTGTTTTAGCCCGCACCTTGCAACCATAGAGGAGAGTGGCATAGTCAACCACCATCGGCTCACCTGAAGCTCATAAAACTGCTAAATAAAGATATTATTCAATACTTCTACTTTCCACCATATGAACCTTTGATGTAAGGCATGTATACGAAAAATGCTGGTCGACATTAACTTGTTATAAAAATTATATTTTTTTAACAAAATCAGAAATTCACACATCAATTGAAAGGTTATTACAGTAACTTTAAGAAAAATAAATTTTATTTATTTAGTTGGTGCGTATGGGAAAGATCGCAACTTTGACTTAACTCCAGCCATTAAACGCTGCACATCACTTCGGGACATTTGAGATGACACAGTAGTCCACTTTTTCTGCAGCCGTTTCTCATTTTTGACACCTTGCTTCGTTTTTAGCAATTTTCTTTTCATTATAGCCCAATATTTTTCTATCGGCCGAAGTTCTGGGCAATTTGAGGGATTTACATCTTTTGGAACAATTTGTACCTCTTTCGCTTTATACCACGTCATTGCCGTTTTGCCGTAATGGCAAGTTACTAAATTTGGCCAGAAAAGGACAGGAGCCTTGTGAAGACGTACCATTGGCAGTAGACGTTTTTGTAAGCACTCTTCTACGTAAATTTTTTGGTTGATGGTACCAGTAGTGACGAAAACTGCACTATTTATGCCGCATTGGCCAATTGCTTGCCAAACCAAATATTTCTTCGCAAAGTAGTTCACTTTCTTTAGCTTAAATTTAGGCGCGACATCACCTCTCTTTTTTGAAGTGTAAAATAGTTGACCAGGAAGCTGATTAAAATCTGCTTTGACATACGTTTCGTCGTCCATGATCATGCAATCAAAATTATGTACAATTTTGTCGTACAGCTTTCGTGCGCGAGTTTTTGCTGTTGCATTTTTTTGTCATTTCGGTTCGGGGCTAGCGGTACTTTATACGTGTTAAGTCCTTTTACTCTGCGTACTTTTTGATCATATCCGGATGACATATGGACTTTTTTAGCAGCATCTCTGATGGAAAGGCCTGGATTTCTTTCATCTTATTTGCTTTTTTCTCCGAGATGAACCCCTTCTTTCGCCCTTTTCCAGTTTTCCTTTCGGTAGTCGTTCACTTAACTTTTTAAGCACTAAATTATAGTAGATTTTGCAATTTTTTAACTTTTGGCAATGTCTTTATGTGTCATATGTGGAAAATCTTGATTTTTGCGCACAATTATATCGCGCGTGCTCGATTTCGATGAACTCATTTTGCGTAATGTAAAAAAATCAGAAAAAATAATGATGCAAAAATGTAAAACGGAAAATTTTCTACGAATTAATAACAGTAACATTTGCTGTAACTGTCATATTTGAGTTAATACAACATGTTTACTGCGACCTGTTTTTTCGTATACATACCTTATGTTTTTTTGTTATAATCATTTTTCTAAAAATTAAAATTTGTGCTAATCCAACAAACCCTTTCTTCCCTCTTCCAAGAAAAAAAATAAATAAATCTCATAGTTTTCGAAAAGGGGCAAACTAGTTTTACTGAAAATCTACCAAATCAGAGATAAATCTACGAATGTACAATAAATGAAAATTAAAAATAAAATCCACCAAGTTTGGTAGAATACTATCCAAACAGCAACACTGGTAATACGATAAAGACACAGCGTTGCCAGATATTTTAGTACGAAACGCTCTCTTTGCATTTGCATGTCGTATTATTGACGTATTCCGTTGGATAACGTACGTTTTTCCATTTGGCTAAAACTATAAATATTCTGCATTGGTTTCTGCTTAGGTAGGTACATTAAAAACTTTTTTTTTGGATTACCACAAAATTATATGGCCGCAAAATATAACGTAAGGTCAGCGCCATTGAGGTCAGCACCACTGGTCACTATTGCAATAAAGACGAAATACTTTTGGTTAATTGTTGATAAAGATGTAACTGTATTCAGACACTGCCATTATAACAACACTGCCATCCGTAGGAGTGAAATGCGAGAAAATGGCACTTCCATGCAAAAAAAGAACAAGCAACAATGTAAATTTCACATGTAAATATTTACACTCACACACTCAAACGTTGCTGCTGCTGCAACTAATCATTTCTAAGGAAATCAGACAGAGACGGAAAAAGTTTTTAGCCGCTCGCCAAAGAAACTGTTCTGAATTTATCTTAACTGTAACTTTACATTTTCATTACTCTCATTTGCATAAATACGTATGCAATGTTGCATACAAATAGTACATAGTAGTAGTAGTAGTAATATTAATAATAGCTTGATGTAGTAGTAGTAGTGTTGGCATGTATGTTGTTGAACATGCATATGAATTTACATTAGCGCAGTAGCAGTAGCAGCAACAGCAGCAGATGACAACGAATGAAGTTTTTGATGACAGTCAGAAATTGAAATTTTAGTCATTGTTCTTCTTCTGCTTGAAACGCGATGAAATAAACGGAAAATTCATTTTGTTTATGCACTTGTATACATGCATGCACAGTTTTATTTATGTGTGTGTGTGTTTTTGAATGCCCTTGAATTTGTTGCCATGGCTGTACCACTGTATATGTGGTTGTTGGCAACATTTGTAATAAAAAAAACTTGAAAATTAAAATTTATGAAATCAAACTATGTACATATTGTGTTTATGTATGTTTTAGGGATCCCAACACCAGGATCCATGTATTCATAGAGTTAGCTCTGAAATTTAGCTCCAAAACCCCGGAATTGGCTTTCGATTGTGATGTGGTCAGTGCTGACGTTGTTAATTCTCTTCGATTTTTTGATATTTATATATATATATATCCATAGCATACCAACTTGTGCATTTTTAGATAAATTAGAGAACCTATTGCAGCACCACATAAACATTATCCGATTTTTAAAGTCCAATAGCAGAGCCTAAAAATTACAAAAAATCTTTATTTATGGTCAAAATTTCGGGACTTTCAAGAACCTTTTGGAGCCTTAAGGTATTATCTGATTTCTAAAATTTTTTCCCATTTCTGTTCATTTGGATGAGTAGAAAATTTACTGTGTTGCTAATTTTTTATTTGATTTGATGCTGTTCTTGGCAAATATGTCGCTTCATATGATCAGTTTTGTGAGTCACTGTAACGATGCTGTACCACTAAAGGAAACGCAACTGCGACCCGGCACAAAGCGGCAATCGGCAATGCCAATCGCTCTCTAACAATCGCAACAATTTTCTTTGTCAAAGACATTTGATTGGACATTAGAGAATGGCATAATAACTATTAAAAAACTGAGAAATTTTCTAAGTAATGTAGGCGTCCTGCCAAATTATCGAGCCAATTCATCTCCAACAAAATTTCAGACACTTCATTTCTAATAATTTGCACGTTCCGCTTTACTCTGGATTTATTTTCTCTCTCAGTGACTCTGCCAATGAGAAAAGTGTGACTGTATTAGTGAAAAAGTGTAATTGTGTTAGCGCTGATATTCCAGCATTGGCAAGTGTAAAGGATGGGAAAGTGTTTACTTTATATATAAAATCAATTCAAAATTATCTTTGTTCAAACTTTAAAAGAGTCAAACTTTCCCCAACCGCGATGTAGTGTCTCCTAACTACTGCAATGGAATGGAGAATGGTATATGGGTTAAAGTGGATATCCTTACTTAACTCCGGCGTACAATAATATTCTTAAAAATCAATCAATAAAATAAATCGATTTTCTTGCAGTGTTAGAGGTAGAATTTCTGCCGGCCTTACATCAATAACTTAAATTTTTGGCGTCTCCACTCTTACCGATCTTCTTGAAATTTTGAATGAAATATTGTAATATTACAAATTGTCTATCAATTTTGGAGTTTTCAAAAATCTAATAAAACAATGTTAGGCCCCTATCATTGATCAACGACTATATTTTGTAATGTGGTATGATTAGTTTTAGTCCGGCAAAAGTACCTACAAGTACTCAGATTTGCTTTGACATTACGGTTTAAGAAAAAGCAGCATTCCGTCAGTTGGTCGTGAAAGGTTTTGCCTTTTTTGAACTAAAACTATGTATTACTCTGTGCAATATGAGTAAGGATCGAGTAGTTTTATCTGTTATAACCGCTAATTTTAATGGACACTGGTACCGGAACAACATTAGTTTTAATAAACAATAAATACAATACACAAGCAGTTATTTATGGGGGTCATGGGGATTAATCCAAATAAGAGAGTCCATCTATAGAGAAAAATACCTTCAGGGATGTATAAATAAATGTAAGAAATATTAATACGAAAATTAAGTGCTCATTAAGTAAGAGCGAAATGAGTATGTGGAAACTGCATGCATTATGTAAAAACACATTCGAATTAAATTTACACTTCAAAGAAACATTAAGAAATAACCTCATCTCACAAAAAGGTGTAGTGCACAAAAATAATTGCCACATCTCACGCTCTTGCCTAAGAGCGTTAGTAGTAGATGGGTAGGTTGTAAACTTACTGCCAGGATGTTTGCTAAAAATTTAATTGTCGGTGTAGGGAGAACCACATCAACTTTATGCCATGGATGGAATGCCATTTCATTCCACTAGTACAAACAAAATTATGCTATTTTTCTTCGTTATGTACGCATTTACTTAATGAAAAGAGTACTAAAAAAGGTAGGAAGTAGGTAAGTACTTTTTAGTATGAAAAAGCATAAGATATGAAGAAGAAGTTTTTGCGTTTTAATGTCAAGATACAAAAATGGTGGCAATGCGGGTGGTGGTTGATGTTGATATTAGATGCTGATGGAGTAACTTGAGAATGCAATAAGAAGTTCAAATGAAAATATACTCGCTCGCTATACTTTTCGTATGTAGATGTACATTTCAACTAATTCAAAATTAAAACTTTGTAAAATTTTGCGAGAGAAGAACGTCGAGGATGCGACTTCCCTTTCCACTGCACTGTGCTCCGCTGACTACAAAAAGGTGAATATTTAATTAAGCATTAATTACAGTAAAAATAACATTTCATTGCAGCGTATTTATGGTATATTTATGTTAAGTAGATGACATTTTAACGCTACCCCCACTCACTTACCAAACACCAAACAGAACAAATTTGAATTCATATCAAAAATTCACACGAAAACTCGAATTCACATTCACAGAGAAAATCAGAAAAGGAAATAAATTTGTGCAATTTTTACAGCGCATTGCAGCGTTAATTTCATTCATTTCGTTTTAAATATTCCGTCTTTCACACCTGTTACATGTAATTATCTTCCTGCTCGCTGTTACAAAATAAGCGAAAAAAAAAACTAAAGGAAGAAGAATGAAAATGAAAACGGAAACGGAAAGTTCCAGCTCACTCAACATTACTTCATTTCCGATTTGCACCAGTTCTCGGCAACAGATTACACGGAAGGAAATGAGTTTTGGCTTAGTACTGGAACACGAACTAAGTGCATTTACAATGAGCATGGATCTGGCAAATGAGAGAAGGACGCTTGCAATGTGTTACCAAAGAGTATGCAGAAGCGTTGAAATCTGATGTGTGTATATGTGTGTGAGAGCCACACACTTGCATGACTACAATAATTTGTAAAAACGACCAAGCAGTTGTCACAAAGTACGAGTAGCTAATGCTGTGCAAAATCTAAAACCCCAAAACCGAAAGAGATAAGCTTAAGAAGGCGATTCAGTGCAAAGTATGAGAATGTGTGTGTATGTGTGTAAGAAGCGAAAACTGAATGCGAAATTAACCTTTTTAACATTCGAGTTCAATTTATCTCGAAAGTAGTTTCTAACCAGCATAAAAACAGCTCCTAACACAAACACACACACACACACATTCATGCATTGTGACAACATATCCCTCCCTCCCAAATTGACTCCCTCCTCGCCCTGTTGTCGTACATCCTGGCTGCGAGTTGATATCTTAAACACGCATGTGTGTGTGTGTCACGAAGAAGCGCGCATTTCACAAGTGCGCCTCATGCTGCTTTGCTTTGTTGTCTTCTTGATTTCTTAAGGCCAAATGTGAATTGACTTCATCAAATATGCTTTTACAACATAACTCACAATCACAGCCAGAAACAGTATGTATAGTTTGTATTTGTTAATGTGTGCATCTGTGTGTTGGTATGTGAAATTTAAAATTTCCTGTGCTTCTCATTTTCATTTCCTTCTATTTAATGTGAACGTTGTTGTGTGCAGCTGAGAAATTTGGAATCATCATTTTTAATGACAGGAGCAGCAGCAGGAGCACTTGCATCCTAGTGAATGCATCTTTTGGAATTCATAAGTGTGAGTAAAATATATGTATGTATTTCAAAATACAAGGTGTTTAATTATGTTATGAGTTCAACAATGCACACAAAGGCATGTGGCATGTTTAGATTAGTTTAACCTTCACTAACCTGTTGGGATACATGGTATGATTTTAAGGTTATTTTTTGTTATGCTTATACAACCCTTGAAGCGTTTCAGGCTGTAATCTTAGACCTGGTTGAGGGGCTCGCTATTATTTCGTAAACTTTTTTTTCTTCCTTGATGATCACCTTTCTTTGATAGTTCATCTACTAATTCATTACCTTCGATACCTATGCAGCCCAGAGGATTAAGTTCGATCTTGTAAGCCTATCAATTTTTTATACTTACCTTATTACAATTAATTGTTAAAAAAAATTAAAAACAAAAGAGTATAAAAGAATAATTGGCTGTTCGAAATTTCGAACTCTCGCGCTTATCTTATAGTTGACATTTCTCATTTCTTGTCTTATATCCGGCGTTAGATGTAAAAAGACGCTTCATTATTTTGTTCTTATTTTATTAAATTTATAATATTTTTTTTGCAAAAAAAGGTCAATATTACAAAAGTAATATACAAATTCGAGATTCCCACTATGGAGGCTAAAATCTAAATTTGTTCGCTATAATGTCTTTTTCGTTGAAAAAAACGGCAGTTGCGGCCCCCAAAGATCAAAATTATGCATGTCTAATTTTTCTTAGAAATTACCCTTGGAAAATTGCTGTTTTATTCATTAGTGGTTATGTGGTATCACAATGGTTCGTTCAGGCCTAAGTGTGTCTCCAGACAGCCACTCCAACCTAACCTAACTTTCATAAGTGGAGAAAATGTCCAACACCAAAATACGAATTCAACTTCAGAAATAGCTACTTTGGTTCATGGGTCTATGGTATTTAAAAAAAATAAAAAATGGAAGAGTTTTAGGGAATTTTACACTGATTAAGAAATTATTCGAATCAGTCTTGTGTAAACAATGTATACTCGCACTGTGCTGGAACTACAAAAACTTATGTTTTCTGGTAAACACCCAGTGATTCCGGTTCAATACTAACTTTAAAAAAGTAAATATGCAAAATCTAAAAAGGAATTAAATGTAAATATTTTTATATATGGATATTTCCCACTGTATGTTATAAAGTTTTTTGAAATGCACATGCACTTTGTGGTGAATGTAGTTGTATGTATTATGTATGTATGTGTGTGTGTGTTGATTTCATGTTATTTTTCTATTAAAGCAATTTATATTTAGCACCAAACCAACAACAACATCAAAGAATTTGTAAATAACGAAACAAAAAGAAGAAAAAATAAATGGTTTCATATTTTAATAAAGTAAATGACTTCAAATACGCTTTTTATTTAAAATACTCAAGTGGCAAAACGAAAAGAGCTTTGCTCTATACCTTTACTTCCCCTTCTTCTCCTTATACTTCATTTTCTTTTACTTTCTATACCTTTGCATTATCTTTTACTTTTTATTCTTCTCTTACTTATTATCCTGGGAATGTTGCACTTATAACAACCTGATGGATATGAATGAATATGATAAATGAATGAAGATTTTACAGAAAATTGAGCTTTTAAGAAATTTCATTTATAAATATTTAAAATTATTTTCTGAGAAAATGCTTTTTGAAAATATGCATGCATGCATATCTAAAAAGTAAATTTCCAAAGGTAGGTTTTATATAAGTAGGAATATTCTTTTGATATGGAAGTGTCATTTAATTTATAATCCTTTCAACAAGTTTAATTTTCAGATAAATAACAAAGGATACTACGAGGAGACTAACAAAAAATCGCAAAGTTATTTTATTAGTTTTTGAAATATTAGGATATTTAATTTAAAATTTCAAGAAGATAAGAAAAAGTAAAATTACTCGCGAATCACAAAAATGCATTCGGAGTGAGCGCCATCCCTTCTGACTGTTGCCAAGTGGTTTCAAAGGTTCCAGATTGAAAATTTTCCACTGGAAGACAACCACCGTGAAGGGCCACAGAACTGAAATTTTCGGGTGGCGATACAAATGTGACCCAAGTGAAGGATAAAATTTATTAAGATCCAAGATTGACCCAAGAAAGAATAGCTGATGAACTGGGCTTGAATGCAATGGATAATGATGAAATGTGCTCGATGGGTCTTACTACATTCGAATGATAGGCAAAAAGACGCACGTGTTTGTTTTTCCCTAATATTTTTTACAAAATTTTAAAGCGAAGTTTTTTCCGAACTGAAATATTTCTTATAAAAAACAGAGAAATATTTTTTCAAAAAATTAATATAAGGTCAGTAACTGAAAAAAGTTCTATAATAGATAATAACTGAGTAATTTAAAAAAAGGAAGATTTTTTCGAAAATCGTGATTACGCCAATTTTTTTTATAAATTTTTTTTTTTATAAAAATTTGTCAATTTTGTTATTTCAGAAGTTCACAGAGGAGTAAATAATGTAAAAGTTATACATTTAGTCTGAATCCGATCGCTGGAATGGTTCCTCATCTTCCGATTCTACAATCGATTGACAAATGCAGCAGCGTAATTCGTTACATTCTGATAGTGGCCGTTGGCTATTCTTGTTTGGGTTGTTTTGTGGACGAGATGGACCAGCAACCACCTCAGATTATAACTCTGCAGTATTAGATGGCCCAGGTCCATTGAATAGAATTTGTAAACCTTCAATTGAAATACTCCGTCCGTCAATTGAAGGCTCCGTCAATGTTTTTCTAGATTTTTTAACATTTTAAACTTACAGTCAAAACGGCCACTGTAAGTAATTGATCAGAGTGTCATTCATGAAGCTCCCGCTATGTTCTTGGTCAAGGCCCTCTGGATGGATTAAAAGGTGCAATTCCACACTATCTGAAGCCACTTCAGATGGATTCTCTTTAACGCCGTCTGCGATTTGCATGATAAATTTTTGCTATAAGTTAGGAAAAACACAATAGACGACCTCGATAGTCTAGTGGATAGTGCACTAGACTTTTATCCAGAAGGTTGCGGGTTCGATTCCCGTCTTGGTCTGGTGGTTAATTCTCATAAACTTCTTATCTTCACTATCGATATGAAGCGGATGAGAATTATAAGAATGTGTATAAGTACCCACCTTGGTTGGTAATGGCAAAACCACCGAGCTGATAAAAAATTACCACACAGCCGTTCGGAATCGGCGTTAAACTGTAGGTCCTACCATCGCCACTGTGGTCTAGTGGAAGAGTGACAGACTCTTGTTTCTGGAGACCCGAGTTCGATTCTCGGCTTGGGTATGTTTCTTATCTATTTTTCTTTCTCCCTTCCTTTCTTTCTTTCTTGGGGCTTTGGTACAAAAGATCTTATAGGTCGCAGTGCCTGACTTTCGAGTCGTCCTTCCTTCAAATAATAATAATAATAATAGGAAAAACACATTTTGGAATTGATACTTTCATTTTTCACTTTGTAAACATAGATCGTCAGTTACTCTTCACAGATAAAAAAAACAGCGGCATCAAGTGGTTGTCAAAGATAAGTAGAATTTGGAGGCAAGAAAATGAAATGAATATCATGTGCTTCACACACTTCAATGGCTTGGATAGAAGTATGCGCTCACAAATTGTCACCGATAATAAATTTTTTTCCTGGAATAAAAATAAACATAAAATTATAAAAGTTTCCTTCTAGTCGACGAAGATTCGGGACAATAAGTTTTTCCAACCAGTCAAATCTTCCATTTTTAGTTCGGTTATTGCGGTGGTGCCCCGTTTATCGAAGAGTTGTACTTGTGTGTGGCATTGTATACAATGTATGGTGGTAGAATTTCACCTGCAGAAACGCTATTTTCTACCGATTTTCAAACAAAAAAACATGTTTTAGAATCAGGTCTATTCTAAAATATGTTTTTGGAAAATGAAATTTATATATTTTTTACAAAAGGATGATTTTGATTAATTTCATAAAACGTTGATCTACTAGCCTAAGAAATATATTGAAAGCAAAGGAAATTATTTAGAAAAATTAAAAAATTATAAAAATTAAATATAAGAAATTAAATTTTGTATGTGTTCTTCCCCCTGAATAAAGAAGAAATCTATTAAAGTTTTAAATAAAAATTACATTCGAGTTTTAGTGAATGCTTTAATTACTGCTTCAATATACATATATGCATGTATACATTTCCGCATCCGGTACGCAATACAAATGCAATAAAATCACATGCAACCCCCTAAAAAAAAACATATTAGCATTAGGAGTAAGTTTATTTTACGATTCTCATAAACAATTTGTTCTGTTGCTTGTCTTTAATACTCATCGTCATCATCATCGTCATTGTCTTATCCCCAATAGTCACCAATGCAGTCATATTGTGTATGTATGGTGCAGCAGTTTGGCTCGCTGCGATGATGATCCATCGGAAATGTTCGACTGTAATGTGACTTTATTTTATTGACGCTTTGCCTGTCCATTTTTACACGCATTCCATTAAATATTGAAGAGCGATTTTCATGCGCATAAAAGCAATTGCAAATGGCATTGTATCTTATCTCACCACCTACATCCCCTACATTCACACATCACTCACACGCTTCCATTACCACGCCGCTCAGCCACAGTTGCGCTATGTCCCAACGGTGGTTAATGACATCTGTGAAGACATTGAAGCGCATCTTTCGCTCGTTTGCATAAGCACTGAAACAATCCAAAAAAACACAAAAACAAATTCGATTTAAGATTTCTATTTTTATCCATTTACTTATTTAGTAACAGAATTAGGGGAAAAGTTGTTTCCTTGTTGGATTGTGTGGAAGGACATGGTATGAAATCCATACCAGTGCACATAATGTATACATTTTATGAATAAAATTAATTGCAGCAAGAAAAAAAAATCAGACTGGTCACAACTCTGTTCTAAACTTTCTAAGAAAAATCACATTACTTTGTCTTTTTTAAATGCGATATTTATATATATATATATATTTATTTTTTTTTAATATATACTCAAATTTATTTAAATATGTAGTATTTAATTTATACTAAAGGTAGGAAAAATCGTTAGATTTGTGGTATGAATTTTATACCACCAACCAGGAAAGAATTGATAATCAATATAGACTTAGGAGAAGTAAGTCTGTTGCAAATAGCCAGTACTCTAACCGCAGCTCAGCAGCAATTCAACTCCTGAACATGGTACCTCAAAAATACACTCATATCAGGAACAATCCGAAACTACCATAAATTGACTCTTCAGACTTTGCAACCTCGCCGCTTTCTACTTGATAAAAATTCGAGACAAACACATATCCCACTAAAAAGAAATAATGAAACTAGAACGAGAACTTGCTAAGAAACCAAATCCAAAATTTAACATGGTATTCAATATTCAATTCAAAAAAATGTGAGACAATCTCAGCCGGCTTCGTACTTTCGCAGGAATAACTGGAGCTATCCTTCACAATTTGGGATTTAAGGGTGACCTGGTTGCCCTAGTAGCGTTGCTCGACAAACAGTCAATGACAACCTCACAGAATAGCCGATTCTTTCATACAAAGGCCTTCTAGATAACATCTATCTATTCACACCTAATACGGAATCTTGTCTCAATTCCCTAGATTTAAAACTCTAATTTACTTAATAAATGCTGATATATTTCATGATACATTGGCAACTTAACCTATGCTCTACCTTTTATTATTTATTCTACTGTTTCGCACACGTTTGTATACCAGAGAATCAAGAGTTAATTACATTGTTCCTTAAAGAAGCGCATTGAAAGAGCAGCAAAGTGTAAGAACATTGAATAATCCCTTAGGGGTTATACACGCACACAGCGGTACCCTCCGATCGTAAAAGAAAAGTCACTTTCAAGGAAGAAATTTTACGCGCTTTTTTCTTTCCTTTTTTTTATGTGATTCCTTTTCACAATATGGCATTGGGGAAATGAGCTAAACGAGAAATATACGGAAACAGGCGGAGGCAGGCAATGTTGCCTTTCTATATACTTATATTGTAATAAATCATTAATAGAATGGGATTGTAAATTTTATGTTAAAAATTAAAAAATACATAAGATCAGAGAATCCTTGCATATTATTGCGATTCATTTCAAATAGGCAAGTGATTTTTATTTGGAGCTTCTTATTCTATTTCACTGAATATCACAATTCGAGTTATTTGTGCTAAATATGGAATATTTTTAAGCCAGTTAATTCCAGAATCAAGCTAAACTGTCATGAACAAAGTAGTATTAATGGTTAAATCTACTTAACCTGCAAAAGCATATATAAAGAGTTGATTTCAGCCAAACAGATTAAAAAGGCGGCCAAAATAAACCTGTGAGCGAGTTTAAGTTAGCGGGTATAGTTTTCGAAACTCTTTCTCTGTACGAAGTACTTAAATCCCAATTCCCTTCCCCCTTAAAAAACGTGGCTTTATACGCCCTTTTTCCAAAAATACCCGATAAGAAAAAAAAACCGTTCAGAAAACTATCGTACTGTCTGGGTAATATATGTAGCTTGTTAAAAATTAGGGTGGGTCCTTGAATTTCAGAATCACTTCTGAGTTACACATTTTCCGCAATAGTGCAAAAAACTGAATTTTTAGCATTTTCAGCCATTTTCTAGCAGAAAAACTCATTTACTCATTACACAGCCACACAAAAAAAAATGTGTTTTCGGGTCTGGAGGTCAGATCATGCTAACTACATGTTTTTTGGATCGCTGAATCTGAATCCGAGGTCCAAAGAACCCCAGCACGTCACGGTTCGGACATAACCTCAAAAAACCTCATACAATTTTTTTTCGAGCTCAGGGGTAAGACCATATTTATTATATGCTTTTGGGGTCACTGAATCCGAATCCGTGGTCTAAAAACCCCAGCATGTCAGGTTTTCGACATAACCTGCAAAATACCTTGTTATCTTAGCTAAATCGAAAACATGACATGCTTGGAATGCGCTAGCAAAACAACTTTTGTTTTTTATTTTTTGCTGTCGTACAAATTAAGAAGTAGGCAACACTAATTTTCTATCATACTCAGAGTAGCAGAGTAACAAATATTTTACTCAAGGGTTCAACTAGAGTAAAAGTGTAAAGTTAGGGTAAAAGCAAATGCCATATATTTTGTTATTGTAGAGTAATTTTGTGTTACACTTTTAACCTGTTACTCTGTTAACCAGCACTTTACTCTTAAGCGTGAACAGGGCTATAGCAACATGTTCCAGCCCCCCGGCTCGAAAAAAAAAAACATGAGGAATTTTGAGGTTATGTTCGAACCCTGGCGTGCTGGATTTTTTTTTTACCTCGGATTCGGATTCAGCGACCCTAAAAAAATTTAGTAAACATGGTCTGATCTCCAGATCCGAAAAAAAAACATTTTTTTATGAGGTTTTTTTGAGGATATTATTATTATTTATTCATTGTTCTCTTATTCACAAATGATAGTACAGCTAGTTACTTATATAAGAAATTAAACTAATAAAATGCAAATAAAACAAAATAAGATGCTTGATAAAACAATATAAGAGAGTTTGATTAAAAAAAGAAATTATTACATGAAGCACGGTTATAACTTGGAATAAATTGAACGAAGTTCAGGAAATTCAAATAATGGAGCGTAACAAAACTTATACCTCATTGTGATTGATATCCAGAAGCCACAATTTTACACATTTCAAAAATACTAACAATGACCTTATAACTCGGATGTTCTCAGGAAGACTATTAAATATCTGCAGGAAGTAATTGAGTAGAAGTTACGGAACAGATGGGTACGAAAAGCAGCAACGGTAACAAAATTTACATTTTTTCTTAAGTTGTAGTTATCAGATATTGGACTTTGCATGTAACCACATCTCATAGAGAAAATTTTTAACACTTTGTAATAGAAGAGATGTCTAACCGGAAGGATATTCAAGAATTTTAAAAGTTCCATAGAGTGAGTTAGATAATTGGAGTTACAAATTTTCCTTATAACACGTTTTTGCAAGATCATTAATGGCTGAAGTTTATGGGTGTAAGCACCTCCCTAACAGCTTATACCATATTGCAGTTTGGAGTGAAAGATTCCATGGTAAACCATCCTTAAAGTGTCATTTGAGCAAAACTTTCTAAGTCGGTAAAAGTAGCGTGTAGAAGAACGCAGATACTGTTTCAAAGATGATATATGTTCTGACCAATTCAGATTTTTGTCTACAATTATCCCTAAGTATTTGAAGCTTTGAACAATATCTATCTTAAAACAGTTCCCACTGCAGGAAGCCTCGCTATCAAAGGAAACATCATATGCTTGTACTGCACGCATGCCATTAAAAAGACTATACCGTATACAACTAAAACCCTGACACGCTCCGATTTTTTGGACCTCGGATTCGGATTCAGTAACCCCAAAAACAAATAATAAGCATATCTCTCACTTTTCAAATAGATTCCAACATAAATCAGCAAGAATTGAGTTCCAATTTCATAGTATCAATTTTCGAGGCGTATAGTAAGTAACGTGATGGAAGCGTTCACCATGTTTTAGTTTTCTTTAAAGGAACCAATGGTATTACAAAATTTAACTTTAAACTGCAAGCTTAATTCTCTTGTCGTGTGACCGTTTTACAGATTTTACGATCAGTTTAGCTCAACAATAACAGTTAAACTTTAACTGTGGAGGTGAATTTTATGGACATAGTCTGTGAAAAAATGTTAGTAAAAAAAAAGCTACTATATTTTGAAAACAAGCTACTACATTTTTAATTAAGATAAATAAAAAATTTGTACTTTTTTTCTTAAGTTCAACAAAACTGGCACTTTATTCCATAAGCCTTTGCTTATTTGCCAAAGCCGCAGTTTCTGGTGCAGAGTGACAGAAATGGCCAACAATTTTTAAATCCTCGATATCAAAGGTTTTTGCGTGGCTCATATGGCTGAATTCACTACCAGTTGCAGTGTATGGACAAAGCACGGAATACTTTAACCAAAATTCTGCGAATCTCTCACTGATCCCGTAATATTTACGGCATTATCATGCACAGTTGCTTGCACTTTACCCATTAATTTCCACTTAGTAATGCACTTTCCAATATAATTTCTTAACTTTTCTGTTGTGTGGCTGTGTTTATGCTTCACTGTATCAAGAACGTATGCCCTCATGTTCCAATTCTCATCATTTATAAAAACGACACGTATGTAAAAAAAAAAGCTACGGCGACGGTATAAATGCTAGTTAAAATTAATTTGCTTTTGCTTCGGAAAATTAAAAAAACCAAAGAAAATTAAAATTTAGCTGATTAACCAAAATTCAGATTAATCGAATAACTTGCTTTTTGATTAATCGAATGACTAATTAATCAAGCATTCAATGGCAATCGACTTGGACCAAGTTACACGCCTTTCCTCTACCTACTCATATTGGGTTTTATATGAACAGTTTTGTGATGAGCGTTTCTTTCTCCTGAGCATTTCTTCATGAATTCGTGCACACATTAAGTCCTATAAAAAAAAACCCATTCACTCTTTCAATCAGACGTACAGTCACACACATGCACACATTGTATACGTAATGTTTATTTAAAATTAAAATTCATCTGCAATTTATCAATTATTTATTATGATGTCCTTTCGAATTATTCGAATTCTACAAACGAATAAAATGAAACTTTTTTAAACTTATGCATTTTTTTTCACATTCAACATTTTCTGCTCTTTTATGGGGCTTTTGTTGTAGTTGGTTGATCTATATGGGGATTCACTTGTGAATGTGTATTTTTATTATGCTGCGTGTTTGCATTAAAACGCGCATCAATAATCAAGAGCGTATGGCACGACGCAGTCCAAGTGTATAGGATAATCACAAGGACATGCCATTTTTTGATGGGTCGAATCAAAAAAAATAAAAATAAAAAAATAAGCGAAAACGAAATCCCAAATGTCATGATTTCTCTTTTTATCCAATCTTTTTTTTTTAATTCACACTCATTTTGAAAAAATACAAAATTTGCAATTTAAATTATTGCGTTAATGCATTTTTACACTCAAACAAAAAAATATGGTAGTTTTATTTTCAGCAAAAGCTTTTAATTGCAATTTAAAATTTATCGTGAATTTATGTAAGATTATTTGTAAAGAAGTGTACAGTGTGCGAAATTTGCTTAGGCGCATATAAAAATAAACAAAAAAACAGTAACTGTTCATGCGATTACTGTAAAAATTGTGAAGATAACGGCAGTTTGGTAGAGCTTAACCTTAAAATGGTGAAGAAGAAATTTCTAAATGATGTAGAAAAAGGGCAAATTAAGACTTTGGAAGAAATTGATCCTTCTAATAGAGCAATAAGCCATCAAATTAAGAGATCGAAGAATGTAACAAGGAATTTTTTACTATTAGGGGATTTATCCCCTATATAAGTATACTAAGATAACCTGCCTTCAAAGCAACCGTATCAAACAAGGATCCACTAAAAATCAACTAATTTCATCGCAAATTGTGTCAAACTTAACACTTCTAGTTGGAAAAAGAAGATTTCAACATAGATTAAGCGCGGGCCGAAACATAAAATGGAAAATCTGCAAAAAAGCCACGTAACAGCATATGCATACATAAAATAATTTATTTTTGAGGGTCTTGAAGGATTCAGTTATTATGTGCATGATCTTCGCGCAAACAATCCATCAAGAATGAGCCGCAACTGCGGAAACACATTCATTTCAGGATTCAGGATTTTTCGTATTATGGAAAGCTGAAATTATACTTTACGACAAAGGTAAATTCGGCAAAGATGTTGGACGATTTTCTCATCGTGTGTTCGGAAGATAGTGCTGACATGAGGTTACGTTTTAAAAAGATAATGCCAGCATCCATGTTTCAAATAAGTCCAAGGAATAATCTTCATTGCTTAACTGGCCAGCTAGGGGTCTGGACTGGAACTCAATTGAGAATATATAAAAAGCTTAATTTGCTTAGTTTTGAAAGCTATACCAGAATACAATATAGGGTGATAAGTATTTTTCGTAATGATTTTTTTTAAATACTTGTATCGCCCTAAGGCTAAAACAATTTTTTTCGGAATTAACCACAGAATTACGTCTTAAAGTTATATTGACTTAAACCGGACCACCCTGTATATTGTGTAGGGTACAAAATATGAATAATTGTTAAATAAATAAATATTTTTATATAATAAAACTCGCAGATACATTTGGATTCATACAAGAAAAAGAAAAGATTAAAAAAAAAACGAATATAAAAAAATTCCATCGTGCAAAAATGGCAAATTAAAAATTCTTAAAATTGCATTTCAAATTAAATAAATTTTATATATGTACCTACACACATACATATACAGAAAAGGTTAGCTAAATAGAGGCAAAGTCTTATGATTTCGTTTTCCTTAAATTTTAGATTTATTTCATATAAAATTTCATTTTTAGATATGAATAGTGTTTTAAAAGAAATAATAGTTTTTTAAAAGTAAAACTCAAAAACATTTACCAATTGTCCAGGATATTCGGGTTTTTCCTTTAATTTTTCAATAATTTCTTTTAATATTTAATGGGGAAATTATGTTGCTTTTAAACTACACATCGATCTTTCCTTTTTCGAAAAGTTCGTCCAAACTTATTGTACGTCTGTACTGTTGTCTCTTCAAAACAATTTTTTGAAGACCCTAGCTGTTTACTCTGGATCTGAATTCTGCTGGAACTTTAGGATCACATATCTAAGTATTTCAACGTACAGGAGAGCATTCAAGATTTCACGGACACTGAAAATTGGACAGTGCTCAACTACAGTCGAAATATATTTAGGCTTAAATTCTGATCATGGAGGTCGGCGAATGTAACGTGCGGGGCCTGAAGTTATCCCCTATCGATCTTCGATTCATCACTTTATACAACAAAATTCCATTGATTTGATGTTTGAGCGTGCAAACTCTACTGTTTTTTTTTGTTGAGCCAAAGTTCTTAATGGGCGCTTTCGCGCTACTCTCCCCTATAACCCCACAGTACGGTTTGATATGGGGACTTCAATTTCGTTAGAAATTTAGCGATTGATATCATTTAGCGTTATTTGGGGATCAACTTTTGACATTAGTTTGATTCTCCGGTCGGTGTGGGCTAATGTTTCAAATGATAATTTTTGTCTTGGAACAGCTTCAGTGATCTTATTTTTAGTAAAATTGCTTAGCGCATTTTCGGTTATTTCTTTTGAGCAGTTTAATTCACTGGCTATTTATCGTTTCAACTTTCCGTCTTAATCAATTGTTAATGCGCTCATACCCAATGATTAACTTTTTTGAAACTGCTACTGCTTATAGTTTACTTACCCGGAATAACTAAGTTCAGATGGATAAAATTTGGAATTTAGAATGGTAGTCAAAGTGGTTACATTTAATTGCCCAACCAAAAACTTTCCGCGTAAAGGTTTTGTTAATTATTTTTACGAAAAAGAGATCTTCAAGCCTCAATGACAGTTGAAAATATACCGTTACGTCGAAAAATGTAATAAAGCGTTTGGTGATTCTATTTAGCTGTCCACCTCTGTAATATAATTTTAATTATGCTGCATTCTGAAAACAGCAAAACACTACATTAATCAATAGCAACAGCAACAAGCAAAGCAGCAAGAATACGAAAAATATTTATATATTACTTTAAGCAATTTTGTAAGTATGAAAGAAAAATATATTTAACAATTTGCAAAAACAAAACAAGAACAAAAAAGCAGAAACGAAAAATTAAAATAGAAGAGCGAAAAATTATTATTATTACTAGTAATGGCAACAAAGAAAATAATAAAATTGTGTAAGTTGCGTAACTTTTAACAATAATATCACAAAAGAAATGGTACCGCACCATCTCCAACACCGCTATCACTACCGCTGCCACCAACAATAGGAAACATAATGGCAACAACCATAACAAGCTCAACAATATTATTATATACACCTAAAAAAGTTAATGAAAATTTTCTAATTTATTAATTAATTGCATACCACTTTCAACGTACCCTATATCAAGCATAACACACACATACAGACACACCACACCTTACCTCAACCCTTTTCATTTTACCATTTCGGCATCATGTTGGTTTTGCTTCCCAACAAACCAAAGTATAATTTCGCAATTGTGGGGGGGCAAAATATATGAAAAGGTGTAAGTTTAACGGCGAACTGTTGTTTGAGCGCCTGCACTATACCGGAATTTCTACCTTTCCGCGTTATTTTTACAATTCTGATTAAAATTAAAACTCGACTTCAATTTTGAGTAGAGGGGGAGGTATAATGGAGTAAGATAGGTGAAGGGTTAGTTCAGGACAAATGTTTTTATCCTTTTTTTCTACATTTTGTTCTCAGAGATAAGAAGCGAAACCCAAAATCTTCTACCTCATATTTGGTACCGAATGGTTAGCCAAATACAGCTTTTTGGAAAATTTTAAAAGGAGATATCCGGAAAACGTGACGTGATAGAGCGAAACGGCTTGGTTTCATTCAATTAAGATTTTGGGTGACGCACAATGTAATTAATAATAGCACGAATCAATCACGAATCGTAAAGAGTTGCAGTTTCAGAAGAAAGCTTAAGAGTATCTCTGATATGACAGATGATGAATCCAACGACTTAAGTATTTCGAGTCTGAAATTCGCTACGACTGCGTTCATTGAACTTGGTACTCTTTCACTCTAATTTGCTAAGGCAAAATTTTTTAATATTGACTTTTTGATGGATGGACTGAAAATTTTAGAGACCTACACCGAAAACTTACGATCATTTTATTATGTTTTTTTGTAAACTAAATCTAGTTGTTAATTTTCAAAGTCTTGACTACTGTTCCATATTTTAGTTTCATTTAAATAATATATAACAGCATTAGAGAACGTATTTATAAACAATCTTTTATTTTAGTTTAAACTACAAATTCTCGATACAAATACAAAAATGTTTTTTGCTTCTCCTGTAAAATTTGAAAAATGCGTGTTAGGGCTTTGGCAAATTAAGGCAGCGATATGTAGAATTATCCGCCATTTGGTTTTCGAAATTTCGAGCATACGAATACAACAAACCCAGAAACCTCCGAGTAAGAGATTTCAAGCAACTCGAAATATTTTCTCACTTTTGGCCAACAAAGTAAGTTCGCTGGCCTACTGTGCATATGCAGGTAATAAATTCACAAGTTATCATGTGGAATTGTATTCCAAAAGTATAATAAGGCTTAGAGTAAGTTTACTTAAAAAAGGAATCAGCATGTTTAATATACAGGGAAAACAAACAAATATGTTATAGAAATGATTTTATTATTTATAGTATAGATGAAGCTAATTTACATATTTCTAATCAAAAGAAAAACATTTAGTAAAACAACTATTTTTTTAAAAATTGGGCTGTGGTGCCATAATAGTGGTAGCACTACAATAGTACTGGCCGAAGCCGATCCCGATCACGATCAATCAGGCGGACGCCTGCTGCCAAAATCGGAACCCACTTTATCGTATGAAATGGCACAGATTTGCGACGGGACGGATTTCTGTCGACATAGATTTTTCTACTCTCTCTGTCCAGAGGCGACAGCACGATTTTTTATGCCACTAATCTGTCAATGCTAGTGTTTATTTTTCTTAACAATCTAAGCGTACATGTGAGTACGTGCACAGAGATTTCACCAACTTTTTAAAACCAGAAAGAACTATATGACACAAAAAACGCGTAACGCGAAAAGCCACATCACGACACGTTGTTCCACATAGTCTGCAGCGTTCCCTTTCGTTTTTTCTACATAGTACTCAATTTTAATTTGGCGCTTTTTTTCTACGGTCACGGATCAGCTGTTCACTATCCGTCAACGGATTTCCCGTCGAAACATTTTTCCAAACCAGATGCTTACGTTTGCAAGCGTCCTATAAAATTTTAACAAGCTTCTTTGGTTTATTGGGTTATTTCGTATATAAATGTATGTGCATGCTTTGCTGCATATTTTGCTTGCCGCTGACTCTTTTTTTTGGATGCCGCGACAAGATATTCTACAAATTGTTACAGATCATAACGTTTGATATCAACAAGCAACAACAACAAAAACAAAGTCATCGACAACAACAGAATATAACTAATAGGGTTGCCATAAACTTGTTATTGTCTTTTAAGGAAAACAATTTTAAATGCATGCCTCATGAAGCAAGCATGAAGCAAAAATATGAAAGCGACTGAATTCATTTGATACTCGGGATGTACATACAAATAAATATATTCAAATATAATTTGAAAATAAATGTACGAAAAAGTATACGATTCTTGCAAGATTTAGGGTGAAAGAGTATTCCACAGCGTGTATATTAGATGTTGACTATTGATATGGGAAGATGAAAACTATTGAGATAGGTTGCTGGGCACTCAGGAATTTCAGAATATGAATCTGCTGACCTCCTGGCCAGAAAGGATTCGGAAATTGGTTTCTTGAGCCCAGAACCTGTGCTCTTTTTGCAGTCTACAGCCATCAATACCACTATTAATGAGTGGGTCGATTCGACCCACAATCGTAAATCCCACTAGCTCTGCAGGCAGCTAGTGGGATTATATGCAGCTTAATCTTTAGGGCTAAACATTTGCATATGATTGGCCTGTGCTTCCTATGGTTCAGAGGACGAATGTGAAGTGACGGCTGACCTCTTTCTTAGTGTCTGCCATGCTTTTTGTCGGATCACAGTTAGCATATTTGGTACTGGAGCTTCGACAGACGAACACCTGAGCTCTTTGACATCGCAGGATCTGCTGATCTGATTGAACCAGTTTTGACTAAAATTTACGTCAATTGGTCAGTAATTAGATGGGAACAGTTTTAAAAGTGGACCGATGAGTCGAAATTCAGTTGAATTGATTCATTCAACAAGTCTCTTATTAGAAATAAAAGGAGCACGACTGAAACATTGCTCTGTACAGTCACTGGCAAGCATTGGGGCAGAATTTTTTGCAATTTGATAAATTAGTTTGTTCATGGTCTTTATCCTTTACACGAAATAAATATTGACCACCTAATCCATAGGGAAGCTCCGAAAACCCAAATGCTTCATCAGTCATTGTGGAAATTGTCTCGAAACGCGCATTAAAGTTGTTTTAAGATTGCTTAGCATGGATAAAGGTTCATTCCTCTCATGGGTTGTCAGTCACTACCATCCGAGTTTAGCTCCTTGAAACCTACTTTGGAACGCCGAAACTCAATGTTGGTGGCTATCAATACCAAATCAGGGATGAGCTGGGGTAGATTTGAAATAAAATTGGGAAATTTCACGAACGGGGACACTCATCAAGCTGACAAAGTCAATGCCTCGCATATGTGAGGCAATGAATAAAAATAAGGAATGCCCTAATAAATATAAAAAATGTTGCTTTTGTTTTGCACAGCCCTAAGTGCATAGTTATTTGATTTTTTTAAACTTTTAGGTTTTTCATTATATAACTTGATCACTAAGATCGAATTAAATCCATTTTCTTTTAAATAAAAGTCATATAAATGTAATAAGGATGGTATGCCTGGATTTGGTGCTTTTGATTTGCACAGCACTGTATGTATAAATAATTAGAATGTTGGGAATCTGTTCCGTTTATTATGCAATAAAATTAAACACATCACTAAAGCGCTAATAATAAAATTGTTTTTAAATAAAAACCACTCATACGACGTGTGTTCACATAATTGCAACAATAACAAAAACAACAATCATAACAATAACAGCTATAATAACAACAACAAAGAACTAATCAACCATATCTAATGTAATAATAAAATATGCACATTAATTATCAATTTGTGTACCTCTGACCCGGCGAAACCTTTTCCCTTCCTTTCCCTTCCCCTCCCTACCTACCATCATTCCTCATTTTATTCACGACAAAACCTTATAACAAAAATTCCACTCGAAAAGTTTATAACTAAAATTTTCTTGCTTGCAACGCATAAATTTACTACTTTTTTCAACGCTCACTCCCTCCCTTTAATTTTCTTCTATTTCTCATTTAAAAAAAAAATAAAAGCCTGTTCTGTTTTACTCGACGCCAACCGCTTCTCTTCCCTGCTTCGTTACTCATTTTGCCTCATCTGCTGTTTCATAGTTATTTCGTAATTAAATTTTGGCATTTGCATTGTTGTTGGTACTGGTATTGGTGTTGCTGTTGTTGCTGTTTTGTTGTGCATTCTAAATTCCTTAATAATATAACGAAAAACTCTTTTACCGAATTCACGCGTTTGCATTTGTATGAATTTGTATGATGCTGTTGCTATATGTTTTTGTTGTTTTTATTATTAAAACGCATTGATGGTGGCGGTGGTGATGGCGCGCCGCCAGAGCAGGGGATAGCGAAGTCGATGGCGTCGATGATGATGATGATGGTATAGCACTATAACTGTTAATTACGCGGCACACACACATACACACACACAGTTGCACAATGGGAATAGTAATGGCGCGCGCACACGGAGTGTTGCCAATGGAAGCAGCCAACAGATGTTATGCGTTAGTTTAGAATAGCGTCATTTGTTGTTGCGTCTCTGGAATCCGCTTATATTGGCAGTTGTGACTGTTGGTGGGCGGGGGCCGTTACGCTTCGTTTGATATTTTAAATTTTTGCATTTCTAATGGCGGTTTACTACATAGCATATATGTACGTACATACAAGCAAAAGAGGTGCAAGTGTAAGTGCGGGCTGTGATGTGTGCGTTTTCAGGGCAGCAATTTGTTTCCGCTTTTTTGATTTAATAACAATTTTGAGAGAACATTAACCTTTGTTTCGACATCATAATTAAGAATACAAATACCTACATGCATGCATACATATATTTATGGCAGTTCAGTGTGAGTTTTTCATTAAAATTGCATTAGTTTTCACACTACACTACATGCATAGCTGAAAAACTTATAATACTATTATAAATTAAGAGCTTATGAATAGCCAGTGATACTCGTCTATCGTTAAATTAATAGCTATGCATAATATGCATTTTTTATGGGCAATCAACACTGGAGATACTCCTATGCTACCCCTATGCTATAAAAAAGTTTATCCCATAAACAAGCAGCACGAAGCGTGTTGGTCAGGCGCATACGCAAAGGGGCCCGGAGGAAGGGTTTATGATATTTTTAGTAGACTCTAAAAATTAATTCTAGATGTTAATTTTCAGAGTCTTGACTATTGTTCCATGTCTAGCTTTATGTTAAGTAATGTACAACAGGCTTAGTTGAACGTATGTGGTTATCACAACGACCGTGTATATATGTAGAGTCAGGTAATTTAGACTGCCGTTTCGGAATCCGCCAAGCTCAGCTAAGTTTGTTATACATTACTTAATACAATCGCAAGTTTTATTTTTAAAATGATAAACTTAAAGATATTATTATGAAATTAAATAGATCGAGATCTGATCTACTTCTTGACGCACCTTAACGTAAAAAAAATAACCCAATAGTATAATAATAATAGTATAATTACTTTCCTCACGTCATTCCACTTCAGATAATACGAAAAACAAAAATTAGCAAAAACGAAATTTTGATGTAAAAAAAAAATATTTCAGAGACATTTTCGCTAAACAGTTGATGATTACTAATAATCTGTAGCTGTAAAGCAAACTAAATATGGATTTATTCGGATGCCAAAACTGCATGCTTATATGCCCCTCATGCGGATAGGCGGTTAAGATCAGCCGGAGTGAAATATTACTTCTTCCTTTTTTTTTTTTTTTTGTTGGAACAGCAAAAGAAGCATTTAAGAATACAGCACTCAGACAAGTTTTACGTCCTCCATTGTACTATATCCTGTGTTTCTTAGGAAGCCATGGGCTTTGGTGCTTCTTTCAACACTCCCAATATACGATCACAAATGTGCAAATACTTCAACGTGTGTTGAGCAACAACAACTACATAAGTACCGATACCAAACTCATGTATCGATACTACTCAAATCGAAACTAAAACCGCCGAAGTTTAGAAGCCTGCGAACTACGTCCAGGTTATAATGGCTCGAGGTTTGCAGAAATTGATGAAGCACCCTGTGTTTTTCCGTGTCCGGAGACAACAATAGGTGAGTAAATTCAAAACAAATGGTCCTCAAAGGTAAATTAAGGTACGTTAATTTAAATGTTTCATGTCAGCCTTGGTTTCAAAGCGCCGTCAATTCCGAAGAAAAAGTTTTTGTATTTGCTGATGCTCCCCATTAGCTGATGCTCATGCGAAATTATTTTCTTGATACGAGCTTGCTGTGGGAAAGTAAAATATTAACAAGCAGGACCATTGCTGAATTGCTGCAACTGGTCCCAAAGTCAGATGTATCTTTTTTGGGTAAATGTATGAACCATTGGAGACAGCTGAATTCATTCAGTTAGCCAATGATTGCTAACAAAGAATACGGCTTTAGCACAGGTCCACGAGTACTTAGCGCAAAAGCATGGAATTAAATATGTTGCGACGAACCAGCTAAACCAGAAAATTCTATAGCACTTTTTTGGTGCTATTCGAAGAAAGGGAGGCTTGAACGACTCTTCGACTTCATGGGCTTCAAGTTTAGGATGCGGAAATGTATTTTGGGTAAATATGCCTTCTCTCTGCTAACCACAAAGTGCCCTGTTCTGTTCCATTAACTGCAGGGCAAAAACACTTGTTCTTATAGATGAACTCTACTTATTCTTTTCTCAATCCTATCTCAACTTCTAAGATTCCTTAAACAAACCCACTAAATTTAGTGTCATTACAGAATATCATTTAACTATCAAAACGGTGTATTGTTTTCTAAATCGTTGCTTTTTTTTCAGCATTGATGCTTTGGATGATGTTGGTCCATGTAGTTTTCCTTGCTTGGTCTAGAGCATTTTCTTTTGTTTTATTTCCATTTTTAATAAAATGCACATTTTAGTTTTTGTAAAAATTACAATTACGCCATGCTCATATTAACCCTGGAAGGACATGCTTCGTCGAATCGACAACGCATGTTTACGTTTTACAGTTTTTCTTTCTATATTTTGTTCGTATTGGGCTTGATTTTCATACAGCGCCAGTCGTGGGCAAGCTGTTGCTGTGTGCAGAATTTCAACTGAATATAGATCATGAAAGTATGATTTTTTTAAATGTGCGTCGTCGAAACGACGAAGCATGACCTTTGTGTAACTTTTGCAATTTGAGATGGTGTTTCTTATGTTGTAGTTTTTGTTGTTGGAATACGAAATGAGCACAATAAAGTAATTGAATGATCAGGAAACTGAACAATTTTTTGTTGATGAGTGACGAAGACCACCAACCGGACAGAGGAGGTTCAAAATGAAAGTTTGGAAGATGCAAGTTTGTCAATGGAGGCATCCGTTTTAAACTAAAACGATGTGCCTCTATGTAGAGGTGTATCATTTTTAAAGACAAAGTCTAAAATAATTTCCTTAATCACATCTATTATGCACAGAAAACAACCATAAAATGTATCAAGTTCGAGGACCGATTCGGCAATGCAAAAATATTACTGAATATTTTGGAATATTAAATATGACTTTTTTATGTCAATTATGTTTGTATGAGAGCGAATGCAAGCCGCTCAGTACACGCAGGAAACAAAAAAAAGCAAACAAAACACGTCAAATTAATACAATATTTATTCATATGCGCGCTTGCGCAAAAACAAGGAAAAAAAAACGAACAATTCAATTTCGAATAGAATAATAAAAGAAGCGTAACAAAACAATATGTCAAAAAAAATTAAAAGGTTGGAAAAAATAGTACTAAGTATAAATTTCCAGGGTAGGTATATTTAGTCTTAACAGTGTTTCACGCCTAATCGCTATAATCTCATACATCCTGCCCGGCTGAACCCTCGCGGTTCAGGATTTGTTCGTGTGCTTCTACCAGTCGACATATCTTTTGCACAGGACGTTGGCATTGATGTTTAATAGGTTTACCAGCAGGTGTCTTCTGGTCGCTGTTAAGATGAAATTCGTCCGCCAGAATCTTCTTGCTCTTGGACAAAACCGTTTCACGAGTGCTGTAGTGTGTAACATACGTTGTAAAGTGCTGAATCGTTCTATTAATGAGACTTCCACATTATCGTCAGTCCTTGTCATGAGCCGTGATGTCGACTTCACGCTGGTAAGTACGCGTAGAGGTTTCAATTCTGTCGCAAGAGCGTCTGTTTCGAAATGTGTCAAAATGGGTGGTTCCATTTCACCTTCCATCTTCGAGCGGATACAAGGCGGTCCTGTCCACCACAGAGCATGTTCCGTCAGAGCTGCTGGCGTGATTCCACGGCTGGCGCAGTCGGCGGGATTCATTTCGGAGCGTATATGTCGCCATGAGTTGATGTTTGAATGGGTTTGTATATAGCTCACTCGATTGGAAACGAACAGCTTTAGTGTCGATGGGATGCTCCGCAACCAGCAAAGAACTATGCTCGAATCGCTCCATAGTGTGTAATCAGCTTCCGTCAGTTGTAGTGATTGACGTACATTGTTGAGAGTCATTACGAGCAGATGTGCTGCGCAGAGCTCTAATCTTGGAATAGTGATTTCCTTGATAGGTGCAATCTTTGTTCTAGCGGTCACCAATGCAGATTGGACATGACCGTCGTTATTGTAACTGCATACATACACAACCGCAGCATAGGCCTTGCGACTTGCGTCGCAGAACCCATGCAGCGCCGTATGTCCAGCTCGATCCATACCCAGCCAGCGTGGTATATGTATTGATGAGATTTGAGATAGCCTGGTGCTGAAGTTCAACCACTGGGTTCGCAGATCCGGAGGAAGCGGTGTATCCCAATCTAGGCCCGCTTGCCAAAGTGTTTGAATAAAAATCTTCGCGGTAACAACAACAGGTGCAAGCATACCAGTTGGATCATAAAGTCTAGCAACGTCGCTGAGGACAGTGCGTTTTGTTGGAGTTGGATTTACGGGTTGTTCCTTGATTTTGTAGAAGAACACGTCACTGATTGCGTTCCAATGCAAGCCAAGTACCGTCGTATCTGAATCACTTAGATTCACTTCTGATGCTGAAGACATTGAACCAGTAATCGCTGTGAGTGTTCCCATGTGGTTTGAATTCCATTTCCGTAAGTGGAATTTACCTTCACGTAGTATCGCATCGATATCGGTTGCCAACTGCACCGCTGCATCCGGCGAGTCAGCACAATCAAGAAAATCATCTACATAGAAACTGCCAAGTATGCTCTGACGTGCATCCGCTGCCCGGGTGTTGTCGGAGATGACCTGATAGTTGTCGATTGCGCACTGCCTCAATGCGCGTATTGCATTAAAAGGGCCACACGCCATACCGTATGTGACCGTCTTCAGCTGGTATGTACAAAGTGGTTGGGTGGGTGACTCACGCCAAAGAATTTGCTGCCAGCGTCGATGACGCGGGTCTATCTCCACCTGTCGAAACATTTTTTCTACATCTGCTGTGATGGCGACCCGATATCGCCGAAATCGAAGTATGATGCTGATAAGCGTATCCTGCAGTGTCGGTCCGGATAGTTGAGTATCATTGAGAGACACCCCGTTACTTGTTTTCGCAGAAGCATTGAAAACTACCCTGAACTTGGGAGTTACAGCATGGTGCGGAATATAGTAGACTTGTGAAGGGTTAGCGCGTTGCTCCTTCACCTCTTCCATATGACCCAATACGATATATTCGCGCATAAATTCAATATACTTGTCTCGTAGCTCAAAATCATTAGACAGTCTGCGCTCTAATTGGTGGAACTGTCGCAATGCTAAGTGATGTGAATTTCCAAGTGCCGGTGCATCAGGGCGAAATGGAATCTGCACGCTATAACGGCCGTCAGGGTTCCGTCGAACGGTGGTAACAAATATGTGTTCGCAAATGTCTGGAGGAGCATATACGGGGGAAGATGGCTCCTCAATCTCCCAGAATTTCCGAAGCAATACGTCAAGCCGCAACTCATCACTGTGTTTGGTTGTAATGAGTGCGCGCCGGTTATTATCGAGTGTGGCATCAGCCAACGCAGGACCAAACACAACCCATCCAAGATGGCTGCGAATGGCACATGGTTCATTTGACTTACCCGTGATGACCCCATCCAGCACAATCATACCCCAAATATCAGCTCCTACCAGCATGTCTATGTGACCTGGGATATGGAATGTTGCATCAGCGAGTTGCAGATTTCGAAGATGGCTCCAGCATTTTGCATCAATTGCCGCCACCGGTGTTGTTGGGGTAATCATGCGAATAATGTGCGCATTGAATCGTATCTCAAAGCTGCTGTCAATGGGTGAGCGCAGCGTTATAGTTGTCTGACCATTCGTGTAAGTAGGTTTTGAAGCTCCAATGCCTTCAATGGCCAATTGGCAATGCTCCTTCCGTAAATCAAGTGTGTTGAAGAAGGATTCAGTGATGAAGCTCGCCTGAGATCCTGGATCACAAAGTAACCGACAATGATGGGGGTCTCCACGGCCGTCGACGATGAAAGCTTTTGCGGTGGCAAGCAGCACAATGTTATTGCCGTGGAGAATGAATGACTGCACCTTGTCGGTGAGTCATTGTGGCTTTGGATAAACTTGTGGTGGTGCACCAGCAGCTGATAGCAGTGGTGCCGATGAACACGATGGTTCAGTTTTGGACGTCGAAGTGGGCATGGTGCCACCCTTGCATAGCAACGTATTGTGCTTTTGCGAACACTGCCTGCAGACGCCTGATTGGCATTCCCGTGAACTGTGCCCAGAACCCAGACAGTTGAAACATAACGACAGATTCTTTACCACGTTCCAACGATCAGTGATGGGTAAGTTAGCAAATAGATGGCATTTCATGATGCGATGTGCTTGGGAGCAATGTGGGCAAATCGTCGTTGTAGTGGTGTTTGATGATGATACTGGCTTTAGCGGTATACTCGTTGCACCCACATTCACTCTGACAGCGCGTTGGAACGGCCGCCTAACTGATATCGAATTACTGCCGCTAGACACAACCGGCATATTCATAGCGCGACGCTCTAAAAAGTTAAGTAGGTCATCCAGCCGAGGAATCTCGTTCGTCTTCAGGCTCATGCCCCAATTGGTTCGTGCAGCAACAGGCAATTTCGGTAAAAGCATTGGCACAGCTAAGCCATCCCACTGATCAACAGGTAGCTTCATTACAGCCAGTGCACGCATGGAGTTACGTACACAGTCAATCATATCACGCAATGATTTCTGGGTGTCAGGTGGATCATTTGGCAGACCCATTAGACGATTTACATGAGTTTCAGCCAATAGACGTGGATCGTCGTAGCGTCGTTTTAGTTCTGACCAAACTTCTTCGTATCCGCCGGTGTACAATCCGCCGACCATGGGGACCTTGTCAGCTTGCACGTATTGGCGTAGCTTGCCAAGTTTATATGTAGACTCCAGATCTGTACGTGTATGGACCAATGTCTCAAACATGTCCTTAAACACAAGCCAGTTTTCTGGCTGGCCATCAAAAATTGGAATCGAAACCGGATCCAAGCGCATGTCCCCTAGGTGGCTACGGACAGATGCGAAGTCACAATCAGTGGTAAAACTAGAGAGTAAGCGACGCAATTTAACACAAATTTTATGATGCATCTCTTCAACCTGCGCCAAAAGTTCGTCGTGAACCGAAAGCTCTTGCTCCTCAACCGCTGCCGTAATGAGAGCAAGATGGTTATTCATGAATCGATCATAATGTTGTCCCACCGTCTCCAACTGCATCTCAATTTCCACCTTATCAGGCTCATAATCTTCGTGAAAAACTTGATTGAAAATTCTAAGAATCGATGTTCGCGCTGACGCTCGTAAGTTCAACGCCGCCATTTTCTAATAAATTGTAACGTCTGGAATGTATTGAATATAAGCGTCCACTCGACGCAGAGCGCTTCGCAAAAAACTAAAATGTGACAATTGCTTCCTCACAGGAGGCACCAAAAATGTATGAGAGCGAATGCAAGCCGCTCAGTACACGCAGGAAACAAAAAAAAGCAAACAAAACACGTCAAATTAATACAATATTTATTCATATGCGCGCTTGCGCAAAAACAAGGAAAAAAAAACGAACAATTCAATTTCGAATAGAATAATAAAAGAAGCGTAACAAAACAATATGTCAAAAAAAATTAAAAGGTTGGAAAAAATAGTACTAAGTATAAATTTCCAGGGTAGGTATATTTAGTCTTAACAGTGTTTCACGCCTAATCGCTATAATCTCATACAATGTTCATAACATGTTTTAAATAAAACAAAAGTTCCCCAATCGCATTTGTTTTCTAAAAAAATCTGTCTTTGTCGAAAGCCAATTAACTGATGGCCTTACAAATACCAACTTTGACTACGTCGCACAGTGGTTTGATTGCGGAAAAAAATCATTTTTTTGACGCGTCGATATTAGAAATTTTTTTCTTAATTTCCATTCATAAATATTTCATTAGCATATTAAAAAAAATTGGAGGAATTAGTTCATTAAATAATTGTGGGTAAGCTGTCGAAGTTGATGAATGCTAAACACAAAGTGCTAGCATGCATTTTGAAGCGTTTTTCGGAAGCTTTTTTTGTTTAACTATAGTTATAATCATAAAACTATTTTTTTTATATGGGTGTGTTATATATGAAGAATGTATTTGATAAATAAAAGAAAACGAGAAAAACTTTTTTTTTAGAACTAAAATTTCAAGTTAATTACTTAAGTTTGGTGGACCAGGTCTACCTTGCGAAGGTGTGCGAAATATTCTAATATATAAAAATGTAAAATATAATTTCTTAGCTAAATAACGAAAAAAAAATTGGCTGCGGATAGCTGCGGATCCCATTTTTATTAACAAAATACTAAATGCATATCGGGTAAAAACTGTATGAAAATGTGAGTGTTTGTGGTATCAGTGTACTTTCAAGAGATTGAAATTTTTTTGTCAAAAACCTAAAAATATGAACTAAAATTAAATTTTGAAACAGTTGAAACTATTCTTTTATGATATATATCTCAGTATCTTGACTGTAATGGATTTTAGAGCTATTTCAGTTTTACTGTTGTATGGTAAGTGGGCGTGGCAGTTGACCGATCACGCCCATTTTCATAATTTTTTTTTTCCACGACCTAAGAGTGACTCATGCGAAAAATCGTTATGCTGAGTTGATTTCTTATATTTTTTCCGCACTTGGTATGGAGTCAAACCACTGTGCGTCGGTGCAAATAATATTAAAATTGTAATGCCCACTGATGATGAGAATACTAAAAAAATAAATCCTGAAAAAATTTAATAATTTGTGCCATTTGTCACTCTTCTAAGCGACGAATGACAAAAGTGCCCTGTTCAAAATGTAATTAAAGCTTGTGGAGAAGCACAAAATAGAGCTTTGTGCCTCTTGCATATAATGAAACTTGATTCTCATGAAAACTCGTTCCTTTTTAGTTCAGCATATTACTTTTAAGATGCAAACTTATTTGATGAATTATATTTATTTTTTTTTTGTACTTAAATTTACAGCGTTTTGTAAAACAAGCCTAATGAACTAAAGCTGTGAAAATTTAATTTGTAAATAAATATTATTAACAAAAAATGTCCGTTGTTGTTTTTCTATATGCTTGTTTAAGCCACTACTTCTTAATTTCTATTCTATTCCTTTCTATGTTTGGACCCTTTCCCAACACTTTTTTTCTATTTCTATTCTCAGTTTCTCTTCCTACTCAATTCTCCCGTTCAATCCTTTTCTATATTATATTTGCTATTCTTATGAATATCTTTTAAGTGCCGGTCGCTATTTTCCATAAGTTTCTATTTTTGTATAATTTAAATTTTCTATTTCCATCCTAATAAACAATTTATAATTTAAAACCGAATTTCCAAAGTGTTCTCATTTCAATATAACTAATTCTAATATAATTCATCTCCGAATTATACATTTCACCAGGCCACGGGGGTGACCCAAAAATAATAGAAAACAATCAACTTTCAAAGTTGTTGACGTATAGGTCATGTTTATGACCACTTTGAATAATGCCGTCGTCGTTTCGACGAAGCATGACCTTTACGTATAAAAAATAAACATGTACTTCCAGGGTTAAACACAAAAATTAAACAAAGATATTTATTTCCTACAAAACTCAAACTTATCATTTAGAGAGCCTCAGCGTCCATGTCGCTTTTTTGAGACCAGTGAGCAAAATTTTCAAATACCATATATACATGTAATATACTTATAATAAGAGACGCAAATTTCATGCACGATAAAATTTTTTTAAATTCAAAATGTATTAGCAGACATAGCTGAAAGAAAAAGGCAGAAAGACCTAACAATAATTTTTTGGGTATTTCTGCCTTTTTCTTTCTTATAGCAGAAATTTCAATTTTAATTTGAAAATCAATGTTAACTACAGTAAAAACTAATTTTATCCTGCATGAAATTTGCGTAGATAAAACAATGAGGGACGGTTGCGTATACACTCATCAATGCAGCATGCACCCGTCAAAATTTATTTCTCCGTAATTTTCAGCGCGTGAGCATCTTTTGCAGTCGGCAAAATAATTTTGTTACGATATTTACTTACCGAAAATCACGAAAAAATGAGCATATGCTTGACGGCAAAAGAAATAAGCGGCATTTACTATTACACTACAGTTTTGCTGGGCATAAAGTATACAAAGCACATTTTTCTTAGTTCTATGGTACGCTTTTGATCTACATTGTACATTGATGGGACGCGAAAAAAAGCCTGGGAACCTGTGAATTTGTTTTTAGGCATGATTTTACAAATGCGTTGGAGTATGAACAATTTTTTTGCATAATGTAAATGGAAACAAGTCTTACAATAAAAAAAAATCAATAATAGAAAGATAACTTATTTATACACAAATATTTCCATATTGGAGGCAGTACGAGGATCATCATTAAAATAAATTCCGAAACAATTCAGAACAATTAAATTTGCAATTTCATGATAAAACGCAGAAAGCTAAAAAGAAGAGAAAACAGAAAAAGGTCAACCCGTCAAACTTCACTACACTATACAATAGCTTCAAGTGTTTGTCCTTGTCACTTAGTTTTCGCTTTTACATTTCCCTTTATTCAAATTTTTCATCATACAATTTTCTACTATCGCTTCTATCATATTGTGTTCGGTTAGTGAATATACAGCTACAAATAACAGCAACAACAACAACAACACGACGAAAAACAATAATAACAGCAAAGGCAAAAGGAGATCACAGCATACCCTAGTAGCGTGCTACACTTCCAATTTCTTTTCTATTTTAGCAAACATTAGTCAAGTATCAGACAACACAGCAACAACAAACACTGCGATGACGATGATGATGACAATAGCATTTCCGTTTCCTTGGGAAAATGTGCAGCAGCAACAGCAGCAGTATCAACAACATCACCAGCAACAGCAGTAGTGCAGTATCAGAAACATCATGCGCCGCTGCAGTCATAATAAAAGTGCTGGTACTCGTGCAAAATGGAAAATTTATTGCGATGACAGTTATGGGCAATCACAATAATAAAAATAAAAGCAACAACAACAACAGCAATAGCAACAAAAACATAAACGATGATAGTTGCAATAGCAATAAAGGCAATAACGCCGCCTTGAATGCTCTTCATGTTGATGATGTTGTTGACGCTGATGATGAGCGCAATAATAATGAAGGCTGGCAAAACTGATGTTGATGCTGTTGCTGATGGTGTTGATAATGATGGCGCTGATAGTGCTACTTCAAAGTCAACATCAATTGCTGCTGCGTTCTCCTTCTTCTTCTCTCTGCATTTCATCGTCATCGTCATCGTCCTCATCGTTGGCGTCTTTGACATTTGTTGTTTATATTAAAAAAACATCGCGAATAATAATTTATGATGAGATCTAAGGCTATGAAAAGAAAATAATAATAGACCGCAATCTACTTGCTGGCGAATTTAATGGTGTGTATAGAGTGTCCATATTATTGCACATTGATAGTTTAAACACTTATGGAATGGATTGAGAGTATTTTATAGATTGCATCTAAATACAATAATAATAAAAATAATACTTCATTTTAAACATTTTTTAAATTCAAGTTAAATTTTAATGTGCTTTAATGGAAATTATATAATTAAAATAAAAATGCAATGTGGACAGTTAGGCCTACACTTGTCTACCTATGAAAAAGAAAGGTCAGTTCAAGTGCCCTTAGACTGCCTAAGGTATACCTTCTCAAAAGTGGTGGCCTCACAGGACGCTTACAATTTTTTGAATGTATTCGGGTTCAAAGCCATTCCTCCCCTCCCCTAATGGAATTATGTATGCATTTTCATATTAATTAGATTGATTAAGTTTACTGTTCAAATCAAAACTTTCTTTGATTTGATCTGAAATGAGTAAATATTGTGTACTTCAAATGCCTCATACATTTTTAGAAATGTACTTAAATTATTTTAAATGTTCCTATGTAAACATTTCATTAACAGTCCTTGGGGTGATTCGTAGAAGGTTAATAACATTTTACAAAATCCAAATATAAATATTGGTATGAAAGCAGCTAAATATCGCCCGAAGTTATTTTAATATTAAGAAAATTAATTTAACACCTTTTTGCCTGAAATTTAAACACGCACCAGTAAAGAGAACAGAACAAAAGTAAACAAACCAACAAACTACTACCGCCTTACAATATTGCACTGAATCACATTTTGAATGAACGGACGGACACACAGACACAATATGAAGTACAGTGGACGCTAGGAATTCTAAAGTAGTTTGTTCTTGGGCTACTTAAGAATTCCGAATTCTTAAGATTTTTGGACGGTTTTTGAAATCAATTTTTTTTTTTCAAAAAAAGTAGTGTAGTGTCGTCAGGGTTGGAGCATGTTTTGACTTTTGCTCATAACTTCCGTTGAACGCAATGTTTTTGCTGAACATTCAAATATAATTGAATTAAAAGTTCAGGAGTTATGGACATTTACAAAAAACAAATATTTTAGTCAGGGTCAGAACACTGTAGAAAATCAATAAGAAATGAAATATAATTAAAAATAACATGAAAGTTAAAAAAAAAAAAAATGTAAATCGGAGGAATTTTAAGGAGGCCGAAACTCCAGAGAATTAAGGTTGCAGAATTTTTAACGTTTATAGTTATTTAACTTGTTATAGTTGTGTTAAATGCATTCAAGCAAATTAAAACATAACACTTTAGTGTTAGTTAGTGTTATCGGCTAATTCACATATGCATATGTATGTAAGTATTTATCTGTGTGTTTTGCAGATATATTGGTATTGCAGAACAAGTGCAGTATAAATGCTATACTGCAATGCGTTGTTTATAAACGCTAAAACATACGGTCAACCACCATCATCAAAAAGCTTTTACCAGAACGGAAATCGCCATTGGCGTTGATAGCGCTATAATGCAGGTATCTTACATGAATTCAAGCAATCGTGTGTGTGTGTATGTGTGTGTAATTATATGTATAAGTATTGGTATACCCATGCAAGTGCATTCATGTACATGCAAAGTAGGTAGTAGGTAAATTAATTAATTTCCGAACAAGTGAACGCTATAAGAGAGATGACGTTGCTCGATATTGCTATAATTCTCTCACTCGCTCCTGCTAATGCAGCATGCAATACATGTGTTGTTGTTGGTAATTGTGTTGTTATAGTGCTTAGCTACATATACTTACTATATTTAAGATGTTTATAGCCGCAGCGAAATTACTATTCCTATTAATGATCATTAATAAATTATTTGCTAGTAGTCGATATACTTATCTCATGAATGTATGCGTGTAAAAAACACATATAAACCATTTACAAGCCAAAGCGGCTAACTACACTTTTAGATTTTTTTTTTTTTTTTAGTCCAAAGCAATTTCAATAATTTCTTTTAACTCGAAAAAGTTAATTCTTAGAAATTAAAAAAAAAAAATCAATGGGAATTCTTTTAATTGTTTTTTTTTTCTTCTCTTGAAAATGTAGACGCTTACAATGTTTCTCGCCTGGGCCATCTGATTGATTCCTGTTTAGCTTCTCCCGGCTCCCAACTCCCGTCTTTGTTTTTTGGTTAATTCTCCTAACCTTCTTATATTCCGATCGATATAAAGTGAATGAGGATTATAAGAAAGTGTTCAATTACACCTCTTCGTATTACCTCTTGGTATCACAATAAGACGTTCTGACCTCACAGTGTCCCCTGACATCCACTTAACCAAACCTAACTATTGTTTTGTGGAGTTAATCGTTTTGTAAAATAGGCAAGAAATGGTAGAGATGTGTTGTCAAATGACCAGAAGGAAGAGCAAATATCACAAGTTCTTGAAACACCATGCTACAACTCAAATTGGATTTATGCATTGATCTTCATTTAAATTCTATTTGGTGAGATTATATAAAATACAAATTTCCTTTTTCATATACATACATATATTGCTGCGATGTAAAATGATTTCAATATTTAGGGATAGTATATTATATTTATTTATTGGCTGCCTTCCTTTATGTAGGCAATTCAAGGATAGAGTAATATAACGACATATGTGCGACTGTGCATTTCATTAGCAACTGTTCTAATCTAGGGATGATAAATGAGTTTTTAGATTTTGTACCAAATATATAAAAATGTACCAAATCAGTAAAAAAAAATGTGCAAAGCAACATCAAACTATCACAAACGCAGCATATACAGCGCAAGCGGAAGAACCATAAAATCACGCCACCAGCACACTATACAACAACTCAAAAGTATGTATGCAGACAATCGCGTCTTTATATTCCAGTGGCGACTTTTGCTCTCTTTTGCTGTCAGCTGGCCTCAGATTAAGACGTGTAATAGGTTAGTGCAATAATCCATGAGGACATAACTAACAAAGTGACATACAAAATAAAAATAGCAAAACCTAACGTGACGAGCGAAATTTAATAAAGTGCAGGCCGGTGGAAAACTCTAAGTCTGAATCCACCAAAGACGTGTTTGGCTCGCCGCGAATCTTCGGAGTGGGTTACAAGTTGATTTGTTCAAGCGTAATACCTAAGTATTTGATTTTATCAGAGTTCTCTATAACCGTGTCTTGAATTAAAATGGGAACGAGGTCCAATTTCTATCTTCTAATGAAGGAATCAACGACGGCGTTATAGGGATTGATCAATAGGCTGATTTCAATCAGCTTATTAATGTGACCTTGAACTTCGCATAAAAAAGGGCGTATGACCTAAACAACGAAATATCATTTTTCAAAAATATCATAAACTAATCTTCGTGGAAACAAAAAAATAATACTATGTTGTTGAGTGTTTTGAAAAAATTCACATTGTTTCATATGCGGTGTAAATTTCGCGTAAAGTGATAGGGAAGTTCAAAATAAGTAAAATTTCATGTAAATGGTTATATGAAAGCTAAGCTATTTAGAGCCAAAGTTTTTGTGTCTTGATCCAGTTTTTTGTTATAATATCTAAGGCTGAAAGTATAGTGGAGCCGCGACCAAATTGAAAAAAAAACAAACAAACGAAGAAAAAAACATTGAAAACAAATTTTTATTAGAATCCCTAGAAATAACATAGAGCGGTTTTCATTCGTTTTGTTCGTTTGTCCACTATGTTCGGCTTTGAAAGTTCATCCAAAACATAGATCAGTCCATTCCAGTCCATGAGCCCTGCAACTACATAAGTATCTATGTATGTATATAGTATATATGATCTTATTAGCAACTACAATATTTCATCCAAATAGATGAAACATATGTTAAAAAACTTAAACACAAAAATAAAATAAAATCTATAGAAGTTTATCAATATTTGCGACACTATTTTTCACCCCAATTTATTTCATAGCGTAATTTATTCATATCGAAATTCTAGCGCTAAGCGGCTGTCGCAATGTATCGCAAAAATATAATTAGTTTTATTACAAAATACCTTTACTAAAATATTTATGAAATATTTTATTTAATTAGCACGAATTTTGCATGAGGCTTTATTTTTGCGGCTAAATCATACATACATGCAAAGTGTTTGTGTTGGTGTATTTATTGTTGCTGTATGTATCAGACTAGGAATTTGTTAACCCAACAAAACAAAAAACATGGCTGGAAATATAAATGCAAATCCTAATGCCAAACATTCACAACCAAACACATTCACAATCATTCATACATCCCAGTAGTGGAATGGGGTAGGTTAGATATAATATAATGCCTTCCGAATGATCTATTCCATTTTTTGTTACTTCTTTAAAAACTTTATAATTTTAAAAATTATAATTTTAAGTAAACTAAAATTGGTGTTGCAGTTGCCCTCTTCAAAAAAACGGATCTTGTTGGTGGGACATCTTCCACTGATGTAAAACAAACAAACAAAACTACTAACAGTATTAGTGTAGTTTTCGCAGGAACTAGAATGAAAAGAAAAAAAAAATTGACAAAATGGCGCGTTATTGAAATTTACGTTACGAAAACAGACCGTTTTTTCATTAATTTTTGTATGTAAAAAAGTAAGAAGTATTCAACGTAGAAAGTTTTTTCCTGCGATAAGCACTGGTTTACTGAATAACATAGTAAAATTTGAGACGAATCGGTCGAGTAGTTTTTTTTTTTTTGGCTCACGCAGTGCAGAAAAATATAGTTTCTGGTTTAATGAGTTCAAACTTCGGTCGGCCCTTTTACCTGCTTTTGCGCTCACCTCCTAAATAGGCTGCAGAAGTCGAAATACTTGAATATTGATACTTTTTAAAATTTATTGAAAAATCTAGACCAGAAAATTCTAAAATTTGCCTGAGTTACAGCCATTTTAGTGATAAGTAGTAAGTAGACTGAAAACTTTAAACGCGTTTTTCTCGAAACGACTTATTTCGAACTGGTCGCGTCGATAACTCGATCAAATATTAACCAATTTTCAATTTTTTTTTATTTGTTTTGTTCGACTTTGCAGTGGCTATCTTTAAACATAGCCTATTTTAAAATTTTTGATTTTTACTATTTTTTAAGCTCTTTTGAAACAAAAAAAAAAGGGTCGAAAACATGAAAAAATTTTCAAAAAAAAAAAAGAAAACGCTACGTTCGACGAGAATTATTTTCATATAGATTATTTACTTTTTGTAAATTTTTTTTTCTCAGAAAATCCGTTCTTGAAACATCGACGCGACCAGGGAGGGTGACATTTTTTCAGGCTCCACGGCAACGACCATATCTTCAAAACTATTCAATATTTTTTAATAAAAACTTTTGGAAATATTGTTGGAAGTGCACTTAATAAAATGAATATAAAACGATCCCCATATTCCTTTATTTGACAGATCAAAAAAATTCCCGAAAATCACAGTGGCCTTCCCCCTTAAGCTGAAATGGCCATTTCGTATAAAAGTAATTGAATATGGTTATACTACACGATACTGAACTCCATTGGAGCGAGAGTTTATTTACAATCTTTTTTTGGGGATGAAAGTTGAGTACGACCGATTGAAAGGCTTTTTTAAACTGTCGCAGAAGTCTAGTATTATTAAAATAAATAAATAAAAAATAAATAAAGAAGAAAGAACAAATGGCAATATCCATGACAAAATTTAATGCTTGATTTTAATACATAACAAAACCGGCTAAGCTCACCGTAAAACAATTTCGGGAAATTCAGATTTTTACTCTTGATCGATCTCATTCAAATTTGGTGTGATAGCTAGTACGCAATGGGACTAAACTTTGTTTGATCCCAATCGATTTTAAGTGTGGATTCACTTGAGACGAAATACCCCATATTCATATAATTTATAAATCAAAAGTTTTTTTATGATCAAAATTTGCGATAGAATCTTTAAGGTTTATCAATCGAGAAGTTGTTGCTTTCTTTTATTATAGCAAACATTTTTTCAAGCAGGCATCTTAAATTTTACTACTGGGTATGAATGTATCAATAAATTCGTTAAGCTTGCGTGCAAATTGAATTCAATGTATTTTTATTCTATGTATGTGTTCGACAGGTAATCGGGGGAAAAAAATAAAATTACAGCTTAAAATTAATTTTAGACTTTTGCCATTTGTAATTGCCACATGCGACAGCTGCACAGATGCATAATTATTTACATGTATGTGTGTATTTTATAATATTTGAATGTATTTTCATTTATTGTGTATCTTTATATGTCCACCTAAATATACCATATATGAGTAAATAACTCTTACATTGGTTTATGAGTGTGTTTCTTATTAAGGCGCTTTAGAATTTAATTATAGACATACATATAGTTGATACTCGTGATTAATTAAATATTTTGTCTTTAGACCAAATTGGTAATTTTCATCAAGCACCGTAAGTATAACTATACGTAATTACCATGAATTTGTGTTCGCATTATTGACAGCAATTAAGTCTCTTCAGCCACTTTGTTTTGCATTACCGTAATAATAATAAGCATATTAATAGTGTGGCTAATAGCTACGCTTGAGAAATTAAAGACATTTGTTTGCGAAAAAATTATAATTAATTGTAACACAGCGTTTTTAAATTATCTCACAGCTATCTTCCTTTAAAAATGTATTTCTTTCGTTGTTAATTAAGGATTTTAAGCCTTTAAAGCATAAGCTGTATAAGTTAAAAAAATTCTAAATCAATTTCAAATTCTACTCGTACACACATTACACTTTAGCATACACACTCGACATTCGCAAACACACACATACACATACATAGAAATACATCTTAATCGACAAACATCTGCACAACAGGGCATTACTTAATAACATCCAAAATCAAATTAATGACATGAAATTTTTATTTAAGGATAACAATGTTTATACATATGTATGTACATTAGAGTGGATCGATTTTGTAAAGGTAAATACATAAAAAATTTACAAAAAATGTTCATTAACATAAAACCTGAGCTTGTTCTAAATAATGTGTAGCAAGTTTAAATTCCTTTATTAGACCTTTTATTTTTTAAGACAAGTCCAAAAATGTCCGCATTATTCTATACTAAATCACAATAATTCGAATCACAAGAAATACCTGCAGAAATAGTTAAGTCTCAAAAACCGAATATAAACTGTTTGTGTTAAAGCTGCGAGACACTTTTAAAAAAACTGTGTACTACATTTTTTTTTTTTTTTTTTGGAAAAGTGGTTAAAATTTTCGTTAAGTTTGAGTTTTTCTGAGTTTGAATTTGTTATGATAGCCACCCATGATTTGCGCAACTTTTGTAATGAATAGAGTAAACTTTCATAAATTTGGTATTCCTTTAAAAGTTTTTATTTGATTTTCGAGATATTTTCATAGAAAAATAATTTTTTTTTGTTGTACACTTGTTTTCAAACAACTTTTTTTAATTTAAGTTTAAATTATTTATATGATTTAAGGGCAGACTTAGAAAAAGTAACTGGAAGACTTCTAGGATGGTCATTTAGCTCAATGCATTTATTTTTAACCCATTGAGCCCTGACCCTAAAGAGGCTGAAGCAAAATCAATGAACTTCACACAGACTTATCATTTGATCTAATCAAGAAAAAAAAGTAGAGATATAATTTCTATTCCTTTTTCTAATTTCTCTAAATATAAATTATAAACAAATACGGATCGAAAATGAGTTTGGAAACCTATTTGTGGAAAATATAGAATCATAAAATGCTAAAATTAAAAGAATTTGTTTGCTTTTAAGATTTTAACTGGATTTTTAGGATTTGTTCCAAAAATTGTGCGATTTCAGATCGAGAAATTTATATCAAGATTGACAAACCAGCATAAAATAAATGTGGCATAATCTAGAATGATCTATTATAATCTAATTCTAATCAATGTCAAGTTAATTTTTCCCGTCAGTAGCTTATCACAGTCAATACCCCAAATACGCTCCGTACTTAATGGGCTAAAGATTTTGTAATAGAGTTTAAATTTATGTAATTTTTTAAGCTCACTCCGAATCTATCAATTGCTGTGCAACAATATGCTCGCTCGTAATAAATTTAAAAATACTGTAGTGTAGTTATATGCAAAGGCCCAAGGAAATCATTTGCTCTTAAAATTATTCCTGAGGAGCGGTGGAGCAAAAGTTAGTATAAGCGGTAAAAATGAAAACGGAGAGCGAAGCAAATTTGTCCAACATTTGGTATTTGCCCTCTCTTCTCAAAAAATAAGAATAGCGGTCATAATGTTGGTTGCAAATGCCCCTGTTTGTCGATCCACTCTAATGTACATACATAGCAGAAGCAACAGAGCCGCAGTGTCAAGCAATAATGTTTTTGTGCATAGCAAAAACATAACAACAAAAATAACTAGCTGTATAGTAACAGGAAACGGAAGTAAAACTTACGCTCAGATTCTCGAGGGATTTATTAAAGCGTCAAGCTGCTGGATCAATTGCTTAGTTCGAGAAGCAAATAGATATACACACGAAAACACCCGCTCACTTGTACGCGTTTCCCCAATTTACACACTTAAAATGACGCAGACAATAATTTTTTGTTGTTTCCCCCCCCCCCCCCCCCTTCATGCCAACGCATTTTCTACATTTGCCGACCGCAGAAATTTTCTCAATTTTCCATTATATCCTTAGTACACGGTAAGTTAGTGTTGCCATTTGACCCTAGACCCCTAGACCTATGATTAATTTTTAAGCTAAGAGACATCGAACACAAGGTCATACTTCTCTTATTCGACAAGGGAGCTGGAACTTGATACTTTTTCCGAAGATGCTGATTCGGGCAAAAATCTGATAACTTGAGAAAAGCCTTTGCAGAAATAGATACCTACTTATAAGAAGACACAGATTGATATTAATAGTGACCTCATGGATTACTGGGAAAGGAAAAAATATTCTTTTCCGTTTATAATATAATTAGCATACGTTAGCCGTACCAGCTACCCAGGTGAGCGTTGAGAGAGCGTTCTCCTGACTGAAACTTGTTCTGAATGACCTCAGATGTAGCTTATCTGAGGAATCATTACAATTTGTCAAATTAAATAAAAACTAAATAGTAAAAAATGTTTTTCGAAATTTTGGTTGCGATATTGGTTACGGATAACCAAAAAAATATTACGGTGGTGCTAATTGTTATGGATAACCAAAAAAAAGGTTTGGTTGTGATATTGGTTATGGGTAACCAAAATGAAATTTCGGTTGCGGCAATTGTTGTAGACAACCAAAAAAAATAATAGGTAATAATAAAGGCTATTTTTTACAAAAATATTCCGTAAAGTTTACATACCATCATTAGGTAGAGATGGCAAAAAAAAACTCAAACAATATTTTTTCAAAATTAGTGCCCCTATTTTATTGTCTGCCACTGTTCGAGCACATAAGTAAGTGTATTTTCGGTGATGCTGGAATACCGTTTAACGTTAATCTGCAATATAGCGTATATTGTTTTGAAGTAGGTTTAGAAATCACCGCTGGATATCGAAGACATTTAAATAGTAGTTGATGTGCAAAATTGTTTTTGTTCACTTAAACGTTATTGCGGTATCACCTGCGATAAACAATACATAAACGATCAAAGTGTCCATGATTTGCAGTGTTGGCATTTCCTTCAAGACTCCCCCACCTAACTTTAGTTCGTTTTCTTTTCTTTTGTGTGTGTGTTCCTTTTTTTTTTTTTTGTCGTGTAGATAGCTAGTTCTTACTTTAATTTTTGTTGTTGTGTTATGTTGTAGTTGGAGAAACTGTAATTGTTAAACTAAAATCATGTGACAAATTAACACTGTACGATTTATTGCTTTTCCCTATTACGGTTTAGTCCTTTGATTTAGATCTATGGTATTTTATCTCAATTCTTTTTTTTACTTTTTTGGCATTACAACTAGTAAATCCAATATGAATGCCTTAGAGAAGGGAGGAAACATTGGATAGTTTATAAAATTGTGTAGTCATGTGAGAAATTTTGTTGGTTGGATAAGTGCAATAATTAAAATTCACCCTAATGCGTGTATTTGGTATTCGGCACAGTGAATAGGTCATCAATATTGGCGCCTAGGCGCGCCTGTGTTAAATTGTTAAGAGATCCAAACTATCCAAACTCTTACGCTCCCTTTATTTTACAGAGCTCACTTTTTAGTCTTGGTTTTCGTTAAACTGAATATACATATTTAATTACATATTTAAATCTTTATAAAATTGATTACATTGAATCAGTGTAAAAATTACATTTTTCGTAATGTCTAATCCAAAAGAGTTTTTGAATTTCAATATTTTGTATTATTAATTTTGGCATTAATAACGACCCTCAAATATCTTGACACAAGATTTGTAAAAGGGTTTTTAATATTTTAACCCTCACGTAGCTTAGAAAACATTTTTTTTTTGTTGTATGCACTGATATCCAAATAAGTTTCGTTTGAGCAATGGCATTCCAGTTAGGACTCTGTGCTGGTCATTCATGAACTTCGATTGCATTTTAGGCAAAGGTTTGTTTTTAAGTCAGTGCGTATAGAGAAAGGTTTGCAGAATGTAATTATTAGGCTGAGAGTTGAAAAAAAGCAAATAATGACGGACGAAAATATTCGTTTTATAATATAATATCACGGAGCGTTGCGTTAGGTTTTATTGTCAAATATTGATTGTTGTAAACAGGAGTTACTCGAGGGAAATAATATAGAATTTGTTCATGCCATGAGAATTTTTACAGTCTGGCAGCTGGTATAAACAATGTAGTGGTATGAGCCTTATCGTATAAATACAGCCAAACAGCGCCTACTCCTGAGAGAGCAAACACAATAAGAGCGTTTTCCCATTGAGACCGGTTGCTTTGGCTGTGTTTATACCATAAACTTAATTTTGGGTCGCTGTTTCCGATCAAGTTCTCCTGCTTTTGCCTTCAATTTTGTCTTGAGGTTTTGCACCTTCTTTGCAACTTACTGGTCGTTATATACAATGCCCTTTACTACCAGTAATTTTTGCCTTATTTTTCAGCTAACCTTTTTTCCAATTTCATTTTGGGAATTTGGCATTTAGAGAGCAGAACTTTTCTATATTTACGAAGATATTCAGCGAACAGGGCATCCGTTACCCTGTTGTTTTTCCCTCCACTATGCTCATCATTAAACGATGTCAGTGCGGATGCACCTTGCACAGCGAGTTACAAAGAAAGTGATGAAGATGGTGACAATGATACATCGTTTCTTCTGTTTGGTGGAATAACATCCACTGCCTTATCCAGGAATTCCAGCATAAATTATTTGAAATCCATTATTACTGCAACTAAAATTATTTCGTTAATATATACATATGTATGTATGTACCACAAATGATTGTAAAAATCACTTACATTTATTTATTTATTGACAATCAATATATTTTTCATTATTTTTTGAAAATAAGCAATGAATAGTTTCAAATTGCTTGCATTCAGAAAACGACCTCTGCTCAGCAACATGTTGAGCTGAAGTATCAGAAAAATAATACGCTCTATGAAATGACGACCGCTCAATATAATTTTTGTTGATCATAAAGTGATCAATTTGCGTTCATAAGACACACAGGTTTGCTGTTGCGGAGCACCGGCGTCTTTTGAACGTAACCAATGCCTGCGTTCAAAAAACGCCTCTACTCCGCCACTGACGAAACATGAGATGTTCAAATGATTAAAATAAACTAATAAAACCTGATTAAGATATTTCGTACTTCTTACATCCATCATTTATTGCCAATTCGCTAATATTTGTTTTTTTAAATCGTTATACAAAAATTTCATTCAAAACTATTTTTTTTGCTGACAAAAAATATAATCATATGTTTCTGAATCATATGTTTTATTGCTTGCAAATTCTTACAACAAAGAATTTATCCAGTAAAAACTTACAAGTTCTCTTACATTGAGCTGTCTCTTTACTCTCCCATTTCCTCCCTCATTTTAAGTTTTTTGTGCAAACGGACGCCATTTAGACAAAATTTGTCATAATTTGCACCAATTTTCTGTACTCGAACAGACTTTTACCTGGCAGAGGAATTTTTTTCTGATTATAACTTTAATTCTCACCATTTTTGGCCAAAACTGAAACACTATGCTTCCTCTAAAGCGAAGCTAAAGCATTGCGATATCGCTGGTCACACCAGCTGAAGTCGTGCGTCTACTATGCAATCATCCTCCTTGCGAATCATAAATATTAGTTTGTAAAGAATCAAATCGCTATTTAAGTGCAAAAAATCACACACAAACGCACGCACTTTCCACATTTAACTCAGTCAAAATCAGTTCGTAGGTGAATATTTAACACTCTTAATTATCATGATGTTCGAGTGTACAGGCTCGCCTGATAGTTACACTGGAGCGCTTCATGTGCGTGTTTCTTCATTTTTTTTTTTGCGTAGGAACTACAAAATAGTGAAAGTGGCCACCAACACTGATGCTTTTCCTTAACACATGGGGCCTCTTTGATACAAATTAATAACGAAAAATTTTAAGAGATCACATTAATCCGCTGGAGCTACAAGAGTCGGCGTAAGCACAATTTACTTTTTGAATGCACATTTCCTGATATATAAAGACATACAAAGAGCCAAGAAGAAAAAATAGAGGAATTCTGCTCTTGAAGTTTAACTTTTTCCAACCATTAGAATCCTTGTGAGGCGAACCTGCTCTATTTAAGGATATAACTTGTAGACTAATAGCGTTTTCTTAACAAAATTTTGCATTTTTTTTTGCCCCGTGCCATGGCAACAATTTTTAATGTTGCCCTCAACCCTGCCAAAATGTTGCATTTTAAGTGCAAGAAAAGAACATAAAAATGCTACCCTGTCAGAATCAACATTCTTACTCCGTCATTTATTTGAGTGTGAAAAGTGTTACATTTTTCCCCGCTCAGAAGGCAACATTTTTTAGAAAAGAACACAATTCAAGTTTGGTAAAAAAAAATGAAATTAAATAAACGAGGAAAACTGTATATTAAGGAGGCAAATCAATTAAGCGAGACCCAACTAAGCGGAAATTACTGAATGCATCTATTAATTATTTCGCAAAATTTAAAAAAATTTGTATTTTTTTTTAATATTGCATTGAAAATGATGAGCAGACACCTGCTCACTTGTAGTTTTCGTCTACTTCAGAAGTTGGGTCAACTTCTAATTGTTAGCGGACAAATCTTAAATTCTTGCTATTGATGACGGGGATCCATTATACTTTATTGTTGATCTGCAGATTTTGAAAATTATGTCCTTTTTATCATTACACAACTCGTAGAGCTCTCATTGCTAGCTTTTATTTTTCCCCAATAACAAATCCATAAATTTTTGAGTTCATTTCTTTAAGAGTTCTGAAACAGAATGGCAGCGAAAATAATATTTTCATATTTTCAAATTATGGTTGGCAATCAGCGTTGCCAGAACGACGATTTTAACGTCATTTTTGGCGATTTTTTGACCCAATGACGATTTGACGGTTTTTGTTGAAAAATTACGATTTTTTAGATCAACAACAACTGCGTTAAAACTTTTTTGTTTTAAAATCTCTTCTGCCATTTTTATACATATAGTATCACAAAAATGTTTTTTAACACACCAAAAAAAACTGTAGCCCCAAAAATCTACTCAATAATAGACAGGTTTAAATTTATTTTTACATTACTAAAAAGCTGCATAGAAAGCTGTTGAAATAGCAACTACTTATATTATAAAGAAAGAAAATGTGGTTCTGACTATTTTTTCAACTCAATACTACTAAATGATAGTATGATGTGACAAAAGTAAGTTTCCAAAAACTTAAATATTAACAATTTTAGTGAATTGGTATTCAATACTGAAAATAAGATTCTACACCGATCTAGACTAAGTTTATTTACCAATTGTCTTTATTCCTCGCTACTGTGAGAAATGTGCTCTAAAACAATCAACCTTAATCTGCTTTTGCATTACCATTTGATGACAAGTCAAGGCTTGGTGATGATCATTAAAAAAAGCTTTCTTCATCATAATGAACACATTTCAATACTCATAGCATCTACTATAAGATATTGTAAACTTTACCTATTAAGCTTTTCTTGTCAGAAACTGGTACATCTTTTGAAGGAATAAAGACTAGATATATCAGTGATACAATTTTGATTATGAATTCCATGCACAAATATTTTAAGACCAGAGTATTTAACTCATGATGTTAATAACATTGATTTCAGAGACAAAGCAACATTTTTGGAAAGAAAATATATTTACGTTGGCATTTATGTTAAAGAAAAATTAATAATGGCCTCCATTAAAACGTGCAAAGCCTTGTAAATTTGTAAACATTTGACAGTGTGTTTCAAAAGAAGTCAATTCATTACAAAGTTTGATGTCACATCTTAAAAATTTGGGGGACGAAAATTAATTTCACCAATTAGATGTTCAATTCAGGAAGCAACGACATGTAGATTTTGGAGTTTTTTTCTGATTTGTGAAAATTACGATTTTTTCTTACAATTTTGACGATTTTCAAAGTGAAGTTTCTGGCAACACTGTTGGCAATGTATTTTTACGCCTACTCAACACTTCGTTGAATTTGATTGGAAATTTCAAATGTTCAAAATAAAATTTGTCAGCATTCACAAACCACAAAAAAAAGACTTGGTATCACTGGTTACATCAAAATGGCATTATCTCCCTTTTTTATACACAAACCATATAAGTTTGGCATCACTATCACAACAGTTATGTCAAACGTACAGTAATCAAAGCGTAAATTTTCAACAGGGATGTTATCTAAATTTAAAATTTTCAAACAAAAAAATGACCTTGAACTTTTCGTGTGCCTTGTTATTTTAGCCTTCACTGTGAAAAAAGGCTTAGATTTCGACCATAGTCTTCGTTGCCTACATTTAGGCAAAAACCAACATTGTTATTTTAGCCTTCACTATGATGGAGTAATTTTGACCCTTGTGTAGTGAAAAAAATACAGTAATTTGGAAATATTAAGTTTTACTATAGGTTAGGTTAGGTTGGAGTGGCTGTCGAGAGACACACTTAGGCATGAACGGCCCATTGTGATACCACAAGTTTTACTATGCTCAGAGCTTTTTCAGTAAAAATATTTCAAACTCTACTACTTTCAAAAAATAACATTTTTAAACAAAAGAATAATTTCTATCAACAAAATGCATGAGAAAAATATTCAGAAAACATTTTTTTCTTGTTTATAATCTTTTATTTACATTTATGGTGTTATGGTCGTCTGCTCCAAAAATGGTGGAAAAGTATTTAAGAGGTGTCAATATATAATCATCGATCAACAAATAAAGTTGCAGATGCTTTTCTGTACATTAAAAATTTGTGCACGTCCCAACGAATTTTTCAAACAAAGGGTAAAAACAAGCCGTGAATAATTTTCTAAAAATCGCAAAAATTAAGGTATATTTACTAAACTTGGTTAAAAGTAGACATAAGAGTGCCGAAAATCAATAGTTACTTCTTACTATCAATCATGGCAAAGGCAAGTAAGTTGCTTGAACTAGCTTTACATCGAATACCAATTGGTCGTCTACTTCCATTGTCGTGTGTATCTCTGAAAGTCTATATGTTTCAAAATATCCTGCTTGATGGACCGAAATGCATAGGAGGAAATGAAAATTGAAATTTTTCTTTAAAGTAGGACTGCAGTTTCTCATGTAAAAAAAACGAAAATTTTTAAGAGTTTTTTTTAAGGTATTTTACTACATATCAAAGTTGTTTTTTTTTGCTAGGTTATTTAGGCTTTCAAGAATACAAAACATTTTGTTTTTTTTTTTTTAATTTTAATTTCATATTTAAATTATAGAGGGCAATGAAGCCGGCGCTTAGAAAAAAGTAGAGTCTCATGGCCGACAGTTGGAAATGAACTTATTTAGTGAAAAATTAAACTACATATTTTATTTTTATAAGTATTTTTCATATATTTCGAAAAAATTATACTTATTTACTGCGTTTTTCTTGCAAAAGTCTTCACCAAATAAAGCAGCAAAATTAGAATGAGATGCCATTAAAGTCTAGCCATATTTCTTGAGGTTACTTCTACATATCGCTGCCTTAATTTGCTAAAGCCCTAACACGCATTTTTCAAATTTTAGAGGAGAAGCAAAAAACATTTGGTTGTTAGAGTGCTGCTTCGAGAATTTTTAATTTAAACTAAAGGAAAGAAAATATCGTAAGATTTCGGCTACGCTTTATCATAATCCATCAAAAACACGATAAAATAAGGTAGCGATATGCATCATAGAAATTACTTAGGAGACTTCTTGATGTTTACTAATCTTTGATACCACTTCTGTGTTCTATAAAATGTTTCTATAACATAGTAATTTCTGATGACCAATTGTCGTAGGCAGTGCAACATGTTGAAGACCATTGGACATTTAAGTACGGTAAACTTGCACTGGAGACCAAGTTGATAACCCGATATGAGTCGTTTTGCTTTTATTAGAAGTAGCATTTTTGAAAAATTTCCCATTTTCCACTAAATAAGTTAACAAAACTAATGATTCCAAGTCAAGATATATCTATCGTTCAAGTAAAAATAATTAAATCCAAATAATTTTTTTAATTGGATCAGTATTAATAAGCTTCTATAATTCCAATGACATAATAAATTCGATTTTTGATGACCACCATGCGCCGCATAAACTAACTTCATCTCAGAAATTAAAAATGGACCTAGTGAATTCTGCCAGAACGACGACGATATATGATTTAAAAAAAAGAACATTCGTCGGCATTATTATCAGGCATGATCCAGAATCCGAGTGAAAGTGAATTCGAAAGTGAATTTGAAATCGAGTGAAATTGTTTTTGGTGTTCTAGAAACCGAGTGAATTCTTATTCACTATTTTTTTTAACTCGTTGTAATGTTTGCAACTCGCTGTTTTCAATCAGCTAATTGGTGGCGCAAGGAAAAAAACAAAACAAGTTGTGAAAATTTAAAAGTTATTAATGCTTTAATTGTATATGCGTTAAATTCTGAAGCCAAAAACCAATATTCTAGCGTAAAAATTAAAAGGCGAGCATTAACAGCGGCAGCGTTGGCGGCCGTGGAAGTGCCGGCAGTGTAAGAGGCGGCGGTGCTAGGGGCAGCAAAAGAAGTAGCAGCGACCACAGCAGCTATCGAGCTGAACAGCATTTTCTCATCGGAGCTTGTGCTGTCTACATTTTCAAAAGTGGAAGGGGGACCAAACTGTGCAATGCCTGTTACACCTTCGCTATTATCTTCCTAATATTTGTTTTCTAATTTATCTATTGATGTGTTTAATTTTTCCGTTTTTAATTGCCGTCAGTGTTGGTTGGTTAAGGAGGCTGACCCACAGCAGACCCACTGTGAGTCAGAAAGAGCGGTATAGCGCCGTTTTGAAACTACTTTATCACCGAACTAGAATTAAAGTTGAACTCGTACTACCCCAGCTGGGCTCTTACTCATCTCGTGGAGTTTAGGTAATCCTGCAATTTCTTTGAACTGACTGCTGAGCAATCGGACAGGTTGTCGAGGAAATACTTTCTCAAAAAGTTGACTTGATGCTTCTTCATAAACTTGAGGGATAAGGTACCTTGGATGGAGTTCTTATGCTTTTGCCATGAAATTTTTATTTTCATTAACATTTTTTATACTTGATTAATTTTTTATTAAATTTACTAACATTTTTGGGCCAATTGCTTTATTTCACTTGTTGCTGCTGAAGTGAATTCAAATCACTTTTTTTTTGGTGAATTCGGTTTCTAGAACATGTGAATTCGTTCGAAATTCACTTTTAACAACGAGTAAGAAAATAAAAGTGAAAGTGAATTCTAGAACACCAAACAGTGAATTTGATGTGATTTCAATTCACTTTCACTCGAAAGTGAATTCTGGAACATGCCTGTATAGCTAGGCTTTAATGGGTTAAAGTTTCTTCCCTAAGTAAGGTGCTGCTAGCGTCCCTCCTTCTCACAGGCATTGCACGTCTTTACCGTCGGTTGGGCTACCTCTTCCCCTCTTTCTTCTGTACCTTTAAAGCCATCAAATACGATCAATACATTTAAGCATACGAAATAGTAGGGCGAATCGCGAATCCATCTTTTCATCACAATCAGTTGACTACGAAATTACGAAATTACGATATTTCTTCTTCTTCTTCTTGTTGTTGTGACTCGTTCAGATTCAAGAATAACAATTTTGTTCATACTCGTGTCGTAAATTGTAACTTTTCTACTATGGATTTTTTAATAGGGTCAAATATTATACCTGGATGGGCATTTAAAGCTGTTACGGATACTCAACTAATTTTAATCCTCAGAGAAACCTAACTCGAAGTTTAGCTTCTTTAAAATCAAGTATGTTCCTTTTTATTCAACGTCCGTGGATCATTGCCATGCGCTTCCCCAAAATCTAATTTTTTCTTTTATGTGGTAAATAAAATGAGTTGAATATTTTTTTGTTGAGTTTTTTCATCTTTTTATTAATTTTTTTTAGATTTTTTGCTATTCATTTAATCTTTTTTTTAACATTTTTTGTTTGCATTTTTCTGTAGTTAGTTTTAATTTAGTATTTATAATATTTGTATTTATTATTTTATGATTAAATCTATCACTTTTAAGTAAGCTTACATCAATAATAATAGTAATAATGATAATATTACAGCATAAAAATAATAAAAAGAAAATCAATAAGAATCAAAATTAAATTATAATAATAAGTAATAATAAAGAAATCAACATCCCGCAAATAACAATCAATCAATCAATCTTTTAAAGAGACGAGCAACTTCTTTTTCATTTTAATTTAATAGTTTATTTCATATGTGTTTGTTTCAGTTTATATGTGTGTGTATTTGCATATTTGAGTGCGTGTGTGTTTGCATGTGTGTGTGTGTGTGTGTGTGTAGGGGAGGATCATAATATGCTCAATTAAAACTATACAAAGAATAATTTTTAGAGTTTGTTTTGCAATGAATTAAGCTTGTTTTTTTTTTGTTTTGCTTTTTTTTTTAATATTTACAAAAAAGAAGGTTAAATAAAGCAAAAAAAAATTATGCTAAATCAACAAATTAGATAATTATGTAAACAAATAAATACATATTTCGTTTGTTTTGTTTTAATTCGTTTTTGTTTTTACTTTTAATAAATATTTCAAAGCATATTTTGCTGTATACTTTAGTTTTTTTAACGTTCAAGTTCAATTTTAATTTGTATTCAAATTTTCCACTGATTAGTTTAGTTAAATGATAGAAAAAAATTTATGATTTCATTCAAGGGCCAAAAAATATATTTAAAAATTTTTAAATTTTGTTTGTTTTAATTAACTTTAGAATCGGCTACATACTTGTTTTTGTTATTAATTCATAATATTTTTTTTTTTTTTTTTTTAATTTTTTCATTCACATTTTAAACTTTTTTTCAACTTATTTTAATTTTTTGTATTTTTTTTTTTTTTTTTTCAATGCGTAAATTTTACGCACATATTTATTTTATTTAAATTATTAATTTTTAAATTCAATATATTTTGCTTTTCAAATTTTAATATAAAATTGGCTTAAGTGAAGGAAATGAAAGAATAAAAAGGAATAACAAATAGAGAAAAATAATAATAAGATAGTTATAATTGAAAATTGCTTAAAAACTATAGGTTCTGATGGGATCATAAGCATTTTTGCAATAATATATAGTAAGTAATAGGTATTTTTATTTAGTTTTAGTTTGTATGTTATATTCTGATGTGGTAGTAAAAAGAGTTTAAGGGTTAAACCTTAACGGGAGCTGAATTCAAGGTTATATCGAAAGTGTAGAAAAAAGAAATGCCAAGTATTTGAATATTCATAGGAATTCAACTGTATTCCTGCTGCGATGCGATCACAAGCTTCTCTTTTCTTCACTTATCAATAAAAACTCATACATATAAAAAAACTATTGTTTTTCACGCTTTGTATTATGTTTGTTTATAAAAAAAGATTATTTGTGTTTCAATAGTAAATGCTTATATGACTATATGTGGTTTTATTTAGCAGTAATTGCATTTCATTCCAATCTACTCGCAAGCACAATTTCCAAAATTTCTTCAATCCTTTTCATTTCATTCGCTTTTCTTTTTCTAGTGTATAACAAAGTTATTGTTTTTCGTTTGTTTGTTTTTGTAATGCTTTCATTCATATGTAGGTATCAATAAAGATTTTAGTTTTTTTTTTTTACAGCAATATTTTTCCATTGATTTTTGTTCTCACTTTGGTTTACATCATATATTTTGTGTTTTATTATGCTTTTGTTTTTATAAGAATAATAGTAGGTATGTGTACTTGTAGTAATAGTTATATTTTAGAACGAAATGACGTTAAGCATATGTAAATATTTCAATTCTTATATAACTATAAATATAGCTGACCACTGAAAATCAAAATCGATGATCGTGGCGATCAGATCATTCGATTGAATCTTTCATCATTTAATTTGCCAGAAATTCACAATTTTTCACATTTTCTTTTCTTTTCATTTTTTTTTTTTTTGTTTTTTTTTTTTGTTTAGGAGCTTGGCACTGGGCAGAGTAGAAGCAAAAAATTTTGGTTGAAATGACTTTTCATGTAATATTCCTTCTTTTGCTACTTTTATATTTCAATAATTTTAATTATTCATTATCATTTTCTTTTCCTGGGTTTGCATTATAGAATAAAGTAACTTTAGCAAATATAGAATAAATCATTTGTTTCTGTGTTTGCTTAAAATAATTTTAAAACAACATTTATGACATGTGTGTAAATTATGTGTAAGTAAATTTTGAGCATTCTCACCATTCGAAAACGCGCTATCATCTGTTTTCAAATAGAAGAGAGTCTAGACCTGCGAGTGATTTCGAATTTCCGCCATCTCAGCTTTTAAACTTTTCAAATTGAAAATTGCAAATTTCTGTGTGAGAACTGTGTCGTGAAAATACCCAAAAAACAAACCATCAAAATTTAAGCAAAAATATAAACTAATAATAGAAAAATAGGATTTCAATTAATTAATCAATAAAAAAAAATAAATTGACAAAAAAAAAAAAATAACAACGAAATTATTTCTCCGTTGACGTTGACGCTGTGGTTGTGGCTGATGCAGCCGCTGCCACTTTAGCTTGTTGCGGTTGCTCTGTCGCTAGTTTTATTGCTGCTGACGATGACGTTGCTGTTGCTGTTATAGAGGCGGAAGAGGAGGGGGAGTCTTTGTTTTGTACTAGCAAGGAAGGTTTGGATTTCTGTTGTTGTTGATGTTGACGATTTTTGTTTGCTGCCAAACCAGTATTGCTGCCACCTCCACCACCGCGACGCAACTCGTGTGGTGAACCATAATGATAATTGCGATTGGCTACTTGTGGCTTATTGCCCAATGAACCACTGCGCACGCGCACTGTACTGCTTCCAAAGGAGCCAGTCCGACGTCTATTGCTATTAAAATTACTATAGTTACCACCACCTTGATGATGCTGTGGCTGTTGTTGATGCTGATGTTGGTACTGTTGTTGTTGTTGTTGCGGTCGATTTCCCACGTAATCGCTGCGATTGCTTATTGTCGTATTTGGCTTACGTCCTCCACTTACGGTGGCAACTGCTGCTCCATCACTCTCAGATACACTGCGGTGGCGATGGAAATTGCGCCCACGGCTCAAGCTGCCGACGCCTTGTAGCATTTCATTGATTTCCGGTTCGACGACGCGGAAATCTTCGATGGTTTTGAATTTTTTCAAATAGTCGTGCAATTTTGGTTGCACTTCTAGTTTTTTTCCATTTTTGTAGTACTTGAGGAAAGCCCAGAATTTTTCGAGTCCATAAAGTTGGCCTGCAAGTAGAAGTAAAATTTTATGAGTAAAATGAATGATGAGTGCTGGTCAAGGTTTAAAGATTTATAAATGGTTTGCTTGGAATATTTCTTAATCGAGTTTCAAATACATACCAATTTCATAATCAGCCATTGTTTCCTCCTGGAAGTCCTCATAGATGTTTGTGCGGAATTTCTTCTCCAAACCATATGAATAGAAACGGAAAAGACACTCTAGTCCATAGCGGAATCCGTTGCGAGCGTCCTCCAATGCCAGCGAGCGGAATTCATTGTACATGGTCTTATTGAAGTTCTCACGCAAGAAGAACGACCAGAAGCGATACAATGTGTTCATCTCTTGTGACTGCCCAAAGCCGAGACGACGTCGTTCTTTGAGGCAGCGAGAGTGATATTTATGATAGGCTTGCTGCGTAAAGTTGTTCTCCCTGAGCAGTGAGTGCGATGGATGTTGGAAAACGGGCAGAGATTGCGGCACCGATGATCCATATGACGATGTTGTGGGCGAAGTGCCCGCTGACGATCCCATCGATGTAGTGCGCGGTCGGTGTTCCACCGAATCGAGTAGCCATCCGACATGCGCCTCTACGGGTGGATTGGACGAATGGCGTGTCTTGCGTTTGCGCGGGGTACGTGGATCGATCATGTGTGAATTGGGTGCAGCGTAGAAGCGTGCGCGGCGTGATTTGGTCGAGTTAAGCGTTGAATTTAGTGTATTATTCAAGTTGGTATCATCGTCGTCGTAAGCGGGCGGTGGTGGCGGTGGCGGTTGCACGTGGTTGCGTTGATTTGTACGCGTTCCACCTGCAAGTTTCTCAAAATCTTCCTGCGATATTACGTTAACGGTGCGGTAGGCATTTGCGTTCGATGTCGTCCACAGGTCCTCCTCGTAGTTAACCAAGCCATCGTTGATCACGTTCACGAGGTCTTGGGTAATCTTTGTGCGTGAGGTGTAATCAGCGGTGCGGTCGTAACCCTCGTGTTTGGGGACTCGCTGCACCTGTGAGACAATGAGCAACTTGTTGATGTCGCGGTCGGCAAACTCGTAGTCAGATTCGTCGTCATCGGAATAGTTTTCAGTGAAGTTGTTGAGGCGTCCGGTAGCGGGAATGGGGTCCAAGAACTCTTCGTCGAATTGAAAGTCTAATTCTTCCTTTTCGGTTGTGGTGGTGATGGTGGTCGCTGAGGTGTGGGATTGAGCGGATGGCGCAATAGCTGTTTTGGATGAGGAGGAGGTGGTAGATGTGGTGGAGTGGGCGTTAGTGGCAGAGGCGTTATTTTTGTTGGATGTAGTGGGTAATGTAGTAGCGGTGAGATTGGTTGTTGTTGTATCGTTTTTATTTGTGGATGATGCATTTGCAGAGGGAGTGGCGATGTTTTTGTTGTTGGTGTTGGCGAGGGGCGTTTGTGTCGAGTTTTGATTGGAAGATTTAGTATCTTTTAAAGCATTTGATTTTGTGCGTCTTTTTACCTCTTTCCACATGCCCTCCGGATCATTGTCGTCCTTCTTGCCGGCGGTTTCAGATGCAACCGCACCCTTCGCAAGCGGCAACGCTGATCTGGGCTGATTTGCCTTTACACTCTCTGCCAATCCACTCAAATGATCCGCCAACTCAGCCACCGCTCCGCCAGATCCAGACCCCTCCACCTTTTGGGTAAGGGCACTGATCGCATTGATTGGATTTTTTACGTGCGCCGACGTTTGCTTTTCTTGCTGGAGCAGCAGACTCTTCGAATTGCGTGGTACAGGCGGTGGTGGGATGCTACTCAATGGTTTCGCTGCCATTGGTGAGGTTAATATCGGCGGTAAAGGCACTTCGGGCACAAATGGTTCAGCGTCAACTAAGAGCGGTGTTTTTACCGTTACTTTTGCTGTTGTACTTTTGGCAGTTGTCGCCTCTTCCGTTGCTGCACTTGCATTCCCAAGGGACGACGGTACATCAGCCGTTTTCTCAACACCTTCAGAGGCAGCAGCAGCTTCTTGTGGCTGTCTGTTGCCCTCAAGCGGTCCTTGTGCACCGCCAGCCGTATTTTGGGCCGTTTCTAGCAAATCCACGATAGGCCAAATAGTGGGATTCGTCTTCGCGCGAATTTTGTAACCCTCGAGCAGTTCCAGCTTGTCGGAATCTTTGATCGAATTTATAATTACGGCGAGTTCGCCTGTCAACGCTGAAATGCGGTTGAACGAGGCAATCAATGTCACGGGAATGCAACCCTCGGGGTCCATTTTACGGCGTAAAAAGAAATCGCCAGTAAGGTTCGCTTCGCTGAAATAATATTCACTGCAGGAAATAAAAAGGAGAAAGAGAGAGAGGAACAAAAGGTTAAAATCAATAAACAAAGTGCAGAACACATATTTGCTAAAACAGTTGTGAAAAATGAACAACAAATTGCACAATAAGCTTTTGTGACAATGACAACGTTGCAAAACAAATGTCAACACTTAACTACGCCTACATGCTCAATGACAAGGGTTAACAGAAAACAATTACAATGGCGAATCCATTGCTCATACTTACATCTGTTTCTTAAGCGCTTCCTTGACGGATTGTGCATCCATCGCAATGAAATTGTTTGGCACCGAACCAAAGTAGTGTGTGCCCATGAGCACAAATGACCGGTCTTTGACGACGGCATCCGTCGACTGATAGTTTGCGTACTCGCCATTGGTTAACAGATGGCGTGGTATGCGATTTGACGTACGACCTGGTCCCGGTCTTGCGAATCCACCGCGACTTTGGCGGCCGCCGCGGTAGGACGTCCGGAAGCGCCGTTGCGGGCGCTGGGTCCGTTCGTAGTCGCGATCGCTCCGATCGGGCCCGCTGCCGCTACGCCAGGAATCAATGCGTTCAGTATTGTTGGCAGATGAGGACGACTGCTTAGAACGTTCCTGCTGCGTTCCTTCAGCATGGCCACCTGTTGCTGGTGGTGGGTTTGCTGCTGTTTCTGTTGTAGCTGATGTTGTTGCTGTTGTTGAGCGACGCTCAATGCGTTCATTGTTGTGGTAGTTCCCTTCGCGGCCACCGCCTGAGCCACGCTCTTGGTAGCGCGATGGATGCATGCGTCGTGTTGAGCGACCAATTGGCTTGGGACGACTGGATTTTGCCAAATCGATTTGTAGAGGGCGCCACTTGTGCTTGGGAATTTTCTTATTGATGCCATTGTTGCCTGAGGCAGCTGCTGCTGAAGTTGAGGCAGTTGCATTGTTGGGAGCAGTAGTTGCTGGTTGCGTTGTGGCATCATGTCCAGATTTGGAGTCATTCTGTTGTTGTTGCGATTGATTTGGCGGCTTAGATGATGCGCTAACAGTTGTATTTGTAGTGGTTGGGGTGCTAGTAGAAGCGACGGCGGTATCGGTTGGTGTGATTGTCACGGACTTTACGGATTGCTGTACAGATGTGACGTCTTGGGGAGATGCCGATTTTTGAGCGTTTGTATCGTCTTTATTCGCGTTTGAGCGTTGTTTTTTCGTTGACCGTTTCGATTCGTTATTTGTGGGTTTACCACCAATTAGCATTGGCCAATCTCCAACGTTGCTAAAATCGCTGGCCTAAACAGATCAAAACAAATAGAAAATTGGGTTTCATTGATGGGCATTTTTTAAATTTTTTGATGAATATGAGAAAATAACTGAGGAAAAGAAGTAAGATGCATAGCAATATGTAAGAAAAATTACCTTTTGATTGACTTTCTTTCTATTGTTAACCACAGAAGTAGAAGCGTCTGCTTTGGGCACAACTGAAATTGAAAGAAAAAATATAAAATTTAGAATATTCAACAGTTTAAAAATGGGGCCTATAAAAATGGGGCGGGCCTATAAAAATGGGGCGGGCCTATATTCTGTTTGTCAAAAATAAGTTCTTGAGACAAAATCGAAGCATCGAAGGGTATTCCTAATCTCTTTAACATACATTATTTCACAGATTGTGTGAAAATTTACTTCAAATGTTTGCGGGAAAAGCCAGAATTTGTCCTAAAACAAATCATTTCTTTCATTTCTTTCCTTTCTCCTTCAAATTCGCATGGAAATATATTTTGCAACGCAAATTCAAAATTTCGACATATTGACATGACAGCATTGCCGAATTAAATATTTTGGTATTACGAAAAAAAAAAAAAAAAACAAAAAATTGCCAGCAATACAAAAAAATTTTTTTTTTTTTTTTTTTTATCTTTTTCCACCAAAACAGGTTGGGCTGAACAAATTCTCTACGACGCAATTTATCCAAAAAGGTAAAAGCAAAAAAAAAAAAAAAAAAACTAAAAACAAACAAAACTTCTATATGGAGGAGAATCAAAAAAAAAAAATGGAGGAGAGAATTTTTCAACAAAACTCACCAACTGTAGTTGCGGCTGCGGCTGCGGCTGTTGCTGCTGTTGTTGTTGTTGTTGTTGTTGTTGACGGTGATTTTGACGAAGATGATGTTGTTGGTATTGGTGTTACTGCTGCTGCTGTTGCTGTTCCTACTGCTGGTGATTTATTTTGATTTTTATTCGTATTCTGTGCGGCAGCTTGCGGTTGTTGTTTTGGTTGTTGCTGCTGTTGTTGTTGTTGTTGTTGTTGCTGCTGCTGAGGCGGCTGCTTTGGCTGTAAAACACGTTTATCTAATGGCGACGAACTTGTTTTAGGACTTGAAGATTGTTGTTTTGAAATCTGTACAAAAAGAAAAAGAAGAAAATAAAAATAAATTAAAAAATTTTATTTATTACAAGGTAAATATAAATTTATAAGATGAGAGCGAAATGATAGAAGACAAGAATACAAAATGACTTTATGTGATTTGAGTGAGCGTTGAAGCATAGCAAAAAATATTAAGTACCTATTGCAAACTGATTATATAAACTGAAACTAGTGTATTAAACTTTATGAGAATAATTTCTTTAGAAAAATACAAAAGAAAAAAAATCAAATATGCAGATTATAATATCAACCACTGCCCACTTTCAAAACCGTTTAACTCCACAAAACCAAATTTTTAATTTTAAAAGTATACTTTGCAATACAACATTAAGGAATGGCTCACATAGTCCATAGTATTACCGCAACTTTCTAGAGTCAATTAGAACATGTTCACCAAAAAACAACACACTCCCCAATAACTACACCAATGAGTAAATTGCATTCTTTCCTGGATAGTGAAATCAAATATTCACTTTTAGTACGAAAATATTAGAGCTACAAATTACATAATTGTGAGTTGTTAGAGGGTACTGCCTCAAGGAATGCACCCTGCACCTGGGGCCCAGTAGAATTTAAGTTTATTGTTGGCACTAAGACTTTAAAGGGGATGGAAGCAATTTAAAACTAATTTAGACTTTAAAACTGGCAGTTTAACAGCCTTAATAAATATTAATTTTCAGGTTAATACTTCTTCTTATTGCCATATATTTCAGCTCAAGCAACTCTACAACTATTGGAAAGTTGAAACGAAAGAACGTTGCACTTAAGCTGGTTATATTTATTGTGTAGTGATGTTTAAACTAAATATCAAAAGCAAATACCGAAACTCAAGCATCGAAGAAATGCGTACGTGATAAAATGATAAAATATAGAAAAGAAAATAAGAGAGTGAAGTTAATAGCTTTGGCTTGGACACAGCTCATATATGAAAATGCGATATCAAGCTGGTTGAATTCTGCTAATGTTTTACGCTATTAAGAATTAAGGCCGATTCATATTTATATATGCAAAACACATTCAAAATGTTTTCTAAAATTATAAATTTATTGTACTTAAAAAAAAATATATCTATTTTTATATTCTCTATCTCAGCATTTTTTTTTTTTTTTGACGTTTCAATTAACTTAAATAAATTCGCTTTTAGAAATTTGTTCATTTCTAGCGATTTTTATTGTACATTTGTCTCTTTCTTTGTAGGGAGGTTCCCTAACCTAATAAATTAAAGCGCACGACCATTTTTTTTAGTGTGTACCCACCACGTTTTGAATAGCTGAAAAGTCAATGGAAAATTACTCATAATTATATATAAACGAAAAATCGGGTCGGACTTGTGTATCTACTAAATGCAATCGTATGATTTGTATGAAATTATATATATGTATGTGAGTGTGTTACCTTCTTTTTAAATTATGTGCAATATTTTCGTTCAAGGCGTTATTGATTTATTCACTAATTTTTTTTCTACTTGAGTTTTTAATTAAAATTGGAAAAAAGTTTATTTTACACGAATGATAACAATCATTAGAGAGTAGAACAAAAAGCACTTTGTGCTGGCTGTTTTTATTGTTTTACTGTTTATCTTATCAGTAGTTCTAGTACTTAATAATTATTTTTTTTTTTTTTTTTGCACTTAATACAGTTTATCTCACTTTTGACTTTATAATTTATACTTGTGCACACATTAAATTCTAAATTAAGAATTTCTTCACAAAAAGATTATTTTTTTGAAATTTTAAAATGACGAGCGTCTTGTTCAACTGTTCAAGAAGTTCTGATTGAACGAGAGTCGCGCATTCGTTCAAAATAACTTTTTGCATGCGGCGTCTACGTGAGCGATGACAGACAAAAACATCAAAAAAAAAAAAAAAATGTAATAAAAACAAATACATACAGATGTACATACACAACATTATCGCAGAATAATATAATAACAACAAAACATTTAATTGCTATATATGTATGCATGTATGTACGTGAGATTGTGTATGTATTTGAACAAGAAAATAAAGAGAGTGAAAACGCAAAATATGTATTCTCTAGGCCGAATACTGGATAGGAGAGAGCAGCGCAGCGCATATGTGTATACTACATCAACCCTCCACCATTATATCATTGCGAGGTTTGATTGCACATTTACATATCTACAACAACACCACCGTTGTTGTTGAGGATTGGAGAAAAAGATGGCTGACTTGGTTGGCTGGCTTTCTTCACAATTTGTAGGCACACCAAACAGTAAACAAAGTATTGTTGAAAAAAAAATAAAAAATACCATGACCGAGAGTTGTGTCGCATTCGAGACGAGTCGAATCAGTCGACACAATAACAAAATCAACTACATGCAACATCAAAACAAAATAAAAACCAAAACAACAACATGTGATTTTGGGCACGTAGACCAAAATGTTTGGATGCAGCTATACAACAATCAACAAAACTCAAATTTTCAAGAGAGTTTCACTACTACAGTAAAGTAAGCGAAGCGTACAAACTCATGGAACACAGCACGCAAGCATTTTCAAAGCATCTACACATTTCCTCATTCAGAATTAAAAATAAGATAACAATACAATAATAGTTAAATTTATGATGGTAAAATACTATACACGGTTTCGAAACTTCGCGAACCTTCATAATTGTTTACAAAACAAAACAATAAACCAACCTAACCAGTTAATTGTTTATTTGGAAATTTGATATTCATATTTACATATATATGTATGTACAAAATGAAAACATTGAAATTTTAATGTAAACATAATAAAGTTTATACTACCTTAAAGCCGGTAAAATATAGTGAAAGGCCGGTCATTAAACCCGGCTATTAGAAAATGTATAAACACTTCCCAATGCAGTATGTTTTGTAAGAAATCATCTACAAATAAACAAGACACAAGTGAAACGTGCACGTAATGGATGTTAGCACTTTTATTTGAGAAATTTTCTAATGCTCGTATTACAAAGAAATGCACGCCCTTTAATTGGCTTATAAATAAATACTTCTAAATTACTGCATTTCTAACAAATTATTACTACATACGCATCACAAAACATCTGTACAGATTTGCACAGATCTTCCAAGTCTTGGTGATTTCGATCTTGGGGAGTTTTTATTAGGTCGTTTTCTATCGATTTAGTGTGGTATATTTTGGTGCCTCCATCGTCTATTTGAGATTGAAAAAAGTTGTAAGTTGCCTCACAAGCTCTCGTCAGCTACCAACAAAGTTGAATTTTATTATTGATACTAGGCTCTGAAGTGAGTTGAGAATTTTAATATCGATTTAAAATTAATACTTTTACTTTCCAAGGCCTTCAGATCAGTTTAGCTCTGAATATTTATTCACAAATCATTTGTGCTGCCCTGAGGCCTCTATTTCACTTATAACAAAATGACGGAATTGCCTGGAAGTTAAAACTACCAACGATCCGATGAAATCGGAAGTCTCTTAAGGGGGATTTAATTAAAAGCCTCCAATCAATATGTAAGGAACACATAATTCAATGGAATTTTCACAACCAGCTTTGAATTTAGCAACCTCAAATTTTCTTAAAAAACACATTTACCAAGACTAATTTTACAAACAAAATCTAATTTTTTACTGTATGGAAAATATTTGTACAACTTGGTGTGAATTATAATGAGATACATAAGTATTAATTTAAATTATATAGTAATGTATTAATTTTTATTATAGAACAATTAATTTGAAATATTTTACCTCTGTGGGCCAAACACCAAGCCAAATATGAGCCTATAACTGACACAGAAAAACTGACCCTTATTATTAAGATTTATTGACCAAGAAAAGTTAATGATCTTGCCAAAGCTTGGAAAGAGATGATGAACTTATATTTGGATAAGGCAGATCGACACCTAAGCAAAAAAAGCCACGAGTGAAGTCAAAACAACCGATTGGAATAAATGAATAAATGTAAATAACTCAATCTCATCATTTCAAGATCATGATAATTACAACACTATTTAAATATTTCTCAAACATTTTTAATTAAACACTATTTTCTAATTGTAAATGAAATTTAATAGATAAAAATAGAATTGCAATACTCGTAACCTTCAATTAAATTCCATAATTTATAACAATCAACTTTTCATTCTAATAATACATATTTATTTATTAGACACATTCGCATTGACCTCATTAAAAGGTTATTGTCGTCTTATAAAGTCATTACAATAACAACACATTCTCAACAATTTTACATAAGCATTCTAACTTTATCACTAGGATGTAATTATTAATGTTTTTTTTTTACTTTTTACTGATAATAATTTATAATCGTGCAAGAAACACGTAGGCGTTTTAATATGTATAATTTCGGTTTTAAGGAGAGAACTTTATAAGATAAGGAATATAAAAACAAAGTAAGGGAATAGAATGAAGGATCAACGTATCATAAACAATTAATTATATACGGTTCTGAGATCATTAGTGCAAATATTTTGATTTCTATGAGGTCATATTCAGTTTTATAACAAACATGGGTGTGTTTTGTGTAATTGATTAATAATATTTGAGGATTTAAAGTGAATAAATCTTGATTGAATAGATCATAAAAGGTGGGAATGCATAATGGGTAGAGGGTCTATTTAGATGGACTATTTGTTTTAGGTCTTCGGCTGTTGCCGCCCGTATTATTATTAATTTATACATTTCAATGATACTTATAAAACATAAATACTAAAAAAATAAAAATGCTTGCCTTTCAAAAAAGAACATTAACATATCATTCTTTCTTTCCATTCACTTTGCACGTGTGTCTTTTGTTAAATGAGTCTTTTGTTATCAATGTGCGTTTTTTTTAAATCAATTCACTTAGAAAGTTGCAAAGTACATTTGAATCATAAATTTATTTTTAATTTTATTAATTTTATTCAGGTTCAATTAAATAAAATTTTCACAAGTATTTAACATTTGCTTTTGTTTGCTTTGTGTTTATAGAATGCTTTTTTGCTTTTTAGCACTTGCTTAGCTTTCGAATGCTAACGAGATACTGAAACGAACACGTTGCAGAACAACAAATTTAAACTAAAAGCGTAATCAGTAAAAAAAACCTAAAAATAAAATAAAAAATAATTCTAAATGTTAACTAAACAAGAAAGTAAATAGCGAACAGATACAGAAAAAAAACGTGAATTAATTGTTACAATACACTGACTGACTGACTATGGCATTTAATAGTGGGCATAATAAAATTCGAGATTTTTGCGTTTTAAAAAATGTACGATTTGCGGCAATTCGCCGCTGTATGGCGCCACTATGTAAATAAAGCCGCATACATACAGAGTAATCTTGAGTTTTAGAACGGTCGAACAAGCGGACAGCAGAGTAGATGGGGAGGAACGAGCAGAACATTGATTAGCATGAACGTGCGCACGAGAGAAGAGCACCGGGTGAAAGGTGATAAGAAATATTTGAGGGGCTATAAATTTTTATATAAAAAAAGCAATACAAAAATATATAAATTTTATTTAAAGGTCATTAGTTCATAAAAATAGAAACTATTTTTAGTAAATAGCGAGGATCGGGACCGAACGATTAGAATGACAATAACAAATTACTCATAAACAAAGACACAGAGTTTCAATTCAAATAAACTTCGATCCGATTGAATTGAATATAAAAAGAAAAAAGGAGTGGCATTTAGCGAGCCATAATAGTAACCAATGATAATAAAAAGAAAACAAAATACTCGTAAATTATTTTAATATATTAATGCTAAATTTATTTATTAATGTGCACCTATATATAAACATATATTATTTTCAATTAAATTACGACGAAATAAAATTATCGTCTTTTTATAAATAGATTTGGGTGCAAAATTGTATGTAGCTAGTATCATTGTTGATGCCAGAAATCGAATTGAAAATGAATTTATTTGTTGAACTTTTTCTTTTTTTATTAGATAACAATAATAAGACAGATGTGGGATATTTTGGAACGTCTGCTCCATTTTGTTTTGCTGGTATTTATTTACTTTAGACTTTAGCATTTTTTAAGAATTTACGCGTGTGCAGAGCAGTTAAATATTTATCTGAAAGTATAGGCACATATTTGAAAGAAAGTAAGGGGAAAGTAAAATTAAAAAAAAGAACCAAGCAGATTAAACGAAATTAAAGAAAGTGAAGGAAAGAAAGTTATTTCCTCAATATGTCATTGTCTTAATTCCCTGTTATTCAAAATTAATCAGCAAATGAAAATTTGTAAACAAAAGAAAAACTTTTTCAATACCAAAAAGACTCAAGTATTTTGACAAAAGTTCTGGAACGAAATAAATAATCTTAGTTTAACCCGCAAGCAGACTTATATTTAATACAACTGTTTGGTCTGACTAGACTTTATGAAAATGCGTGAAATAGAAGGCATGAAATTGAGTGGCAAATTTTTTAAAAATGATTATTTAAATAGCTTTGTTCAAAAATATCAATATTTAATTTTTAGCAATAGCAAAACCAAACCTAAAGGAAGGAAAAATCATGTCTTTTACTGTGCTCAACATTAAAATTCACACTAATGTTTTATTATTTACCTTTTGAACCGATTTCAGTTTTGTTCAACCCGATATCTATTTACTGTGATATATTTATTTGAATTTTATGATTTTTCAAAATGAGAACTTACAGTAGAACCTCGAAAATTCCAATCTCAAGTCAAAAGCTATATTCTTCAAAAATTCATAACTAGAATTTTTATTTGTAATAACAACACTGTGCAACACATTTTTCTAACGGAGAATCGGCTAACGCAGGTCGATAGTACTGGAGTAGAGTAACAAACCCCTAAAAGGGTTTTGCAAAGTTAGTTGGCATTCAAAGTTTGCCTCTTGCAGTTTATTTTTTAAAAATGAAGTGCTCATTTTTTACTACTTCACAGAAATAAGAACAAAAACAATTTTAACATTATAGAATTTTCCATATTAAAAAGTTTAAACTATCCATTACATGACTTTTGCAAAAACTAAGCAATAATGCTAGTAATAATGATAGTAAAAATGTATAGAATGTTTGGGTTTTCAAATTTTTGTGTTTATTATAAACTAAAACGGCTTAACTTTGAAAGCGAGCTAACTTTTAAAAACCCTCTTAGGGGTTTGTTACTCTGGGCCAGTACTACCGACCTGTGTTGGTCGATTCTCCGTTTGATTCCATGACCCTAAAAATGTGTAATATGAACCAATTTCAAATTTTTACTTTTCACAAGTGTAATTGAAATCGAAATAAGCAATTTGCAATTTTTACAAATTTAAGGCTAAAGGACCCTTTAGACTTACAACCAACCCTTCAATTGTAAATTAATATTTTCGAGCTCGAGTGGAAGGGAATGAAAAAATCCTTCGAACTATCGAGGTTAGAATTGTAGAGTTTCTACTGTACTGTCAAATATTTAAAATCTTCCAGAAATTAGAAAAGGTTTTTTAAAGCGACTAAAGACTCACAACGCCTCATGTATTGAATTGCATCTAATCAATTCAATTTAATTAGAATAATATCTTTATATATAAAATCGTTCGTGCGTCTGTATGCTATTCAACAACTTTTTAATGGCTCAACCAATCTTCTTGATATGCTTTGTTGGTTGTCAATACCATACTACAGGTAAAGTGGCATCTCTCATCTAAACTGAATATACTCAACTGTCGAGTCGACTTAAAATCGGAATTGTAAAACCTAATCGACTCGACAGAAAACGCTACTGTGAATGAAAAAAAGAAAGAAGAAAAAACTTCTTGAAGTTTAGTTTAATTTTAAAAATTAATTTTTCTACATTTTGAGAAATATTCTGCAAATGGGCAGTATCGCCATGTTTTTTCCTCACGAGTAGCAGAGTGCTGCAGTAGAAAACTTATCGCGGTTGCGTCGAAATATTCGAAGCCGCTCCAATATTTTACAGTGTGAGATACAGAGTAAGGAAGCATATAAAAAAATCAGTGAATTTCTTAAGTTCTTGTATTTATCCACAATTTTAGCGAAGATACGCATATGCTTCTTACGCAGATCACAGTTTCCTCAATTTTTGAAGAGGTCATCGCAATTTTAGAAAGGAAAATTGGTCCGAAAGAGAAATTATGGTACCGGAAAGCAGAAGTGAAGCAGCATCTTTACGATAAAACTGGATTTCCTGCTGTAATTGGTTGCGTAGATGGAATTGGTTCTGGGTCAGGCAATAGTTCTTCTTCGCCTACTGAGTTTCTAGTAGCACCCAAGACCACCCCGACTGGACTTAACATTTTATCGAAGAACTGAATGGCTACACATTCTCCTAATGGCGATAGAATTTTCTTTATTATTTTTTATGAATGGCTACACATTCTCCTAATGACAATAAAATTTTCTTTATTAAAAATGCTTCCGCCTGTAGATTCACGTTTGCTGTAACATATTCTTACGAAATTTTCAACAGAATTGATCAATGAATTTTTTACTTTATGCCACCCATCGCCTTCATGCACCGGAGAACCCAAACTGTTTAGCTTAATATAGCCCACTCTTGTCTCAAACTGGTTTACATTTGTTACTTTCTTTGTTATTTTATATTCATTTCCCAAGGATTTACATAAAAAAAAGTATTTTTCACAAAAATTTTATCGACAAGAACTTGTCACTTTTTTCGATAGCCGACAGTCGACTCTACTCTCAAAATACCGATTTGTAATAGATTACTTAATCGACTCTCGACACTCGACACTCGACTACAGTGATACCGAGTGATAGCTGTCGAGCATTCGACAGTCGACGTCGACAACCATAATAAAGGCGATCATTGATGTAATAACATTTTTATTGGAGAGTATTTCACAAATTTCGCACATTCCCATTTACCTTTATACATACATACGTATGTATTCTTTCAATTTGTTGGATTAGTGGATATGGCTCCATGCTCTACTTCTATTCTACTACTATTCCCCATACAATTTTCAACCATTTTTTTTTTTATAATTTCTTCTTATTTTCTACTACTATTTTCTGCTGCTTTTTACTTAGTTTTCATATTAAAATACTAAAGGTATGACAACGTCTGCTGGGTCAGCTAGTCAACCCATAAAGTGATAAATTTTGCTTTAATGAGATATTTTTTAATATTTACTAAATTTATTGATCTTTCGAAAGAGTAGTGATAATTTGCATTGAATTCATCTTGATCTATTGAACGACACATTTCATTCAAGTATGATATCTATTTCTTCTTCTTCTTGGCACAACAGCCCAAGGAGGGCCTAGACTGAGCTTATCACTTATGCAAGCAATGTTTAAGTATATCCTATCTAAAATACTTTTTCAAAGTCGAAATTGGTTCAGAGTAAAGAGTCTCTTGGAGGGTTAGCAAGATGATCATATACCATATACTTTTATTTTGACCTTGGGAGGAAAACTACGCAACTGAATAATCCAATTTTTCATTCCAGAAGTGTGGATTCATTTTTTTTAATGAATGGGAAAGAGTTAGTCTTCTAAGCCTAATTCGATGGTAAACAATGAGAAACGGATATCGCAATCACACGTACTCAAAACTCTTCGAGAACTGGGAATATTTTGAACAGTAACTTAAGCAGACATAAGAATAACAGAATATAACAATCGGTGACTATGAATTTAAATAAAGATTATACTACAGCTACTACTACAATCGGTAATACTGAAATACCGCTTAACCTTTGAAAAAAAAAAAGATGTTGAGAAATAAGCAAAACATTTGTTGAAGCGATCAAAAGCTTTGTATAGACAACTAATTAACTGACCATAGAAAAACAACAGCAGAACAACAGAGAAGAATAACAAATAACGGAACTGATTGGAAAACACTTTCAAAAGAGCAAAAAAAAAACCAAATGTGTAGTAGACACACGGTAAAAGTGAAACTTTCGAGAATTTTTTTTAACTTATATATTTATTGTGTTCATAATTTTTGTACGGGGATTGTCACGGTTCTCAAAAGCTAATTGTGAATTCTTCACAAATAAAGGGCTATAAATCGTTATAATTGTATAAATAGGTAATTTTGTGTATGTAGAGTAAAGCAGAGTCCAGACGATCAGACGATACAACTTACATGGTTTGAGGCAAGTTGTATTACGTATAAGCTGGTGCGCATATTAAATTTCTGGTTTACACACATTTCTTGTTGTACAACGGGAGCGAAAATTTATATCGAGGATCGCTCACATTTCCTCATACCAGAAGTGAACACATGTTGTTTCGTGTTCGGGTGATTACTGCCCTTTCACTTTCCACCACTTTATGTGTTCATTATTTTGAATCTTACATCGATTTTATGCTTTTACACCTACCTACCGCGCACAAAAAAGCGTTCGTCGAATCGATGAAGTTAAGTAAAATTGGTAGTCCCACGATATATATATATATATTGGACATAGTATTGACAAAAGTATAAACAAAAACTTTATTTATAAATAAATAATATAAAGCACCTAAGCCGATTTCTCAATAAAAACAAATAAGGATTAAACTAGCTAAATTAATTATCAATCAAGTTTTTATAATCCAACTCAGGATGCGACGCAGTTAACAAAATTTAATTTACAATACGAAAAGTTTAGTAAATATTATCGTAAAAATAAAAATACAAGTTAATTATAATTATTTTGCGCACTTACACTTTTACTTTCATATAAAAGCGATAAAAATGCAGAGCTGTAGCTATATTTAGCAGCACTTGATAAAAGTAAAACAATAAACATATGTCGAAATTTGACAAACAAAATTTCAAACTATATTTTAATATCGTAAGTATAAATTGTAATGTTGCCTACATATAAACACGATAATGAACTGAATAACAATATTTTGATAAGTACAAACAAAAATATACCGGGTGAGTTTTTTAACTTGAAACTTGGGTGTTTTTTTTAACCTGAAACTTTCAAATATCTCATTTTCCTATTTGAAATCTTAAATAGGAACCTTTATTTTTTATTACCTCACTTACAAGAAGGGGAAGGGTATCCAATTTGAACACTAATATATTCCCTCAGCGAAAAGATTGAATTTTGATTATGAACATTTTTTCTCGTAGAATACTGATTACTCGAGATATTTGAAAGCTTCAAGTTAAAAAACACACCCGGTATAAACAGGCGTGAAAAATTATTCTTGGTGAAAAAAGAATAAAATTTGAAAACAGTAAAAATTAAAATAAATTTTATTAGTTATTTTATAAAAAATCAGTTTAACACGATAACAAAATGCACGCAGTATAAAAAAAATATTCAATTAATTTAATTATGCATGAAAATTAAATTTAGCACTGTGACTGTTTTGCCTTGTTTCGTTTGGTATTCTGTGCCAATTTTTTGCCTGTTTTTATTTTTTTATTTTCTAATAAAACTTTCATTTTTACCTTTGGCAAGAAATCTGTGAGCAACATAAAAACAAATGCAATTTTTACACTATTCTCATAAATAAACAATTTTAGTTAAATTCTTTTATTTTAGAATTGATTATGTTAGCATCGGACTGACTTGCACTGCGAACTAAACATTCACACTGCACTATGAATATTTTAAATTGAGATTTCTGAAAGAATTTTGCTTGTAATGCTAATTTTGCCATCGAATGGCACTGCTGCTGCTTCTTCTGCTGCTACTGCGTGCCGCAATGCGTTCCAATTCGAGTGCAATAACAGCAGCAATAATAACAATACATATGTACTTGAGTACTTATATACATAGATACACATATATATATTTGCATATATTTATGCATATCTCTTTGTAAATCGTGACAGGCATAAAAAAACATCAACAAAAGGCCAATTGTAAACTGCACAGTAATGTGCGAAATTTATGCGTGCATTCTGATAAAGTCTGTGCTCAAAAAGGAATAACAGTTTAACCCATTCCATGTGGCCCTGCAACACACGTTTATGCATCCTAAGCACCATAACTTGTAGAAAATATTTTAAAGTGCTCTACAGCATATTCTTTGCTTGCCATTAGTTTAATCAAATAAAACTAGGATTCATTTTCATTTGTAAGCAGCAGTTTTCTCTAGGTTTTCATAAATAAATGCAAAACATAGGGAAGCAAAAGGAGAAGTAGACAGCATCTGTTATTTGCAATAACCGACAACAATAATTATTTTAAAATATTTAAATGAAGAAATCAACAGTCCTTTCGATCCAAAATATTAAAAACAAAAAATAATTCTAATAATTTCTGAGCATAAAAGAAATCCGTAAATAATTATTATTATATAAAAATCAAAATATTATTATAAAAAATTTTACTGACGATCAATTAAAATAAAATTGTAATATTTCGATTTTTTTCCTATTTGCAGTAGTAAGCGCCGTAATACCGATAGCTGAAAAGTGTAGACAGAGTGTAATCACCGAATTGATCCCGATCGTCATAATCGCAAACGAATTGAAACGCCAATATCACAGTAACATTAATTTAACCACAGTCCATCATGAGATGGGAAGCTGAGAAGACTGATAAAAAAAATATTAAACGCTAACCATGCTTCAAGTCGCACGATTCAATGAGCCGTAGAAGTTTCTTTAGAGAATTCCAGAATTTTACGAAACTTTTTTTTTAACTTTTTTTTTTTTTGTTGGAACAGACATAAGAAGTATTCAAGGATACAGCACTCAGACAAGTTTTACGGCCATTGTACTACATCCTCTGTTCCCTTTCGCTATTCTTTAAATCTACCAGATTTATTAATAAATCTTAGCAGATCCTGCGGTGTTAGAGAGCTCAGGTGTCCGTCTCCCAATACTCCAGTACCAAATATGCTTACTCTGATCTGGCAGAAAGCGGGGCAGACACTAAGAAAGTTGTCCGCCGACTCTTCACATTCTTCATCCAAACCACAGGAAGCACAGAAGGCACTAGTTCCCAGACCAATCATTTTCAAATGTTTGGCCCAAGAAAAGTAACCTGTATATAGTCCCACCAGCTGCCTACAGCTCTTTCTGTTAAGTGAAAGTCTGTTAGACGCTTCCAGATAACAGGTAACATGGTCTTTGTCTGTCTAAAGCCCCTCAGTACCTCCCATTTACGATTGTGGGTCACTCAGTAATGGTGGCCTTGATGGCTGTAGACGACAAAGAGAGTACAGGTTCTGGGCTCAGGAAACCAGTTTCCGAACGCTTTCTAGCCAGAAGATCAGCAGATTCATTTCCTGAAATTCCTGAGTGTCCAGGAACCCATAACAACAGCAGAATATTGTGTTTTCCAACACAATCAAGCCTGGATTTACAATTTTACAACTTAGACGTGGTTAGAAGATTAAACAAGGATTTAAGCGCAGCCTAACTGTCACTAAACACACAAATACTCCTTTCCCTCTAACCATTATCAATAACATGGTCCATTGCTTTAATGGTTGCAAAAATTTCTGCTTGAAAAACAGAAGTACAGGGTGACAATTGTAAAGTGACGCAAGTTTAATACTCTGCAGCAAGCTTTGCCATTTACCGTTACTTTAATTTAAAAAGCAAATTCATTCATCATTGGCTTTGCTTTTAATTTCATTTGAATTTTTGTTATTACATTTTGAAATTTCCATAAAAATGGACAAGGAAAATATTCGTCGTGAAATTATGAAATTTCATTTGGCAAATTATAGTAGCCGTCAAATTGCAAAGGCTTTAAATTTGTCAAGTCGTACGGTAGACCGAGCTATTATTCGATATAATGAAACTGGGGGTTTTGGAGATAGAGACCGGGGAAAATTTTCAACAGTTGCCACTACTGGTTTAACAGAAAAACTTCGTAAACGAATCAAGCGAAATCCAAGGCGCTCAATGAGAAAAATCGCTAAGGAAGTGGGAGTAAACCGTGAAACAGTGCGAATCATTGCAAAATCAAAGCTTAATCTTAAGCCGTACAAGCTCCGAAAAGCTCAAGATCTGACACAAAATTGGCAAAATTAACGCAAACATGGATAAAAGACAATTTTTCTGGATTCATAACATCTCAAGAATGGCCACCATACTCCCCAGACTTGAATCAAATGGACTACTCTATTTGGAGTATTTTAGAGAGTAAGGCTTGTGCATCTCAACACCACAGTCTGGAGTCGCTGACAAACTCATTAGAGAAAGCCTGGACTGAAATTGATCAGGAAGTCCTGCGGCGAACAGTCCTACGATTTCCGGATCGATTGAAGGCATGTGTGCAGGCTAAAGGAGGTTATATTGAATGAGGTGGGGTTCAAATGAATGCTTATATATTCAGCAATGTTAACACTTAATTGTGCTTAATGGAAGTACGTCCTTTTGAAAATAACTGCTGAAATGTGTGCGTCACTTTACGATTGTCACCCTGTATACTTATGTCTACTACATAATACCATAAAATGTTTCATATAAAATATTAATTTCTGTTTGACCAATTTTCGTGCCTATTTCTAACTCATTAAGGCCTGTAATATTCAAAACGGTAAATTTCAACTGGAGAAAAGGTGAGTAACTTATACTCATACAAACTAAAATGATTATCCTATTCTCCTATTTTCCTTAGTCCATTTTGAGCTGATTTTTAATTTTTGGGAAATTTGCTAAAGAGCCTACCCCCATTTATTCTTTTTCAAACAAAGAAAGCAATTTTCGACATAACTCTAATAAATATGATTTTTAAAGCGTAGGCATTTTCCTGGTTATTGAAATACCCAATAGTGTAACAATTTATAATGCCTACAAGAAGCCAAAGAGCAAGGTGTCCTTAATTTCCGTAAAAATAGCGCTAATTATTTTGCAAAATATAGCAATGGAAATTTCTTTAACAAATTTGAAATATTTTATTAAATTCTCAAGCTGGTGAAGTATTGGCATAAAAGATATTTCAGGTCGAAGTGTTAGATTATTGGGTCTTACCCACTTAGCTAATAATAAAAAGCTGGAAAAATAAGGAGTGTTTGTGTTTTTTTTATTAGATCAACAAAAAATAAATAAATATTTGTCAGGGGTACGAAAACAAAGAAACAAAAAACATCTGATTTCTAATATTGTTGCGTTTTGGTTAGAATGGAAACCGGTATATTTAATATTTTAACCTCGATTAGAACATAGATATTAAACTCGATTTTGAAAAGCGTTAAACTTACTTCGAAATATGCAAATGTAACTAAAAGTGAAGTGGGTTGATTTTACTTCCAGAACTAAAATAAAGGCCTCAGTTTAAATTCAGTGAATTTTTTATTTTATCATTAAAGTATAAAGGAAAATAATAAATTTTTAGTCTTGTTAATAAAGAAAATAAATGTATAAAGAACTAAGAAAAAATAACGGAAGAGAAAGCCAAGAACAAGGATATTAAAAATATTTAACGCTTTTCTGTCAACCCTATAGCTTTTAATACATATATTTTAATAATTTTTTCTCATTTTTCTGAACAAAGAATTTCAAAAGTAATTAAATAACAATTGGACACACATTTTTATAAAATTTTAAGTAAATATAAAATTTCTCGGCTTAATTATACAATAACAGCAATTGTCAATAAAAATAATAACGCTACATATACATATGTGAATGTATATATATGTACATATTATATTAAATATGTAAATAGTAAAGATAAGAGAAACAAAAAAAAAACTTAATAATAAATAAAGATTGTGTTCTATTGTGGCTGCATTAATATGTTGAATGTACGAAAAAAATTAAGTATCAGTTTAAATATTATTAATAAAAGAGCAATCGCTTAAAGTTTACCTTATGTACAGATAAGAAATAAGTATGTATATAGAAATAAAAATTATTATATTATTATTTATGTGTATATAAGTTTATTTACTTTTGTTTTCATTTTGTTGTTGTCGCCGCAAAGCGATAAAGTGGAGGAAGATGGCATCGTCGTAAATACAAAATGATAACTACAATATTTCTACGGAATTTTTTTTTTTTTTTTTTTTTTTGTGCTGCGTTATTTGTTATTTCTTTGTGATTATAAACTCGAATATAATTTAATAACACGCGGTTAATCAAAGTCACTCACTCATACGGTATGCTTGCTTTATTATTTTATTTATTTATAATTTTTACACATTTCCTCTAATCTTATTCGTTCAATTATCATGTTCACGTTTTGCTTGTCTAGCATGTTTTTGTTTTGTTCTTATACAAAAACAAGTTCCACGTATATAACAGAGTCCACGTATCCATTGGTGGAATTGATTAGACAACTATGGTGAACTGTGGTGAATTTTAATTTTATTAATGTTTCACAAAATAGACTCAAACGACACGAGGGATAGAAGATGACCCCACATTCATTTTATTTAGTTTAGCATATTAGTTAATATTCAAAAATTAGTAAAACAAAAACACAATAAAACAAATTAAAATTTTGCAAAAAAAAAAAAAAAAGGAAGGAAATAATTAAATTCAACGTGTTTAGCTGTTCAGCTTGAACTTGTATTTGCTTACACTTATTACTACCGTTCGCGTCTATTTACGTTATGTGGTCGACTTGAGGTACGTGTACAGTGTAGAGATGTACAGAAATAAAAATAAAATAAAAAAATAATAATAATAAAAATTATGGAGCGCATGCGAAATTGAGTGAGAAGTCGAACCTAGTAGGAAAGCAAAACATTCGTGACTATGACTTAATTAAAAAATATATATAAAATATTTCTTTAGCCCAGTCGGAAACGAGGTCTCTTGAAATTGTGTCTAAAATCAGTATAGCATTAGTTAATAAAATAACTTGTATTATATAGAAATAGTTACAAACACCACACAGCATAAAATAATAACTGTCAATAATAATGATTATAATCAGATGTTTTGTCTATTTCAAATGTATGTATATTTCATATCATGAATAAAGAATCATCTAAATAAAAAAATATCTAATATTTGCAGTGATTATAAAACACAAAGTATTCACATTTCACTTAGCGAATAGAGATTTTTATAATCTTTATTACGTGCAAGGTTTATATTTTAAATAAACGTGCAGTTCGGGTTCGTGTTTTCGATAAATTTTTCAAATAATTAAATATTTGGAAAATACATATAATCACATATTTAGCATTTTTGTGGTTGAAATTTTGACCTTATAAAACAAAAAAAAAAAAAAACAATTCTAGAACTATTTCTTATTTTCTTGCTTATCTACCATGAGTTTTAGAGATCCTCTAACGCTAGAGGCCTTCTTGAATAGTTATTAAACTTGTTTTGAGTACGATATTTAATCCACAAGTATATATATCCAGAAGATAACTTATCGGTTTGAAGTCTTTAACAGATAGGTCTTATCTGTCAATTATGGTTGCCCTTTATTTACACTTGGGCAATATTAATTGTTCTGAGATCTTAAATGTTTTTAATGCTTATTAGACGTCGAATGTCCTCGTACTTATATAGTTAACCCATTGCAAGAACTATTCGCTTACGTAATTGAATTGTGATAATTTATATGGTTTGAAATTGAATTTATTTAAATTATTTATTTATAGCTAGAAAATGTCACAGTCGCAGTATCTAAAAGGAGACGTAAGAGCGAAAGAAAGTAAATTGTTCAAACTTCGAATGTACTTTTTTTTTAATTTTACAATCTAAGATCCAAATGATTAAAAGATTAAGATAAACAAACTAAACATTAATGTGAAGAAACAAATAAGTTTCTTGTTTTTCATAAAATTTTTTCATAAATTATTATCTGTGCTATTTGTCAGAGTCTAAATAATTAGCTATGATTATTTGCATTGAAATTGGTTTTTATATTTCTAAGTTAAAACCTTAAAGTTATAACGAAATGGGTGTACTGCATTTGTGTTAAGGTAAATTAGATCATTTTGTAGGTGTAAAGCAAAAAAAAAAATATTTAATCTCGACTGTTGAAGAAAAACGATGAAATTGCATTCAATTGGATGGCATAACAATTAAGGCCCATTTAAATGCACTTACGTTTATTGTGCGTAACTTTACCAAGTTTTTTTTTTAATAAATAACTTTTATTAACATATCGTGGAAAGCAGAAATCAATAAGTCAATTTTTTTTAATTTCTAAGATGAAGTCAGTTTATAAAATACGGATCGTCTTCATGGTCTATAATTTTTCTGTACATCTTTTCAATGCCACCATTGAAAACAAATGGATAGAGATGCTAATTGAGTAACTAATTGAGTTCTGCGAGTTGCAAAAAAATAATAAAACGCAGATGCCAACAACCAATAAAGAGTGGGATGACAACAAAAAATCATGAGAGCGAAGTTTTATAAATTGGAAGGCTTTGAAAAAAATAACGACTCCAAAAGCTGGGCTGCCACTTTTTGAGCAGAAAACCTGTGTTTGTACCCTGAAAGATGTGGATAAGGTCATCCAAAGACAATTCTGAAGTGATCGGAACACTGTGTTTTTGAAGAATGGGAACGGGTAGGAAATGTTAGTGGTAGCCGTAGCGTAGTGGTTTGATTGCTGGACTACTGCACAGAGATGCCCAGATTCAAATCTCGGCACTAACCTTGGCTCGGCACCACCAATGCCAAATCTGCAAAGTAAACATTGCCTAGAAAAAGGTTTTCCCCTTTGCTATCTTTATTTGGCATAAAACATGGGTTGTTGTGCCGGCTGCCATTAATATGTTGCGTATGCGTGAGGATCGGATAAATTTTCATGGATTGTCTAAATAGGCACAAATATAAAATTATAGTTCTTAGTTAACGTTAAGTTTCTATTACTACAAGAGAAGAAATGTCTTCTTTCTCAAAAAGATAAAACATTGCGTTTAAAATAATTAGATCAATACTGAAAAGAGCAAATATTTTTTTCCGACGAAAACTTACCTAAAAACCCTAAAGATCTTATGCAAAACAAGTAAACAATTTTTGCAAATATAATTCAAAACGTAATTGTAAAGCTAAGTGGTTTCTCTGGGTGATTGCAGGACTTTGTTTATTTGGAAGGCATGCAGAAAGACTGGATCTTGACTGTTCATCTTAGCGAATTCCCAGCTCTGATTTACGTATGGAAAAAGCATATAGAAAACTTTTTTTGCAATGACCTAAAAGTCTTGACTAACACCAAAATTATACACATACTCAGATTTCTAAAAAGCAGCCAATGATCCAAGCTGACTGAAATAGAAAAATAAGAACTTAGCTCCCCTTTACATACATGGTACAACAGGCAGCAATTTCAATCTAACCTTTCATCCAGTTCTTTTTGCTAAGATGATCCGTTACAGCTCATGAAGGTTTTAGCATGGCTTATGGTGCTGTATATTTAGGTAAGCATAAATATCATTCTGGTTTATCCAGAATTATGATGGATAGATAGCCTTGTTTTTACGCTGAAACTAAGAACTCTGACATAATAATGCTGAAAAATTAAGTTTTTCTTACAATTTTTCTGCACAAATTTCACAAAATATTTCTGGGAGTCATAATGGTATCCATCACTATTCATTAACAGGGACTGGATTCCTGAAGAATGACGTTTTTTAGTTCGAAGACACTAACCGCTGTTACACAGTTATCGTTGAAATTTTCTTTTGAACTAATTTTAGTTCTGACTTCAAATTGCAATAACCATTCAATTCCTCTAATACCTTCCAATCAAACTTATTCTAATCAAAAGTTAATTTTATTTTCTTTAAATTGCATACAATTCTTAGTCTATCAGTGTTAAAATCAGCACCCTGTGTCCCACAGTATTGCTATACTCGTCACTATAATGAGGAATAGCATAGGGGCACCAAAAACTAACCCAAGACACACCATGTGCTGCTGTCCCATAAAGAAAAATTACGTTTTTCCTTTTAGACCATTACAAACTGGAGGAACACACTAAAGGCATAGAAAAGGACAGCACTTGTTGTTTTTATCTGAAAGATAATGAGACACCAGAGCGAAGTACTCACTCGCAACAACTAAATATATCTGGAACACTATTGGCCAAGTAGTTTAGATGTCATATTCTCAGAGGGGGTCATCGTAGTCTAGTGGTTAGTGCGCTGAAGTTCTACAAGTGGTGCCTGGGTTCAATGCTCACACGACACCACCTCTGGCTAGCAAGGGTAAACCTTCAAGAGTAAAAATTGTCTAAGAAAAAGCTTTTCATTTCCGCCATTCAGGTTCGATATAAAAACTGAAACTCTCTTCCATTCGTGTATGATTATAACACACTAGGAATGGATGCGAATAGCTCGGTCTAGGCCCTTCATAGGCAGGTGTGCCAAACGAAGAAGATTCTTAGAGCACCAGCATTTACCTCAGTGAGCATGGATTATAAAGCTTCAACTAGGAGTACAGAACATTATACACATTGCATCTATCTGCCATATATTCATTAAAAAAGGGCAGTATATGGAAACAGAGATATATTTTCAACAGTAAACATTTTAATTCTATAATAAATACAAACCTTAAAAAGTCACACACAATACATATTTAGAAAACCTACTCATAACAGAAAAACTACTCAACTCAAAAAAATGCTCAGCTAAAAAAAAAAAACTGCTCGAACACAAATTAAAAAATTTTGTGTATCTAAACATTTTTTGTTAGCCATTTAATTTTTGTTTCTTTTGTTTTGCTTCTTGTCAGTCTAATAACGCTGACCTTGACATTTATTTTTAAATATTTTTATATTATTATTTTATATTTTCTTTTGGTATAGTTTTAATAATATAATGATATAAAAAAATTGACAACAATTGACTTGATTCAAATTTTTTTTTTTGCACAAAATACAAATAGAAATTTTGTTTTAGAACAAAAATAGAATAAAACGCCGCAAACGGAGGACGCATCGTTTACGTGTGTTGCATAATTATATTTTTAAATTGTTTTTTGTTTAATTAATTTTCTTATGTAATAACAAAGTAGAAGAAAAAATAAAACAAAATTATAGGAATGTTGTTTCCTTTGTTATCTTCATTCTTCTATACATTTGAAAATGTAACCAAAAAATGTGCAAAAATAACAAATTGTTTGTTTGTCATTTTGCCATTAATATTGTTTGTTATGACAGCTGTGCAACTAAGTATTTTAGAAAAGTTAAACTGTTAGTATTTTGTAAACTTCAATAATATTATTTATTATAATTTGAATGAGATCTATTAGAATAAATTGTTTCTTTGGGTTTTTTTTTAGAAATTAAATAAGTTATACAGAAAAAATTAAAAATGCCACTGCTTTGACTTCAAACTATACTATTTTGGATTTTTCTATCCGTTATCTGCATATACCCGGCACTTTAAATGCTTACGTTCAAGTATCTTCACACATATATGAATATATCTGTTATCGTTTTAACAATTATATGCAGACCTCTTCTCTTCGCCCTCCTGCTTTAAATTTAATCAAAATTAAGAGACTCTTCAATCTGTCAATTATAACCAACAATACATTTCCATACAAAATTCTTGTGAATTTGAAAACAACAACCAAAAATGTTTTTCTCATATCTCAATCTGGGTTTTTCGCTCTTCCTTTCATTTCTCGGTTTGAGCATTAATTTTTTTTTTTTTTTGCATTTTTGTCAGTTTCCCATTCTACTCATATTTGTTTACTATTTTTAAGTGTGCGTTTAGTTTCATTTTTACTTTTTATTTAAATAAATCTAAGACGCAATTTAGAGCGTATTGGCAACATAATTATATTCATCATCATTATCAACATAAATACCTAATAGAAAAAATTGGAGAAAAATGAAAGGCGTGGCATAACACCCCCTTAATTATACCACAATTATATGGAAACTTATTCTCAAATACATAATTCCAAATTACTCACCTTCCAAGCATTAACCTTTGGCGGTGGAGCAGCGACAAATTTTTTCGGTTGTTGGACTGCGGTTGCACCACCAGCATTGGAAGAATTGCTGGCTCCAGAAGCATTACTACCAGTAGGGGATAGCGTTTCACCATCGCTTGTTTTGGCTGCTTCAGTACCACTGCCCATATTTTCAACATTAGCACTTGGAGATGAGTCCTTACGATCTTTTTGAGATTTTCCGGTGGCAGGAGCAGCAGCACCATTACCTCCTCCATGTTTACGTGGACTACCACCACGTTGACGTTGACGAGATGGGTATTTCTTTTCTCCATCTTTTTCACCAATAGCTGTCACAGCACCAGCGCCAGCTCCACCTCCTCCACCCGAAGCGCGTTTATTATTTCCATTGCCATTTCCACTGCTAGATTTTTGTCCTTTACCACCACCATTTTCCGAGGACTTTTCACCGCCATTATTGGTGTAACGTTCACGCGGCTTTTCTTTGCGTGGCTTCTTGCGATCGCGGCGATGATGCGATACTACTGGAACAAAATCGGCATTGTCATCCATTTCGGAAGAGTTTTCAGCAGCAGCATCAACATTGGCGGCACGTTTCTCGCCAGCTATAATAACAGCAGTTGAAGGCCCCGATGCAGTGGCCTGAGTTGGTGTAACTCCATCATTAGCAGCTTCAGCTGCAGCAGCTTCCTCACTCCAAGATTTTATCGACTTGAGGTTCGGTTGATTCTCTTTGTTATCGGAATCTACAACAGTAGCCACTACTTCGGTAGAATTTTTAGTTGTTGGTACTGCCGCTGTTGTAGCTGCAGAAGCAGGTGTAGAGCCTTTCTTTGCATCCAACATTTGCAACACATTAGCATATGAGGTACTAGTGGCTGGAGCTGGTCCACCTGCAGCAGAGGGGGCCGGAGCTGCTGCGGCCGCGGTCGTTGAAGTTTCTTCTTTAGATGACATGATCTGGCGTTCAATTTAGGGTTTCCAGAGTAATGGTAACGCTAGCGTTACTTACTCCAGAAAATAATTTTAGACGTTGTGGAAACTCTTTGATGCTTCCCAGCCCAAATTAGAAAAGGCGATGTGAAACGCTTTGCACAATTTCGTTGTATTAAACTTTTATAGCCGTTGAAACTGAAAGAAAAATACACAAATATTACATGTAAATTGCGAAATTGAATTTCAACCACTATCTTACTCTCTATACCTGAACCTCAAGGAAGATTTTTCTGCGATTTCAAATCTACAAAGTTTCTCGACCTCCTACAGATTTCACAGTCTCACTTAAAATTACGACTTATCGGTTTCCTTGTATTTTCCGTTAATTATTCATTCCTATTTAAACGCCATCATTCTAATCAAACCACTCCTTTCGTTCAAACTAGGATTCGATCTTCAGGACTACTTAAAACATTCCTAATTCTCCATGGTAAATAAATAAATTCCTCAACTTTGAGATATATATTAAAAAGTGTTATCAATGTTTTGTCACGCTTTTTAATTTATTATTTTAGGCAAATTTTAATAATTTAACTGTAACTTATTGAAATTGGCGTAATATTTTTATGGACCACACGATTGCAATAGACTTGAAAAAATATGAGCAAAGTAAGTGAGGTTATGTTGCGTTACCCCACACTGTCACAACGAAAGTCATGAAGAAAAGCAACACGCAATTAACTGACAGATGTTAATTTCTATTCTGTTGATTTTTGGCGTATGCAGCAGAGATGTACTAAAGAGTATACCCGGAAATTTGTTTATGCAGTTTTACCATTTACGCTCAAAAACAGGATAATATTGACGACTTATGCCCTAATAATTATAGTTTTGTTATGGGTTACGACTTGAAAATTACAAAAGTTTCGCCGTATATGGGCATTACTATTTCCCATTTTTAAATTTTCAGATGTACTACTTATACAACACTGTAGACAATATCAGCTGACTAAGTCCAAATTTGGTAAAAAAAAACAATTCGCAAACAAACTTTTAAACAAATTTCTGAATGGTTTTAAAATAATATTTAATATATTACAAAATAAGCTGCAACATTGTTTTGAGAAAATTTATAAAAACTGAATTAATGGTTATTTAGAGAAAACTACACATGTAATTAATTCGCAAATGGACGAATTATAATTACGCACCAACAAAAAATATTGCAGAACAAAATTATAGCCAGAAAAAAAGCACAATTGTATATTGTTTTTGCTTTTGCTTTATCGTGTCGTTTTTGCGGCTTTTTCTTATCCACGTTTCTACACACACACGAATGCGCGAATTGAAAATTGCGAAGTATGGAAAATTGACGTAAACTGACGTACGAATCTGACAACTCGAATATCGAAGAAAAACGAGAAAAAAACGATGTGAAAATTTTCGTCTTTAGTGTTTGTCAAATATTCTTTTTGCAGCTTTTTCACTATTTTTGTTAAAATTTACACTGAATTTTAACTGTACTTTATTGCTGAGTTATTTAGTTATCACTTTAATATGCTTTCACAACACTTTTCACCATATTTTAATGGAAATCTGTTTAAAAATCGTTTGACCAGCAGACATGTGGTTTCTGACGCCGTCGATAGAAACTTCGAAAAGAACGATGACATTTATGTCCACCACACCGAAAGGGGCTCAAATGAGGTATACAAACAAAATTTTGTCGTTATGCAAATAGCAGTGTTGCATAAAAGTTATTAACTCTCAACTTTAACAAGTTTTTCCTTATTCCGGATAAAAAAACAAAAAAAAAACTTGTGAATTTATTCTGAACTCTTTACTCTATAATAGATTATGTACCAAACTCTTTTAAATTCGACAAGAAAACGAAAATAAGTATATTAACTTCTATTCCAGAACATCAACTCAAAAGATGACTTTAAATTAGGTTAGGTTGGAGTGGCTGTCTGGAGACACACTTAAGCCTGAACGGCCCATTGTGAAACCACATCGTTGGGCCTCCAGTTTAACGCCGGTTCCGAACGGAGAGGTGGAAATTTGTTATCACTTGGTGGTTTCGTGTACTTGTACACATTCTTATAATTCTCATACACTTCATATTGATAATGAATATAAGAAGGTTATGAGAATTAACCACCAGACCAAGACGGGAATCGAACCCAAACCTCCCGGGCGAAAGCCTAGTGCACTATACTATCGAGATCATCACTTTAAATTAAAAAGATATGAAATTAATTGCTAATAATTTTCTCGAGAAGTTAACACAAAATGCTAATGATGCAAGAGCTATTGGGTTGACAAGAATTACCATACTTCGTAATTAAGATAATTTTTAATCAATATCGGTAATTAGAAAATACAGAAATGGTCAAAAAATTAATTAATTAATGTGCTCATGAATTTTGGCAAACTTGATAAGAATATAATCCACGCCAATTGCATTCAGTTTAAGCCAGGAGAATTTATTTAATGTAGGCATAACGCTCGTATTTTTTTTCGGGCCAAAAACTGTGTATTTTTACCAAAAATTTTTAAAAACAGTAAATCAATTTGAAAAAAACTGTATATTTCGCGGTACTAATTTTATTCAAAGAAAATTAACAAGAAAAGCAAATTATCCATCATTTGACTCGTCTTCGTTCTCCATTACAATATCTCCTTCTGTTGTTGTTGCATTGTATTTGTCGTTAAAAAAATTTGACGAAGCAATTCCGTCTTTATTATGAGGTATTTATAGAAATCAACACATGAATATTTCACTTTGCATTTGACCATCAGAATCGCCTTTAATGTTTCCACTTCCATCAAAAGTATACTTGCATCATGATGCTACTGCTATCTTTTAAATTTTATATTTTTTCGCGGTATTTGAGTTAAAAAAGTGGTATGCGGTTTTAGAATCTAAAGAACTGTATATTACCGCGAAAAACTGAATAGATCCGAACGTTATGCATACATAACGCTCGTATATTTTTTCGGGCCAAAAACTCTATATTTTTACCAAAAATTAAAAAAAAAAAAATGAGTAAATCGATTTGAAAAAACTGTATATTTCGCGATATCAATTTTATTCAATGAAAATTTACAAGGAAAGTAAGTTGTCCATTATCTGAATCGTCTTCGTTCTCCATTTCAATATCTCCTCTGTAGTTGGTTACACGAGGTAGTTACGAGTTTGCAGGAATCCGACTATTGTACAAAATTTTTGAGTTCGAATAATGCTCAGATGGTTGGAAAAACATTTTTCAGTACAAAAACGATGGGTTTATCTGATTTCGTGTATTCTAGAAATTCATTACCATTTTGCTTTAAAATGTACCTACTATTGCGGTTTTTGAATTTTTTTCTTTCGTCTACCGTGACTGGCGTTATTTAAAAGAACACGAAGAAGAGGAAAAGAAAGCTTAGAAATTTGTGGAATGCAAAAAAAAAAATATATAAAAAGTGCACCGAGAAACTGAATGTGATGATAATTTGAGGAGCTAGGAATTAATTGCAGTAAGTGCAATAGCTGCAAAAAAGAAAGAAGTAAAAAATCAATTTCACAAGTTTTAAAAAACTGAAGTAATTTGTTTATATTTCTAGAGGCCAGTTGTTGGTATTGGTTACGATAAGCGGCGGCGGTGATTGAAGAGAATTTATCAAAATTCTTGCAAAGGCTGATAAGCAAAGCAGAAGTCAAATTAAATAAAAGGCAATAGAGTAAAATAAATGAAAATAGACGTGGCACTCCATTTATTTGTTTAGGTGGAAAATTTCAGTAATAATGTGTGGTATATTCGCTTATTTGAATTATTTGACGCCCAAGACACGCCATGAAGTGCTCGAATTGCTGGTAAACGGGCTGAAACGTTTAGAGTACCGCGGCTATGATTCTACAGGCGTGGCCATCGATGCGCCTGGTAGCGAGAACAATGATATTTTAATAGTACGACGCAGTGGAAAAGTTAAAGTTTTAGAGGATGCAATTGCGGAGTCATGTAGTGAGGGGGATTTCGAAACGCCTGTACCAACCCATGTGGGCATTGCACACACCCGTTGGGCTACACATGGAGTTCCTTCAGAATTGAATTCACATCCTCAGCGTTCAGACGTTGAAAATAGCTTCGTAGTTGTACACAATGGCATCATAACCAATTATAAAGACATCAAAACGTTGTTGGAGAAACGCAATTATGTTTTTGAATCGGATACTGACACGGAAGTGCTGGCAAAATTGGTGCATCATTTGTGGACACAGCATCCTACTTACTCCTTCCGTGAATTAGTGGAGCAGGCAATTGCACAATTGGAAGGTGCATTTGCCATTGCCTGTAAATCAAAACATTTTCCAGAAGAATGTGTAGCCTCAAGACGTGGTTCACCACTGTTGGTGGGCATCAAAACAAAAACACGTTTGGCCACAGATCATATACCGATTCTTTATGCAAAGGAGCATCGCCCGCATGGCCATTCATTGCAACAACTTCCTATAGTAGCACGTTCCGACAGCACATCTGAGATCCAGCCACTAGAGGATAAGGCAGTAGAGTATTTCTTTGCCTCGGACGCCAGTGCAGTCATTGAACACACCGACCGTGTTATATACCTAGAAGATGATGACGTTGCTGCAGTAAGGGATGGTGCGCTAAGCATTCACCGCTTGAAGCGGTGTCTTGACGATCCGCATGGACGTGAAATAACCACTTTAAAAATGGAAATCCAGCAAATTATGAAAGGAAACTACGACTACTTCATGCTAAAGGAAATATTCGAGCAGCCCGAGTCTGTTGTCAACACAATGCGTGGACGCATGCGGTTTGACCTAAACACCGTTGTTTTGGGTGGCATCAAGGAATATGTTCCCGAAATAAAACGTTGTCGTCGCCTGATGTTGATTGGTTGTGGGACCTCCTATCACAGCGCCGTGGCAACACGCCAACTTCTTGAAGAACTAACAGAACTGCCTGTCATGGTCGAGCTGGCCTCTGATTTTATGGATCGCAATACTCCAATATTTCGTGATGACGTTTGCTTCTTCATTTCTCAATCTGGCGAGACAGCTGATACTTTAATGGCCTTGCGTTACTGTAAACAGCGCGGAGCACTAATTGTCGGAATCACAAATACAGTTGGTAGCAGTATTGGGCGTGAGTCACACTGTGGCGTGCACATCAATGCTGGTCCTGAAATAGGAGTGGCTTCCACAAAAGCATACACCTCTCAGTTCATATCGTTAGTGATGTTTGGGCTGGTCATGTCCGAGGATCGTCTATCGTTGCAGCAACGTCGTACTGAAATCATACACGGTCTTTCAAACCTTGCCGATCAGATTCGTAAAGTTCTGCAGTTGGACTCGAAGGTGCAAGCATTGGCGAAAGACCTATACCAGCACAAATCCCTGCTTATAATGGGACGTGGCTTCAACTTCGCTACATGCTTGGAGGGTGCGCTTAAGGTCAAGGAATTAACGTACATGCACAGCGAAGGAATTCTCGCTGGTGAATTAAAACATGGGCCATTGGCGCTTGTCGATGATGAAATGCCTGTAATGATGATTGTGCTACGCGATCCAGTTTATGTGAAATGCATGAATGCCCTGCAGCAAGTCACTTCGCGCAATGGACGCCCTATAATTATTTGCGAAGAAGGCGACGAAGAAACGAAGTCGTTCTCTTCACGTAGCTTAGAAATTCCTCGCACCGTTGACTGCTTGCAAGGTGTTCTGACTGTTATTCCGCTACAGTTGCTCTCTTATCATATTGCAGTGTTGCGAGGATGTGACGTAGATTGCCCACGAAACTTGGCTAAATCTGTAACAGTGGAGTAAAGAAATTGTTCTATCAAAGGACACAGAAACTGGAATCGAGCATTGGAAGTATTTAATATTTTATTTTAAATGCTTCTTTGTATTACAAATAATTCCTTATTACTTATATACATATGTATATTGAGAACGTCTCAAATCAACACTATACATTTTGAATTGCTCTTTATATATTCCACAGAGAAAGCATTTTCGTAATTCTCTTTAAAATTATTAAGCCATTAAAGCCAAATTACCTATATGTTGTATGCTTTATTTACATATTAACCATATATATGTGCGTATTTATGTTATTCGCTTATAAATTATTGTACCTATGTATGTAATTATTTCTATTTTTAAATGCTATTTTGCTGTTATAATATACAATTTATATAACCATTAGACACACCTAATTACAATATTTTGCTTATAACAGATATTGTAAAAGGAACAAAGTGTTAAGAAATATCCTAGTGTACGTATGTATGTAATTTGACTTAGTCAAATATACCAATAATAAATATTACTGTGCAATTGAATAAAACATAATCTCAACAAACAACTCAATATAATTTTGTATTCCTTGAAAATATTTTTTAGTGGAATCAAACAACTTCAAGTGCACAACGAAGTTATTTGATCAGGAAAATATAAAATTGATTGGAGATCGTTTTTGAGGTGCCCCAATCTCACAGTGGTAACGAAAATTAAGGAAACCCTACCCTCACTGCAATTTTTATTAAAGGACTTCTCCTGCGCAACAAATTTACTACTAATTTTTGCAAGCATGACCTTTTGAAAAATTGAAATGTTCAACTGTGATCTAAAATTATTAACCTTAAATTTCACAATTTAAAATGTAACAAATTCTGCTAATGACGAAAAAATCGTATATTTTGTATATATGCAAGTTGCATCTTCGTATTCGATATGCTTCCAGAATCTTAATCCGATCCTAACCAAATTGCGTATGTTATGCATGACATAATGGCTGTTCACACGGATATCTGAAAGAGAGGTAGTAAGAAAGAGATAGAAACTCGCCTATTTTTTTCTAACTACCTTTTTTTCTACCTCTCTCTTTCAGACAGACGCTCATGCTTGCGCCCGTGTGAACAGTCACATAGAACAAAGGGGGTTAATGACAAAAAAACGATATTCAGGTTTTGACTAAATTTGCAAAATTTCACGCTCTTTTCAATCTCGGAAATGCATGTTTTTTTACTTTAAAAATGAAAAAAGTTACAATGCAAAATTACATGATTTATAGAAAACAAAAATAAAAGTTTAAGTTTATTTCTTCGCAGCTTTCCTACGAGTACGTGTCACTGTCGTCCGCTCCAAAGCAATGTTTTCTTTTACGTTGTTGTCTAAGTACCTTACGGTGGCTTCGATGCGGTTCTTTTCTTTGATGTTCTGTATTTGTAATTTCAAATTCTGATTCGAAACTGAAAATCAACGACCTCGAAAGCCTTCGTATACTAAATTTCATCCATGTCGCTTTGCTACTTCCGATTTTGAATTGGCCATAAAAAGTACACTTAAATTGTATAGAATCTGCGGAACTTTAATAGCATTCATGTTACGCTACGTACATTATAACCAGTTGTAGAAGTTAGCGTTTTGTCAGAACGATACGTGACATTACGCCACGTTTCAATGACATTCGATAACGTTAGGTCACGTCCATTGCAATTGGACTTTTCAAAGTTATGAAGGTCTGCATGAGAGTGGACTGCGTGTTGATCCAACACTCTTGCTTGCCCGTTGAACGTCTGATATCGGTATGGCTATACTCAGTTTTCAGCGGAGTAAATTCTATATTCTATTGTGCGTTTTCAAAAGTAATTTTAAATTCTTGCTACAGAAAAATTAAAAGAAAATAATGTATAATAGGTACTGCGTAGAAATGCATACGCATGTTTTGCACCGAGGAGATGCAGCTTTGCTTACCATCCACAAATACACTCCACGAATGTTGAACGTTTCATAATTTTTTTGACAGTTGGTGAAAATTTTTCAGCAAGGTTTTTCCGTGGAAGTTTTAATATCGGGGCAAGATAGAAAATTTGTTGAAATAAAATTGAATAATTTATTGGAAATAAAACGTCGTAGTAAAAGAAAAAAACAATAACATTACTAAAAATATCTTAAGAATGACGGTCGGTGATGCAGCATCTGCTGCTGCTGGAACTTCTCGAACGCGGTGCTTCTTCGACGTTTCGCTAGGTGGCATAGGCATTGGTCGAGTTGTTTTTGAGCTCTACAGCGATGTGGTGCCGAAGACCGCGGATAATTTTCGCGCGCTCTGCACGGGCGAAAAGGGAACGGGAATTGTGACCGGGAAACCATTGCATTACAAGAATATAATTTTTCATCGTGTGGTTAAGGATTTCATGATACAAGCTGGTGATTTTTCGGCTGGTAATGGCACTGGTGGGGAATCGATTTACGGCGGAACATTTGAGGGTAAGCATTAACTAAAATGGCGTTGCTAATGAACTAAATTTAATTTAATGTACATGCAAATATTTTAATAAGTGATAAGACAATTATTGATTTAATTTAAAATAGTGTTCTTTGCTGTCAGCAAATGCACTTAGCATTTCTGGTATGGGAGTATATTAAAAAAAATCGATAGATAATAAACAAAAGATAATTAAATTGAACATCGTACATTCATTTGGAATTGAGTAATATGTAGTTTATAAAGTAGGTAAATGCACTTACTTAAAATTTATTGCAAATTGTTCGAATAAATCGGATCTTAAAACATAGTATATGTAAGTAGCTATAATAAAATTAGCGTAAACTCTAACTTCGTATTTTTGAGAATTTTAATTTTGGGGTTAATCCATAAATTAAAAAAAGTGAGTACAAAAATATTATATTCAACCAATTTTATTTTAAAAAACTGCAAATTGGTGCGGTTTCAAACAGTAGTTTGTGAACCTACAGCGAAATGAACAGCTTTTTATGCAATTTTTACTTTTGGAAACTTGCCATTGTCGGCCAAGAGGTGGTGCCGTGTAGAGAATTTGTTCTTCTATTTTTGACTGTGCCGAGCATTGAATCCGGTTACCCCGCATAGCAGTCTAGCATAATAACTCCTGGGCTACGGCAACCGAAATAGGTTTTACTCTGCAAAAAAAAATTATGGATCTCTGACAATTATCGATCTCTGAACCCCATGCGAGCTATAGAGGGTTAAAGATTTCTGCGTCTTGCCCCAAACTTTTCGGCACAATCTGTAAAATTGCAAACAAATAAAAAAAAATTGCCACCCGTTTGAAAGCTAATTATGGTTTACGATTACTCCCCCAAATCTGTACTTAAGGCCAAAAAAGAGGATCATGTGTATACTAAATTAAAACTCCAACTTAAAAAATTTTTTAATCGATTTTATATATTTCAATTTTGTGTAAAAGAGGAGAGAAAGATGCTTCAAACATTGCATTGCTGTAAAATCCTCGGAGTTGAGATCCAAAACATCTTGAGAACTCCCATTTTTAACATTTTTCCAACTTCTGAAGAATATTTTGTACCATATGAAGGTTGTTTTTGTTTAATTTTCAACATCGTGTTCAATTTCGAGTTAAATAAACCATAATTGAATGCAATATATTTTAGTTAGGGCGATTTTAGATGATCAATTCGCACACAATAAAATAAATTTACATTTTTAAGTTTTTGGGCATAGGTACAAGTGCCAGAACTTCAACAACTTAGCCAAAACAGATTTTAAAAAATGTTAGCTCATTGGAAACTGTATTAAATATAGTTTTGGTTAAAATATTAATATTTAATATTATTGCCAAATTATATACTTCTCTTGAGCCGTCTTCTTTGAAATTTAACCCTAATATGCCCAAAGACAATATGTAGTAAACTTCAGAAAGTTTTAATTTTGATTGGATATATTCTCACATAATCAAAATCAAGCATTTCGGAAGTGTACTACATATAAACAATTGGGTATATCTGGGTTAAAAAAACTGCAATTCCTTTGCAAGAATTAATGCCCTTTTTGTGGTTTTAATTCTAAAAAAAAAATGTTTTTTCATTATTTATGACCACTAATGAGAATATATATTTACTGAAAAAGTTAAAAAGTACCAATTTTTTTTTTAATCTAACTATTTAATCTAATATTTTTTAGCTATTTTTTTTAAATGTAAATCTTTTTGTTTTTTTTTTTTTTCAGATGAAACTTTTGATATAAAGCACGATCGCCCGTTTTTACTTTCGATGGCTAATCGTGGTAAAAATACGAATGGGTCGCAATTTTTTATGTAAGTAGGATAATGCTAAGCAATAAGAGAATCTATTGCCGTCAACGGGTGCCCTTATTAATTCATCATTCTCTTTGCAGCATAATTTCTATTAATCTCATTGTTAAAAAAAGATAAAGTTGAAACTTTTTTCTTATATTTTATTATTATTGTTGTTGTCATTGATTTATTATTATCTAGCTAAGCCATCCACAGTAAAATGTAAAACCACTGCAAACCACTAAATTTGCTCTATGGAAATACTGAAAGCATTTTGTAATACTACAAACATCGCACAAATCGCTAGTGTCGGATGGATGTTGGATAATCTAGCTATCTATCTGCTCCATAAATGCGACATTGACGATGCCATAGACATGTGAAAATATATCTTCACGTGCACACACCTTCACACGTCGCTTGAGAATGTGTGTATGTTTTGCTGGTGTGTGCTTCTTGCTGCATCGCCAATGATGTTGAACCACTATACCTTCACTACTACTACTACTGCCATGTACTACAACAATAATAAACAAAAGCTGATTACAATTTAGTACCATAAAAATTTTACTTTGTTCTTGTGCACAAATCAAATCCAATCCAATCAAACAAAACAAACCAAAAATATTCTGCAACCAAAACCACAAGTATACAATGTGTAAAGAATATTTCTCTCTTCTTCTGTTTTTCATTATAGTACTACACAGCCTGCACCTCATTTGGACAAGTAAGTAGATCATCATATTTTTATGCATATAGTTCAGCAGCACATTAAATTTATATTCATTTATTTTCTAATTGCAGCGTTCACGTTGTTTTCGGTCAAGTTATATCGGGACAAGAATTAATACGCCAATTGGAAGAATTGCCAGTCGATCGGAATTCACGTCCTCTACAGGATGCAATCATCACCAATTGTGGTGAATTGGTGAGGCACGTTAAAGGTACGTAACTTGAATTTTATCTTTGCATAAACCAAAAAAATTAATAAAATAAAATACTTTTTTTACTTTGCAGTCAAGAAAGACAAAAAGAAAAAGAAGCGTGCTGCTTCTTCAGATAACGATAATTCTCAAGAAGGATCGGATACGGAGAAACGTACCAAACGCAAAGATAAAAAGAAGAAAAAGGATCGTAAACGTTCAAAGTCAAACGATGGGTAAGCTAAAAAGGGAAAATTAGATCCAAGGGAAGGAGGGGCTGTTTCCTATTAGAATGTGAATAATTAGCCTATTTTTATGGGTTTTTTTGGTGGGGAAGGAGTGCATAAGCATTTCTAAAATTTTGAGAGCTATTTCAATTTGAAAAAAAAAATGGAAAATGGCGGAATTACAGCGTGATGACCTAAAAAAGCTATGAAACGATGCAAAATGGTTTACACTCTAATCAGTATTAACAATCTGTAACAGCCAGGAAAGAAAGAAAAGATTAGTATAGGCCTAAGGCAAATGGCTGAACCTAAATGTAAAAGAACAAAAATAAAAGATTTGGTAAAATGGCAGAAATAAAATCAAAAAGTTTTATTTTTTCGAAAATAATTGCACTGTATGGCATTTTTGATGCACGTTTAATTTTAAAATTAATATATACTTTTAGGTTCAACCAGAAGTCATCGATGTTGCTTCAATGTGTCTTACTGACTTAACTCCTATTTCTGCTCCGTATAACAATCCTTCAGCTTTCTTCAGTTTATTTATTTATTTAAGTCTATGGACAAAAAAAAGCTTAAAAAAGCTACATTGCTCTTCCATTATATCTGTGGTCACAAGCCATAACAGCACAACTCGAGTTTTGTCGAATTCCAGTTATTATCATAAATGAAATCTTCGTATCCGATTTCATATTGTGTCAAAATTTTATGCATATCGGTTCAGTGGTTTACGAGATAATAATGGAAAAATAGCGCAACTCAATTTGATTACTATTAGCATTTGAATCTTTGAAGTGCTCTCCTGTAAAATTAAAAAAACACACGCTGTTATGCCTTGTGACCACAGATATTAAGTTTCAAAAACCATTAAGTCAAATCACAAATCTTCAGCAGAGAATTAAGTTTGAATCCTATTCCACCAAAGATTTTGAGGCTTGACAACCAGACTGCTAGTTCTCGAGAATGTCTATATTGCTATTTGGCAAAAACTTCTGTTTGGAACTCGCACGTTGAGTCTGGTAAACTAAAGAAACTTAATATCTTTGTCAGGGATCCACTGAATAGTTATGTACGAAAAGAACAACAAAGTTAATGAATTAGTTAGATTTGACACAGCAATGGTGGTTTCATAATTCAAAAATTGCCGGGTGTACCATTGACACCACGATAGTTGAGTGAGTAGCGCACTAGACTTTCACCCGGGAAATTGCGGGTTCGATTCCCGTCTTTGTCTGGTGGTTAATTTTTCATAACTTTCTTATATTTAAATATAAAGTGAATTTGAATTCTAAGAATGTGCTTAAGTACACCTCTTAGTAGGCAATGGCAAAACCGCCCAGTGAGAACAAATTGTCACACCGCCTTTCGGAACCGGCGTTAAACTGTATGTCCAGCCATGTGGTATCTTACCTTATGTAACCACTGACAATTTGCATAAAGTCATATGGCGATCTTGAACCAGGCAAAAGCAAAGTGGGTGAATTAATTCAAATGCTCTTTTACTAAGTGAGTATTGCTTTGAGATACGCCTTCAAAAATTCCTTATCTTAGAGGAGGGATCTATCTCTCATTATCTCTGCTCCTATCCACCCTCACCTAACTGTAGGAAAAATTCTTGGACAATACTTTTACAACGACCTGTTCGACTTGAGGGCAGTTTATGTAGGCGACTCTGAATTGTCGAAGATTTAAATGAGTGATGCAAAAAGAGCGTAGCAAGCTTTAAGGTTTCATTGTAATTCATATGGATAGCTCAAAAGCTTTTACTCCACAGACAGTGTAAAGCCCCTCACTTGACCATAGAGATTGTTACTTGTACCAAGTACTGGCCACCAAACTCTCGCACTATACATTAGGGTCGTTCGATTTCAGATCTTTTACGAAATAGGCCGCGGCGCATGGTACAGCCTTTTGTACATGTCTATCAAATCACAAAAACCCCGAAAAATGGGCGTTGTTGTTGAGTTCACCACGCGCTTTTCAAATAAAGAAATTAAACCTTTTGTTTGTTTTTAGTATTTTTGATGCTTTCATTTTTTCGATAAACCATTAAGTATAAGAGGAAAATGTGTGGTTAGATGTTTATTCTAATTATACAATCATACGAAATAATATGAAAAATATTTTACAATCTTTATTCTTCATATACCACCTTGATCAAAAAGTTCCCGGAATAACCACCGTGTGGCGCTCCCATCGTTCCGATTTGAGTTCTGCTTTTTTGTTAAGTTGGTACATCTGTTGTTGATATTCCCTCTAAATCTTAGCGTCATAGTTTGACATTTGCAAAAGTTACGTAGCCAAGAGTGCATCTATTTCTGTGTATGTTGGCGACTTTTTACAATTTTATTAAATTGTATTGTATTAAATTTTGCGTAAAAAACGGATTTAATGGTGCGCGAATGTTGGAAAAGTGTTTCAGCAACGATTCTCTAAAGAAAACGGTCGTTTACCAGTGGCACGAGCGGTTCAAAAGTGGTCGTGAGTCGACCGAAGATGAACACAGTGGCAGACCATCGACACGAAAACCGACGAAAACGTTGATAAAGTAAAATAAATTTTGGTCAATATCCGCAAATTAGAGAGATAGTGGAGGACTTGAACATTGCCTATGGATCCGTCCAAGACATTTTGATTAATGATTTGGGATTCCATCGTGTAGCAGCAAAGTTGGTGCCAAAAGACCTCAATTTCATGCAAAAAAGAGACCGTGTTGACGTCGCAAAAGACATGATTTGTGAGGCTGAATCCGATCCCACATTCATCAAAAGGATCATTACTGGAGACGAGACGTGGGTTTATGAGTACGACACGCAATCCAGACATCAGGCAAGTGAATGGCGTTCACAAAAAAAGAAGGCAATGCTCACGGTTTTCATGGATTACAACGGTGTAGTGCATCATGAATTTTTGCCAGAAGGCCAGACAGTAAACAAAGAGTATTATTTGGGCGTTATGAGACATTTGCGTGAAGCAATTCGCCGAAAGAGACCAGAATTGTGGACAGAAAACTCGTGGATTTTGCACCATGATAACGCACCGTCGCACAGTGCCATCATTATTCCTATTTTTTTGACGAAAAATGCAACAAATACCATCCACCGAATTCACCTGATTTGGCTCCCTGCGACTTCTTTCTGTTCAATCGAGTTAAAAAACCATTACGGGGAACGCGTTTCAGCAGCCGAAAGAAAGTAATGGAAAAATCGCAGGAAGCACTGATGGACATACCGAAACCCAAATATAAAAAATGTTTCGAGGATTGGATCAAGCGCTGGCATAAGTGTGTTGCAGTCGATGGGGATTACTTTGAAGAGACAATATAGATTTAGATGAATAAACTTGTATTTTTAATTTTCTGAATAAATTCCGGGAACTTTTTGATCAAGGTGGAAATTTGCGTTTTTAGAGTTTGGTTTGGAAAGAGCTGCTCTGGATGAAATTGTTGCATTCGATCTCTCCACTGCTTGGGTCTGATTGGGAATACCATTTACTCCATCATTAACCCAATTGGCGGCAGATTTGATGCAAAGACCAACACATTCTTCTGATTTGTCCAGTGTAGTAGGTTGGTCAATCGACTGAATCTCTACCATTTCGTATTATTTTGTTTCCATTTTTGCTATCTTTGGCTTTCAATCAATCTACCACTTTATTTCTAACGTTGATATCTTCGTCAGTTGGCATTGAAAGAATAATGTTTTCGGCATGTGCAAAATAAGAATTTTGATCGACTTTTGGATCGACATTATCACGAACAAGTTTGGACCATTTTAAAACACTCATTCGACTTTATCGAAAATCGAAATGAAGTTTACTAATTGAGCTAGCTTTACGGAAGGATACGGCAAAGATACATAATAAGGCAAAATTCAATACCTGGACTTTTTTATTGTGAGAGATGAACAAACAATGCTCATTTGAACAGAGTGGCACATTTCGTTTATATATTTTTGATCTGCGCTTGATTCTATAAAAACATCTTGTGGCCATACGAGTAAATCATCTAAAGAACCTTTTTAAATGTTTTGATCGGCTTTTTTTTACATCCGGTTAGTGTTTATCCAATTATTAAGCTCATATGACTTGAATAGATGTGAAAAGTTAGGCCTCCATAACAAAATTGGATTTATAAAGATATGTAAAGGGCTGAATTAATTTACATTTGCTTTCCTTGACTGCATGAAAAGTGTAAAATATTTAGTTGTAACAAAATTAAATCAAACCAAATATAAAAGCAAATTAATACACGCCAACATTTTATCTTTCCTTTAGTTCTGAACCTGAGAAAAGTGAGGGTGAAGATGGCGAAGTCACTGATGAAGGTGAATTGCATCCACTGGCAACTATTACCAAAATTGATCCTGATGAGATTCCAGAAGTACGAAGGATTAACTTTTTGATATGCTGGAATATTTGTAAAGGTCTCTGTATAATTCGCAGGTTTCAAATAGTTTCTTAATGCGTGGTGACAGAGCAAATCGCTCCCGTGAGAAAGAACAAAGACGGGAACCAGCTCGTGACGATCGTTCTAATGAGAGCCGTAATGTTTTTGGCTGGTCAAAGAAGCGAGTGCCAACCTCACGCAGTGGACGTATTATTAAGGGGCGCGGTGTATTCGTAAGAAAATCTACAAAAGACGTATATATAACAAAAAACTTACCATTAACTCTTTTTTAGCGTTTTCGAACACCTTCACGTAGTCGTTCACGTAGCAATACACCGCCTCATTGGAAGCGTGCTCAGAATCGCACTATAAAACTCTCAGATTTGGAGAGAATCGAAGAGGAAAAGAAGTATCGTGATGAGGAAATAAAGCGTCGTGAAGTTGAACGTAAAAAGCGACATGAAGAAATGTCAAAAGATCCAAAAAAATCATTTTTTGAGCTCTCGCATGCGAGTTCTTATGGAGGTAAGGGTGTGCGAGCAGAATCTCCAGACAGGAGTGATAAGCGAGGACGTAAAAACTCAGATAGAGACACCGAGAGGGAAAAGGAGCGCGATGGACGCAAAGAAAGAGCTAAGGAAGATAAGCGTGACGGGAAGGAACGGGGAGAAGAGCACAACAAAGATGTACCCAAACGCAAAAAATCAATGGACATGAACGCATTGGACTATGAGCATCAGCCAGAGAGTGAGAATGAAAGGGACAATTCAGTAGACTATGAGTCGGCAGCAGCGGTTGTTGACAAGAAACGTTCAAAAGAAAGCGACACAAAATCGCCTCAGCGTGGCCATCGTGATAATTCTGCGAATAAAGATAAAAAGAAGGAGAAGGAGAAAGAAAAAGAGAAGGACGTTGCCCAAGACAAACATAAACAACCACGGCGTAATGACTCTCGCAGTCGAAATCGCTCGAAGTCACGTTCCGCTCGATCCTTCTCACGATCTCGTTCGAGATCCTTTCGACGCCGTTCGCCGGACAGGCGCGATAGACGCGATCGTTTCCCCATGCGTAGGCAACAACAAGGCGGTTTCCGTTCGCCACCAAGACGCAACTTTCGTGGCAGACGTGGTGGCAATCCCTTCATGGATCGTCGTCGCTCTCGTTCTGCAGATAGATTCAGGAACCGCCTACCACTTTCACCGATTCGCAGGCGTTCTCCTTTTGAACGGCGACATTCGCGCGACCGACGTCGTAATGACTCTCGCGATGACAGACGAAACGATTCTCGGGATGATCGACGTAAATCTAAATCACGTTCTCGCACCCCTAGTCGTCAGCGACGTATCAATCGCTCCAATTCACGTACACGAAAACGTTCCAGGTCCACGGAACGCAATCAACGCAAATCTACCGACCGCTTTTCACCAAAGAAAAATTCAGAACCTATTGTAGCTAGTGCCAGCACTAGCACCACAACCATCCCATCTAACGAAAGCGACCGGGAAAAGGCTGCTCGTGAAAAGATGCAAAAACGTGCTGAAGCATTGCAAATGTTCAAGGATCACATGCGCAAAGAAATCGCTAAAGAAGAAGAAAAACGTGCTGAAAAGCAGCGGCTCGAGGACATGGAGAAAGAGAAAACTGCACGTGAGCTTGAAGAATTGGAACGCCTCAAAAAGGAGACCCTACAAAAACTCGAGGAGCATGAAAAGCTAAAGAAATTAACTGTAATCGCTGCAGTAGCTGCTGCCGTGAGCTCAACAAACGGCGACAAAGAGGAAAAGTCAAAGGACAAAAAGAAGAAACGCAAGAAGTCCAAAAAGCACATGCGATCTTCGGATGCCGAGTCTAATTAAAATGCTTAATTACTCTTGAATTTGTTATACGTACGTATATGGAAATTAAATGTAGCATATAAACAGCGGACTGTGTGGGACAATGAAGTCTTTGTTTAAATCAGATGCAGTTCAAAATACATAATTAACTTTAGTTTTTATTTTAATTGCATATATAAATACTTCTGAATCAATAAATTTTGAATATTGATAATTGAATTGAATTTTTATTTCAATGTGAATCAACATGATAGATTTTTAATTAGAGTTTGTGCGGGTAAAAGAATCATTGAATTTTTATATTCGTCAGAAAAGCGATGCGACCGAAAATAACTGTTATTTTCTATTTTTCAACTCAAAAAGTCACCCAGAAAAAATAACCATAGGCAATCTTCCAGTGTACGGTAAGTGATCCTCACGGACTAAATTTCACTAATATTGTATGACTTTTATCGTAATAGGCTAAGTAAAATGATAAATTATTGACTTATGATTTTTGGCAAAAAATAATATTGGGAGTATGAATGTATAAACTCGTAATTGTGACTAACTTCATATCTATCATACGCGCCATTTTTTTGACATTGACAGCTATTCTATCTCGAAGAGCGCCAAAAATACTATAAGAATTGATCTGTCAAATAATTTTCATAATTTTACAAAAGTGTTTTACTATAGCTGAAAATGTCGAATTTCGTGCCAACAAAACAACATTTGCGGGAAGTTTTAATTTGCTTCTTCCATTTAAAGAAAAACGCAACTGAAGCACATCGTTACTCACTGAAGCTTATCCTGACTGCTATAGACGTTAGAATGTGTCAGGTGTGGTATGCCCGTTTCAAAAGTGGTGATTTTGATGTTGAAGACAGGGAACGTTCACAGGCGGCCCGAAAAAGTTCGAAGATGAAGAAGATTCTTGTCAAACGCAACAAGAACTTGCAGAATCTTTAGGAGTTGATCAATCAACCATTTATAAACGATTAAAAGCATTGGGAAAACGAATTGAAGCCGAGAGACGTCGAAAGACGATTTTTCACATGTGAACTGCTGATTGAACGACAGAAAAGAAAGCGTTTTCTGCATCGTATTGCGACTGGGGATGAAAAGTGGATACGTTACGTTTACCCAAAGCGTAAAAAATCATGGGGACCGCCCGGACATGCATCAACATCAACGGCAAGGCCGAACATCCATGGATCCAAGCTCATGCTGTGTATTTGGTGGGATATGAAAGGTGTCGTGTATTATGAGCTGTTGAAACCGAATGAAACGATCACTGGCGACCGCTACCGACTACAATTGATGCGTTTGAGCCGAGCATTAAAGGATAAGAGTACAGAATATGAGAATAGGCACGACGAAGTTATTCTTCAGCACGACAATGCTCGGCCGCATGTTGCAAGGCAAGTAAAAACATACTTGGAAACGCTGAAATGGGAAGTGCTACCCCACCCGCCGTATTCTCCAGACATTGCTCCTTCTGATTACCACTTGTTCCGATCGATGACACATGGCCTGGCTGAACAGCACTTCCGTTCTTTCAAAGAACTCAAAAAATGGGTCGATTCGTGGATAGCCTCAAAAGATGAGGCTAAATGTCCAAATTACGAAAAAAAATACGAGTTTACACATTCATACTCCTAATAGTTATATTTGACTTTTCTTCTGTCGGACAAAAAAACTGTTATTTTATGACTTGAATTTTGTTGGCCAAAAGAACTAGTTATTTTATGACTTTTATTTTTTGGACAAAAATAAGTGGTCAACCCTTATAACTAATAAACGAAACACCGGAGATACATGTATATTTTTGAAAAGTACTAGTTGAGACCTTTTCAACGGTATACGGTTCAACGTATAGGGATCCGCTTCATTCCATTTTATGACCTTAGCTCGTATGTACAGGGTGTCCCTTATTTTCTAAATAATTTTTTTTTTTTTTTTGACGCATAGGCTCTAGTGGTTACATTTGTAAAAATGACTTCTTCAATTTTTGTCGTTGTAATTTGGCTATTCGTCCCAGTATGCGACGTGAAGAGGACTTGCAGAACGAATTGGATAAAGCACATGCTGATGCTCTTCAAACAATGAAAATAGAGGAAGATAAAGTTTTTTTAGCGTCAGAGAGAACCGGGACGACCGGGCTGCTTAGCGGTTGTAAATAAAAAACTAATGCAAAAGGAAACAAGGGAGAAACAAAGGATAATGAAAGAAGAGAAAAAACGACTAGAATATATGTCATCGGCAGTACCATCTACTTCAGCCTCAGCTGAATTTTTAATATCACTAGAACACGACGATGATGTATTCCTATAGAAAGAAGAAATTCGAAACTCGTTATTGTATATCTTTTTAAACTTTTATATAATTTTAAATTTCTAAATGGTTTTAATTTAGCTTTTTAAGGTGGAGTTACATACCACGCGTCAACGCTTTTCGTGCATCGAAAGTGTTTTCCGTGTCCTACAATTTCTGCGCGTTTCACGCGTCGAGCTACACAGCTCATTTTCTGCGTGTTTTCCTCGTCTTTAAAATATCGGCTGATTTATGTGGCATAAAATTTTGTAATTTCCTGTATTAATTTTTCTTCCATTTTTCCTTTTTTATTTGTATTTTTATAAATTTTAACTTTAAATGGGCCATAACTTTGAATATAGGCGTCGGCCATACTTTTTCGAAAAGTACACGAAGAGACCTTTCTAATAGTATCACAATTTTTGGATCCGCGAACGTGTTAAGTAACCTGAAACTTAACCTCTTCTTTGTAAATTAAGTAAAAAATAAACAAAATGTTAGTGACGGGGAGTGAACCTTAACAAAATCTCACCCAGTTTTAGAGTGAAGAAAAAAGCACAGAATGCACTTATGTCTCAGCACAAAGTAACACCAACTCACAGCACTATAGCTCTGAGTAGGTATGTTAGAATGACCCAAACTAAATGAAGAATGTGGAGCATAGTTTTGAGTTAAATGTGTGAAACCAAAAGGCGTTACAGTGAAAAATTAATTTCAATGAGGGTTCGATGCAGTTGGCCCCCAAAATTCGTTATTGCACTTTAAAAACCTTATTTTTTGTGAACTTAATCCAATATGGAGCGCAATGCCAAACCTCCAAGAGTGAAAATTGATCATGAAAAGCTTTTCACTTCGCCGTTCGGATTCGGCATAAAACTGTAGGTCCCTTCCATTCGTTTAAAAATATAACTCACACAACATGAATGGACGCGAAAAGTTCGATCTAGGCTCTAGGTTGTGCCATAAAAGAAGAAGAGTACAATATAATTACATATGTCAGTGAATGGATGTTCGCTCCGCACAGTAGTTAAAGTGCGAAGAGTGACGAAATAGCCGCATGCTTCTCTTCCCATGTTTATCACTAACTGCACCTAAATTAGGAGGGCATTGATGGTTGAATACCTTAAAGCCATCCTGCAAGTAAACGTAAACATCTTGAACACAAAAAATTCGGACTCCAAGGTTTACTTAAATTTTCGTCAGCACTGAATCCAAAGTGTAAAGTTTCCGCACACAAAACAAAATAAATCTGGCAAATTTATACACTTTCTATAGACATTATTTTAAACGAATGAATGCAAAAACAATGCAACAAAGTGAGACGTGTATGATTAACAGCCTAAACGCAAAGTGATAAAAAATAGTCAACAAATAGAACCTAAAATATGTAAGTTTTATTCCAGAGGAAAAACCATGGTTGACTAGTTAGTGTTATTAAATGTGCGCTGCTAAAATCAATACAAAAGAAAATTTTATTGTATGAGAAAATTACAACTTTCCATTATCACGAAGTACGAAATTAATGTAAGATACATTCAATTACACTAGTTTACAAATTGAAAAAACAAATTCTGTGCTAAAGAGCATTTTATTTTTTCCGAAGGTAGTTTGACTCTTTAGACATTATCTCGAGATGAAAACAGAGAAGATAATTAAATATAATTTTCTTTTTAACAATATGTGAACCCAGTAGTCCCTACCGAAAGTGATTTATGGCCATTTCTCTAACCTTCGGCCAAAGTCGAAAAATCTGAAAATAAATTTGTTCTACCAATTTGCAAACATAAACAGAAAAACATAAATAATATAGCTGTTCCAAATATAAAACTGTTCAGTGGCAATAAATAACTGTTCACTCGTTTCACTAGTTGGAGGAGCTGACAAATAATTTTCTGCAATTTGCTTTACACCTAGAATGGTAAAAAGTCGATTTTTCAATGGCAATGGCAAAACCACGAAGTGATAACAAATTATTAATTTTCATTATTAATCTGCAGGCCCAACCATGTGGTATCGCAATGTGCCGTTATGAGTGTGCCCGCGATTGTTTAAATAAAATAAGTGTCAAAAAAAAGTCTGCAAATGACCGCCATAATTCCAGCTAATCTGCTCATCTAAAATCAAAATTGAAACAGCGTTCCAGAAGTTAAACAAAATGTTAAAAATTCAGTTTTTGGCAGAGTTTTGAAAATAAGCATTCGGTTTCCGTAACTTTTTTTGTACTATTTCAAATTGAAAAACCATGACAAGAATCGCAATGGTCCTGGTTCGGGCTAGAAAAAATTAATACTCCATCGGTTAATTAGTTTTGTAGATATTGTGGCAGCCATTTCGAAAAATGCAGTTTTGAGAAAAACGTTTTTGAAAGTTCACGTATGCATGACCGCTGTGCAACCTCCTGCAAGGTTCTACTCCTGTAACTTTCGATCGACTGTGAATTTCAATATGTTTTAAACTATTTTTTTCTGCAAATAAATATCAAATTCAGCTCTTTCATGCCGAAAAACCCTTCAATACCAATTTTCACCGCAATAAGAAGAAGAACATGTATCTTCGTAGTATACGAAGCCAAAATTTCAAAAAAAAAAAAATTTTATGAAACGCTGGTGATAGGGAAAAAAACGGTTATCACCACTGAATTCCTTGACCCCGAATTAATTAGAAACGATATGTCTCCCATCTGCTACAAATTTTTTTTTTTTTAATTCGAGCACAATGTAACAATAAATAAAAAAAAATGATTTCTCTTGAAAAACTGAATTTATTGCAATAAATTATAATATCTTAGGTTTGTATTTAAATTGAATCTTATAGAACTCTAAATTACCTTTCCAACGAGTACTCAATCATAAAAATCGGTGAATTTTATCCCTATATTACATTTTTCGTGGCCGATTTTCCACATTTTTTCCACTAGAACAAATCGACCCGGTCTAATACACATATACCAACACTAACAAATAATTTTGAAAAAAGTTATCGCTTTTTGATTGCGGAATTGAAATTCATTGTGAAGGTAGGTTACTGCCAATTTAGAAGTATTACATATAAAATATGACATGAGATAATTTGCCTAAAAGTATGCCAATATTTTTTTTTAATTTTTCCCCATAAGAAGTTTAGTTAGTTTAATTAGTAGGATTATATAGGATATTGAAAGATTAAGAACTACCACTAAGATCACTGGTGAGGAATCGTGGCGGATTCCGAAACGGCCGTCTGATTTGCCCGTCTCTGTATTCACTGTTGTTGTGATGACTACACATATAAGTTCCTTTAGCCTGCAACACATTATTTAATGAAGTTTAGTTTTTTTAGTTAATGTATAAAGAAAATATTGCAATTTTCCAGTTTTGAATTTAGAAAATTTAACCCATTTAAAGTGTATTTAACATAGAATCACAAATTTCGCGTAGAAGTACAACGCTTATAGAAAAACTGAAAATGAAACTGAATGTACAGTCGCTGACAAAAAAATCTCCGCTTTATCAATTTATGAGAATATATACATACTTTTTATATCGACATAAGCTTCTGATTGCGTAATAATATCCATGAAATTTAAAGTTATTGCAAATCTTGATCATATAACGTGCAAAAACAAAAATAAAATATTTTGGTTTGGCTGGTTTCCATCGCTCACCAAACAAACTAAAATAATTAAATTTGGGTTCGTTTGCAAAGCAACTTGTTCTCAATGCGTGGTGTTTTCTTCATTATTGGGATCAAACGTACCTAATTTTTTTCGGTCGTCCTTCCTTTTCTTTTTCCTTCCGAAGACCTTACTTATTTTCTCACAAAAGAAGAAAAGATTCTTAAAGAATTTTTAATGGCAAAGTTTTTCTTCAGAACTGGCGGATGCGACCAAATCTATAAAGTTGAACAATTAATACGATGTCTTCTGACCGAAACCGGATATGGCGCTATAGCCGGAAATGAAATAATTAAATAGTTCAATCCCAAAATGTAAACAAATATAAAATAAAATCCGAAATTTTAATCGAAAACTGAAAAAGCAAAATCAACGATAGGATAAATGCCACAAACATTTTAATTTAAAATAAATTAAAGCTTTAACGAAGAAATCGAACAACTTTTGTTGAAAAGTTTTCTTTCTGCACACAAACACACGGACGCACACACACTCACACACACACACATATGTTTCTGCTTAAAGCTTAACATTTCTGTAAATTTCATTCATGCTTTGTTGTGACATAATACGCATTTTTATCACAATTTTTGCTTTGCCAATGTATTTGCTTGCTCTCTCACGGAATAGCAGCCACAACAAAATGAATATCCACTTGCTATACGATTGAGAGAGAAATTTTAAACAAACACATATCCCAGAGATACATTCATATCGTACAAACATATGTACATACATATAAGGGAGCTGCTAGAGCTACATGATGTGATTAATCGATGAGAGAGACAAGAAAAAGAAACTCTTTTGCCGGTATACAAAGTTTAAATACATACATATATATGTATAGATATGGTAGTATATGCAATATCGAAGTTGAAAAACGAGCAAACACGATACAGAGAGAAATAGCAATAATAGCAAGCAAGCAACCAACAACCACAATAAAGATGAACAAACAACAACATTTTTGTTGCGCAGAGTAAAAAATGTTTTAAGTTTTTAAGTTCAGTACTTCAATCGCGTATAACGTGTTTGGATGGATAAATTTATGGTGTTGCGAAGCGTTGCGCCGTCGCGTAAACTCAAAAGGCTTCTTCTTTCTTCTTGTAGAAATATAGAAAAAAGTTCTTCATAATTCGCTTTAATTTATAATTTCCATGCTTAATTATGTGAATTTGAGTGTCATCAGAAGTGAGTATTTGCTTTCAAGGAAGAAAGAATTCAGAAATCAAAAACAACAACACAACAAAGAGAAAATGTACAACAACAAAACAAACAAAAAAAAAAGACAACACAAAAATGAATTAAATTTGCGCTGTGATGAAATTGAAAGGAAACGAAATGACGGCGTTAAACTAGCAGCGATTGCGATTAAAAATAAAAAATATGTACGTATACAACTACGCACTTTAAGCGGAAATGTAAACGAAGTATCTACGAGTATGCGGTACGAGTAAATAGTAGTAAAAATGCAAAAAGCCGGTGTGAATGCAAATGTGAATAATAAAATGTCAATCACACTGCCAAAACCGCAAAGCAAACATAATATAAAGAAGAAAACCTCCAGTATTTAAGGTAGTAAAAAAAGAAGATGGATAAAATGGTTGAATGGGGCAGATATTTGTTGAATAAATGTAAGAATATGTTACGAAACTATTTGTTATTAATATCTATGTATGAAGAAAAATGGTATCTGTTTTTGATACTATGATATAATTGCGCGTTGGATGCGGCTTTGGTATAAAAGAAGCAGCAGCAATAAAAAATTTAACTAAAACAACAGAAAATTAAAAAAAAATCGTAGGATATTCGTATTCCGATATACATACACATGTATGCCTCGAAGTAATTGCGATAAAAAATATTGCAGAAAAAATTAAAGAAAAAAAAACGGAAGAGGCGGTATTCAGTAAAAAAGAGAAGTTAAATAAAGGATATAACGCAATAAAAAGTCTAAAAGCCCAAGACAGCAGCAGCGCCAACAGAGGCGGAGGCAGAAGGAAACACACATAAATAACGCCTAAAATATTGTCGAAGCGAATGCAAAGGGAGAAGAATTGAAAAGGTGAAGGAGATAAGTACATACTACATATAAGAAAAAGCTCCTCAAACCAAAAAAATTTAGTCGGCCGATGAAAAATGAGAAAATTTTGCAAAAGAAAAATTCATAAAATTTAAGTAACTTAACTGCGATGACTGCTGTATGTTGCTGTCACTGCTTCGACTGGCTGCTGCTGTTGTTGCTACTGCTGATGCTGCTAATTCTTCCTAATGTCCCGCGAATTCACGTTTCGTATTGAAATCATGCTGAAATTCAAAAGCATTTTTGTTTTCTTCTTTCAAATTTGTATTATTTTGTTGTTGCCGCTTTCGTTTTGTTGTTCTTCTTATGCGTTGAGGTGAATGAGTGCATGATTGTGTGAGTGTATGTGTGTGCGAGTGTATGTGTGCGTTTAGTGAAGAATTTCGCATGCTATCATTTTGTTTAGCTTAATATGTACACATGCATAACATGCATACCTAACCTCCTCACCTTTACCTATACATCACACAAAATTTGGCAAATAAAAAAAAAGAAAATAAAAGAAAAACGAAGAAGACAGATACGAAAAGGCGAAATACAACGACAACAACTAAAATCAAAACTTGCAAAAAAATTCATATAAATGCAAAAATTCATACATACATTTAAATAATAACAACAACAACCGCAAGGCAGCACAATGAAAATAAATAACAACACAAGTAAATAAAACAAAAAATGCCAATCGTAGAGAGACACAATAATAGAAACAACAACAACCATGGCAACAACAAAATTCTCAATGCAAAAAAAGTAATAATAAAAACCGCAACAACTTTTGTTTTTGTTGTAGTTTTTTATTTCGTTATGCCAATCGCATTCAATATTGAGGAACGACAAGGAAGGAGAAGTATAAAACGTAGTTGAACAACATAAAAACAATACAAAAAAAAAGAAGCAGATGACGAAATGCAAGAAAAAGTAAAATGCGAAAACAAAGACTAAAACTCAAAACAAAATATCGAAAAAAAGAATTGCCAAAAATATGTGCGGAGCAGTGCAAATGAAATAAAAAGCTTAAGTTAAACCAAGAGAATTGATTTTGCTCTTTAATTCTTCTACTGTTTTCTTCCTTTTCTTGGTGAAAGCGAAATTTTTAAAGAATTTCAGTTGAAGAAGCGATTGAACATAAAACCAATTACTTTAGTACTCCTGAGTCATATTCAGATGCATACTATTATTTTGTAGTTGTCCTTATATGCCTACTACCATATAAATATTTACATAAGAAGGATAAAGAACTTTAGTGAAGATTCAAAGCTTTGCCGGATATAACGTTAGAAAATTTATATTTATTGTTCAATTTCAAAAATATTTATACACATTATAGCCTAAACATAGGTTTTAAAATTGATTTTCATTTTTCACAGCTTGTTGAGTTTTTATTTTTGTGCTTTAATAGTAGCAATTGGTCTAAGCTCTGGGCAATTCGGAGGATTCGCTTCTTTGGCAACAACAGTCACCCTGTTATACCACTTTAAAGTCATTTTTTCGTAATGGCATATCGGAAAATTAGCCCAAGAGAATAAAAGCCATTTCTGTAAACATTCAGCAATGTAAATTTCTTGGTTTATTGTACCAGTGCCAACAAATGGTTCACTTTTAAAGCCGCATTGGCATATGACCTGCCAAACAAGAATTTTTTTTTGGAAATTTGTCTAGCTTTTTATTTTGTAAATTTATCGTCAACATTGCCCTTTTTGTTTGCAGGATAAAATTGGAGTTTTCGAATTAGTTTAAAGTCCGCTTTTACTTAGGTCGTTTATCAAAGAAGCCACGTCCTGGTAACGGTATATAAGAATGTTTCAATACGAGTAAATGCGAATATATACCCGATATTTTTATCCCGATATCAACAACTTTTGTTCTCGATTCTTTTAGCCTCGACGCCACGTAGATATCGAGAAAAAGGGCTCTTATTTTTGACCATGGAATCGACAAGAAAATATTAGCCCTGAAACTAGTTTCTTTACTGGAACCGTTTGGATTTGTTAGAAAAAAGAATTCTACATTAAAACTTGATAGTTACTTATATTTTAGAGTTTTATAACTAAAACGATTTTATAACTAAAAATGATGTACATACTGATAAAAATTTAAATTTAAAGTCGACATAAAATTAAGAAAAATCTGTAAATAAATACAGAAATAAATGAAATTATTTGATATATTTGTATATTTAAACGTCAAAGTGAAATTAAATACAGAAAAATTGCTATAAATGTATGTAACTGCCGCAACATCGAGAAATCAGCAACAACAACGAAAGCATAATTACAATTGTGGTTAAAGAAATTAACATTCATTCACATGCATTTGTGTATGTGTGTATGTCGGTATTTGAGTATGTGCGTGATATTACTTTTGTATTAGTAAAACTACAACAACAACAACAGTTACACCAGCAAACACAACCCAATCATCGACGTAATCAACGACAAATTCAATTACCTTGATGGCAATGTTTTTGTTTTCCAAAAAAGTTTTAGTAATTTTACTAATTAAATTTCTGCTGATCTTGAGCGAAAATGGTTTGCTGACAAAAGGGAAAACAACAACAGGTAAGAGTTGCAAACTGAAAAACTTATTTCATTTTTAATTTATTTTAGTAATTTTTTTCTGAAGTACAACTCGATAAACATTACATATTTTTTATTATAAAACAGTTTGGTATTATTAAATATTTTCTTGATTTACATTTTGAAAGCAAAGCAAACATATCCACACATAAGAAATTATCCGACATCTGGTCTCAATCCTCCTCTTAGGAATGCTGCCTCTTATCTATCAAATACTGTATAGAGTCCCACCAATTGCCGACTGTTCCTCCTAACGATGAAGCGAAATCTGTGAAGAACTTCGTGACGAAAGGACAAAGTCAATTCAAACCCATATAAGTCTATCCATAAATCTCCTGCCTAAAACTTTTTTCACTGCTAAAAATATAACAGTGCCTTAACAATTTTTTTTTTTGTGTTCTTCAGAGAAGTTTACTATCTAAGGCTAAACCTTCTCCATTACCCTTCTCATTAAATAAATAACATTAGGCTTAAAGGTGTTTGGTTCTGATCAAGCAACAGCCACGGTCACACACTGATCTAATGTAATTTTTACATTGAATTTATAAAAAATCATGTAGTCAATGAATTGTGACAATGAAAAAACACATTCTTGTAATGAACAAAAATCTATGAATGCTGTTCATTGGAATTATGTACAATTTTTGGTTCACCACTCAATAGACTTGTTGAACTTACCGACTGTCTAACGCCAAAAGCAGGATCTGCGGAAGACAATGAACCCCTTGAACTTACCGAATAAAGTAATTATCCTAGAATTTACATTTGTTATACACTTACGTGCAATTTCCTATTTTTTCTTACTAGAGCCAAAGTGGCAGTCCTTTTTGAATTTTTGAAATGAATTCCATCAACAATAATTCTATGCCGAAATTATCATCCATGTCTGCATAAAATTGCAAATAGGTTTACAATGTCTCGAAATCGAGAAAGATCGTTCGCTGTTACATGACAATTCTGGAATCGTTATTAACAATCAGAGAAAACGCGTATATTCAGGTACAAGTTGTACACACAATTGTTTTTCGAGGAAAAATTTGGCAATCCTTTCCAATTTTTTTTACTTCCGTTTCATTGCGCTTCAGTATGTCAAAAAACATTTTGTGATCTGACCTGCCGCTTCTGCACAATGACCATTTTCTGTCTCCATTAAATGCGCTTGATTTTCGAGTGTGAAAATCCATACTCGGAAATTTGTCGAGTATGGAGTTGCAATACTTATAATAATGCTTCCGACAGCTTTGGCCAAAAGGCTATCTCGTAAAGTCTTTTGAGGTATTTTTGGCATAATTTCTCTCTACCGATGGAATTATGGTGTATTTTGCAGACCTAAAAATATTTTTTAATTCCAATATCTCCCAAGTACTGCTAGTGTTTCCCAAGCGGAAGTTCCATTAAATATGGAAATGCGCCAAATCTTTATAGGAAAGTATTGAGCCAAGTGGCGATCAAAGCTATGAACTCTGTTATTACAAGCCTGAAAGTGCAATGATCGTCTTACTAAATAAACTAAGCAGGAGCCATTTAATGTAATGCTCTTCTCAACAGATCTCATAGGCGAAACATGTCCTCATTCCGTTCAAAGAAGCTCAGAGAAATACCACAAAACATTAACAAAGGTAGGGTAGCATACACACAGGGAAAATAGCTAAGAGATTCTTATAAAGATTCGTGCATCTCAAATGAGCATTCCTGAAGCTATAATGAAAGCACTCGTCGAACATCGAATTAAATGTCTCTCCCATTAGCTCTTACTTTACCTGCTCCTTAGCGGAATACTTTTACAACGAACTGCCCGTCTTGGGGTTAGCTGATACAGGGAATCAACTAAAATATGTTTTAAACTCTAATTGGATTTAGTAACTAGGTTTCATTAAGAAGGGTGGGATGTACTCTCATGTGGTATTACAACGGAACCTTTCTCGGCTTCAGTGTGTCCTGATGGACAAAAATTGACAACAGACTTAGCCTACTGAGAAAACGGTTTCCTGAAAGAATTTTCCGTGGTTGGTAAATCATTATTAAAAATAAAACATCCTCAATACCGAAGTTTCGCATTATTAAAACCGCACTGACTGTGCTCACATGAAGCGAATTTCCAAGTGTGATGCACTTGATTTCCACCCTAACCTAAGGTTAGGTTATTCCTAGATATTCTACTTCTTGTATTAACTGGATAGTGACTTCTTTAATTATAAGTCGCTCAAGACTGCTTCGAAGAATAGAAAATATTCGTATTAACTACAATGTTTTAAAACTTTGAGTGTCATATGAAACCAACGCGGTCTCACAGGTGAAAGGAGTTATGAAGCCGCATGGTACCACCCTGGTCTCACGGCATCAAGCTTGTGTTTTGTCTTTGTTCTGTTGTGTTGGCTTTACAGGGGCCAAGTAGAACAGTGTATTCATTAAGTGCTCGATCTATTAGGCCGTTTATACTTCTTGGCTTGCTGGTTTTGGACCAGGATACCATAGCAATTTATATATGCTTTTATTATATTTTTTATTTATAATAAGAGAAATACATGGACAATTTATAAAAAGAAATAAACTTTTTTTAGTTTTGTAGTTACATAAACATGCATATGTTATGGGGGTGACACGTTGAACTCATACGGCACATAAGTATTTAAAAATGGATATTTCGAAATTATGGTAGCCGGTGGGGCCATTTTTTTTTCTTATATGGCGCCACTCAACGTGTTAAAGCAACGAACTATAGATAGATCGCGTAGACAAACTTTTGTTCCTGCCTGAGAAGCTAAATACTTAGGACTGAACGATTTTACCTGAATTTTTTGTGTACTCTACATAGTTATTTTTACAATAGGAAGTAGCTAGTACCTTACAAGGGGCCAACAAATGTGTAAATAAATTTGTTTACTTACGATGAAATATAAAAACTCGAAACGCTAAACTACATGCATATAACCAGCTACTACAATAAAAGTAATGCACACTTAGAGAACAATCACTTGAACTTTTCACTTTTGTGAATTCCCAAGAATTGATATAAAGTTTTCCATAAACTTAAAGAGAGAAATCATTGCCAAACGTTGAAAAATTGAAAGTAAGATAGTGGTGCGATGGAAAATAAGGTCAAGCTAATGCTCAAGTTTAGCGCTTGCTATTGTTATACAAAAAAAAAAGAAAAATTTCTAAAAGTTAAGTTAAGTAAGAAGAGTCCAGTACCATTGAGATCAGAGTAGCCATAACTACCACCCACAAATATGCATACATAAATATTCTTGCCTCAAAACCTTTTCCACAATTGTTATGTTCCAAGATGTAAAGAAAAAGCAGAAGAAAGGAAATCTTTGGTGCTCACGAATTCACAAGTATGGAGAAAATCTTATTCCCATAAAAACAATAAAAATGAATATAGTAACCAGAAAAGAAATGAAAAAGGAAGAAAAAAAAGAAACGTAGCAACAATAAATTTCCATTAAAAATATATTTTCTTTTTTAAGTTTTGTCAAGCTGGAATGGTGGGATGGATGGGTAGGCGTGAGTGTGGCGCCACCAAGCGCCAAACCAAAACAAATCTGTAACAGTGAGCGTCATCGTCGTCGAAAAAACGCTTGAAGCTATTTGGGAGAAATACTAAAATACTAAAATATAAATATACGTAGATTCATACGCACATAAACATCGACACATACTCTCCACGCCCACCCAAACATGCGAGCAGTAGCGGATCTAGAGACGGACTGCAACCCTCATAAAAAGTGAATGTTTACAGCTTAAAAAAAAAAAATTAAAAATCCTTTTGTAGTTTGGTCTCTTTTTTGGTCTGAATTTTGATCCTAACATTGGTCTCAATTTATTTTGAATATTGAACTAAATTTTTGTCCAATGCTTGGTTTAATTAATGTTTGAATTTGGGTCTAAATTCTGGTCTTTCTTGGTCATAATCTAGGTCTAAGTTATACAGCCCTGTTCTAATTTCTCTTTCGAGTGAAATTGCAGTAATATGAAGTGCAATGTTTCGATTCCAATTTCACTTGAAAATGAAATTCAGAACATGGCTGATAGTCTGATTTTCAGATTGAATTTAATTTTTTTTTCCAATTCAGTTTCGGTCTTAAAATGATTTGAATTTTGGTCTAAATTCTGATCTATGATTTGATTGGCTGACTTTTACTGAGTTTGGTTTGAATTTAGGTTTAATTTTCGGTTTCAGATTTGGTCTGAATTTTGATTGAGCTTTAGTTTCAATTTTTGTCTATTCTTTTGGTCTGAATTTGTTTTGAACTTTGATTTAATTTTTGGTTTGGCTCTTGGCCTGAATTTGGTTTGATTTTTGGTTTCATTTTTGTTATTATTTTTGATTTGAATTTGGATTGAGTTTAGGTTTTGATTTTTGGTTTAATTTTTGGTCTGAAAATTATCCTATAATTTGGGAAAATCAGCCCTCCCCAAATTCTAAATCCGCCACTGCATACGAGTACATACTTGTAGCTTGTGCCCCATATTCATATGTAAATTTGATTTGAAGACTTTTCTACTCCTGCCAATTCAATTGCTGTAATCTTAAGAATTCCTCTGAAAGTAACAACTTGGCTTTTTATATAAAAGTGTACATAGGTACATATGTATGTATGTATGTATGTATGTATGTATGTATGTATGTATGTACATTTTAGTTTAAAACGTATGTGTTTCGAGTACCTTCGCAGCGGCGGCGTATAACATATGAATGCATAAATAACCAAAAAGTATGTAAATAGGTTCGTATCTGTATATATGGATAGACATATATGTATATTTGACTTTCCGTTTAAAAGAAGATATTAGGCGTAGATAGGAAAGTACTTCATTTTTGTTTAAGTTTATAAACGCAGATGTTCCTTTTTTTGTATTGTTTGTGGTTATATGCATACAAAGATATTTTATGAAAATTACATGTCATTTTTGGTAAATTTAACAGGAAAACTAATAATAATACTCTTACAAATTTCACATTTTATTACTTTTCAAAAAAGTTTAAATTTACAAAGATCTGATAATGATTCTTATTTTTTTTAATAATTTTCAAACTTTATAAGTTCAGTCCTAGGATAAAAATTTCAAACCAAAAAAAGTTTTTAACTTTACTAACCTAGAAACTTTCAACTTTTTGTCATGACAATGCCACAGGAAAGTAAAAAAAGGGAAAAGAAAATATTTAAACTACTAAGATGACCTCAATAGTTTAGTGAGTAGCGCACTAGACTTTCATCCGGGAAATTGCAGGTTCGATTCTCGTCTTAGTCGGTTAGTTTATTCTCATAACCTTTTTATATTCCTATCGATATGAAGTGAATGAGAATTATAAGAAATGTATAAGTACACCTTTTGGTAGGCAATTGCAAAACCACCAAGTGATAACTGTAGGTCCAACCATGTGGTATCTCACAATGGGCTATCCTGACCTAAATGTGCCCCTGGACAGCCACTTAACTTAACATAATATATAACCTACGTAAGTGTATAGCATTCAAGTTTGTTATTTTTTTTTAGCTTATCATTAGATATTGTTCTTTTGCAAATGAGGAAAGGTTTATGACAAAATCTTGTTACATACCTATACCTATTGTATTAGGTAACAATTTCGTTCAGAAATTGATGGAGTTCCCTCCTCTCTACAGTTTTTGCCTGCGATATTTTTCGCTTTGATACTTACGTTTCCTTGGTAGTAGTAATCATTAGTACTTACTTGTGTGTGTCTGTTTGTATCAATTCTTTGTAGAAGTTTCTAGGAAAAAATTAAATTTTAATATTTTCTTTGTTAAAGGAAAAAAAATTGTTTCCTCTTAATTAATTTAAAAAGTATGAATATGTTGGGATGTTTAAAAAAATAATTAAAATATTTTTCATCAAACAAGTAAATAAACTTTTAGTTAAATATGAAGGAAAGTTGTGCACTTTCTACTTAAGTATTATGTAGCCATTAATGCGATGGGTATCTGTAAAAACTAGACAGAGTAGCTTATGTCTGGAATTGTGCTTTGAGAAAACCGTAATTTTATATCGAAATCATGTTAGACCGTTGAAGTATAAACGATTATCAAAAATTATATAACCTGGTTTTTAAGCGTTATTTTAGTATATACATAGATAGTAGATTATATAAATGGGAATTTTAAGAGCAGTGTAACTTAATTTTAGTTTATGTCGACTTAATCTACTCTGTCTTATTTCCGCAAATACACAGATATTTTTTACACATTCTTAGTGCTTTCCAATATGCTTTATAAAAAACATTAGAGAACTAAATTTGAAGAACGAACTTTACATAATTTTTTTTTTTATAATATTCGCTGCCTAAAATTTAAGTATTTTGTGTGAATTGCTGTCGCCGTTAATAATATTTATATTTGCATAATTTACACTTAAGTAATTGCTACAATTCTCATAAACACGAATATGAAAAGACCCTCCCTGCTCATTCACATCCACTCACAATTATTCATCTTCATTCATTTTCTTAAGGGATACTACTCTGGATACTTGAGCAATTTCATGTAACGTCGCACAAATTTCTTCTATCTCTATAAATTTACCGAATTTAATTTTCGTGATTTCCCTGATTTTTAAAGTGAAACGCAAAAGTTTTTCATGTTTTGAAGCTGCCATAATTTCAGAACATTAACACGCGCCTCTGCTTTGTGCTACTACCTACTATTTTTTCTTTATTTTTTTTTTTTAGCAATTTAATGCTACCATTTCTGACTTTTTGTGTTACCACATTTTTTATTGTGGTTTCTCATACTTTTGTGTATGTAGAGAAATGGTTGGCCGACTACTGGCTTGAACGCATTTCTGATGCTAAAAACGTTTTTCTTTTTTTTTTCTTCTTCTTCAACAATTCCAATTTTATTTATTTTAGTAGATATTAGGAACATATTGTGCCGAAACTGCTAAAAGTTTATGTTGAAAATTTAGCAAGGGGTGAGTACTTACAAAAATAAAATCAAATGGACTTTAATTTTAAATTTTACAATTTTAACAGAGTTTCATTTTCGTTTTCATTTTGTGTGTAGATATTTAAATGCCATTTCTTCTCGGAGGATAAAATATTTAAGATTTCAGAATGAGTTCACATAAATTTATTGAATTGGAAGAAAAGATTTAATGTAAATGGTGAAAAAAATATTCTTAACCCATTTTGAACATATGTGCTATTTTGATTGCTCCGCCAGTGTTCCACCTTTAAAGATATGACAGCATTTTGTTCCATACTGAACTGATAAATAAATGAAAAAAGCAGGGACTGTAATCATTATAAGCAGTATGAAAAAAATCAAAATTTAATGATTATTACTTGAATCTATACATTTATTAGTGTAACTATAATTTTATTCCAGAAGATCCAGAAGTGCTACGATATCAATTTAAAGAGCTTGACGAGCAGGTTAGCCAAAAATTATCAGATTTAAAATAGGTTTAGCCAATTCCAAAATATTAGCATTGGAAGTTCTTTAAAATTCACTCATTGATCAAAGCATTGCATTCATCGTTGTAAAAATCATTGCTTAAGGCCGATGTTACACGATCAATGTTTTGCTGTCAAACAATCTAATTGTTAGTTTTTTAGGAGACTATGAAAATTAAATCTAGAGGTTAATTTTCAAAGTCATGACTTAAGTTCTTGAAAAAGTTCTTGAAAGTTGCTTTGAAAAATGAACACTAAGCAAAAGAGAGGATGAACACATTTCACTTCAAATTTTTTTACTGTCGAAAAAAACCTGCATCACTTCAAATATAATGGGGTTGCTGCAGATACACTGTTGCATTTTATTGGAAAATACTAATATTTTATGAAAATACTAGACTTTTTACTAACTTATAAATAAATTTTTTTTTCTTTGCCACCCTTTGCGTTGTTCGCTTTTGTTTGTTTATAAAAATGGGTACTGTTTAAAAAATTACATAATAGTTTTTATAAAAACATGGTAATTCAATGGCCAAGCAACAAGGTGGCAGAGCTTATTTTAATAGTTGGGAAATTTTAAACATTATTTTTCTGTGTTTTTCATATATAAATGCAATTTTTTTTGTATAATTTGTTGCTATTTCCACCAACATTATCTCATATTGTCATTATAATTATTTTCCATCCAATTCCATTCCAATTGTTGAATTTTCATTCACTCCAAAAAACAATAAAATACTTTTTAGTTGGAAAAACATAGCTGCAGATAAAAGTATTAAAAAATAACATTCAGCAAAAAACTGATAGTGTAACAGGGCATCAAACGAAACGATGAAAAGAGAGTAAAAACAGAAAACATTGACAGCAAAACATTGACCGTGTAACATCAGCCTAAGCGACAGTAAAAAAAATTTGAAGTGAAATGTGTTCATCCTCTCTTTTGCTCAGTGTTCATTTTTCAAAGCAACAACGATTGCATTGTTTGACAGCAAAACATCGATCGTGTAACATTGCCCTTACTGGGGCTTTACCGACTAGTTTTATTTATTTGATCATCAATAAAAATTATTTTTCGATTTTTTTATTTCTTGCTCAGAAATTATAATTATTTTCTGATTTTTTTTTTATGTTTTTATTTTTATATTTTTGATCGAAACGAAAAAATCGCACATCGTGTGTTCAGTTAGACCGAAATTCATGTACCTATTTGTGTTGTTGTTTTTTGCACAAAGTACCGCTTGTCTGTATACGTAGTGTTAAGCTGCGGGAGAAAAATGTTATTGTGGGAGTGACTTTTGTCAGCAACAATAACAGCGAAGTGTTGGTTTTGTTGTTGTTATTTTTCTTTTTGTTCTTGTAGTTTACGACCTAGCTTAAAACTATAGAGCTGTGCAACTATTAGATTTTTTCGTTTCAATCAAAAATATAAAAATCAAATAATTATAATTTCTGAGCAAAAAATAAAAATCAGCAGGTAAAAATTATTTTTAATTTCTTGTGGGAATGCTCAGAAAAAAAAATGCCTACTGATTCCTACAAAGCATGCAATCATTATCAGCTTGGTGTACTCGACATTGTTCTCCGATATTTGGAACACGTTGATTTTTTTCGTCTAAATATTTAAAAATAATTATTATTTTCGGTCACTGGAAAAAGGACCCCTCGAAAAAATTAATGGTTTAATGAAAAACAGCCTCAATGGTACTATGTAATTACAAGCAAATACTAGCTTGAATTCAAAATTTCCGTATTCTGCATTGTTTCTTCATAATCTGTTATGAAAACAGAAGCTACTCTTGAAAAGAAGCTGCGGTTGTGTAATTCGAAAAAATTTAATTTTATTTTATCGGCCACTTTAAACGATTTATAGAATAGATTCCCCAAAAATTCTTTAGCCATTCTGCTTGAAAAAAAAAACAAATTAATGATCCGTATATAACAAAAACACTTTTTACGGCACTGGTAAGACCTATTTTGGAGTATGGTTTAACAGTTTGGAGTCCTCAATATAATTGCTATAAATACAGACTTGAGTCAGTTCAAAAACAGTTTCTCTTGTTTGCGTTAAGAAATTTACGTTGAGATCCATTACATAATTTACCTTCTTACATACATCGTCTCAAACTTATTGACCTACCGACATTAGACAGCAGAAGAACAATGCTGAATGTTATGTTTATGACTAAATTACTGAAAGATGACATTCATTCTGAATTTCTACTAAATAAAATTGACTTAAATATCCCAAATCGCTGTTCAAGGTATCCTATCTTGATTAAATTGAGTACTTGCCGACCTAACTATGCCCAAAATGATCCATTACGTTGCATATGCAATGATTTCAACAACCAACATGACTTCTTTGATATAACTGATTCCTTATTTTCTATAAAACAAGCAATTATAAATTCCTTAAATGATTAAACAGTTGATGATTCTAATCTGTAGCTGTTTGAAAACCATTGGGATATATTACTTCACCCATTCACGAGTTGCGTTACACAGGCAGTCCGGACTGTTTCTGTTTCGGTCACCGATCCGTTCGCTTTGCCGATGTGCCCCTCGGTCGGATGGGCGGGTAAGTGGGTCCGCTGGGATTCGTTCTTCAAAAAAAAAAAACTTGTTCCAACTGCTAGTTCTTTTAAAACGGAAACATATGAAATATAATAAGAAATAAAAAAAACTTATAAAATAAGAAAAAAAAACCAAAGTTAGTATAGGAATATGAAATTTTCCTTCCACCTAACATATTAAAATGTTCATGGTAAAATCTAATACTTTATGTATTCATTTCTTAACTTGAAACGAAAGCAATTTCAATTACTGATACTTTTTTTCCAACTACGACTCCTAGGCAAATGAACTGTGCTCAATTTTTCATTCGTTTCTGTGTATTTTCGAGGCTTATTATACGTTGAGTATATCACACGGAATTAAATCAGATTTGTTGGTATTAGGCACAAATAAGTATTTCTCTTGGCCAATAATATTCTTCATAAAAATAAAATATTTACTGCTTTTATTTTTTATTCTCTTTTTGCGTGGCTTGTTGTGACAACAGGTCGGTGTAAAAATTGCTCTCATTTTATTTATGGTTCTATTTAATTCAGTTGTTGTGTAAATATTGTAAAAAAAAAAAAAAAAATTCAATTACAAAATGTATTTTTGGTAACTTTTAATACTTTAAGCTTCTCCACAAAAACACTTTATTGCAATTTGTATCACAGCGCTGTTCTAAATTCTTGGAAATATTATTACATCTTTATATTCTTAATGGTTGTGTAAACTTTTTATTACTGTAGCGTAGATAATTATCAGTTTATGAGTAGGCTGTAGATTGAGTTTTTTTTTTTTTTTGAGTTAGATTAATGTGAACCCAAATGTTAAAGAAAAAATTTGATTTAAAGTATGTCCGAATATTTGTAAAAATACATTTTTGTATTAACATTTGTGGTATGTGTCCGTGCACCGAAATCTTTTTGGTTCCATAAAAATCGCTAAGGATTTTGGGTTTTTTACGGTATGCTATTGCGGGCACCGCACAGTGGTTTGACTGCAGAAAAAATCATTTTTTTAACGCATCGATATTAGAAATTTTTTTCTTAATTTCTATTCATAAATATTTCATTAGCATATTGAAAAAAATTGGAGGGATTAGTTCATTAAATAATTGTGGGTAAGCTGTTGAAGTTGAATGCTAAACACAAAAAGCTAGTATGCATTTTGAAGCGTTTTTCGGAAGCTTTTGTTGTTTAACTATAGTTATAATCTTAAAACTATTTTTTTTATATGGGTGTGTTATATATGAAGAATGTATTTGATAAATAAAAGAAAACGAGAAAATTTTTTTTTGGAAAAAAATTTGGTTTTCAGAAACTAAAATTTCAAGATAATCCCTTAAGTTTGGTGGACCAGGTCCACGTACTTTTAAGAGATTGAAATTTTTTTGTCAAAAACAAAAAAAAAAAAAATGAATTAAAATGAAATGTTGAAACAGTTAAAACTGTTTTTTTATAACATTTATCTCAGTGTCTTGACTGTAACGGATTTTAGACCTATTCAGTTTTACTTTTTGTATGACATATTTAGGAGGAAAGACATCTTTAAATAATACTTTATGTTATGTTTATGACTAAATTACTGAAAGATGACATTCATTCTGAATTTCTACTAAATAAAATTGACTTAAATATCCCAAATCGCTGTTCAAGGTATCCTATCTTGATTAAATTGAGTACTTGCCGACCTAACTATGCCCAAAATGATCCATTACGTTGCATATGCAATGATTTCAACAACCAACATGACTTCTTTGATATAACTGATTCCTTATTTTCTATAAAACAAGCAATTATAAATTCCTTAAATTCCTAACCATACTATATGGGAGTCCTAAAGGAGTCTTTTAAAAGTCTTAATGTTTGCAGGGCATAATAATATTCAATTCAAACTAAATAACTTCATAGAATACATGGTTTTCAGCTTAATACTATTTTGTTTATATTCATAGCAATTGATTCGCTTGTCTGGTACTTTAATCATCTCTTCATCAAAATTATTTAATTTAACTAACTTCATATTATTTCTCATTACTTTGACCCAGTTTGTTTTGTTATTTTCATACAAGTAAATAAATCAGTGCGATTAAGGTGATCATCATTCATTGAACTCTGTTTGAAATCAAACAAAATCCATCAAAAAAACTATAACAAGCTTAACTTTGTGTCGCAGGAAACTTGTGTTGTCGCTCCAAGTCATACATTCAAGTACTTAGATACATACACATATATACATACGTACAGCATATGCATGCGTGTATGTCTCGTCTGGCATCCAAAATGCTTTCTTAAATTTTATTTCAAGTGTATGTATAGTATTTATTATTTGCGAAAATTTACTATGCCAAATACGTAATAAATAGATTTATTATGTATGTGTGTATGAATGTGTGAATGTATGTGTTAATGTATGTGTTATGCTACTATAAATGAATAGGTACTTTTCTATGTTATTGCGTTCTATAATAAATCGAATGTAGAAAGTTCAAGAACTATAATGTTTTCACATGAGAACTGCGTATTTATTTTTATTCATATGGTAGAATTTTGAATAAAATAAAGTAGTTTTTCTTTAAATACCGGATTACATTGATCACATTCTTGTACATAGCCTCGATAAATCAATCGAGGGAATTTAATTACCTACAATCTAATTTATCCTTCTCATAAAAGTATATAGTAATATAAGGCTTGAGACATATCGAAGAAAACTTTCATCTGTTTCAACAAGTTTCCTCTGATCATTGTGAGATTGAAGATAACATAGACTATTGGGCAACTAACGACAATAATGACACAGGCTTGAGAAATTAAACTTTTTTTAAGATTATTGATTCATCTCAAGATTTCGAGGAATCTTAACCCAAAAGTGCGAAAAATGTCGGTCTATAAAAACCACATGGAATCAATCTTATATAATTTCTTACTGCTTTCTCTAGGAACTCGTAATATTTTTCATTTTATTTTGATCCAATCATTAAAATTGCCAAATTTTCAAAAAATTTTAACCAATAAATGTTAAAATGAAATCTTAAAGCTTAATTTGTTATATCTTAGAGAAAAATGAAATGAATAGCTACAAGCTTATAGAACAGTAGTGGTAGTTCCTTTCAATAATAAGATTCAGTGGGATTCAGTATTGTCTAGTAATTCTCTTATCTACTTCACAATATTTTCGGTTATACGAAACCGTAGCGGGTTCCGGAACGATCATCTGATCTTTAAGCCTATCTATTTGAATAATTTACATATATTTTTATTTTATTTACATAATTAATGCAAATTTTGCTTTATTAATTTCAAATCAAATCAAATAATTTAATGTTGATTCATTGTTGAAAAAGTTATTGTACCTATTTATTTTTATTTTGTTTATTTTGTTTCTATTCTTAATAATGTTTATAAAAAAATATATATATATAGATAATTTGTTTTTCAATAACTTCACATAATTGAAATCCACAATTTCTTTTAATGGCTTTGGTTATTAAAATTTTGTTGTCATCGTAGCTGTCAAAGTGACAGTCTCGTGGAGACACTGAATTGTTTATTGTTGCTGTTTGTTGTTAGTATCGTTGGCTGGCTGTTGTTTAGTTCTAAAAATAACAACAATGACTAGTAAGAATTGCATTACAATGAAATGAAGAATTCATAAAAATAAACAAAATCAAATTAAATACATAAACTTTGCTATTTTTATATATTTTTCGGTTTTGCTTTGTTGAAGCCCTTAAATTTTTGCCATTTAGTTATGAAATTATTTGTGGTAAATACAATTAAAAACCATGAGACGAATTATAATTATTTTTAAAATATCATCCAGAATTTTATGTTCTTATTATTATAGAAATCGTAAACTATTTTATTTCGGTCGCAGCTTTATTTTAAGTATTCCAGTTTTTGATTTCTTTAATAATAAGTTCTATGGTATGAATTTCTTTTGTATTAACGAGAAAAGATTCGATAATTTCTACAGCGATAATGACAGATGCTGCAGAAGAAGTGTATATAACCTGATCTCTACTTGCCCGTCGCTGTCCGAAAGTACAAAATTCCATTCGGTGTTTCACTTCGGGAACGGTCCAGTCAAACAATATGACTAAACACGTGGCAGAGTCCACACAAATTCATGTATCAAATGGCAACGCTTAATGCCCTGGACCTGTTTCTTACATCATCGCACCTCTCGACCACCGTGTCAGTTTACCGTTAGCTCCAAAGCGATTAGTGTGTGAAGCAGTAAATTGGATTGGCCTCTATAGCTCATTATAATTGCTAATTGCTAACTCCTTGACTTGTTTAAATATCTGACGACTGTATGTATGTTGATTCTGAGAGATTCTGATTATCGATGGATACGAACTTCAACTAGCTTTCAGCAAAAATTATGTCATTTTAGTGGGTCTGAAAAGCTTGGCGTCAAATTTTATGGTATCTTAGTAAGGATTTCGGCTCGAGGGCACTGATGTCCAAACTGAGGCATTGGGCGATCTTTTTAGGTTTTGAGTACAGATTGTGATCTACTGTTTCTTTCATTTTCTCTTAGTTTATCTTTTATGGTGTGAATTCCTATACTTAGAAAGGGTTCAGGACCAATATAATTTTTTGCCGTTGTTTTTCTTACCAAGTAGTCGACTATCTCATTCCCATGTATTTATTATGTGTCCGGAGTCCTAACAAGGACCTTATTTGTCAGCAGCTCTAAAAATATCTAGAACTGCTTTAATGATATCTGAAGACTTTGATTGTGGCCTAACTGCCCGAGTATATTACTACATTTTGTCTTTTACCCTTATGTTCGAGGTCGAACTGACCTTATGGTAAGAAATTCCGCTTGGGAAGTATGTGAGGCCTTCCTCATAGGCTCACAGTGTCTGGTTTTTGGTCCATATATCCCCACACCCGTTCCATTTTCTATTGTCGAAGCGTCTACTCAGACGCTTTAAGGTATGCACTTTATGAGAGGTTTCGAGTATTTTTCTTGGGGTCGTCTCAAGTATTTTTTTATGAGAAATATTGATTTCATTTCAATCGCTCTACGGGAGGTCTGAAGGCGGTCCTCACTAAGAAATGAGCAATAGTCTTCACTTGTGTTAAAACTTATTGGGATTGTTAATAATTCTTTTCGCAGGTTGAGAGAAGAAAATAAGTTACGAAGGATCTTTCAATGTGACCTTATTCATTTCCTAAGTGTTCCAGTTGGCCAAAATCATTATTCCTTATTTCATTCAAGCGTAGAGCTTACATAATAAAAACTCACTTCAATAAGTTTTCATTTCATATTTTTACAATTAAATTATTTTAATAACATTAACTAATTAGTCATAATATTATTGTATCATTAACTGAAAGATTACTTTAGTAATTTTATGAAATCGGCTTCTTTGAAGTTTAATATTTATTAATGAAAATAATTCAACAAGAAATTTAATTTCATAAATATTAAATTAACTTTTGAGGAGCTCTTTTTGGAAGCAATCACAGGATTGCATGACAATTTAACATAATTTACAAAGTTAACCAAGCAATCAGAATCAGAAATTCTAACGAAGGTTCACGTCATTGTAACCTAAAGTTGGCAAAGTTGGAAAAAAAAAACAAAATTTGGTTGGTGTTCACTGGACGTTTGCGAACCAAACTTTTTGTTTTCGTTTTCGTTTTTTGTAGAATAGAGAGGAACTCGCTGTCTTTTTTTCACTAGCAGCTACATATCTGTTTTTTGTGTTTTTTTTTGTTTTTTTGGTTTAAATTTATAGTGGACAAAAAGATTGAACCGAATTTCAAAGTCAACTACCTTTTAAGTTGATGACCATGCAGGAGGCATGTAAGTTTTTTATACTCATATATACATATATATATGTATATAATTCCAAACACTTGGTATGTCGTATGTTCAATCTATCCATCTGTCCGTCCATTCCTTTGTCTATGATTAAACACTCATGCAAGCTCGTTAAAGAGGAATTATGTTTACTTCAAATAAAAAAAAAAAAATTATTCACCTTTTTTTATGCATTACTTAATTTTCGTTAACGTGTTTCAATTTTACGCCAAAACTGGTTACATTTAGGCTGAATTCTTTCGGTGAGGAATGTTTTTTTTTCCTTTTTTTTGTGTTTTGTTTCAGTTCAGGTTCGAATGTGTACACACGCTGAAATTTCACGTTCGCATGACAAGTGTATTTTTGCAGGTTTCATGTTTTCTAATTGTTGTTATTATTGTTTTTGTAGTCTGGTAAACGTGGTTGAAGTGGAAGTATTTTCAGTATTTGGTAGCTAAAAGAACTTAGACTTTCTTATTTACTCAATTTTCATAAATATGCTGCGAGTTTTGTTTCACTGCATGTATTTTTATGTTTCTGTTTTTACTAATAAAATCCGCTTTGGCATTTGAATCCGCTTTATTATACGTCGGTCTAAAATTAACTTTGAGGATATGGCACGATTCCCCGGCTGCACGCTTACTTAATTGTTTATGCAAATGCGATCACTTCATTCCGCACATATGTGTGTGGTTACACTGGCGAGAAATATTTTCATTTCGTATTAAAATTATGAATTGATATCAAATGTTATTCCAAGCAGTTTTTGCGCAACAGTCTCGCAACAACTCTTTGGCAATGAAGCTTTTCTTTGTGTACCATTTTCAAAAAAAAGTTGGTTTTCGTGATCAGCGTCCCGAATTTAGTCTGGGGCTTATGAAATATCAGCAAAACTATTTGGAACCTCGAACACCGATTTGATCAACTAAGGTTGATCAAGATTAACTTAAATCTATTCTAGATCAATATAAATTGAAGAAGCTTATTTGGACACAATGATAAAAGCTGTCCGACTCTCATCTCATAATTGCCAAAAGCTAGAAGTTGGATTTTACTGATATTGCTTTGTGTCGCCCACTTTCTCTTGGTGCAAGTCTCTATAGTTGTCGTTGTCGTATATACTCTTCAGTACATCAACCAACAACCTGTAGCTCAATTTATTTAATCTAACCCGAAAGGCCGCAGTGTTTTGGATACTCCAGGAACCATCGGTCTAGTCTACCTGCTGTGTGTGCCGTTAAGCCACTGTCGACAGAGTTACGAATGAACCCAGTTGTTGATGGTCTCTTGCAGTCGACCAACAGCAGGATCTGGCTCAATAAAGCATTCTGAAAAGCTCGTCAGAGACTCGGCAGCCACACAAGGTGAAGCACCAACTCCTTTTACCTTTTCATTAGATTGACGCAAGAGTTTGAGCATAAAGTACGGACTTTAAGGCCTTTAGTGCAGCTTAAAGTGTGGCATTACCTACTTCCACGAAGATTCTGGCAAGAAGGCAGAGGTTTGACCATCAGTGTGCTTTCAATGATGGCTTAAATCGTACAAACTTTTCATCTGATTGGCATCGTTTTTAAGGAATGCTATGGCTTTGTAATCATGAGTCCAAAAATTTCTGTTGTATACCGATCGAACAAGAAACAATCGGACAATAATAAAAGTAAAACTGATACATCAAAATAAAAAATGCAATTAGCGCACTTCACTGTAAAAACAAAACTTCCTAATATTATGAATGCACGCAGGTTCGAAAGGTATGATTATTAGAGTGGTTCGTTTTTTTAATTTTTGGAATCCACATCGTTTTTTCTTTTCCTGCACAAGGAGTCTCCTCACCATTTTTAATTTATGCCGATTTCAAGTTAAGGAGACTCCTTTCACGAAAAAGGTGAAACCGAGGAAAAGAATGGTACTTCATGATCTCAAAACCCGAATTTATGAAAGCAAACGTGGTTTTTGGTCTAAGGACTATTGACTACATCTTCCTTGTTTGATCCAGATATATACATTTTCATCACCCACTTAATTACCAATGAGTAAAGACAACATTTAAACTAATTTTTGAGGAGTTTTCGCAATCGAAAAACGGTTTATGGCGATAGATTCACAATAGCTCAATGTAACAATAAAGCAGTGCTTCCGGGTATGACACGGGTTTTATTTTGAGCTATAAATTTTCACAAAAAATTTGTACCCGGGTATGAGAAACGTACAGAAATCCACTAAAATTTGGAAAATATGAAGTAAAACCCCATAACTATTTATAAATAGAAATTTATTTATTTTGTAGATCTTCAGTGGCTAAGATAAAAAGAAATGACAGTTTTTATTCATCATCTCCCGTTTAGTCATCGTCTTCTCCAGCCAAATCGCTATTGCAATGTTTGCACACTTCAAATTAACAGGACGATTGCATTTGGCCCATTTAATGGGGTTGGCATGGCTAAAAATAAAAAAAAAATGGATCAAAACAGCAGTTAAGTGGTGCCTCATTCCTGGTGATATGCTGTGTCTCATACCCGGAAAATAATGCCATTTTGAGAATAACAAAAAAAAATTGTTTCCAATTATATATTATCTGCCATATATTATCACCAACTAGTTTAACATGTGCGAATAAACCGACCAAGTTGATAAGTCTCTTCTTCATTATATTGTAATTCACAATAAAACTGCTCAGCAACTGCTCCCAGCCATTGCGGTCAATCGTGGGCATTGTTTTTAATTTTTACTCTTTATAAGAATATTTAACGATGATTTTTCACATCTTTTCGCCGGCAGATACTTCGAATCTTTTCCTTTTTTGTTTTTTGCCAAACTTTCATGCTTTTTCAGTTCAGCAGTTCACAATACAGTTTGATGTAGTAAAACTACTTGCTAAGTATACATAACAGCTATAACTATACGTGTTATCTCTGCGGCTTTGTTTTTGTTTTCCCATACAATTATCGCTGCTAGTTATACATAACTAGAAGCAAGTGGCGAATAAAACGCAGCTATTGTCACAGTCCAAAATTGGATTGCAAAATATACGCAAAACAATAAATGCTAATGCATTATACTAACTTTTTCTAATTAATTCACTCGAAAATATACCACTTTGAAAATAATCAAAAAAAGTTTTCGTTATCAATATTCACACACGATGTTTGCAGCTGATACAAGCAATACATCTATTCACTCCGGTGTTACCACAAAAACTGGCTCATGTCAGAAGAAAAGTTTGACAGTAGTCAGATCGGCAATATTGATACTGCATAAAGTAAAAAATCGACTACTTAGTTTAAAAAAACAAAGCTTGATTATATATTGATCTGAACAGAAAAGTCGATTTCTTTTATTTGATGATTTTGAAATTTTTGAAAAATAACGAAATACCGAAAAACCATCAACTTTAAAAATTCTTATCTTTGCCAACAAAAGGATATTGTTGAGAAGGTGTTTTAATCTAGTTTAAGAAGGTGCAATCAAACTTCGAAATTGAGTCTCCAGAGATAAGAGAGATAAGAGTCTGACACTCTGCCACTGGACCACAGTGGCGATGGTTGGACCTACAGTTTAACGCCGAATCCGAATGGCTGTCTGGCAATTTTTTATCAGCTCGGTGGTTTTGCCATTACCAACCAAGGTGTGTACTATGTACACATTCTTATAATTTTCATCCGCTTCATATCGATAGTGGATATAGAAGGATTAGCCACCAGGTCAAGACGGGAATCGAACCCGCAAATTTCTGGATGAAAATCTAGTGCACTATCCACTAGAATATCGAGGTCGTCTAAAAGATTAGTGTACTTTAGCAACAAAAGCAGATAAAATTTAAATTATACCGCCATTCGGAAGCTTACTAACCTTGAAATATGTATTAGCACTTGCTTAGTTTTGACTAAGCATATAAAATTTGAGAGCATTAAAACATCATTTCCAAATTGGAAATCACATGTTTACTTACAACGCGTTATTTATGAGCGTTCTTTACAACCATTAGTCAATAAACCCTACATATCCTGTACACAGTTTGTGTGGGGTTTAAACAAAAAAATTACAAAATTCGACATACCTGATCTTGGACACTTTTTCAAATCGCCCTAACTTCCTAAATGAAATTAAACTAAAGTTTTTTTTTGTTTCACCAGGTAAAACTTATTATTTTCAAAAGAAATTGGAAGGTTGACCCGTAAATTCTATTCTAATTAATAATATAAATTTTTCCGTATCCTCCCAATTTTTTTCTGCGTTCGTCCTCTACCTCTACTGTGATATATTACCCAAAAAAATTTCAATTCTTGACTTATAGTGCGGACACAGGAGAATTAATTTCAGGCAAATTTAACATTTCGTTGAAATGCAGAATTTCGCCATATAAAAAGTGTCAAATGTAATTCTGCATTTCAGACTCATTTCATTGAAATGCGTCTGAAATGAAGAAATTAACTAGCAACCCTCAAACACAAGATTGTAAAAAACAGGAAAAATTTAAGATCTATTTATTAAGCGAAAAAATAAAATAATGGAGTCGGAGAGTAACTCATTACCATTCCAAATTCTTGGTGTCCAAATCCAATTGAAAGGCAACATTTTTATTTATTTTTATTTGCACAAACACACACAAAAATTCTTCTTCTTCTCCAAACTTATAATCTGTCAAAAAACGAATTTGAAATTCGTTTTTTTGTCGTGTGTCCACCTAAATTTGAAATGCAGAATTTCAACGAAACGCACTCTCGTGTGTCCGCACTATTATGAAGCCAGGCGCTCAAATTCCTAGCATTAAACTGCTATTTGTCGAACTATAACAGACAATTTGCTCTACTTTCACTCGTTAGTGTACAAAAAAATAATCCATATACATATGTATGTACATTTTGTAATACAAATCAGCGATTTGCATGCATTATTAGCATAAATTATTATTGCTTATAAAATCAATATGCTTACATATGTCTGTGTGTAGAAAAATTAGTATGTGATAAACCTAATTTCATTACTCTTATCAGGTTATTATTAATAAAAACACAGGAAAAAAGAATAATAATTATATTAAGTAAACAAACAGTTAAACAACAATTGAAATCAATGTTTTATATAAGCAATAGAGATAATGTTTATGATGATTTATAAAACTCTCCTCTATCACCGTTATATATACATACATACGTATATACTTAAATGTATAATGATTTTATTTAGACCGAATTACCTTTACTCACAGTAGTTAACCATAAAAATCACAAAAACTAAAATAAAAAATACTAGTTCATGTAAAACGTGATATTTTGATAAAACTACATCGTCAATAGTATTGTACACTGAAAATAGGAAATTTGATAACTATGTGTGTTTAGCTAACCACAAATTATGTTACGAACGTTGCGTAATGATTGTTTCAAAATAAATGTTTTTGAAAAACAGTTACTTACTGATTTTCTTAACGGAATATTTTGTTATTTGAGATAATTTTTTCTTTACTTACGCCGACTCCTCGAACACAAAACCTTCAAACTTTGATATTGAATTTTTTGACTGCAGTCTGCAGACAATTTTTCAGTCTTAAGACTCTACGGATAGTTTCCAGTCTTAAGAAGAGAAAGTGTGGACGAATTTTTAAGTTTTTTGCTGATATTATGTGGTAGCAAGTAAAAATTTGAAACTTAAATTTAAATGTCGTTTTTTCTTAAATCGCATTTCTTGCGATTGGTTTACACTGGCAATATAACGGATGACTGCATTCACATGAGCATCCGCAATTTGTTTTACGAATGTTTAACGAATGCTTAAATTAACACACAAATTTTCTAAATGATCAGCTCAGTTTCTTACGCAACATTTTTTACCTTTTACGCTTTTTCCAAAAACTACATACATACAAATTTTTTATTTTGGGTTATGAAAAAACTAGTTTTTAATCAATCACTAGCTTATGTGATGAAGGTGAAGTCTTTTTGGAGATATCAGGGCATTTTTCAAAAAACAAGACTTTGAGAAAAATTCAATTCAAGTTTCTATGTCGCACACATAACTTTCTTAATAATTCTCTGATTTTTATGAAGTTTTGTATGGAAATTTTCGAAATTATAAGCTTTAAAAAAATACATATATAAAAGTCTATTTTTTTGATCTAGCTTCTTGGTATAAATCGTATGTTTTTTTTTTTAATCATATTTTGCAGCTCACTTTGACCTGAGGTGATGAGAAATATATATAAAAAAAAGTTTTTTAAATTATAATTTAGAGAATTGTACATACTGAAAACGTCCCAGTTATGGTAATTTGAATTAATTAAAATTGTTCAGAATCTATTTTCCTTTTTTCCCTCTTCTCCATTTGTTCAATATTGCAATCGGGCATTCATCGAAACTCAGTTTTGTTTGCTGGGTTCATGCAGGTCATGATTTTATTTTTCTCGAATCGGAAAAATCTTTCTCAATCATACAAAAAATGTTCAGAAAACCATTTCATTATTTCAGTGTTTAAGAAATTTCCAAGAAATTTAAACTTTAAATTTTCTAATATTTACATTCAACTTGGCTAATTAATTTCCCATCATTTAAGTTTAGTGTATAAATAGTTTAAGTTTTTTAATATGACTGAATATGAAGAAGTGAGAACTTCGCCTGCTTGTCCGTCCGTTCGATCATCTGAATGGCAACAAGATTTTCTTTGGCTATTTTTGTATTTTGGCATCTATCATCATCATCAAGGCAGCGCTTCTCTACACGCACAATTAGTTGCCAACGTAACGAAAACAATTTCACATCATCGTCAACAGCAACAACAATAAAAATATGTTGACAATACCGTACAATTGAGTGCCTTAGGCAATCTGCAGGCAATGAAGTGAATAAAGTAACCAATATCAAAATGTAATCAAATTTATATTGAATTCATATAAAAGTTTTATCTTAAGGTTATTTACTTTTGAACAGTAACTACGACATAGTCTTTAGGATATTATTAGAATTTGTAATATGATATTTATCTCTTAGGTGGGACTAACGGAATTTGGCATAAAGTGTAGCAACTAATTAAGTATGCAGCTGAAATAAATAATAAAAAAAAAACAAAATATTAAGGATTATTTATAAAATCGAAAGATAAGACACCATCAGGCAGCACATTCATACATCATTCCCATTTAATTCGTGGGCTGTGATCACGGTGAAGTTTCCGCCATCACGTAAAGTTTTTGATAATAACTTATAAATTAGTGAAACCATTATTGTAAAATATAAAAAGTTTGCTGTTGCGCAGGGCACTTCATAGCCGGGTTCCGACACTTAGGAAATCGAGAAAGCTATCGGAGGAAATTATCGATTAATAAACCTGAGTAGTTCCTGTAGTATCAAAAGCTCAGGTGCTTGTCTCTCCACACTCCAGTGCCAAACTAAGCTAACACTTGTTAGATAGAAAACGAGGCAGGTACTGGTCTGCCTTCTCTTCACATTCTTTCTGCGAACCACAAGTAGCACAGAAAGCACTGGCTCCCTGACCAATCATATTTAAATATTTGGCCTAAGAGAGTGACCTGTGTATAGTTCCACCTGCTGCCTATAGCCCTTTCTGTCAAGTGATATCTGGAAGTTTGCTACACCCTTCGAGATGACAGCTCCTAAGTTTTTCATATTTATTAGCATTATTGGTGATCATGATGACTATGGACAACACAGAAAGTATGGATTCTGTGCCCAAAAAAATCAGTTTTTGAACCCTTTCTGGCATGTAGGTCCCTTCTTCTTCTCTAAACTTTAAACAATCCGCCTTTTTCGGATTTCTAATGAACGGTAAAGAATCTACTTCGGTATCATATTAAATTTCGATAGAGAGTGGTCTGATAGAGAGTCCCTAAGTACCTTCCAGCTTGTATTTGACGGCTTTATCCTTTCATTGAAAAGAGTTAGCTCAATAACTTCCTTTTTGGTAGTTGTCACAAAAATGGGTTGATTCCCAACGTTTTGTATGTTCAACCCAGAAGACTGGATGCAGTTGAGAACATGAGCCCCTCTTACGTTGCACTTCCACAACATCATAGGAACCTCAAATTCATTCTTTAGCAATACTGCACAAATTCAGGAACCATCACTGGGGGTGGTGGATTATGTCGTATGGAAAGAAGACAGAAGCTGTCGCAATGTCTCCATTCTCGATTGTCCTGAGGACTCACCTTAGTAGCAGCAAAATTTTGGATACAAAATTTATCAAGTTTGGTGATTGTAAAATGATAGGTTCTAGGTCTACTAGAACTCTCATCATTTAGAATCTTGCGTCGCCTTTTATACACATTATAGCTTAAACATAGGTACGAATTTAAAAAATTTATTTTATTATCATAAGCGAAAAGCTACGGCTTTGGCTTAACATCCTTCTTAATCGCTTGCACCGAATCTTTACTGAAAGCTTTGGTTATGTTTCGCCGTCTATACATATATGTATATATTATCGAAAGTTCAGGATTTCGTTTCAAATATGTCTTCACTTTTTTTTGCTTTATTCTGCGAATCAAATTCTTGTCACCACTGCCGGCCTTTCTTTTCAAAGACAATTTGAAACTTTCACTGATACTATAAATTATACGATATTTTTTAATCTTGCTGTATTAGGATGTTGAAAATATTAAATAAATAAATAAAATCTTAATCTACTTCTGGTTTTTCTGGTCCTCGATGTCTATGGAAGCAGCTAGAGCGAGATCTATATAGTGAAGATTTTTCTCTAATGTCGCTACTTAAAATCACAGCTAAGTACATAGTTAATAAGAACAACCTTCTGAGATTTTTCTCCCATTTCTCATAACAACGGAACTTGTGTAAAAGATAGCCAGCGTTTCTACTTTACAATAGCAGTGGTAAAATCGCTCCAGCAAATACTTTTGAAATTGTTTGATGAACTTTTACAACATTTTTCCAATGGTGTATTGTAGTTTTGACATTGATTTGAGTGTGAATATTTAAGCGTTTGTGTAAGTGTCAAAAGTTTGACAATGTTTAGAATATCAATGAAATTAGCTATACACATCTCTCTAATATTTGGCATTAATTAAAAATTAACTAAGTAATAACTCGACAGGAATTCTCTATACAGAAGCAGAAAACAAGAGTCTCTTGACAATCAATTAACAACAACAAAAACGACAAGCATGTAATACTTTGTTGGCGTATGATGTATGTAGATAAAGTTACGAACCTATGTACAACAACAATGACAATGCCAAGAATATTAACGAAAATTAATGAAAGAAATTAAATATGTTAGTATCATATTTAAAGCTCCCTTCCTCCATCGTAAACAGTAACTGAAATTCATCAAAATGGCTGCCGAAATTTTTGCTCAAAAATATACACATTAATATTCTATGAACCTGTATTTTTTTTTTAAAGAACATGCACCTATGTGTCTACCTAACTATGTCTATTTATCTAGTCGTGCACCTCCTGGTGGCTTAACTATGAATAATTACATGCGAATAAAAATAATGAATTTTAATGAGTCTCAATATTTCGTTGTTAGTTGTTTACTTTTGGTTTCGATATTATTTTGTTAGTTTTCTATTAATTTTAATAATAAAATTTAATGTCAATGATCAATGACCAATGCAGAGGGGGTCGAGTGGGGTTTAGCGCCCCCTCTCCTCCATAAATAAAAATATTTTTATTGATCTTTTTTAAAACACACTGAGAAAGTTTTCTGCATTTAGTTATAATTCAAAAGTAGGAATGAAATTTTTGAACTAGGAAAGAGAAAGTATTTTTGAATATAGTTATATTTAAGTAACATGTTCGTGGTATCACAATGGGCCGTTCAGGCCTAAGTGTGTCTCTCGACAGCCACTCCAACCTAACCTAAGTAACATGTTCAACAAATGGAGAATTTCTTATTTAAGATATTAGGATGGACAATTGGGACGATTTAAATATTTTTACCTTTTAATTTCTACTCTAAAAAAACATCATTAATACTGACAAAGCAATTTTTGAGAGTACAAAAAGAATGCAAGAAATAATTTTCAATAGAGAACTGGTGTTGCTCAAAAGAAATCGCAGAAAGTTTAGATTTTTCTCTTACTGGATTCATTAGTTTTAAAATAATCTTAAAAATATAGACGACAGACACAGTACTGCATTGTATCGATAAGGATAGACGGATGTAGAAGGGAAAAAGATAGTGAACGAGTTAGGGAGAGTAAGTGCAGAAAATAATTAGCTCAAGGCTATTCTTAAGGATAGGAGGTGAAATTCCAAAATGGATAAGATACAGAAAGAGAAACTTGTGGACTGAGGAAAACAAAGAATTTTTAAGGGGGCCATAATCTAAAAAGTTATAATTTGATTTTAAAAAAAATAAAGAAATATTTATCCTAGCCGTCACTCGAAAAAAATGCCTTAATAAACACCAGCGAATTAACCAACCTAGATGTACTCAAAGAATTGATATTCTTGGAGAAGATTTAACCCCTTCTAAAGATGGAATTAAAGTAGACTTTACTAGCTTCAAATTAGAAATGTTAAGAAATGCATATTTCAATTGAATGGGTGATTGGAAAAATGTTAAGATTCTATAAATATGGCAAACTAAAGTAAAATGGCCATTTCATTAATATTTGTATGGTTTATCCTTCAAGCACTAGAAGAATAATGTGGCTAACAAATTAGATTATTAATTTAGCAATTGATTCTAGTAAATTTTTGTTTAAGCATCGACAAGTCATTGAAATTAGATTTGAATAAGACAAACAGTTTATTCAATTGAAATGAGCGAAATTGATTTGATTCCCGATTTTCCGAAAAATATATCTTGACAATCGCTCAAAATAGGTTTTTGCTCTGAAAGAAACTTCACTTAATGCCTATCGCAATAACTCTGGCGAAAAAACATCAGCTGGTCAACATACATTCCCAAAAATATGTCACCCTCGGTGTTCATTAACATACCGAATTTTTGTCCGCCCTACTTACACGAAGGCCCAACTTGCACGCACTTTCCTTGAATAGAACTTTTCGAGCAATTTGTATCTTTGGTTTTTTGTTTTTTTTTTTTTTTTTTGTATAATTGCTAACATAAAAAAATGAATATGAAGTCGACCATATCATTGTGGCCATTTGTTAATGACTGGCGAGACTATTAACGCTAATGGAATTTTTTTTAAATAAGTATTATGTATTTCTATTTTTGGCTATTTATATTTTTGACATTAATCACGGTTCTTACTCTCTTGAGATGGTTATTTAATTTTAGTTGGTTTTTAACTTAATACTTAAGTTTCTCAGCATTTCAAGTGTAAAAAAAAACTGGAGAATTTTTTTTTTTAAATATCTTAAATTTGTTAATGTAATTATATTAAATTACTTGTAATTTATATAAGAATAGAGATGATGTTAAGTTTTCTAAATATAAAAAAAAAATACGACTTAAATGCTAATCTGACGTTAAACATAATCTTCGTGGATTCTTTTTTACTTGATTCTGGCATTACTGGCAGCGTTAGATTCGCCAGTTAACCAATTTTAAATCGAAAAGACGTAAATAAAATAAGTTGGTATTTGTGGCAATTAAACGAGCTGGTAACTGTACGATTTCTTCTATTCAATTCAATTTCAGAGTTGTCCTATTTAACTGCACTGGTTGTTTCGCGTAAATTGTTTTTAAGTGAAAACGTTCATTTAGAAATATTAAAAAACGAATTTCGTTGCCATTTGTTTAAAAAAATAACATTTTAAGAATGTCTACTGAAATTTTGATTTAGTTACATGGTCATAACTTTAGGTATGATTGCAGAATCTCTACGAAAAATTAACTGCACATGAAATGCATTTTTCTCAAAACAACTTATTCCAAATCGATGAACCCAGTTTTTCGAGAATCACTTGATAAAAAATACACAATTTAAGTTCTGTTTTTCTGGCAAAATCTTTGTGGACAGTCAAGCAGCAATCAAAGCACTTGATAAAAGAACCATAAGATCTAAAGCAGTATCAAGTTGATTTAATGAATTTAAGCAGACATAGTTATATTAAACCAGAGAGAATGGGAGCAGCCTTAGATCCTGAAAATGAACTGATGTTATTAAATATACCATCATATATGGAAACCGTGAAATCAAGTCTAGAATAATAAACGGAGGAAACAATCGAAAGATTCTGGCAAGCCGGAAGTGACTGCAAGATAGTTTATGTCCTTTTCTTGATAAGAAAAGAACTCAGAATTTCCTTTGTTTAGAGAAAAAACAACCTCAATGATACGAAGAAGAAAATGAGACTATCCACTACCTCCTCTGTAAAAGCGCCAATCTTCAAATCGGTCAACTCTGTTTCTTAGCAGACAGATTGTTTGGAGAACTGGAAGACCTGGCGGAGATTCCATCATTAGACCTTTCTTAAGTTCATTAGAAGCATTGAGTGGTTTCAGGATGGATAGATGTTTGAGAAGATCTGTTTCGTTGGTCTGAAGGAATCCACGATGCATTGGGGCATCATAATGGACCAAATTTTTGGCCCCCATGAACGCTCAGTTTTTCTGAGCACTTCTCTTTAACCTAACTTAATCTTCTGGCAAACATCGATGGTGCCGTGTAGAAAAATTTGTATTTTCTATTTTTATTTTTGATTGTGCCTAGCAGTCCAGCACAATAAAAACAACGTCTAGGCGATCACTTTGTAATTACCTATTTTGAGTTCTTAGAATTGAAATCAACTCTTCACATTAAGCTAGAAGTTTGTTGCATATTTACATAAAACGATATATTTCCATCACAGCAAATCTTTTATTGATTTATTGGTACAGTTAGAATGACTTAAGCATCAGACACTGCCCCAAAATTAAGACAAAAGATGGTCTGCTATCCTGGTAAAGGTTAGAATATCTTTTATGGACGCAATTATTGTTAACTGTTGAAAAGGGTTTGCTAAAAATATTCCTTCTTTGCCGAACCAAGGCTGAGCATTCCCACAAATTGGGGGATGTCGTCCCCAGAGCAATTGAAATTCGACTATTGGATCCAACCAGAGCCACTATCCTTTTTCGAACCGCCAGTACACTAATTGAGAAGAGGGAGGAAGTTGAGCATTTTAATCGGACCTGAACGGAAGGGTGCTACTAAATTTTCGATCGAAGCTTAGTGCCCTAATCATAAAATCCGACACAGAGCAGATTAAAGTATTAGGAATTTTACTAAGAATGCTGAAATGACCGATGGTACCTCTTAGTAAGTGGGATGAAACTTGGAGCCTCAAAGCTGTAATTGCATCTGTCTTCCTTATGAAGATGTGCAGAAGTACAAGCCCCTCACCATCTCAATGGCGGAAGAGGGGCACTTTTTTTAATACAGAACAAAGAACACTGTGAATCCAGACGACAGACAAAAACGTTAATACATACGACCGACCATCGATCTTAAATAATTAAGCTCGGTAACCAACTGAGGCGAGCGGTGAAATACGAAATTTGCACATATTCCCAATGTAATTTAAAATGCATATTTTGTATGACTACTACACATTTCTAACTACATATTCAACTATAAGGCTAATATTTTAATGTAAGTTAATTTTGCCCGCCTCATAAACTTGTATAACAACTAATTTCATATGTATTGAATGCTAACAAGATTTTAATTGATATCATATTTTACGCATGCGCCACACGCTGCCGCCGCCATTCGTTGTCGCCAGTATAGGCGCAGCTTTTTTCAAACGCAGCTTATTTTAATTTAAAAAAAAAAGACTGGGAAAAAATTAAACTAATCTCGATCACTTAAAGCAAATCGTGCAATTTTAGAATTTATTTATTACACAGCGCGGGAGTTAAAGCGATTTGTTGTTTTCTGATCAGAAACGAATATCTTGATTGTACGCTATATGCTGTGACAAACTATCTATAAGATAGATATTTCTGCATGTAAGCAGCTGTACTTTTATATTAACAAATGTAATGAAATTAATTAGCAATTTCCAGAATTTAACAATTTTTTTTAATTAATCATCAAAATGGATGCGAAAAGTTTGGCGTAGACCCTCAACGAGGTGTTGCCTCATAATGGGGAAAATTAGTTAAAATCATATATGAATTCATTTTGTTTTTTCATTCAGTATTTTTTATGAGAGAATCATTTCATAATTTACATAAAGACACAAACGGATCCAAGAGGGTGATTTTCCTATGCCCTTCCCGATGAGTATTTTATACTCTCGTGGGCTTAATATGATGTCAATAGAATGAATGCTGGAACTATTTTCTTTAGCATAAGATTAAAGAAATCGAACGACAAAGAATCGCCATGTGTGAAGCCTCATTTGGTACGAAGTGGCTCAAAGAGGTTAGTCACAATTTCAACTGCGCAGCTGGTGTCAGCCAGAGTATTATCACAAGTTTACGAGTAAGTCCAGTCAAAGCATTTTTTTGCATACCTAACATTAAGTTTGCATGGTTTTTGCTGTCGAAAATTGGTTCATTTCTTTCTGACAAAATAAAACTTAACACAAAACATAGAGAAAGAACTGCAAAAGTTAACACGAAGTGGCAGCAGAACTCCAATGTGACCAAACTGGTTTTGATTCCCCTCATGTAGATTACCCTTGAGTTATACTAAAGCGAAAGAAAACTTCTAAAGGAGGAATTAGTAGGAATGTCATCTGTACTCTGTGCTTAAATGATTTCGATCGAGAGATGGCTATTAAACCCTCATTATAGTTGGGCAGTTGTTCATCAATGACGACAGTGAAGGGGTTTTCAGAACATTTTCCACAGTGGTGAGACTATATATCCGCTATCGCTGGATATCTGTCACCAGATTTCTACCTTCATTACAGAAATGGCTCCGGCCTTTGGACCATTAGTCAAGTGTCTTATTTTTTCAAAGAATCAGAATTTTCGCACTTACGTCCTTCGGTTTTTTAATTTTTGCACCCAAAGATATGTTCCACTTTCCTCCTCCTCAACTTCTTGTATCACTCCTTAGTAGATCGCGTCTAGGTGGTAGCCTACGCATTAAGCGAGAGTAGTGCTTGAGCGTTAGGAAGAGTGAGATGAATATGATTAATGTAACAATAACCCCTTGAAAATGTTTATGAAACTTGTTGTTGTAAAAATATGTTCTTGATTTATTTTTGTAAACAGCTTCCTTTGGGAAGCCAAATATTTTTCATATCATGAAGTAATTTGTTTTATTTTTTATTTTTTTTTGCCTTTATTCTTTCCATTTGAGAATTTATGTTACACACACAGGTGCAATATATAAAAAATATATGTATTTTGTGTGTATATTAGTATCATATATCAGGGAAATGAAATATAATGTACATCTGTAGTAATACTCTAAAGTATAAAACCGAAAATTTATTACCAAAATTTGATATAAATTTTAATATTAACGATTTTATAAGGTCGCAGATCAACACAACAAGCCACAAGAGCGATAAGTACGCAGTTGCTTCCAAAAAAAAAGCTTCACTATATGAAATTACACCCATCCCTCGATATATACGGAAGATATATTCCACGAAATCCATGCATATAAAAAATTACGATAGGTTTAACTAAATGAAAAAGACATAGGGTACCATTCCACTTTTTTGAAACTGATCTGAATCACGATTTTAAAGTTTGACGTCGTACCATGGGACTTACAAAGATGGGAGAAAATTATGAATTATGCAGTGATGTTAATTAAACAGTCGAACTTCCATAACTCGAACTTCTATAATTCAAATTTTCTATAACTCGAACTTAATCGAATGGCAATAGCGTTTAGAGAGCAAATCCCATACAATTCTGCATCCGTAAATCGAACTTCTATAGCTCGAATTTCTACATAACTCGAACAAAAGCATTGGCATGTGCATTCTATAAATTTTTAATTTAGGGGAAATCCTAAATTTTGTGCTGGGTTTTCATTTCGTTTTTGTTTCATTTTTTGCGTTTTGTTTTGACTAGTTTGCAAATTAGTGTGAAAATCAATGCAATATTATTTAACATCGCATCAAAATGTGTATTGAAATGTTTATTGCTTGAAGAAAAATAATAGTTAAAGAAATCGAAAGTTGATCCTTAAAAAAGGAAGTGGCTAAGAAATACGGTATCGCGGCGGGTACGGTTTCCACAATTTTAAAAAACAAGAGGTAATAATCGCGTCATTCGAATCGGGAGCTTCTTCTGGATGCAGCAAAAATAAAAACATGTCCATATCTGGAGGAATATTAAAGGAGAAAGCAATGGAGTTTGCGAAGCGATTTGGTGACGATAACTTTGAGCCAAGCACAGGTTGGCTTGACAAATGGGAGCAGAGGTATTGGGCAAAACTTTTACCTGACCTCTTTCACCAATGTGTTTCATTTCAGGCATGATGACAGTCATAAAAAGGCGTGTGGTGAAAGCAATGAATGGAAAACTGACGTTTTGCCGTATCTTTTACAAAAGAAACAGGATTATTCTTTAAATGCCTGCCAGACAAAACATTGACTTTTTTAGACCGAAAAATGCCACGGAGGCAAAAACAGCAAACAGCGGGTTACACTGATGTTGGCAGCTAATATGGATGGTTCAGAGAAACTAAAAACTCTTTTGATTGGGAAAAGCAATAAACCTCGCTGCTTTCGTGGCATTAAGTCGCTACCAATCGATTATAAAGCTAACTCCAAGGCATGGCGGACCGGACAACTTTTTGAAGAATGGATTCTAAAACTAGATACGCAGTTTCTACGCGCAGGGCGAAAAATTTTGTTGTTTGTTGATAACTGTTCGGCACATCCGAAAAGTTTACAGAACAAACTGAAATGCATCGAGTTGGCATTTTTTCCACTGAATATGACTTCTAAATTGCAACCGCTTGATCAGGGAGTCATTCAAAACTTAAAGTGTAACTATCGCATCAGGATCGTAAAAGAAACACTAAAACGTATAAAGGCAAACCAAAAATAGGATATTGCACTTATGGATTGCATTATTCATGTAACAAAAGCTTGGGATGTTGACATTAAAAATCAAACGAAAGCGAACTGTTTCAAAAAAGCTGGATTTGGTCAATGTTCTACATGGCACGAAGCGGACGACATAACCTTAATTTCCTTGTGTAATATTGATGAAAATCGAAATTTGCTGAAAGCTGATTGCGAGAAAATAAAATAACTTCCAGTGCTACTCTTCAGGATTATATTGAGGTGGACGAAGAGGCTTGCACAGCACAGTTTCCTACAGATGATGACATTATTGAGCATTATAAATCCGAATTAGGGGATCCGGTTTTAAGTGAAACGGAAAGAAAGTGATGATGAAGGTTTGATGGAGGAAATTATTCGTCAGCCCTCCAAGAACGATGCAGAATACGCCTTCAAAAATGTATATTTACAAGCGAGTGACACTACAACTGATGATCATTATAAAGCTTTGAACAAACCACGATCTCTTTTTGTGGAAAATAACAAAAAAAAAGTTAATTTTTAGTCTCTAATATCTGGGTCGAAGTCTCCATAAGTCGAAGTTTTTCATTGGATAATGGTAATTCGAGTTATGGAAGTTCGACTGTATACAGTTCTCTAACTGGGTTCCTCTGAATTAAACTAAAATTCGCGTTGTGGAAAGCTTTAAATATACAGTTTTCCCCACTTAATTGCATTTCACATTTAATTGTGCCTCACAGATTATTCCTATGCATTTTTAAAAGATAATTCCAACCAAAAATAAGATTGCTCATGGTTCTAATACAAATACTTCCGAAATTTTACCAAATTAGCGTTAATTTGGTTTTTTTACTGCTGTTTTTACGCAGAAACTATGAATTTTTTTCAAGTTTGAATCAAAGGATGAAAACTATCTGGATAAAGTTACAGTATAGCATCATTAGCCTATTTTGAGAAATCCAGATTAATTTAAAAAACTGTAAAAAACCAGAAACCATGTGAATCACAAATCGATGGATGGGTGTGTGTAAATACTTAATGCTATTTGCGCAAGAAAACTGCCATAATCCTGGTAAATATACACAAACACATATTTCATAGTCCAAAATAGCAAAGAACACATATCATCATTACTAAAATTATCACTTTGATGTAATTTTTAAATTAACAAATTTTCCAAAAAACAAAAAAAGAAACGAAGAGGGAACGTCATTTTCATAATTATGATGAACGTCAACTACCAAACTTTGCTGCTACTGTGCCATAATTTGCATTTCTCGTAGTTGCTCCTCTCGTGCTAAATAAACTAACTCCATGAAATCCCAGTTGTATTCGTTCTTCTACTGCTGCTTGATTTTAATTTGTTTTGAGTCAAATACGACAGCAACACCGACAATAACAACAGCATGAAAAAAGGGAAAAGTTTGTTGGAAAGAATAAAAAAAAACCTTCATCATCTGCATCAGCAGGGCAACGTCATCGTTGTTGTCAACATCATCGCTACCACCATCTCACGCAATCGCAGGCAGTAATAACAGAACGAAACAACAATAACAGCAACAACAACAACAGCTGAAACAAAAGTAGTGTTCTTGCCAAGGCATTTGTTGCCGCTCCTGCTTCTGTTACTTGCCGCCACTTTGTATTCGTAACAAGATGTTTGCTGATTTACTACGTGAGGAACTGCTTGACTGACTGACAAACATATATACATACATACAAAGATACACAAACTTGAGGCGCTCCATTATTGCTGATATCTATATTTGCTAGTCAGTACCAAGTAGGTACTTCCTCTTCTTCTTCGTCGTTGTCGTCAGTGCGGAAGTTACTTGAGTATGCACCCTTTTTAGCCAAGTGTTTTCTTTATTTTTTTTTTTTTTTGCTTTTGCATTTTAAGTAATCTACATAAGAAGAATTTGTATATACAAATGTATATATGTATTTTCTATAGAAGAAGGACCTCCAGTTTATTAGAAACCAATAAGGATAAGTTTAAAAATTTTGGGAATCTAACGTTATAAAACTTTGATAGTTTTTTGTTTTTATTATCTTTTAAATGTTAATTAAGTTTATACCCTTCTTGCAAAGAGTTAAAATATACTCACATACATATATACATATATGTATAGTGACATTATATATATATGAATATTTATGATAACTATGCTACGTAGTGCCATTTAAATACTTATAAATTTTGGCTGGAAATATAATAGTGAGATCTGAAGTAAAAATTGAATGAATTGCTATTTAAATTAGCGGCGGTTTATTCGCCAGCTAGTTTAACATGTGCGCATAAAACGACCAAGCTGTTAAGTCTCTTCTTCATTATATTGTAATTCACAATGAAACTGTTCAGCAACTGCTCCCAGTCATTGCGGTCAATCGGAGGCATTGTTTTTAATTTTTGCTCTTTTTAAGAATATTTAACGATGATTTTTTACATCTTTTCGCCGGCAGACATTTCGAATCTTTTCCTTTTTTGTCATGCTTCTTCTTTCACTTATAGCAGTTCACAATAGAATTTGATGTATTTAAACTACTTGTTAAGTATGCATAACAGCTATAATTATACATGTTATCTCTGCGGCTTTGTTTTTGTTTTCCCATACAATTATCGCTGCTAGTTATACATAACTAGAAGCAAGTGACGAATAAAACGCAGCTATTAATATCTATTTTATAAAATGTTCTATTTAAAGTTTAAATTATGTGTCTTCGAATTTGATAATCAATACTTGTATTGCTATTACGGTGGGGATTCGTCTAGATTGCCCAACTTTCTGGGAAAGGAATAAGATCTAATGACGTTTGATCTCATAACATCAGAACTAATTATACAGTGCAACACTGGCTGCCGGTTTAAGACTTGGGTATGATGGGATAACTCAATAACCAAATGAATTTCATCGGTCTAGGAAGTTTTTGTATTTCAGTGAATTTTTTTAACTTGTCATTTCATACCTTGTTCACTGTTGTACTGTATAAAAAAATGGAAGCTACGATATCAATAAATAAACTTCACTTCGTGCCAGTGTTTTGGAGCGAATTTTCGAAAAAAAACTTATTTGGTTTTTGGTGTTTTTCAAACATTTTTCAACTAAAAAATGACAAAAATGGCTACTTTATTCTCTGGAGAACTTGCAGCTAAAGTCCGTTTTAATCTGTAAGTTACTTGGACAACCCAAAACCCAAACGACTACTTAAAAACAGAAACAATAAATAGGTTCAAGCGTCTGTTCTAGTATTGTATTATGTAAGTACTCGTGCAAATAATAATATTGTCTTGTTTCCCTCGTATGTACATTATGGTGCTTTAAGAAAAAATATAGGAGCTACTCCCTTCCATTTCAAATGGTATACTTTTGTTATGACCGGTTCTGTGATATCAGCATAAAGAAATTACTAGGTTAGGGTAAAGATGCTTTTGAAACAACCTGTGCATCAGCTATGTCTTTTATTGTATTAATCACTTTCAACACGTCTTTCTCGTATGAATTTCAATAAGCAAGTACAAAAATAATCTATGTTTTACAACGTATAACACTTACATTTCTCTGCAAGTACTCATCTTACTTTTTAGTACCGGTTTGCTTTTGTATATCTCTTCACTCAAATAAACAAGTAAAACCCAAACTGTATCCTCAACATGTTTCCTGGTCAATACATTGCCAATAACACGGTAAAAAGAAAAACATCCACAGACCATTCGTCTGCTTCCCTGCCTAGCGGTACGTCTAACGCAGTCGTCGCTGTAGCGTTCACCGGTATTTTGCTTCATGCAGGCAATTCCATCAGATTCTAAGTGGTTTCATTTGGACTCGTCGGAGAAGATCATCGTCATTAATCGTAGTCCAACTTTCACGTTGTTTGGTCTAGTGCAGACGTTTTTGATGCATTTTTGTTGTCAAAAGCGTCGAGCGCATAAATCGAGCTCCTGAAGTTCTCGGCGGACAGTTCTGGTGCTGATTTCGAGACTCTGTTCTAATGGCTTCAGTAGTTTTTTGAAACGATCTTGTAGACACATCCATTTCAGGATCTTATCTTTTGAGGGATTAATTTTTCTGACAAATTCTGAGCCGATTTTTCTCTGAATTGAACCGGTTCTTCCAAGGTTCTTTAAAAAATCTCTAATGGAGGACTTGCTAAACTCAAATCGGCATACTTTCACTCTTGCACAAATTTCACAAACACTTTCCTTAACAAATTAACAATGAATTATATCCCTCCGAATTTAAACATCCTCCATTTTGTCACGATTATCATATAAATTTCCGCCCTGCAACTGAGTATTACCCCTTAAGTAATTAAATACTCAAGTTTTTGTTTTTCGATGATTTATTTAGATTTTTTTAAAAGGTATTGTAGTGTCCAATGCGAAGCCGTATTGTTTTTCTTTATGCATGTTAGAATCTATGAATCAAGTAAAACCTTAAAAAACTTAAGTGCGCTTTTAGGAAATCCCAATAAACCCTTTTAAATTAAATTTAAAAGTTTATTCTCTAAGAAGAAAAACACACAACGCTTACAAGAATGCCTAAATACTGTGCAAACGAAACTTTATCCTACAAATACCAGTAAAATAGCGATTTGACATAAAAAGGTAGATAAAAATTCATAGCTATCATAAGGAAAAAGTTTAATCAAATTTTAGATTAAGTTTAAGTTAATAAAAAGTCATTTCCTCGAAAAGTAGATAATGTTAGGAGATTCCTGTTTTTCATAGTAAAGATATTGATCATACAACTATGTATGAGTGCACTTTCCTTTAAAATGAAACAGTATTTAAATATAGTATATAGTATATTCATGTATGTAAGTGTGTTTGTAGATAAACATATATTTTGCCATTTATCATAAGTAAATTTGATTAAAATGAAACAACAAAGAAAACACAAAAATTCCCAAAAAAAAAAGCAGATGCGGACAATATTTAAATTTTTGCAAATGTCTTAGATGGCGAAGGGTAGATAGCTCGCGTTATTACTAGGGACAGACAGCAGACATAATTCGCACACACATATACATACATTTAACACAAAAACAGGGGCAAGGGACATGACACGCACCGAAGAGTTTTGGTAATGAAATATTTATGCTTGAAAGGTTTATAAAACACATAAACGTGCCAAATTTCCAAATTTTTAATTTAAAGAAAAAGTAAAATCTGCGTTGAAATTTTCACTTACTTTTTGTAGAAGATTTTCATATAATTTAACAGAAAAAAAATTAACTATAGATATTTTTCATACCAAATTAAGCAAAAATATAACATAAACTCACGAAAAAAAAAATCTTTGAATTTTGCTCTATGTCGACTAAATTCCATTCATATTTATCCCATAACATCGGGCAACACAAATGTCAAATCAATCGGTTGCTCTCGCTCTTCACTGTGCACGTTCTTTCACTTGTGTCGCGCATCTGATTGAAATGGGCCAAAATTCAAATCGGAACAAAAACGTAAAAATAACTATATTATTCTAGTTTTTTTTTCATGCAATTAGCTTTGTGTAGTATAAAAGGACCTAAACTAATAAAGAAATTCAAAATACAGTTCAATTAATTTTTTTCTGTTGATTGGGATGGCTTTGAAATGCACCGCAAAAAGTTTTTTCTGAAAAATCTAACAAAACAAAAATTAGAAAGGACCTACTTTTTTCGAGAACTTATGACCTAGGTTCTAGATACAAATGCATTTTTTTTAATTATTCAATTTCCTCGCTGTATTGGCCATCAAACTTGTGTAACTTTAAAGACCAATTTCGCTGAAAAAATTGTACTTTGTGATTCGGCATAAAAACATAACTTACTGTTCTCAGAAACCACTGAGCCAGGCATAGAGTAACCAGACGTACTGATTGAGTCAGTACATGCACTGATTTTCTTGGATTTTTATTTTAAAACTACTGATTTTAAAATTCTGAAATCAGTACGCAAACCTAGCTATTTTAAGTTTTGGTCTTTTTATTAAATTTTTATCTATTTTGAATTTTTTTAATGAAAACTGGATAGAAATATTGGTTTTGTAAAATTCCCAACTGTAGAAAAAATGTAAATTTTTTTCGATTCCACTGAAAGAACTTTCAGTTTATTGTTCACTTTTTAGAGGAAGGAAAGAAACAGACTTTACTTAATGAGTTTATAAAGTGAGCTTATACTTAATCAAAAGTAAAAATCTATATATTTGGAAAATGTACTGATTTTTGTATTTAATTCAAGTCCTATATATTGAGTTTTTACATACGTCAATGATGTGTTTTAGAAAGTTGTCTAACATAATGAACAGAAAATAAAATAAATGAATACATTTAATCTGATTTTATGACCTTCTTGGCCGAAAAAACCTTAAAAATATGGAATTTTTCATGTTTTTTGCACCAAAGCGCACCCTAGCGGCCGTTATTGGTGAAAATAAACTGCATATTCAGATTCCTCGTACCCGAAAACCCCCAGAAAAACCTCTTGATGGTAAAAATATTTGCATTTGAATGATAATACTCCGGCGCGACCATAGACTAAAGCAGCAACTTCAAAATGAAAAAAATTGCTTAAAATCGCCAACCTAAGAAAACTGAGAAATTGCTTTTCTATACATATACAACCAAAGTTTTCAGAAGAACTTAGTTTCCTCAATTCACCAGAAAAAAACCCGAAATGCTTTACATTGTTATTGGTAGTGGGGTGCAAAATACACAACGCACGAGTGACGGCGGATTAAGAGCACTACAATGTGATATTGCAAGACTGGTGTTTGGAAACTAGTGAAAAACAAACAGAACTATGAAATTTTTAGTTTTTTATTGCATCATATTTTCTTGTTTCTCAAAATAAAATCGCTATGTAACGTTGTAGACTTTTTCGTGTAACGTTAAAGACCGGACATTTTGGATCTTTGAAGTGCAAGAGAAATATTTTTTTGGTATTATTTTAATTTCAGTAGCTTACTTGATCGCTCATATTCGATATAGTGCTTTAGTTTAGGTTTTTTCATTGCTACTTTCGCTAATTTTTTCAAAATGTAGAGCTACCTCGAAGCTCACTTCCAAAAAATGTAACTTAACGTTACCACATAACCACATAAAACTGGTTATAGCTTCGAAACAACAAAAGTTAAAAAAAAAGTTTGTTTGCCTGAAATGTAGGCCTTGATGGCCTATTTTCATGTCCATGTATAAAAAATTTAATTTCATGGGATATTTCCGACATATTTGCAAAAATATACGTACGACTGTAACGTTAAAGACCAAAAAATTGGTCATATGGATATAAATCTAAAGAAGATGAATTTAAATTCTGGGCTTAAAATTATAAATCGAGAAGCTTATAAATAAACAAAGTCTTTAAAGCATTTTAAATTATCGAAAATATCAAGACTTATCGAAATCCTATACAAGGATTATACAATCCCGTTTTATATCAGCAAATCGGACGGTACCTGGACGGAGTTGACTGAAGAATACCTTCATCTTTTTTTTAAATATACTTACACTTTCCAGGCTATAAAAACTGATGTGGCGACTGCGGCTCGCTCTCCGCAGCAACTCACAACTGGTTCATTGCAGCATAAGGCAGAAACAGTCACAAAGAAAAAAAGAGTTACTAGATTCACACGGCATAATATCCATTATGTTATAGGAAACATTAGATCAGGCAATACCGTTATTACTGGAGGTTTTCAAATTATTTTTGAAACTAAACTATATTTTTTGAGTAGCTAAATGGTAACAAAGATCGTCGTTATGCCTTAGATGAGTAAAAGGAGTCATGGAATCTTGAACCATTGCTTTAACCCACCGACCAGCCAACCAACCATATTAATTGCAATGTTGCAAACACTCATACGGCCGATCATTGTTTAGTCAGACTTTCAAAAATTACCTAACTACATATATTTTCGTCTATTAACAAAGAGTGTCCAAACCTATATGCTTTTGATTTGGCCTTAACAGTTTTGGTATACTTGGTTCAACCTACATAATATATTTACTTATAGTTCGTTAGCGTCATTAAAAATGTATGTATGCTAAGTTTGGCTGTAACTGTGAAGGAAATTTATAATAATCAAATTGGTCTAATTGCAATTTAACATAATTCTCATGCTAATAAATTTAAAAAAATAAAAAATTAACATTTCCTATAAAACAGGTTGGCCAACAACACATAAAAATAACATTAACACTTTAGAAATAGCAAACAAAAATAAAGTCTTGAATAAATAAAGAATTACATAAATTACTAAATGCATTGAAGCCGATGTGGCCAGACGCTATTTAGGAATTTATTGGAACCAGTTTGGAGATTTTTTTTTTTGGAAACTTTTAAATGCTCGTCCCCAACTTACATAAATCAAGAACACGTGGTACTTCAATTGGTTTATTAAATTCATATCCACCACATTTTTAAAAGAGCCATCGGCAAAGTGTGACTCATTCTAATTTCATTTATCATAATGTAAGACAGAATCAAACCAAAATCAGGTTAAGATATTTTTAGATTGATTTTGAACTACGACTTTTTAGATGCCCTACATTTACTAACTATTTATTGCAACTTCTTGATAGTTCTCCTTCCAAGGTAAAGCTTCTATTACTGTGAAGATTTCATGAAATACTCGATTTCGCTACTTAGGGAATACTTTTCTTATTTGATTTTTCATAAAGAATGGTCTCATAAGGGAGCTATGAAGTATTAACGCTATTTTTTAATCGAAGGAATATAATGCCTGCTTTCATTGATTAAGGGAGTCTTGAACAAACCCAATCTGCAGCAATCTAAACGTTACCCTTTCAATTATTTTTATAGCCCCTTATATGTGTCCTTTGCATGGGTAGGTGCCATTAATTCTAGATAAAGAGGTTTTTAAAATATCTGGATCTCATTAGAAAAACGTGACAGTAGACCAGTTTCCCTGTTATTATTAAATCATGTTAATTAACCCTTTTAAGACCGTAAGGAAATCAGAGGAAATAACTCAAAACTGAACTCGGATTCGTATTCTCTTACCCTCATTCTTATTCTTATTACAGTTTTTCATCAAAACAGAAGTTTTGCTCTCTTGATGGCCGATAGGTCACCGACGACCCTATGGTTTTCATTGGGAATTTTGTTTGAACTTTATTGGAACATTTTTATCAGATACTTATTAAAAGATAAACAAAGTCTTTTACTATTAATTCTGCACTTAACCTTTTCTTGACCATAAAGAAACTGGAAGTATTGTTAAAAGATTTTTAAAAGTTTCAATTGAAGACTTTAGGGTCATCGGTGAACAATAGTAAAACTTAATTTCCATAGAAAGTAAACAAAAAATTAAAAAAAATGGTGAAATTATATTTGAGCAAATAGTTTTTCCCATAACATATTGAAAATACATGGCGTATTTGGACAAATATGTATTTTCTAAATTGTGAGCGATTGAAAAAAGTGACGATGATTTTAGGTAACACGATAAATATATTTTAATCCAAAGAAGGGAATTAAGAGTTAAGTTGTCATGTTTGTTTTGGAATGCCGTGTCTGCAAGCTCGTTACCCCGGATACCTATATAACCCGGAATCTACATTATTAGGATTTTATTAGGAACCTTTATAAGTCAGTTTAAGATGCTCGGATAGCGTTGATGCAGGATTGACTGCTATGTCAAAAAACAAACCTTTATATAGGGAATTAGTAACGCTTTCCTTGCGACAAGTCAGAAGTTACGTTACGTGTAGCGTCCATGGTGGTCGAAATCCTTTATGTTAATCTACTCTGTACCGTTCCAATTTTATTATATGTTCCGTCTAAGAAAGAAAGAACTCAATATACTTTATGATGTGTAGAGCATAATAGAAAACAAATTATTTTGTTTGTTTCGATTGCGAAATGAATGAGAAACGGGTTTACGGCGGCAACAGCTAACGAAAATGAACTTTACCAACAGTATACAGTATTATAATTTTTTGATAAATACAACGACGTCTTATCTCTATTCGCGCTTATATGCAAATAAATTGCGTTTCATATAAAAATTTCGATTTAATGTTGTTTTGTTTGGTCACATAATGAACGGCAAATGAAAACTTTCCACACAATGCCGAAATTGTTATTTTCATTTTTTGTGTGTTTATTTTTTGTCTTTGGCAAAAAGTTCATTAACCTTCAAATTGCTCTGAATTTTTTCGTGTATTTTCCTTTGGAAACGTGCCAAAATATTTTAAGGGTTGTTCTATTAATGCGCAATAAAAAACAAAGGAGAAAACCGAAAGCTGAGGAACCAATTTCAACCCTTTCAAGTCCCGTCATCATGCACTGTGAGCTAGAGCTAAATTTATTGCGTTGCCCAAAATAAATTGCACAAAAATAACCGAAAGTAGTCGAAAATGCAATGCGGCATATTTGCGTGCTGTCATTTCCCTTTCGGTTTTTTTCCTTTTTTTTTTTTTGGTTTGTTTGCTTGGCCGGCCCCCTTGATTCAAATATATTAGTATCATGGCAGGGCAAAGTTTTTTATCAGCGCTCTATCTTTGAGGGTCTCAAACAATTAACTTTAATTTAGAAATTTGCAAATATAATTTTAACAGACAAATATGTATTTCTTTAGCTGACATAGGTTTACCAACGTAGCTTCACCTAAAATTCAATTTAAATTTGACAATAAAGAAATTTTATTTTTCTTGTTTATTTTCAGGTACGTTTTTGTATAAATTTGAATAAGAAGCATACATTAGCTGCATTCAGCATTTGTAAGTAAGTGTATTTATATATTCTTGCCTAAATAATTATAAAAATATAAGTATATATGTACTTTATTAAGTAAAGTTTGCGTATGCATTGTATTTGTCGACAAGAAAGGTATTCAAGTATTTTAACTTTTATATTGGTTCCCCAGTAGTGCGGCACAAGCAGAATCCCTTTCATCTTCCCAATCATTTATAGAACCAACATCAAATTTTTCCGAGCTATAAGAAAATTCAAAATAAAATTGAAAATAGCAAATTATTATGAAATTAAAAGAAGTATATGAGAGAAATCAGTGAATGCTAGGAGTTGCGAATTTGCAAGAAATGCACCGCCCCTTCAGTAATAATCTGAAAACATCCCGTCTGAAATATTTAATGCTTTATATATAAAACTTTTTTTATTCTTCAGATTTTCAAAAACTACTTTTTTTTTGTTTTGCTTTTTCTTTAGAATATTCTGTAAATTAATCCGATAATCAGTTTTAAAGATAATCTGCATAGATAGCAGACAAAATTTCAAACGCATTTTTCTCAAAACTACGTTTTCCGATTCGTTGATCATATTATTTTAAAAACTACTAATTGGATTTAGATGAAATTTATACAGTTTTTAATACCAAAATATGGCATTCAAAACTTAAGCCAGATCGAAGAATTTTTTTTTGCCTAAACTTGTATTATTTCTAACAATTAACGAGCACTCAAAAGTCATAAAAAAATTCCAGAGATCGCCATTTTGCGAAATTAAAAAAAAAAGTCTACGATCAGGCTTAAGATGAACTATCCTTACTTACAAATTTTTTTTCGGAATTGATTTTAAGTGAATCAGTTATATGAGAGAGACTCACAATCACATTTTATGGAAATTTTTTTGTTTAAAGATTCTAAATGTATCGGTCCTCTTAAGGTGCTATTGCTATTCTACTTTGAGGGCATCTGCCCTCAGAAAGAGAGAGAGAAAGACAAAAAAAAAAAGGATCGACTATCGAGTATTTTTGGTGCCAGTGACCAGAATATGATTTTTTGATTTTAAAAACGTAGTTCAATAAATCAATCAAATTAAAAGGGCAAAACTGACTTAATAAGGATTCCCAATAGGACTTAAATTAAAGCCGAATGAAAACAAACCGGGATCAATCAAGAATTTTTTTACTACAAAACTATTTTCCGCACCTTTTTCAGCACTTAATCCATACATACACATGGCGTACAACATTAGCTACATTAATTTTAAAAACAACCAGAATCACACCAATTTAAATCTGAAGAATATTGTGCTGGACAAATATTTTTTTTGCTTTCAAGCGCAATAAAGTTGATTTTTCAGCAGTAGGAGCAGTTCCCTTTTGTTCTGTTTTCCAAAATTTTTTTTTTAAAACCTTGTTCTAAGCTGTTTTCTATATACCACTTGGAAATTACCGTCTGACTAGTTTCCAGGAGTATTGTAAAGTATTATTGTAAAGTAAAGTAAATTAAAATCATCACTTTTGATGTCTTGCTTCAACGGATGGATTTTCACTGTTTGAGTTCCATACCATGGAATTGTTGAAGCCGTTAAAGAAACTAAGACCTCCGTTTTCAGATTTTTTAAAGCCGTTGTCACAATGAAATTTTATTTGGTGAACACCATAAAATTGTTTTCTACCGAGCACGAAATGAGAATAGATTTTTTCCTGTAACCCAGATAATTTTTTAATATTCGTGACACAATCATGGCATTCTGAGTCTCAGTTTATCAACTATCATCTCTTGAGTCAATCTTGGATCTACGTCAATTTTAGCTTTCACCAATGTCGGATTCTTTGAAACCATTTAGTAGCAGTCACAAGGAATGGCGCATTCACTCCATATGCATTTTAGCATTCGTGGAAAATTTGCACTGGCTTGATTATTAGCACTTTTGAAATGTGGCTGTTACAAATTTCTTCCTCCACCTCCTGGCTAAACCTCTGTGTTACATTATTATTAAAGAAGAGGAAAAATATTTTAAATTTATTATCAGTTTTTTTGTCTAGAAAGGTTTTTTATATTTTTATAAGTATTTACAATTACTTGTACAGGTAAAAATTCTTATAAATAATGTAGGGATGAAATCTTCATTGCTTCCCTTCTTCGATTACATTGTCGTAGAATGTCTTCATAATTACTGAAAGGAGATGTTATCTAATTTGATTCTTATTTGGTTAGCTATAAAAAATAATTGAATTTTTCAATTGTTTGATATCCCAAAAAATTTCCTAAGATATCGATAGCGCACACATGTAAGCTTCTATCTCCCTACATTATTGCTTCCCTGCCGCCTTTGGACCAATTGCGTGTATCATCATCCATTAATCGGATTACGAATACACGCGTTTACCACATTCGCATTCACACGTTCGTGTGTTGGGTTGCGAATGTATGCGGCGAGTGCGAATAGGCGCTCAGAAAATGCAAGCACAGCTCGTTCATTTGGTTCGTTCGGGTGTTAGTTAACGAAAGTATCTGTCGAAAAACGTTTCCATTGAAATTAGCAGCATGGCGCCCCAAAGCAACACTTGTTCTCTTTCGTGGCCGGTCATACCTATGCTCTCTCACTCATTCTCGGTTTCTCTGGCATTCTCGGGCTCTCCCCTTTTGTAGCGGTATGCATAAATGCGTACAATGTGGTTGTGTTGTTGTTACTGCTGCTGCTGCTGCATGTGCATGTTGTTGTTCTTTTTATTGTTGATTTTTCTACTGCTGCTGCTGCTGCTGCATAACTCATAATGGATGTGGATGAAGTATTAGTATCTTTATCTTACTATTGTTGTTGTGCCTATTTGTATAAATTCTTTGATACGAAGAGAATGTTTGCGAACGTTGTTGTTGTCGTCTGTTGCCTTCGTGTATTTTACTTTACATATTGCGAGTATACAAACAATTACAAAACCAACAACACAACAAGAACAACACAAGAACAAATAAGACAGAAAAACAATTTACAAGTAAATAAAATATACAAAATTTACGTTATTACATTTGAACGCAACTTTCTCACAAGGAGTAGCAACTGAAGCAGAGCTGAAACGCAACACACATTGTCTGTCTATCTGTCTGTCTGTCTGTCTGTCTATCAGACAAATAGACTGACTAACTGGCTGACAAACCGTCGAAAGTCTACAAGTATGCAAGCGGCAAACTAAGCTTACCTACTGCAAATCATGTTGTGGTAGGCCATGGTATCGTTACCGTCCTCGTCTCTTTGCCTTTGTCTCTGGCATGTGCGCGCCGTCGTCGTTGCCGACGCTTGTGTTTACTGGTTTGCTGGCTGACTGACTGAATGACTGACTGATACTAAATCGCAATGAGTATCTGTGTACATGCATGCATGCATGTGTATCTGTGAGTGCCGGTATGCAAGTGTACGTGTACGTGTGTGCGATGCATTTGCTTTACGTTTTGAGTTTCGATTCTTATACAAAATCGTAAAAACTTGCTGCAATACAATAAAATGAAAATAAAAAATTGCATACTTGTATACATACTTACATGTATGTATGTATGTGTGTATGAATGAGTATTTAAAAGAATGGGAATGATATGCATGCATAAAATGCAACTGTGTATATTTGGTTTTGGTGGTCGGTGGTTGTTTTATTGTTGTATTACATTGCATTTGCATATGCTATATACACACATACATACATACATATGTTTGTACGTACAAAATTTTTTTTTTGTACTTTCATCTTTTTCTTTTTTTTTTGTATACTTTCTTACTTATATTATATATAGTCATGCCTGCAGTGGAGTTAATTTTCTTACTTTTCTAAGTGCTAAAAAAGGATGCGGACTAAGAATAAGTGGTGAAAGGGAGTAAGCCAGCATAGATGATTATGCCTCAAATTTGGAATTTTGTACTTTTGCACATACGTAAATAATGAAGGGAAATCAGAACAAAAGTAAATAAATCAATAAATCAAAAGTTTGATAACACTAGGTTACAAAATTTGACAAACATTTATAAAGTAAAATTTCATGTTGTTTCCAAAAATATATATAAGTGGTTTGAGTTTTAGTGGCTGAAAGTTGAAAAATGTTGAACACTTAAAACTTTTGTAATTAAATTATTTATATTATTTCGGAAAATTTTTAAAATTGGGGGAAAATTAAAATTGTTCATTGTTTTAACTAATTGAGCCAATTTAAATGAATCCAACCTCGCTACCTTTTTTCGAGTTTTCACATTTACTTCGAAAACTAGGCCTGACTCGGAAGGAATTCCATGGTTTTCGGAATCAGCACTAAATTTTACTCTAAAGTTGGTTTTGTTTCTGTAGGGAATTTCTTGTCAACAAGTGGAGTTATATTTACGTAATTGAGGGGTTAAAACCAGAGAGAAATAAGTAAAAATTGCAATTTTAAGTAAAACAAATTTTTGGAAAGTGTTTGCCTGATCATTATACCGCCTTCGGAATTATCGGCTCTGCGTCATTCGTGCTTAATAACATTAAATTGAATTTTAGTTATTCATTTTAGGTTCAAAAATCTTAAATGTTTATTAAAATTAAAAAAAAAGTGTAATAAAAATATTCAAAATTAAACCGGTATCCCCTAAAAAACGAGTGTTAAATTGCACATATACAAACCAGTATGTATGGATGCAACTTATGCCTACATATAAACAATTACATATGTATATACATACATACATACATATATATGTGTGTATGGCCATATGCTTGTGTGCTTTGGCATTCAAATTTTCAACCCCTTTTTACAAACAGGAACTGCAGGACGTTTGCTGGATGTCATTGTGCTATTTTTTTGTTGGTGTTGCCGTTTGCTTAATATCAACAACAACGACATATCAATGCCTGCTTTTTTAAAGCCTACAAGAAGTAGAGTGGAGGGATATCGGTGTGCAGGCAAAACAACTTGCGCATCAAGTCAAATTTCATTAGGATAGGTTATGTAAATTTTATTTTGTTACACAATGTTGAATATTTTTTATTGTTTGCTTGTTTTTGAACAAAAATGCATATTAAGTATAAGGCTATTGAACTCATCAAAACTGAGGAGAATATTTTGTGTCAATTGTGTTAAAACTACCCTTCGAAAGCATACAGACTACGAACTTGAAATATGTGCTCTAATTAAATTAAAATATCAGCTGGTCCTGGAGTATGGAAAATTCTTATAAATATATGTTATCGAAGTACGAGACTGAGTGAATTACTTATAAATCTTAATATGATATCTTGTTCGATTCACCGATAAAACTCGATAAGTGCAGAATAAAAGAAAATTCGATTTGTAAACATTTTACAATTTGGACAATTTCCAGTAGAAAAAACTAATTTTTATTTCCTGCCGAACAGAGTAGATTCCTCCAATTCTGGAGGGTAGCGCTCTAATTCTGAAACTTTAAATACGGTCCTATTTGTGAGCGACGAGGATTTTTCGAAGACTAATTTACCAATCAATTTGAAACTTTGAGCTGTGATTCTTAATTAAAGACTGTATCGAAAATTATAAACACGCCTCGTCTAAGTTTATTATAAACAACATGTAATTTTATTTTTGTCATAAATGCCCACATTCCGATCCTTTTTCTGGATGTCTTTCATAAGATTTTGGACACAACTAGAACCCAATTTTTTGGCAACATTTTTCCAATATTTTTTAAATTTTTGTATGGAATCAGCAGGTTTCGATATCTTTTTAAGATTTCTCTTCATTAAAATGAAAATTTGTCTCTTGTTTACAAACGCATTGAAACATATACTACCATATTCGATACTTCGTAGTTAGTTTAAATAAAATTATGATTACAACTATTTAGAGATTCACAATGGCCAGGTAAACCTAGTTAATCCGATTAGGCTTTTTAACAGAACCATTAGTCGGGTTGACTTTCGATACGGTACCTTAGCAGTTGCCTCCGTTTGTTCTAAATCACCTGAAATGGTTTCTCAATCCAAGTTATCTAGATTTTCAATTTGTTCCCTCTCGTCAATTTAATAATGTTTTGTAGTTCTAGCTTTAAATGTTGTAAGGTTTTTTGGTGGCGCTGTCAATATTTGGGTGTGTATATGTATTACATCATTATATTTCGATTATATGCAAATTTTGATGAATTTTATGAGATTATTTTTTTTTTTTGTATGTGTGGGCATGTGTTTTTCGTTTTTAAGAAAAATTAGCGTAAAAATGATAAGTTATTGCCATAAAACTTAACATCAAATTTAATATATTACTCTACTGTTGCCAATTGTCGTGGTTATGTTTTAACAAATTTATGGCAGCTAAAATGACTACCAAAATACGCTATTGTGTATGACGCGGGTATTTATCATGTCGCATATTAATAACAAAAACTAAAATGGAAATTTGTATGCCAGCAACACGCGTGCTATAAGCATAAAGATGCAAAGGTTCAGTGTTGGCTACACCGATATCAACTACACAAATACATACACTGAGAGAAATATATATGAGCGTACAGACAACTTATAAGCACTACTATAGTATTTCAAAAGTATATATAAGTATGTTCTTTATTTTGGTGGTAAAGCTGCTATTTGTCCGTGCTATGAGTCTTCCTAAGCCGATTGCCTCGGCTATGACCGTGCACCTGTCTCATCTGCTACATCTTTAGGCCACTACCCAATGCTGCGCTGATTTATTGGGATACTGTGTTTTTCGCTCTTCATCCCATTGTCTAGGGTGTGCCCGCAATTAATAGCATCATGCAAACATTATGACTTCTAAAGGACACCCTAATAGGATTTCCACTTAGGACGGCGAGGAGTCCTAAATAGTCTCCTAAAGTATTCTTTAGGAGGATTTTTCCTGTGAGCTTGGACAGAGTACACGACTTTTATTTGGCTCCAAAACACGTGTGTTTGCGGAGAACTCCTACAATGCTTTCAATTTGAGAAATTTAGGAAATTTAAAAAATATTTAAATTATAAGATAATAACAAAATAATTCAATTCTCCGAGCTTGTATAAGTCGGTTTCAAATTACACAGTCCAACAGCATTTTTGCAACAGAATAGCCACCCTATAATCCTAAAGGGATATACTGTATAGAACATTTTTGTAAAACAAACTTATAGTCCAGCACGTCTCAGTTTTTTTTTATAGTGAGTCAAAGTTTTCTTATTTTGGTCGAAGGGAGCTGAATACTAAGTGCAAAAAGTCCTTTCAAAAGAGACATTTAAGAATTAAAATATTCGGCAAAAATATTTGCCACAAAATTTTACTAGGGATCACCCAGGACATAAAAGACATATATATAACGGTTACCGGTTACTAAAAGGAAATAGCAGCTTACCCACATAAATAAAATATCCTATAATGTGAATTCAGCATTATGATTAATTTAGATAACTGTAACATTAATTTTGATCAACAAGGGGACGTCCTCAGGTGACCGGCGCCGATTTTTTAGACACGTAGGGTACATTCGGCCATCCAGTATTACAATATTTGCAGAAACAAAAACGTTAAAAACGCCATTATTTGTCTGCTGATCACGCATTACGACTGCAAATCCGGAAATGCTCAGAAATCCAAACTGCTACTGTTCCGAAATGCCCATTAAGTGTTTATAAACAGCTCCTAAAATTAGGATCTCATTCAAAAACTGTCACCATAAAAGGTGAGATTTAGGAGGCTCCCAATTCGTCTCCTAGAATGGTCTTTTAGATCGCTCCAAGAACCATCTTGAAAAGTGTTTTCATATATTCCTCTTTTTAGAACTGCTCCTAAAATTGCTTAGTGGGAACTTTGATCTCAATCCAGAAGTTTTCAGTGAATGGAAAAAAAACATTTGTATCAATAGTACATATGATCTTAAACTCAAAAGAAAACTAATGATGCTTAATTGAATGTTTTTCTCCGAGTGTATATCCATATTTACATACATATGGTATTCTAGAGTAGGCGTATGCGCGCCTATTCAGTGATTCAATGCAACATAAACAAGGCTGTCTCTCTATGAAGCTAATGCAGCGGCTGCTGTGACTGCCACTGCAACACTAACAAATTAAATGCAAAGCAGCGCAATAGCAACAGCTACAGCAGCAATTGTTGGTGTTGTTGGGCACATGACAAATGCGAATGACTTGCGCTGACGAAGTGACGTTGCCGACGCGTCGTTGATGTATCCGTATCTCGTCGCTACACACTCAAATCTGTCTGGCAATGCGTCTGCCATGCAATTTGAAGTGTAATTGTCGCAGTTGTCACTGATGAGGATGGCGTCATACTTTTATATTCTATCGTAGATACATACTCACATACATATACTACATACATATGTTTGTGTCCGCATGTTGTTGAATGCTACTGACTGCCTGCCTGCCTGCTTGCCTGTCAGCCAGCCGTTTCTTTCTCATTATTGTATGTGCAAATGGGGGTGGTCTTGTTATTGCAAATAGGAGAGGAGGGGTGGAGGAAAAGTAGGTCTATTATATTGGCAGCTCGCTGCATTATTACTTGAAATATCTAATGTGAATGTTAGTTTTCCTTTTGAATAGCAAAACAAAAAAAAAATAATGAAAAGAAAAAATTAGTTTGATTTGCAGCTGACCGTGATGTTGAGTGATGTTGTTGCTCTTATGCTCAGATAGACTCGTTACTCTTGTGGTTGTTATTGTTGTTGTTGTTCATGTTTTTGTAAATTATTTTCTTGCCTTCTTGGCGTTTGCATTAGTCGTCATGTTTTTATTTTTGTTTTTCTTTTCTTTTTTCAAAGGTTTTTTAATGCATTTTTTGTTTTCTTACATGTCGAAATGATTTTAAATGAATATGGGTGTGTTTGATCTGAAATATTTCAAAAAGTATTTAGTTCTTTGAATTATATTTAATTTAAGTATTTTTATTATTAAAAAGTATTTTTTTTTCTGAAACTTGGATAACTTTTATCATTAGTTAAGTGAGATTAAAATTACGCTGTGGAAAAATTTGAATAACACTGAAGCCTACCATTTGAAATGTAAGTAATGCCAATGATGAAATTTCATTTTCGTTTCTGATATTTAAAACAAATCAATTATTGTACGATTGAAATCTCTGTGTGACTTTTCGTAAAGAATGTGAATGAAATTCCTAGTAGGTCAATTGCAATATTAGGCAGATATGGGACGCTGGGCCTAGAGGAGAGAAAAAATTTGTTTATGTAAACAAATAAGCTTTTTTCTGAGCTATATGCATTTGAAGATTTATATATAGGAGGGAATCTATGCCCTAGCTGTTTTGGAGTTCAGCCGAGATTATTCTACTATGAACTTAATCATTGAGAAAATGGCTACTATTTCGTATACAAAGTACCAAGTACCAGGGTATGAGAAAGTTCGCCCCGCGAATCGAAAAATAAAGTTCTTCTATATTTGAATCGCTCGCCACTTGACAAAATAAGAATTGCAACTGAATTGCAGGATCAAAACGGAGAATGGTTCTCCTTACCTTGCCTGATATCTGCATCTCTCGGTTTTGGAAAATATGTAACTTCCAATAAGACTTACTTGCCTGCGATCATGCTAGTCGTCGTGAAGTTGACTAGAACTATCATACCGCTTTTTCCTTATTATGATTTTGAACGAAAACGCATTCTGAAACTGGTCCGAAAGAACTCTAACGAATCTTGATCGATATCCAGCAACATGAACTGTTGTGTGATTATGTCTCCATCTTCTCCGCCAACCGTGGTAGCCGTACACATAAATCGAAAAATTTGTATCACTGCGCACATATATTAGCAAGTTGAGGGAGGCTTTGAGATAGGAGGAGCAAGAGTCGATTGATTAAAGTTTCGACTGTCCGTTGTGATTGCATCTTTTCAACATTCAGCTCTACCTATGTCCGTAGCCATACGCGATCTGTTGCACAGAGACATACTAACCTTGGGTGCAACTATGTAGTGGTCAGAGTCGATGTTTGTCTTCCGTCAATCACAACGTGATCAATTTGGTTTCGTATTTTTTGATCAGGGGACAGCCAAGTTGCCATAGGAATATCGATTTGTTGGAATCAAGTACTACAAACTGCCATGTTCCTTGCCGTGACGAAGTCGAACAGTCCCATATCGTTGTCGGTGGTTTCATCGTGGACTGAATTTTCCGATCGTCGAACCAAAGAGACTCTTTTTGTCCATCTTGGCATTAAAGTCGCCTAACATGATTTTAATGTCATGGCAGGGGTCGAGGAGCTCGTAGAAATAATTTTTGGTCGTTTCGTTCATCGGACATAGACACAAATTAGGCTGATGTTGAAGAGTTTTGCCTTGATGCGGATAGTGGCTAGGTGCTCGTTTACTGCCGTGAACCTCGAGACAAGATGACTCAGTCTCATGCCGACCACAATCTAACTCAGTGTCTCAGATTGTAACAGCTGCTGGTCTTTTGAAGCAATCTTGCCTCGTCCTTCGCATTTCCTGCATATCGGTGATGTCAGCTCGGTATCTTTCGCGAATATCCACTAGCTAGATGGATATACCTTCCATGTAGGGGGTTCGGACATTTCAGGTACATATCCGTAAATCGTTGTCCTTTGGGCGTTTGCGGGGTTCCATTTTCGAGGATCCGTTTGCGGTTGCAGTAGAGTAGATTTTTGACTTGGTGTGTTTCAAACCCGACACACAACCGTTGATTCAAGGTCACGGGAAAACCGACCGCACACATTAGTTAACTCACTGATGGGTGGGCTATCCAGGGGAGCCACTTGAGATGGAGGAGCGCTTTGTAAGTCTATCGCAGACTTAACCTTATAAAAGGAAGTCATCTGTTATCATCTTTTTGTCATCTTTTTCCCCATTAAAGGGGGGGGGGGAGGGGGAAGTTAGAGGTAACATTCTTATTTCCTTTTTCTCTTCTTTAATATTTCCTTTTACTTTATTGAACGCTATTACACGCTTATGGCCGTCCTGCTTACCTGAAAATTTTACCAGCGTTAATGATACAATTTTCTGAAGCACTGCCCATCATAAGCCACCGACTGAAGTTATTGTTTACTACAATCAGTTTTGACACTAGCGTTTTATGCTATACTCGTTAAAACGCCTTGCCACAGCAACCGCTTTGCTCTCACCTTAGCCATGAATATAAGTATTCCAGTTCTCGGCGCCCGCGTCAACATTAACGCACATGCTCTTTAAATATGGGCTGGAATCCCATGAGACGCCGTAGATAATGACGTCGGTATTTAGAAGAACTAGCTGGCAAAAAAGAATTGTCTGCGAAGATTTCAGCTAAGAGGTTCGTGTTGTTGACTGTGCTACTGATTTATTTTCACAATCGACAACAAATCCACTACCCTTATGAAATTATAAGACCTCTGCCTCTGTCGCTGTTCGAGAAGAACTTTTGGCATCTTAGAGTGATGCTGCAGCGAATTCTTGCCTGTTTACGCAACAGTTCGGTATAAACATTCTTCTTAAATTGCCAGTTCCAAAAAGCAATCTCCTTGGATCTGACTGTTAGATCACAAGTCTCATTAAACCACGAAATGCTTTTTCTTTAATGCTAACCATTTTATTAAAAATGAGAACTGATTTTGTTAATTGTACCTTTTCGTATGAAATAGAGATTATCAAATTTAAAATCAACTTTACTTGGATTGTTTAAAAAATTGATATATGCATCCAACATTTTTGTAAAAAAAAAATTTATCAAATACCATTTCTAAATTAAATTGCAATTAATATAGATTATGAAGGGAAGTGCTCAGAAACATCAAGTGTTCACGAGGCCAAAAATTATTTCATTATGATGTCCCTAGATATTCACATAAATTTGTAGACATTTTTTATTTAAAATACATTGTAACATAGGGCAAAGGAGCCAATAGTAGAACAAGCGGTGTTTTGTTGTCACCGATTGGTGGCTCTATCGTGCAACTTCTGTCATAGATCAGAATTGATAGCTCAATCACTTTAATGAAATAGCGAAGCCGAAGCACGCGTTCTTTTTTTTGTGAAAAATATTTTTTGATTTTGGAAAAAGTGAGATATCTTTGGACTTACTTTAAAATGAGTGAAAAACAAAACAAAAGTGGTGAAAAAAAGGATAAATGTGTATAGTGGAAGAATTGAACTTTAATATTAATTTTTAATTTCGGCCGCAGCAATGGCGAACAAAAACAGACGCGCAATAAGTGAAAATGCCCATGTCGCAATGACGAATTTTGTCGCCATAGGGGTACACAATTTCAGTGCATTTTTTTGTTGCAACAGTGGGACACGACATTTTTTCGTATTGTTTTTCTTTTGTGAAGCCATTGGGATTAAATTTAAGTTATTTTTTAAGTTAAGAAAATTGAAACTCCATTTTGTTGCTCCATTTATTCATTCATTCAATGAATTTTCATAAAAAAATGTCAATTTTCATTCATTTCCACATTGATTTTCAACAAAAAAAAAAAACATTTTCAGTTTTGTCCTATTATTGACTGCAAGCCCCACTCAATATACCCGATTTTTCATTTTTTTTCCAATGAAAGCGAAAACAACACATTCAACCGTTTGTTAAAAAGTTGATTATTTCAGATTTTACAGCCATTTGAATTTTTTGTCCCACTATTGGCTCCCTTGCCCTACAAATTACATTTCTATTAAAGAAAATAATTTAATAGCTATTGCTTTTAACCAATCATGAGTTTAAAATGAACTTTTGTAGCGTTTTCATTCCCAACTTCAACTCTTTCTTCGCTCACTAGCTCCTCCACTGTGTTACCATCATTTCTAACATTTCCACCATGGCGTATACGCAACTTTTTCCGCGTCTACTTTTCACGTACACACATTTCATTTCCGCTTTTCATTAGCATTGCAAATGCGTAAATAGTATTACAACACTAATGCACACACACTCATGCACACATCATACACTAACACACACTTACCCTTAAATGTAAAGCTTTAAAACAAATATAGAAAATGGGGGAAAAAGCTTCAGTATCTCACGCGAACGAATTCAAGTGAAAAAGAGCACGCACAATACAGAGAACGAGTGCGAGTATGACTACCTAAGTTTCTGTCGGGCTCTATTGCACATTCAATTATACTTTTATATGTACATAAGGATCCGAGGGCTATGTAGATACATGCATACAAATGTATAGTATGTATGTACATGCTGGCTGTAGAGAAAACTTAACTGAAAATGGGGGAGTTACACAACTAGGCAAAAGGTTATTCAACTGCAAATGCAATATACCTACAGCGAGAATTAGTAGAGTGGAGAGTGGTAGTGGCATTAAGTGTATGCGTTTTCCTTTCTGAGCATTTTCCTGCGCTCAAACGCTCAATTATTCGCATTTTATTGATTTTTGTTGTGGTGACTGTTGCTACTGTTGTTCTTGTTATTGTCGTTGTTGTTGTTATTGTTTTTACACATGTTAGTCATGATTGTATGCGTGTGCATATTTCTGTATAAATAAATTCTTATGCGTATATATTTGTTTTTATATACACACATACTAATGCCATGGAATGCTCTAGCTCTCTAGTGACTATCATAATAAAGTTGAAAGACCTTTAGCTGAAATGGCATCAGAATAAAAGATTAAAAATGCGTCAGTAGACAAGTGACCAAAGAAATACACAAATGTTCGTTCGCTAAGTTGGTGGTACGAGCATTTTATTAGCTTTCGAAAAATCTAAAATTGTTAGACTATTTGTGATAATATTACGAAATTTTATTTCAAATTTCTGAAAGATCTGAAGCAATGGAGACGAACAAAATTTTTAATGTAAAATAGGCAGAAAACCCTACCGACAGAACAACAAGAATGTCAATTTGCTTTTCTCTACGGACTTCAACGTCAATTCAAGCTAGTCACGAATACCAAAAATCCAACGGACTGATTGGAGCGCGATTCTTTGCGATTGCTTCCAAGAGGCTTAAAAGAATTCTTAGTTCATTCATTCTTAGTCAATTCAAGGTTGACGCAAAAAACGCAATGGCGAATATTAGAGAATAATTTGTGATACACGAGAAATCTGCTCAATGGGTTCCAAGAATTTTGAATAACAGTCAGAAAGAGGAACGTGTTCGTTTGACGCAATATTTCCTTTAAAAATTTGGAAGCTGAAGGTCTAGCACTTTTAAAAATAAGGTAATGAAGCTTGGTTTTTAAAGTATGCGCGAGAAACGAAACAGGAACCCACAAGGCCGGAATCCTTCAGTTACAGCAAGACAACAAAAGTCAGCAGCAAAAGTGATAATGTCGAAAATTGTAGCTGGAAACAGAAAATTGTTTACTATAAGTCTTAAGGCACTGGTCAGAAAACGAGACAATTCTGCTTTTCCGTGTTTTTCTTTTAATTTTACTTTCAAGTATAGAGTATTGATTCACCCAACGCTGTAGAGAGTTCCGGTTATTTTCGGTAATTTTAAGAAAAAGAGTTTGCAGTAGTAGTGCGGAAATAATTAATTAATTTTGGAGATCAGTACATCATGGATCATCAAAAACTCATTTAAAGACTTATTCCAAAAATAAAAACTATTTTATATTTATATACATAATAGCTTTAAAACTGGTAACAGTATACTAGTGGTTAATGTGAGTCACTGTATATTTGAATTAATATTCAGTTTTTGTAATCATTAAAACTTTAAAAATTTGCATATTTTTATAAGCTACATTACAATAAACTATAAAAAAAATGTCTTATGTATTTTAATTTTTAATATGGCATTAATTACAAATTTATCATTTTTTCGGGCTTTTTTTCTCAAACTACAACAATTAAAGTTTTGTATTCATATTTAATTATGATAGTTTTTAAACTTCACAAAATATTTACGTGTCAACAATACGACTATTAAAACTTATTCATAGTTTTAATTAAAATAAAGTTAGAGAATTTCATTTCGTCTCAATAAAAGAATATAGTCATTTAAAACTTTAGGTCAATTCTGATAAAAATTTCAGAATCATTCCATTATTTTTTTAAATATAGAACAAAAAACTTCAAGTCACCTGTCATTACATCATATGAATTACGGAAATTTACTCACACTGGTATGTATGTGTTTATGTGGTTATATTACTTTATAAAACTGATATTACAAATAGATTTTTTAGCTAACCGTAAAATCTTTTTCAATTGACACGTGTACGATTCTGTTAGGTTGTAATCGTCTATCATTTATAGCAGATTCATAGTTTTTTCTAATTTCAAATTCATTTCAGAATACTTGTAACGATTTAGAATTAGGCTTTAAAACTCGTTTTCGTTTTAAATATGTGCTTCAGGTTAAAGATCAAAATATTAAATAGTAGGGGAATGCCGTCTAGGTTGGAACACGGTCTAGGTCGGGACACCACGTTTTTGCGAGTCACAAAACCGATTCTTCAAATATCGGAAGAAAACTAATTCATAATGCCAAACAAAGCACATAACAACAAATTAAAAAAATACTCGTTTAAAGACACAAATTACAGTTTTTAAGTGGCTGTCGAGGAGAACACTCAGGCCAGAACGGCCCATTGTGTACCACATGGTTGAGCCTACAGTTTACTCTACTCAACACTAGTTTTTCGCCTATACGTCATGGTTTTGAGATATTTCCACTGGAAACATGCGAATCATATAGAAATGACGTTAGCTTGAGTATATTAGCAAGTGCTAGAATAATATAATAGAAGGAAAACTAATCAACAGAGTAGCATTTTGAAATATATTATTGATTGCTGTAAAATATTGTAAAACGATCCTCAATTTTAAATATTGTATAGCAATATTTCAGTTTTTCAAATAAATATTTTCCAAAAGTATCGAGTATCCGATACTGACCCTTTTTCACGATACCAAGTAAAATACTTATGGTAATGCATCGAGTAAAAAAAGTACTTGAATCGAGTGAAAAGTATCGAGTATTTACTTGTATCGAATCATCGAACACCTAGTTCGCATTACGCGTTGGTGATCTGCGTGATGCGGCGTTAAATGGTGAATGTAGTTATGGTCGGAACACCTGAAATTTTGCGGTTATAAAGCATTCATTCATTTTTCGATGCCAAAAAGTGTCTAAAATGTCATTTCAATTGGAAAAATAATATTTTTGGTGTCTTGTGATGATTTTTTTTTCGGCTTTTCATATCAATAAAATAAAAAATCAAATTTCAGTCTTTTTCTTTCATTTGTATGTCATTTTTAATCATTTTCTTCCATATTTCAATAGTTTTCTAAGGTGTGTTCCGACCTAGACAACAATTTTTTTTCAAATGCCTATAACTCCTAAACTATTGATCAAATAATTGTTCAATGTTCAGCAAAACCATTGCATTTTACTACATCTTTCCAAATTCTGCCTCTAACGGAAGTTATGGTGTTCCATCCTAGTTGGCATTCCCCTAGCTAACTCTTCCTAACTCTAAAATTTTAACAAAATTTATAATTATCTGATGAAATCAAAAACTTCAATCAGAACACATTATTCACTTATACTGATTTCCTTGAATGCAGCTTCGTTTTAACAATTTTTTTTTAGCTTTAATCCTAATCTCAATTCAAGCAAAAGTTCTGGACTCTATTCCATTTAAGGCTTAACTTAGGATTGTCCTTTTTGCGGTGTTACGAATGAAATACAAAAAATATTCACTTGATTCTTTCTATGTTTTCATATTTGAGAAAAATTAAATTTCATATCTGACTGTTCACTTTGTTTGAAGAAATTATTACTGTATTGTCTTACATTCTTATTACCGACACTCAGACACTCAGTCTAAAATATCAACGTCATTGTCATTGTTGAAAAGATCATTGCATCGCGCAGTCGTAATCGCTGCAATTGCGACGATCGCGTCACAATGCCAATGTCCTCACTGCAAGCAAACATAAATGCCAAATGATGTTGACCTTCAACTAAGTTGCATTCATCAGTGTTTGCATTTGCATTTCATGGAAATCCAAAAAATCATTTCCATTGCAAAGATATAAAACAAAACAAAAAAAACAAAAAATAAATAAATTAGAAATACAAACATTTGTAAACAAATATTATACTTGGTATGCATATAAATGTTTTTGTACTAAATGCTTACGGTGAGTGACGACTGTGCATGTTCCTCCAGTAGGTAGATATGTTTGTATGTATGTATTTATGTATATGGCGCATGGAAAGTATTTGATTGGTATTATGATTTTCCATGGAATTGCTTTGTGAATTGAAACTTTTCGCAGTAATTTGTTTGTCTACTCTAATTTTTAACAAGAAGTTTTTAATTATTCTCGAATTTCATTCAGTTGGACTGAAAATTTATTGCAAAATTAAAATTCTTTTAAAACAAATTTCACATTATTGAAAAAGAAAACTTCAAGAGTTATATTTGGAATTCAAGAACAGGTGAGTTTTTAGGGTGACACTCAATAGAGAAATTAAAATAAATTTAAAAATGAAATAAAATAATTTTCTAATATTTAAATTTCGTAAACAAGATAATATATTTGAACATTCTAAAAATTGGAAAAAAATAATCCAATTCCGAAATTAAACAATTAAACTGCAAGTTTATATTTAGAAGATTTTTTTTTTTTTTTTTGAAGATCTCGTCTTTCTTCATAATTCCCTCGATATCTCCCTTTCAATCTCTTTTCGTAAATTTCTAATTATTCTCGAATATCGTTCGATTGTACTTAGAAATCTAAAATATACAATAGACATTTTTCTGCACAGCACCACCTCTTGAAGGCAATGGCAGACCTTCGAAGGTGAAAATGGCCTAAGAAAAGCTTTTCACTTTACAATTTGTATTCGTTATAAAACTGCAGGTCCTTTTCATTTGTGCACAAATTTAACTTACCCACGCTATGCTCTACATGGGATGTTGTTGTTTCTAACGCATCATCTAGAGGTGGAAAATTCTACTTATTAATACAACAAATTCTGCATTCATTACTTTTCAAATAATTCTTAATTTACAAAGATCCGATTATGTTTTCTAATTTAATCTAAAAATAAGCATTTCCAAAAAAGGTGAATGTTTTTTAATTGGTCTGAGCTTTTGTTTGAGAATTTTTGGTCAGAATTTCTGTCATAGGTTAATCTGAACTTTATTTTCAGTTTCAGTCAGATTTTGGTCTCTTTTTTAGTCTAAGTTTTGGTTCCAGTTTAGATTTATTTTTGTTCAAGGTTTTGGTCTGAATTTTTATTTGTTTTTTTGCTGTGAATTTGGTGTACTATATTGATTTAATTTTGGTCTAGTTTTGATTTTGCATTCGGCTTGAGTTTGTTCTGAAATTTGACCTGAGTTTGAGCTGAATCTGTTCAGAATTTCTATCTGAGTTTAATTTGAATTCTTGGTCCAAGTTTTGATATAATTATAGTCTGAGTGTTTTGCCGGAATTTTGGTGAGAATTTTTGGTCAGAGTTTCGGTCGGATTTTTGGTCTGAATTTGATTTGAATTTCGCTCTGAATTTTAGACAGATTTTTGGTTTTAATTTTGGTCTAAATTTCGGTTTCAGTTTTTGTCTGTTTTTGTTCTGGGCTTGGCCTGATTTTTGGTCTGAATTTTAATTTGATTTTGCTTTGAATTGGGTCTGAGTTTTAGTCCAATTTTTGGTCTAAGTTTTGCTTCTTATTGGTCTGAGTTTAGGTTTTAGTCTTGGCTTGAGTTTGTTCTAAATTTTGGCCTGATTTTTGGTCTGAATTTTGCCTGAATTCTGGCCAGAGTTTCGGTCTGAATTTTGCCTGAATTCTGGCCAGAGTTTCGGTCTGAATTTGGATCTGGGGTTTTATTTCGATTTTGGGTCCAGTAATTTAGTAAAATCAGCCGACACAACTACTGTTTACAGTCGATCAAAAATGGCCAATGGGTGATATAAAACAATACATAGATTTGTTTAAACAAGAAGAAGAAATAAAAAATAGAAAATATTTGTGTGTTATATTATTATCATACTATATTTTCAATATCATAGCATTTTACAAAAAAAATTCCAGAATATCATTGGCTAAAATTATCGCTGGTTATGGATTTCTCTGGTTATCCAACCAAACCATAGATTGTTTGTTTTAAATTTTAATGTTAAAATAGTTAATCATTCGCAAGCATTCGCAAGAATAAATTTGTTTTGAAAACTAATCATAAACGAATAAAACAAACATCAAACACAGTGGACTCATTTACTCAAATCTATAATAATAACAAGGCAAGGAAGGAATGAATGATGCAGCAAGCAGAGTCAGTTCGTTCTTTCACCAATATTTATAGAAAGATGAATGAAAGAACCCAAATTCAACCCCGCAAATTATAATAGTTAAAGCGACTACATACATACATATGAATTGAAATTATAAACAAATATTTGCATAAAAAACTAATTTAGGTCAATCTAAATTACAATGAATAAAAAACATCCATAAATAGCAGCATATCTTAGAATAAGTAGATGCATTTTAATTTCTATGTTTGAAAAAGTATTCCAACTACAAAATTTCAACGATGCATATTGTGTTAACAAGAAATTGTGATTGTAAAAAAGTGAATAGAAGTGAAAAATAAAATATTAAAAATGATGTGGCCAACCATAAAGATTTTGTAAGCAGCACACATTGAAATGGGTCTCCGACCAACGGCCTACATTAAACTAGGTAATATTTATACGAATAGTTTGGTTGAATAGAGTCGAATGAAACTAAAAAAATTAAAGATTCGGGTCAAAAAATCAGTTCGTTTATATCCGATGACAAAATAGTCCAAGCTTGTATAATATATGAAACTCATTGAGCGGAGAGAAACAGAGAAAAACAGAGAAAAAAAATTAATTTCAACAGTATGCCCAAGGTATTAGAAGTAAGGATTATTAAAATTCTCAAAAGTCTTCTTACATTTAGCTTGAGTTTTATTTTAATTAGTCATTCACAATTAATTGCACTATGGGCCGAACAACAATTCTAAAAATAAATTACTTTATCTTAAATAAGGAGGTCTCAACTTTTCAGCAAAACTAAAGCTTAAAGCGGAATTGCGACGGACGGCGGTAAAGCGATTGGCAGTTAACCGCTGCTAAAATTGAAAAGCACTTTATCGTATGAAGGAGTCTACATAAAGCACGAATTTAAAAAAATACAGTGGAAATTCGTAAAATGCAGCTACTTTAACTTTCTCTTTTATAAGAATTTTTAAAGAGATATACCCTTAAATTTTGTTCATTAGTTTCTTTTGGCTAGCCAAATATATATAGGCATAATATATCACAATTATGATTTGGCCCACACCACCAACAGTTTCACATTTTTGTCTATTTGCCCCATAGTGCATTGCGTGTTTTATTTCGTTTCAATTTATGAGAATTGCCAATACATTCTTATTAAAATATAATTAGGTAATTTTGATAAAAAAAATATGAAAAACAAAATTCATCAAATAAAAATCCGCATTTTTTGTGTTTTCAACGCAATAGTGAACAATTTCATAAATATTCAGGAAAATTTAAGTGATTTTTCAAGTTAGTGCTGGATTGTAAGATTTAGTTAACTTCTATTTAGTTACATCTTTCTACTTTTTAATTTTTAAGATATACTATATGAGATGAGTGTATATTAATTTGGCGCATACTTTCATATACAGTAATCGCACGACTTACATACGTCGCAATTCGTTCCGAAATTTGGCGACCGAAATCGAAATAAGGAAAATGAAACTTGCGAACGAAAGCAAAACATTTATGTAAAAGAAACGCGCCTTTTATAAGATTGCATAAGAAAGATTATATTTTGCCTCTGCGATTGATCATCAGGTCATTGGAAGTCTAGCGCCATAAACTGAAATATGCGATTTTTGGGATGAAATTTACTTCAGCCTTTACTAACATCGCTCGTAAACAGTTATTTTTCTTTTGATTTTGACAAATAAAAGCTCTATTGGAGCTGGAGAGCCTACGGATACAGCAGAAGAAAGACAAAACAATGAACAAGAAACAAGACACAGATGACATGAGCGCTTCGTATGCTTTATGTTTATAATAATCGGACAATTCTAACTTGACGGCGCTGAACCAAGGCGCTGATAATACATATCTATGTAAAACGATTTGTGTACAATGTGATATATTTGACTCTCTTAATTAAGTGCAATTGATTATATGTGACATACAATAATTCCAAATAATACCAAATGTTTATGTTTTTCATGTATTTATGTTTTGATAATGTAATTAAAAATTCTATACATATTTTTCTTCATTAAATAAAACAGATTCCCCTGAAGAAGCTTAAAAATATGCGAAACGTAGGGTAATAAATGAAATAAAAATCTTTTATTTGCATCAAAAACTTAATCGACTAATGCAACCTAGAAACATTGCTTAAAATATTACTAACCAAAGCTCTATTGATTGGTGTAAAAAAGTTCCTTCTAAAAAACCGGTTTTTGTCGATAACTTGCAAATTTTACAAAACGTCCAACTCGCAATAGAAAAACAGTTATGGCGCTAGACTCACAATTACAAAATGTATCAATCACGAGGGCGGAAACATGAACATTTTTCCTCCGCCCACCTTAACGTATATATGTGTACAAATTGTATTTTGGTGTTAATAAACAAATTTTTTAAAAATGATTTCCACGACGTAAACCGAAAAAACGTAAATCGAAATTTGGTAGACAATTTAACGACGTCAACTGAATAATTCAAAGATGTCAACAGGGAAATAGTAGAATTTTTTTGCGACTTAGATCGAGAAGACGATAATGGAGACGACGTAAATCGAGGGATTACTGTACTCTCATATCGCTCTTAAATTGTTTTTTTATCAGTTGGATTTTTAATTGGTTATTGTTGTTTTTCTTGATATCATTTCCATTTTGATATCATTTCCAATTGATTTATAAAAATGAATTTCCGTTCTGAATGAAAATCATTTGCTAAACAGTTTTAATGAAATTTCTCTGGTCAACGCCATAATATCGTATAGTTATAAAAGGAATTTCTATACCTAGCACAGCAAAAGTGTACAGCCTTTTCATTGGACATTTACAATTTCCAGTCGAAAAACTAAGAATATTTATTTTTTAATAACACAAATCAACATGAACAAAGTTTTTTGATGCATACATGGGAATAGTAGTTCAGTTCTGAAAGGGAATGTTGTGTTAAACATTTTTGCTGAAGTAGACCTAAGTACATAAACTTTAAAAGGTAGAGACAAAGTTGTTCTTAGGGAAAAGTTAAGCATTTTGCTCCTTTCCCATGAATATTCCACCCTCTATCTGTGCCCCTGTTGGTCAATACTTAATGATTTTTATGGTTCAGTATACATAATTATCACACAGTGTGTACATAAAAAAGATTATTTTACAATTGCTCATTTCATTTAACGTGCTTAAAAAACAATGACTGATATATTATTGTTGTATGTACATTTTTCGAAGCACTTTTTGGGGTTTTAAGTAGAAGGTAGGTCTTAAATCCTATACATACCTACTTAAATATATATTTTTTGCTTAATTTAAGTTACTTCACATGAGTTTTATTGTGTATGTGTGTGTGTAAATATGTATACATGGGAAGTACATGTGTTACTTCATCCTGACTGAAATTTTTATTTATTTCGCTTATGCAATAATTTCATTTAAAAAGTGTTTGCATTTTGTTATCATTTTTGGCATTTAATGTCTTTGTTGGCCATAAATTTTTACACTTCTCGGTAATTAAATTTATATCTGAATTCTTGTTTTGGCAAGTATTTGAAATAATTTCACTTTTATTTGACATTTTAATTGAGTTTTGAATGTGGGTTTAATGAATGCCAAATTTGATCCCATGCACAATATTTCATAAGTTAGTAAGTTGAAATTTATTCATACTAAATTTAATTTATATTATCGTGAGAAATTTAAGAGCTCTGAAGAAAAATTGAACAGAAAATTGAAATTTTACTAGTTTCACTAGATTTACGGAACCCGCCAATTTGGTGGGTTTCAAATTTCAGATTAATTTAACAAAGACAATAAAATTTATTAATTTTTTTTTTTTTGTTGAAAATCATGATAATTTAGTTTGAAGTGATTTTAATAGTCACTGTATTTAGGATATCAAATTGACCGTCTGCGAAGATGAAAGGTAATATTGGAACAAAAACCGTTCAGTCTAGTCAATCAGCAAGAATCACTTGCGAATAGTTGCGAAATGGAGTTATTGGACACGCATGTGTTCATTATAGATGATGCCTAATGTTTTGATTCCAAGCTTCTATGGGAAAAACATTCTTGTTATCTTTGTGGATAAAGCCGCAAAAATCTCGCATGGTGTGCGAAAGCTTTGCAAGAAAAACATAGGAATGTACCCCGTACATCTTAAACTGTATGTATACAATAATGGTGAGACACATTCTCACCTATTTCGCAGTGTCCTGGTCGCAAAGAACAATGAGGAAAACCCCCATAAAAGTGCAAAAGCTAGTATGCATTTGTATAACAGGAGCGATGAGAACGTGTTCTACAGCGGTCATTTTTAGACTTAATGCTTCTACATCTAGTGATAGATATGGCAGCCAAAAGGACAGTAGTTGGTTTAACAAGAGAGGGAGCTGGTCAAGCAAAAATTATTAGCAACAAAGAGCTAGAATCCACTCTGCTGTAATATCACTTACCAGATTACACAGAGATGAAATGAAGAAAAAGCATAACTTCGAGAAGTACTTTAAAGTTATGCTAAGTAATAAGGAAGAGTAGAACATAGAAATGTTTCAAACATCTTTCAAAGCACATATGGTACATTAAAATGATACACAGATGGTTTGATAACAGAATCAGAAACGGGCGCTGGAGTGTATGGGCCAAAAACCAGACACTCTGAGCTTATGGGCGAAACTTCTGGCATTACCAATTTAACCTCTAGCGTGGGTGTATAGATCAAGATATAGTAATTTTTTTTAGATACTCAAGCCGAAATCAGAGCACTGAACTGATTTGAGATATGGTATCCTCGAAATTAGTCTGGGAACCATTTTCCGGGTCCCTGCCTGGACATATAGAAATACATGGTAATGAAATAGTCGACTAGTTGGCAAAGAAGACTAAGAGGGGGAACGAATCGGTATGACAACCTACTGGGGCCAAATTCTAAAACTTAGACAGGCTCAGCTGTTAATTAATTGGAATTTTAACCCAAAAAAGTAGCTCTCTGTTTAAAGCAGAAGAAAAATCAACTTAAAATCATCATGAGTTTCCTCTCAGGGCATTACAAACACACGAGAGAGAGCACATGAAAAATCTAGGCATATGGCAGAGCTGCATCTGTTGCTTTTGCTAAAAAGAAAACGAGACTCTACTCAGATTCCTCCATAGAAATCAGGCTATCTGAATGCTTTTAGTGGGAGTACAACAGACCCAAGTGTCTCATACTTAATATCTATCTACACACATCACAACTTTATTTAATCTTTACAATGTGTGCATTTTTTTAAATAACACTTCTCATCAATAATTACGTAAATAATTTGAAACTTCAAGTGTCATTACTATGTATTGTCACATAATAGAAATTTCTTAATAATTTCAGGTATATTGCTGGATTATTAAATGTGTGTGTTTATTGACTGCTTTATTTATGCACAGTGTTCCACCTGCAAGTGGCGCGAGGTAGCAACTGCAGTCAAAATCCAGACATAAATTCTCTATTGTATTTCCCTCTCACACATTACGTGTACATTCTGAGTACAGGGACGGTAACTATTACATTGCGAAGAGCATGAACGCGCGGTGTCAATGGTGGCAGTGGTTGATGTTGACGATGGTGTAGACGTGGACGACGCATGTGCATCGTGCATCATGCTCTGCAGAGTGACATGAACTGCATTATTTATGCGACATCTCGCACATGCCATACGCGCGTATTCGCTTTTGAACAATGCGCATGCGTATTGTATTGGGGAGAAAAAACAATGTATGTGTGGCTGGGTGTGTGTTTGTGTGCGAATGATTCATATTGAACATGACAAATGCTGTCATGCTTATATACCTACATTAATTTAACAAATATATTGTCGGTTCGGAGGTAAAACTCATTAGCCCATTTTGGATATCTGTACGATTTTTCCTTGTCCTTGTATATCGGCTTTCACACCATCATGGCAGACATAGGCAGGAGTTATATTACGAAGCAGAGGCTCGGAACCCGGCGGCAGGTCAGTGTGGGAAAGCTGGAGGCCGTATCTTCTCAAGGGTAAGAGACCTGGCCTTTAAAGATATATGAGGCTAAAAGAAGACATCAGTGAAATATCAGACGCAAATAAAATTGTATATCAGGAATGCTTTGGAGAGAGATCGTTGACGAAGTTACAACATGGGCGCCTGATTTTATATGCAGCGCATTTTCTGCTATGCTAAAACGATGAAAGAAACCCAAAAGCAGCACAACCCTGAAATATATGAAACCAGCAATTCTACGTCACTCAATTGAAATACATAAATAAAATACGCCAATGTAAGTATAGTGACGAAACCTTTGACGTACTTTTACCTCATGACAATGAACCAATTAAAATCGAGGGGAGTGAACAATACTTTTCACTTAGAATGACCTCAGCTATTTGATTGGACATACGCATCAAAAGACTTAGTCAGTATACTGAAAAGACGAAATTTGTTAGTACCTGGGACCAAATGTTCAGCTTACAGACAACGAGAAAAGGAATTTCGGAATTACTTTACCAAAGATGAGGAATCTTCATTAGTGTATTGCTAAGATGTCTCAGGAGTAATGAGTGAATTGAAGCCTAATGTTTAAACCCAATGAGTAGAGGATATTCATAGATTCCTCAAAACGAAAGCGGTACTACTGTAGAAATAAATGTGCGGCTGTTCCAATAGCTTACTCAATCTCTATGGAAGAAAATTATCGAGATTACTGATGGATACTCAAGGGAGATCCAGAAGCACATGTGAGGAAAGGATCCAGAAATCCACTTCACAGATCGTTTAAGGGCAAGAGAGCGCCTTACAAGGTTGAGAAATGACTTCGGCCCCTCATTTGCTCACGCCTGGGCATATTTGGATAAAGTTTTATTTCAATGCTTATCACCAGTTTCATATATCTAAAGTAACTATAGCGTTCGCGGTTTCTTAATGGTAGGAAGTCATCGATCAGAATAGCTAGAGCCAATGCTCTTTGCAATTAAATCGTGGCATAATTTAACGGACCAGTCCGCGGAGTTTCGCCGAAAAATTTTAGACATTTTATTAAACCTGCTAGATTTAGAACAAATACATCAATATACACAGAATCTGTGAAGTATGTTCTGTTTGATATTCTTATACAACGCAGATTAAGTCCCCTGCGTGCAACTCGTATACTCGTTCAAATAACATGGGTCCTCAATCGCCATCGTCCGTAGGAGAGTTAATTTAGACAAAGCCTAATTCAGACTTACATATAAGTATCAAGAGACCAACGAGTTTAACATTAAATACCGGGTTTCAAGATATTTTCTGCGATTTACTGCAAATTTTTTGGTGATGAGGCTGCAGTGGCAGAACATGTCGAATCTTTGGCTAAAAATTGGTTTTTCCTAATAAAGAGTACATAAAATTAGGCACGCGGCAATTGTGCATTGTTTTCCCCGTCATTGCATTGTCAGCATTTTACAATGAATAATCTTTTAAAGATCTTTTATACTTCATTGTAATTTAATTATGAAAATGCTTAATTTTGGTGTTTATGTGAACATCTTTCCTTCGATCGAATTTTTCAATTACCTAAAAGTACAAAAACCTTTCCACGCCTACTTCCTCATACAGCAATCCCTTGCTGAATGTAAAGTATAATAAGTGTTGATTGCTGCAATTTGTGGCAGCAACATTAGCACTGAAGACGAAGAGGGTAGCTCTTAAAATACGTAATGCTTTGCAGCAATTAATTATCATTTTCATTGCTAGCAGAAATAGCAATAGCAACAGTAACAGCTGCCGGCTTGCCAGCAATCGGTAGCCAGCCATGACTGTGTATCAACAACGCATGAAACGAATGACACTAAAATGCCAAAAGGATTTTGTAATTTCCTTTAGGCCATGAAAAATGTGAATGTAAACTTTGTTATTTAATTTATTTACTACCAAGAGGCAGCAGCAGCAACAAGAAGTCTGCTTTAAATTTCTCTAGAAATCATGTTGCTAATTTGCATTATTGCTTCTTACTACTTGGCAGCTGTTGAGTTTTATATTGTTGCTATTATTTACTACGACTATTGCTGGTATTGTTGTTGTTGTTGTTGTTACTGGTGATACTTCTGGTGTGTTATTGTGTGGTTTGGTAGCAATGACCATCATTGCTTAGTTGCGGTGATTAGCACCTCGATGTTTTGCACTCGGGGCGCAATTTACTTTAGTGTTGGCAACATTTGCAAAATTGCGATCAACATTGAAATTAGCGCACAAAACACAAAACATTAATTTGGTTTTAAGGTGTTCTCTTTCTTCCGTTTACCACCGCGCAAAGTATTTTACTTCATCATGTTGCACGCATACAATTAATTTTCATAAAAGAAAACATTTTTTTTAAATGTTAGCAAAACCAACAGGAGCAATAAAAAGTAGTTAGGAATTGGGAAAAATATTTAAGCATGTTCACACAATTCTTGTCAGAAAAACATTAAAGTATCCTTCTTCTTCTTAATATTTTCTTATTTTTCTTGTTTTAATAGCAATAAAATTGCATACAAATGCTACAAAGAAACGTGGCCAATGTAAGCGAAGCTTGTTGCTGAATTACCACACCATTACATTAACATTGACAGACATTTTTAAGAGTTTGACAGATCTACAATGGTATACAAAAATATTCACAGCAACAATACCTACATATTCATACCCAGCGGTCGAGAAGTGTCCATCAGAAAGCTTATATGCTATAAAGAGAAGCTTTCTGGTTGCAGTTATAATTTGTGTGAGTTATGAAGGTGTCTATTTTGAAAAAATACTCATTTGTGATCTCATACGAAGAGGCGTGGGAAAGAGCCCATTTAATTTCATGAAATTAAATATAGTTATTAAAGGAAGGTAACCGGCGGTTGTAGGAAATTATTCAGTAGCTAGGATAGTGACTTAGGATATTCTCTGCTGCATCAAGGCATATCGCTCCATGAGAATAGAAGTGTCGTAACTTCCAAAATGACAATTTTCAGGTTATTATTGAAACTAATGTATTTTTTACCGCTCTTTTCAATAGAACACTGCTGAAAATTCTATCTCTTACCGTTTCAGCGCTAATTAGCCAACAACAGTTTTCCACTCCTTGAAAGATCACACTATTAGAATGTTAGAATGTTTTTAACGCGGCCCATTTCTGAGCATGTTGCTATATAAAACACAAGCATAAGAATTCTTTGTTACTTTTCCTGCTGATAATGTTTAAGTGTTCAACATCTTATAGTAAAATTGTAAGAAAAATACATTTTTGGAATGTGTTAACCCATTATCTCCATTCCTTATGAATCTTGTTTACTTTTTTACCTCATTAAGAGGGTCCACAGAGGGATGTTTTTAAAATTACCACGAGCAAAGAAATGAAATATAAGAAAAATGAACGTATGAAAATTATGGAGGATACAAATTTACGGTATTTTTTGAAAAATATTTTAGTTTTTCAGTTCACTTGAATGTGTTTTGCTCGTTTTGCAATGGGTTAACAGATTCCAGGTGCCGTACACATAAATATATAATGTTAAAAAATGGGCAAACTTTAGGGCAGCTTAAAAAAAAAAAATTGACTTTGATGTCCGAAACGAAGTAGACCACAGTGCTCTAGGGCACATTCGCAATCCAACAAGCATACTCTGATTGATGGCAAGCTTTACCAATTGTGAAAATTAAAATTGTTGTGTCCATACTTGCATGCGAGATTTTCTCGGATTATTTGGAGCATTAGGCGTAGCGTTAGCCAAATATTATACTTGATGGGCCTCAAAATCAAGTTAGGACAGCTTTCTATATTTATGCAGACGATATTGACATTGGACAACTATATCTGCTCTATCCGCTAGCTAGCTATAACGCTATCAGACGCTACATAAATATCAGACGATATTGATGTAGCGATACAACTCACCTGATGTTCAGTTGACTCTGTAAAGAATCTTACTAAATTTTGAATAAAACGTCAAGTCAATTTTAAAACGTTCAGTTTTGGGGGGTTTCTATAACAATTTATTTATGTTTTTTTTACTATTGCATTTGTCATAGTATTGCAAAATGGAGCCAAGAGAACAAACAATCTCATTCATAAGTGGAAGCAAATACGAGGGTACATATAATAGAACTCTGCATTGCATGGAAGGATTTGGACGATATATATTTCCGGATGGAAGCGAATATCGTGGCTATTTTCAGCGCGGCAAATTTCATGGTTTTGGTCGTGTAAAAATGGCGGCTCCCTATAGATTTACATTTATATGTGAATTCGATGAAGGCAAAATTATGAATATTGATGAAATGATCTACCCGGATGGAATGGTCTTGAATGCAACATTTCAAGGTGATAAATTAAATTCAGAAGATTGGAATTATTGTACTGCAGAGGATCGGCGCTACCTTGGGGAATTGTGTGTCGGCTTAAGTCCAATATCCAGATTTAATCCTGTAACTAGAACGCGACAAGAGCGTGCAGTACCACCAGATTGCTATGATACCGAAGAGGGTATTTTAAAAACCAATAATCGTTTCATTAACCATATACCTCCACCATTCAAAAAATATCGTTTTGTTGCTTGTGATGACGAGTATAATTGGATAACCTATAATTGTCGTCATAGCCAGGAAGCCGACGAGAAAACACCATTTTCTGAACCTGATGAGGATACTGCAAAGCGTATAATCGATTTGAATATCCAAGAACTTGGCCTGTCAACAACTTGTAATTGCAACCCGGACACAAAACCTAAAATATGTCAGTTACAGACAGTAGACGAATCCTCCACCTACGAGAATAGTGAGATACCATTAACAGCAAGTTCTGCCAGTGTTTCTAGTTTCACCGAATGCTCCATGGTGGAAGATGTACAAAAGAAATGTGAACGTGAAATTACAGAAGTACCTGAAGCGAGGCAAATCTTTGAAACTTATAACTTACAGCACCGAAGATCGACAAGTCCAGCAAGTGTCGTTGGATTCGGGGGGAGGTAACGCGACGGCAATGCATAGAGGTTTTTGAGATATATTGAAAATAATGAATAAAATTAATTGTCTAATATTTGCAGAATATGTAGTAACCTTTACACTTTGTACAACATTGTATAACAATAAACAAACACAAACTCCTTTGTCGAGGAAAAGTATAAAATTATAGATATACACGAGTTATTAATTTCATTAACCCAATAATAGGAGTTTTCTCAAGATAACTTCATCAGCGGAATCAAGCTTGGTATTAGAGAAATCGCATTCAGCCAATTTTTGTAACTCAAAAACATATTTTGCTGCCGAAAAAAGGCCGTTTACCTCAGTTTTTTTTTTCCACTACTTAACTTAATGAATAGCCCATGTCTCTCCTCTCATTTTTCAATAATATTGTAGCCAGAGTTAGGGCCAAATATTTTGTTTGCAAATAATCAGAGTTTATTCAAATTTGTCACTTTGTTCAGCAGCCATTTTATTTCTAATCGCCTTTGAGTTATCTACTCACCGATTTGGTTAAAAATCACGAGAATAGTTTCGTTTCGTGAAATAAAAATGTGAACGAAAAAACTAAATTTTTTTTAAGGTATTGAAATTTCCGAATAGTGACGGAAAACCAAGGAAAGGATGAAGTTTAAAAATTCATATCTCCCCCAAATTCAATACAATTTTGTTAGAAATGTATGTATTTATTCCATTTTTGAAAAATTTAATTAAATTTAAAGTTGGGCATCTCCAACCAAATCTGTCGCGGATTTTAAAACTAAGATTGATTCATTATCATAACGAATAATTTTCTCCGGATCACAAAGCATATACTGTTCAAGATGATTGTTTTTTATGTAGAACTTTTTTGCCTTGATATCTACAACTTTAATTAATTATTTAAATACACGAAGAGTTGCAAAACAAAAACCGCTCTATGACTTCCCACTTTTTATCACTTTTCTATATGTACATATACTTAAGAAACTTTACTCTGTTATTTTCTGATGTCACTTTCGTATATTTTCGTTTATGATGAAGAAACGATACTGGAATTGATTTCATTCACTTGAATATGACGAATTCGAAGTGCGTTGACTAATTTCTACCGCTGGGTACACCACTAATACATATTTACTTTAAGGTAACACGGGGGAAAAAAGTTGAAGCCACTCCTCCTAAAAATGAAGCTTAGTTTAGGTATTTTATGAATATTCCTAAAATATTTCGACTCTGGCTATTGCTAGATGTCGTGAACTGGATTGCTTTGAAAAACCTGAAGAAATCGTCCTTTCTGTGGAGAAATCTGCAATGCAAAAAAAAAATAAAACAAACAAAAAAAATAATGCGCTACGCTCAATATAATTTTTGTTGATCATAAACCGATCACTTTGCGTTCATAAGACACACAGATAGCAGTGGCGGAGCAGGGGCGTCTTCTGAACGTGAACAATGATACTGATTATATATTCTGTTGAAATTATTAATCATTTTGGTTCGAAAGGAGAAAATCAAAACGTTATACAGCTTTGTGGTTTTGAACTAGGACTTAAAATTATCACCAAGTACCGCAAACAAAAAAGTACGGGAGCGGCTTTTCCCAACAAAAACTACAGTTTTTTGTTTTTGCAGTTACGATCATAAATTTATTTTTGAAATATGTTGATAAAAACCTAAACCTAAGGGTTTGTGAATTTCTAACATCTTGAGAACTTTTATTTAGTCAAAAGTCCACTTTCAGTGTTTTTTTTTATGATAAAGCCCACGACTAGTGTCCGACTTAACGTTCGGGTTGAGGGTAGGTCCGGTTCGGCCGAAAATCACGCTTTGGGGTTCGGCCGAAAATGGCAGAGTATATGGCCGAACCATTTTAAAAAAAGTGGCAATTTACTCCCGTCTAGTGTCTCAAATGATCAAGTTTTTAGTGCGGCAATCCAACTATACCGGGACAAAGGTTGCAACCTTAAGGGTGAAAACGCCAATAAGCTTTTATTTTACAAAACAACACAAAAATACGTTCTCATTGTAATTTGTGACTACTCTTAATTTTTTGTGTCTTAATATTTTAAATTAATTTGTTTTCTTCAGAATTCACATCTATTATTTTAATCTTACTTTCAATAAAAATAGAAAATGCTCTGGACAATGTATTACGTGTAAAATTAAAAAAAGGTTTGAGTTCGGTTTCGGCAGACCCTAAAAAAAAAACAGAAGTGTCTAGAGCTGAAATATCAATTTTAATTTTTGGTACCTTTTCTTTTTTTTTGTTTTATGTATGGCTTGAGGCACCTTAATGTACATCAGTGACTAATGCATACATACACATTAACAATACATCCACGGCCATAAAAACGCATTTACCTCATTCAATTAGCAACTGAAAAATATTTTGTATCGTATTTTTTTGCAAATAGCATACATTGTGCGGGTAGACAAATCAAACATACCATAACATAGACGTACAGCAACTGCCAACAATGTTGTTAAATGATGCATAATAACCAACCGCGAGTAGTATCGGCATACAGCAAGCAAGCAATGGATGCTTGTTCAATGGGATGTGGGACAACAATAACGGCAACATTCTTCCACTATTTTAACAAACGCACAGATCTCGGAACGAGCGAGGGAGCAAGACGTGCCTAACAATAAAAAAGTTTACACTTAGACGTGTATTTAAATGATTGTATTGTATGAATGCATGCAAGGCCGTATTTAGAGGGAGGTTTTGGGGCTTCTGACCCCCTATCTCCCGAACTGTGGAAACTTTTTTTTTTTTTGATAATAACCTTTGCCAGTACAAAGAAAAAAGCTGAAATAAAATTTATAATCTATTAAAAATTAGAAATATAAAGAGATAAAATTTTAGTTACACAATACGACCAAATTCGATTTGTAGTTTTTGGTTTGGCTTCGGATTCAAAGAGAGGAGATGATGCTGAGCGAATCCTAAATGTTTTTGATTTAAAGTTTTCATCCTGGAACTGAGTTTGAAAAGCTTAAAAATTAATCTAAAGTTAGGCTTATTTGAAATCAGTCCTAGGACAAAAAGTTCTTAACTTTACTAACAAAGAACAGTGAGTGCAGAATTGCTCAGCAGAACTACCTTTTTCAGAATTGATGTCAAAAAAATGTGTCTCACAGTTTTATTGAAGAACGTTAACAATACGTTTCGGTTCCTTTTTTATGAAACTTGAGAAAAGTTCATCTTAAATTAAAGAAGGAAAATAGTTTTGCCAGTTAATGAATCGGGCGGGCGAATTAAACGATTTTGAAAAAATTATTTTTTGACCACATGCCCGCTGTAGAAACTTAAAAACGCAATTTTTGACAGATAAATTGGAATTAAATTGTAGATTTTTAAAATATATAGTCATTGAAAATGTATATCATCATATTTATCATATTTATGTAATATGTGTGCAGACATTAGCAGCATGAAAATAAATTTCGGATATTTCCTTTCCATCATGACAACCCCCCAAAAAAAAATTCTGGCTACGGCCTTAGATGCATGTATGTTTTCGCTTTGTACTTTTTCAGATTTTATGTTCAAGTGTTATTTGCATCTGATGGGGCACGATGAGGTTCGTTCAAGTTCCCTTTATATTTCTTTAGTAAAATTCAATGTGGAAGTGCAATGATTGCATGTGTAGCTGTGTATGTACGTATATGTGTTCAATGTTTAGGTATTTATTTCAAAATATTTATGATTATTGATAGTTTTGGTCAATGTGGTGGTGTTGAAATAACATGTTTATTTATTTATGACTTTTATTACCACATACGCTTAAAAATTGCATTTTTTCTTTCTTTCCATGAAACTCTTTTCTAATTATTCCTTTATTTTCTTGTTATATGGTATATTCCTACAAACGATTATTGCGATATCAAACTATGACATTATCTTAGATTTGATTTCAATTTTATTTCAGCTTTAAGGTTTTGTAGTCAGCCAGGAGTGAAAAGAAATAAAGGAATAATTTTGTAGATTCACCATAATGGACACAATTCGAACCTAGAGATGAATTTGCTTCGCGTTCAACTGTTACTTTTATACATCGCCTTCTCTAGCTTATATGTAAAGAAAGGACCTTGGATCTAGTACAGAAAATCCAAACGCCTTTTTTGCAGTATATAATAGAGTGTTTCATTTATAAGTTATCTACGAAGAATAATATTGCTAGAAAAATGTTTACTAATGATTTCGGCCTTGGATCCCAGAGCCACAATGTCATAACTTCGAAAGTTCTACAGCTAAAGAACTAAGTGAATACATTTTGAAAGAAGGTTTTATGGCAAACATTTGTTTGTGACCTGGAATTATAAAAAACGTATTGGTAACACAATTGCACAAAGAGTAATTTATCTAGCAGTGAATTTTTTCTCTGCATTTCACATACAAAGTTTCTATCTTTGACGAACAGATAATCCGAAAAAAAAGTTTTTTGGATTCATAGCGTTTATTTTAATGATATCAATATTAAAAAAATGATGGTAATATCGAAAGCCGTCTACTTTTTAGCTTTATACAAACGCTTTCTAGTATTTTACTCGCAAAATTTAAGGTCGTCCTTACCTCAGAAAACTGACTATGGGAAGGTTAGTATTCATAGTCGGTCTAGACCGACAATAACTTTCTTACTTGTTTCGAATAAGATTAACCGTAACTCTCTAAAAAAATTATTTCCCAAAACAAAGAAACAAACAAATAAAATACCGTGAATGTTAATAATATAAATCTATCGTTTTAAAAGCAGCGGCAGGAGAGCAGAAGTTCCCTACTCTATCTAACTTAAACAAATTAGACTTTGTTTAGACATATTTTCTGAGCCTAAAAAACGAAGCTTATATTGGTGTTGTTTTTGTCAAATACATGAGAAACTGGCCTTAACTTCAAAATCTATTGAAAAAAAGTTTACTTCAAATAATAAAAAAAATGTTTTCTCTTTAGCCACCAAAGAATCACCTAAATTAAAAATCTAGCTTTTACTGACTAGTGCTTACAGGATAATCTGTTACTGCCAACGATGAAGGAATTAACACTGCATTTGTCTTCTGAAGTTAAGTATTTAGGGGTAAGTCGCACGTTAAGCTGAAAGGTTTTCTTAGTATTAGAATTAGTATACTGGCTATACATTGCTCTTGTGAGTCCTATTGTTACATATGCCTCCGTAGTATGGTGGAGGAAAACTTTGGTTAAGCCCACAGCGACGTCTCTGACTAGACTTCAGAAAAGTGTGTATAACATCTGGTGATGCTCTCAATGACGTACTTGGTTTGCTTCATTTGGATATTGAACTCGAAGGAGGCGATGAAAGTGGGGTACAGACTCAGATTAAACTGAGTCTGTATGGGACAAAGTCTGGGAGTCTGTATGACGAAGTAGGTATGGGACAAAGACCACCGATGACACCAAAATTAATTGTACGGTCGCCAAAAGCCTCAAAATGTTCCTATTCCACCCCTTCTCCTATCTATCCTTCTATTGTTGTCTCTAGTTGCCCGGTATGTTTTTTTTCTTATGCCATTTGCAGTCAATTATATCTTCGGTCACCTCATAATCTCCATTTCCCACTTTTTTCACCATTTCTTCCCACAACGTTCTCTTCTTTATTTTTGGATTACGAGACCAGTGTCCCCTTTCAATAAACACAGCATTTTCGTGGCTCAACCGTGCTCTTTTAGAACACGATATTCTTTCTAAAAACAACAGAATAGATGTAACGTTGAAATTTATGTTACGCATAGAGTAGTGAGGAGTGAAACGACAGAAACAGACGAATCTTACTTTTGGACTTGCGAGTAAACAAAATCAACTCAGCATGAGCAGTACTCTCTAATATATTTATTTATTGTACATAGTTTCCCTTCTACAGTGTTTCCCCTGACACTGAGTGCCTTCCCCCTGTTTCTTCTTCATTTTGATATTCACAATGGGTTATATGGTTCGACCTAGTGCAAGGAATCCAGACACGTTTTCTTCCACACAATTTTACTTAGAGTTATGTATAATCTGTAGAAAACGACACTGAACAAATTAGGCAAAAAATATGTGTTGGGATTTGATTAAAACTAACCATAAAAGTAATTATCTTAAGAGCCGAATTCCTAATAAACTTTAATATCAGCCGTTTGACTTCTTTATTTGTTTACTTCATCAATCAATCACAACTTAACTTTCTTTTGATTTAAAAAAAAGAAGTGGATATTGCAATAATTTTCTCTTTGCTATTGCATTATTCTTACACCATGCATAGTTTATTGCAATAGCGAAATATTAATGCCATTTGGTTATTATGACAACGAAAGGATGATGATCTTTTATTGCAGTATCATCAGTGTCTCTATATACATGTACATTCCTGAAGTTAAATTCCGGATAGTCAAGAATGGAATTAATATCAGAACCACCAACATCAATATTATCATCATCATCATCACCAGCCACCACAACAAAAATATTATCGACCCCACTAATGCCAATGCAAAAATTCCGTTGCATTCTCATCTTACGTACCCACGAATTGCATTGCATACTCCTCGGTTCGGTTTCGACTTAAAGCAGCAACAGCAACAACAGCAGCAAATGCAACAACTAAAACAGCAACATCAGCCCGATTGCTTGATTGTTTTACAAAATGTAGAAAATATTTCCCAGAAACGTGCTTGAATGTTGTTTGACAAGAAGCAAGTATACGATGTAGCATGTTGGAGATGTTGCTGCTGTAGCTGTTGCTGTATGAAAAATGCTCGATTAAAATTTGCATAGTTGCATGCCAATGCTTTTACAGTGTTGCTTCCACACTGCCACTTACCGCATTCCAATGCAACCCATCAGCAGCAGCCAAAACCATCACCATCATCATCATCCTCAATTGCAATTGAAGAAAGTCATATATTCTCATAAGTCATAACAATGGATTGAAAATAAGAAATGCAAAAGTTATTTTGTGATTTTATGAATAATATTCTTTGCATTTGAAAACCTATTAAAATTTTTGTATAGACAAGAATTAAAATAAAAAGAATTCATAATCAATTAGTTCTTATTAGTATAAGTGGTTCATTATCATTTTTGCACCTTATAAAGTTATAAAGGAAGGGTCTAGGCTCACAAGTGGGTAGCCATTCCGGGCTTTAACTTTCGGAAATTGTTATCGTGATTTTAACATTTTTGTTACAGAAATTTGCAATGAATTAGCTATAAAATCTCATAATCACACATTTATTTAGTGCATTTATTGTATTGATGTAACAGCCTGGAAAACGAAGAGCCCAATAGCCCATTATACTCCGTCCACAAGAGAACAAGCGCGGATCCAGAAATTTCCTAAGGAAGCTTAACCCCAAAACCCCCCCTTGGATCCGCTTGTGCTCACATACTATGAAGTATGTGAGGGAATAATAAATTATCTGTTTACTGCTGACGAGATGCAATAGCAACAACAACAATATCGTTACTATAAAATAAAAAAAAAAAACAAAACATTCTATTGGTTGTCGGAAAATTCCTATGCTTTCTTTTTCATTTCTTTTCGGACAAATCAAAGTTTGAGAAACTCTGTGTTTGTGTGTGTGAGTACTTTTACGGAAACTCCGTTATAAGCCATGATGTATGCGACCAAAAAGAAAGTTCAAATCTTTTTGGAATTTGACACACTTCTTCTACCACCCGCCGCCCACCCGCCTGCTCGCTTGCCAATTGTTCTTATTGCATATGCACAATTAGCCTTAAGCGTTTTATTCCAAGACACTCATTGATGATAATACAATGTTGGCATATTATTGTTCTTGCTGCTGTTGTTGTTAATGGTGATGATGTTGTTGCTGTGGCTGATCGCCGTTTGCCATTTGCTCTATAAATTTTCAAGTGGTAACTGCCACACGACCGCGACAACGACAACAATAATGACGACGATGCACATTGCATACCGATGCCGTCACAATCAGATGGCATGCTGCTGTTTGCCTGCTGCCTGCCGTCTGCCGTTTCGCGTTAAACGCAAGCCAAATCTTTTGGTATGCGAATCCACTTTGCCCATGATGATGAAGATGATAATGATAATGGTGCCGATGCTGGTGGCGATGGTATTGCATTTGCTGCTGCTGCTGCCGTCTACTGCTGCTGCAGATGCATGCAGCACATGTGCCATGGGGCTGCAAAGAATTTATGAATGTGCAAATGCATCCGCATAAAAGTTTCTTCACTTTGTTTTTTTTTGCATAAACGGAAGAATACAAACTTTAACGTTTTGCTTTATTTTATTTTTTTGCTGTTTCTGTAGCTGTTGCTGCTGATCGTGTTGCAGCAGCATTGGCAACACAACAACTGCAGAGCAGCACCAACTACTGAGCACCAGGGGTATTGTGTACACACACCACATTCCAGAGTCCCGCTCCAATATTGTTGGGGCAAGCACGATTGTCGTGTGCGTTTGCTGTTGTTTTTTTTCGTTCGCAATTTTTTTTATATTGGCTGCACATGCAGTTTCTTTTGTGGAGGATTTGTTTTCTTATGTTGTTTACATTGTTGTTTTTATTCTTCTTTATATGAGAAGATGCTGTTTTTCATACAATGGGATTTTGTGTATAATTTGCTTGTTGTTTTTATTTATGTTTTTGTTGTTATTGTTGTTGTAGTAGTTGCGTATTTAGGTTACGAGTTCAAACGTGAGATTGTGTTTAATAAGAAAGAGGGGACAAAGAATACGAACGAACACACATGCGAAATTTATTGGAAATTAATGCAGATATTTCAGTTTCTAATGTAAATTTGTCATATTTCACTTTTTAATGTAGACATGCAAATTTGTTCAAATTATTATTTTTTCTTTCTTTCCTTCTTATTAATTAATTTCTTATTGTTAAATATTTAGCTTCTTTGATAAAATGTGGCGTTAATTTGCATATTGATTAGTAATAGGAATAGGAATATTCTTATTCCAACAGATCTATGTAGAATGTTTCTGAAAGATTTCATTAATATTTTTGAAATATTTTAACGCTTGTTGACAAGAATTAACTTGTTTTGCCCACGTTCATCGTTTGACCCACTCAACTGGGCTTCTTTTTCAGATAGGAGCATGCTGCGTTGACTGCTCTCAGGTTGAAACCAACGATATCGATATCATCAGCATTTGCAAGTAGCGTGACACTTTTATTGAAGATAATACCGGAGATGACGACGATGCAATTCGAATTATTTTCTCGTCTTGTCTGATCATCAAAATTATATAGGTTATCATTTCGAAGCTTAGTTTGATTGGACAGCTTTGAAAAGTTCAAAAGGAATTCGCAGCAGACATTAGTTCCCCTATGGGGGGTATCCAATAACTTTCCAGGAGACGCCCAGAGAAGGTTTATGCTGGCTTGAACGGATATATGCGGAGGATCGCATATAGCATCACCCGTTTATGAGACGGTGACAGACTTTACCTTGTTAACTCCGTCCACAAGCCTCCAAATTACCTAGCCCTTTTTCACAAAAGCTGCAAACGCCTTCTGGGAAAGGTTTAACTTGTTATGATTAATAAAAGGTATTAATTTGGGTTAATATTAGAAATGAATTTTTAAGAGATTCATATTTCACATGAACTTTTGAATCTGCGAATTTTGTCTAGAACTCTGCGGTCGAATCGTTTCTTCGTAAACTGAGCGTTTTGTGCGAATTACTTGACGAGTACATAGGGCGTTAAGGGAAGAAATAATTAGACCCCTCAGCCGTATGATCTCAATAGAGCTTGGACCTACTTTCAACTGTGGAACGCACATGGCTCCCCATTAATCTAAATGCTCGTCCGCTTAAGAAACTAAACATTCCGGCATAAACAAATAGATTTTTTTTACTACTTTTATCTTGTTGCATTTCAAAATATGTGCTAATTAATTCGCCACAAAAACAATAAACAAAAAAAAAATAAAATGAAGTTCTTATGCTTTAATGCTAAAGAAGCAATTAGAAAAAAGGGGGAAGAATAGTTTAATATGTGTGTTTGTGTGTGCATCAATTACCATACATCAAATTGTCGACTATGCGTATAATAGCAGTAATAAAAATTGCAACACATTGCCAAACATGCATGCAACAAATTTCTATATTTTTAACAACATAAGAGTAGAACAAGAAGAAGACAATATAAAAAACCAACAAATAAATTACGCACATAACTGCAATATTGCATGTGCAACATTAACATTTATACGAGTATGAGGAATGTATGTAGTACCTACATACGCAACACATTGCACAGGTTATTGTTGTTGTTACAAACATTTCTACACGACTACCAATTGCCGACTAAGTATTATGAATTTGTGTGTCTCTCAGTACTTTCTACGTGTTCTCCCTCCCTTGCACTCCTCAACAAATCTTGCGTGTATTTCTGCTTTTGACAGTTTGAATCTAATTTCAGTGGAATGTCGAAAAATAAAACATGCAATAATTTTCCGTTAATTAATAGAAAGCTTCTAATTTCATTTAGGCACCTAACTACTTATAAAATATTAAAAAATGTATTTTTCTTCCTCCTTCTTCTTTTTGATGTTGCGTTAATTGATTATAATCACTTTGGCTATTATAAATTATTCATTTAAAATAGCCGTCGCAACGGCTGACATTGCCTTATTGAAAATTTATTTAAAATTGTAAGTAAAGTATTTAACCCTTCCTGGGGTGACAAATTAAAAACACCCCTACTTTGGTGTATCCGCATACAAATTGTGTGGAAATAGGGCATTTCATTGGGTACATAAATAGTACCTATGTATGTTTTAAAATAATCTCCAGTTAATGACGATTTTCGAAATGTCTTCCACGAAGCTGCAAAAAACCCTGTAAACAATTTTTTTTTAAACTATTACACTTTTTTTCTTGTTGTTTTCTTCTTTTTTTGTGGACTCGTTTTTTCTACCAGAGAATCGAACCCGTGAAAGGACCTATTTCAACCAACCCACCGAAGTGGCTTACTTATTATTTTCGCTTCAATATTTGTTGTAGTAATTATACACCGTTTGGGAATCGAACCTGAGACAGCTGGGGCTTCAATCTAGCACTCTGTCACTAGACCACCGAGGAGTCAGTATATTTTTATTAAACTATCAGTCCTATAAAAATTGCTAATTGGACCGAGAAAGAAAATTAGGTTTAAATTTATGAAGGAACTCCCACGATTATACTTATTTAGAAAAATATCATCACTTTAACCAGGCCCCGACTTCGTTGAAATATCTTTGAAAATAACTGTTGTGTGAATTGTTAGAATGTTGGGCGTAGCCTACAAGCGGATACTAGGGCGTGTTGGGGTAAAAATTAAAAAGTTGTAGAATCTTTTAGTACTTATGTACTAAAATGTGATACTTATTGAAATTAATATGAAAACTAAGGAATTGTTTATGATTTTAAAAGTTAAACTGGTGCAGTTGTATGAGTTTGCGCGTCTTCGTTCTTTGTTCGTCTTCCTCGTATATTACATCAGAGGAGTTGCCATATTTCGTAGAATTTATAAATACTTTTGAGTTGCCATATTTTCCTACATATTCGACACATATTTCATATTTGTACAGAACTCAGAACTCTTATTTGGCATACAATTTTAAGTCCATATTCAACTGCTGGCGGGGTGTCTGTAAGTCTTTAATTGTATTGGGCATTCACATGTCAGTAATAAAATGCATAACAAATGCGTACATAAAAAAAATTATTCTTTTAAATGAAACTAAAATTTCATTCATTAAATTAATTGATAAACTTATCATCACCAACGTAATCATCATCATCATAGCAATGGGGGGTGGTGCAGATGCGGTGTGCTTGCATCTAAATTAATTTGTTTGCATAAACTAATGCAGTTCTTAGTTAAAGAGCGCTCACTCATCGCTAAATTATCTACTCTCAACTAATGGTTCTTTTCTTCACTAGTCACGATAAAAAATTGTTGCAACTGCAAATGAATTCTAAAATCATTGGTTAAACTTTAGCGTGCTTATATAATATTAATGTAAAACGAAAAGTATTAAATTAATATATTTTATTAAAAATTTAATTTAATTAAATTGCACTATATATAAAACATACTTATGCATATGGATAATTAAGTATATTACGAAGAAAAGTTATAAAAATTTTGATACTTTGAATTCATTGACTTTTATTTGTACTTTCAAAGCTGTCCGCTTCCTTCTCCGATATTATTATCAAACTATGTACAAGATGAAAGAACATAGCCACACAAACATTTTTTACGTGTACTATACATATTATTAATATACATTTTTCCAGTGAATAATTTCGGTATTGAAAATTTATTGCGTGCGCCTAATCGCAATTTGACCCCCCTATAATGTTAATAAAGTTTCCTTCTACTCCACATACATACAAAGATACATAGTTCTACTACCTACATTAACTAACTAGCGAATAAAATTAAGTTTCTTATCTTGTTAACGATAAATTTGTAACATAAATTATATAAGCATTTTTTGTTTTGTTTTTGTTTCTGTTTGTCTTGTTTTGTTTCCTTCAACAAATTAATAACCACTTATTTTGCAGATATATTCAGATGCACATACTTAACTACAAGTTAAATATTAAAAATAAGTAATCAAAATAGGATATTGGTTTCAAGCTTTCATTCTGACTAAATACTTAATTGGCTTAAATTCAATAAAGTTTTCAGATTTTTAGTTTCTCACCGATTTTATTCTACATATTAATAAAATAAGATATCCTCAAAGTCCTATGTGTAGTTCACTTCAGAAATACTTAATTGATTTTAATTAAATTAAATTTATTGATTGAAATGATATTTATTGAGTGTATTCTGTGCATGACAGATAACTGGTGCGACTGGTTAAAATAACCCTGTTAAATAAAACCTTCGCTACCCCAAGGTGCCGTGCGACTACGCTTGTCAACCGTCCTCCTTTCAGGAAGACAGTAAGTACTCCTTTGACCACTGTCCTTCTCCTCAGAGGTGGAAAAGTCCTCCCTTAAAGTCAAATACTCAATGTGACAAGATAAATTCTGAGTATTTCATAAAAATACCTTATATAAGCTACTAATATCTGAAAATGTAACCGAGAATTAAGAGATTTTATTCTCAAATACCTTTACTAAATAATCATGTATGTAGAATTAATCCTATACACACGCTTAGATCGCGGGGATATCTATCCCCTATCTAGAAATTAAACTACAATAGAATAAAAAAACAATGGATGCGTGCAAGGCACGCAAGAAATTTGATGTGTAAACAGTTAAACCAACTGAATGACATATACATAAGCTCACATATGTATAGTCATTTATAGGGATTTGATGTATAATCTATATGCTTAGGTAAATAATTCAAATTAAAAGAATTCTTTTATAAACTTAAAAATTTATTAGATATCATTATCTTTTATATACATTTATGTAATATCCCAATTCACTATAAATTGCAAATGGCCTTTCATCAATGCAAATGCAAATTTTTGTTCCATATCGTATGTGGTTGTTGTTGTGATAACAGAAATATCTTGCATTTGCACCAAATCGTGAATAGGGCTGATATGTTGTAGTTGAATCATTTTTCTTTTACTGAATGCATCGGGCACGATATGCTCGCATATACGCAACTGCAATTGCATCTTTTTTTCCGCGCTTTAAGTTTTTTTTCTTGACGATTTGAAATTTTATTAGATTTGAAAATTTTACATAACGTCGTATAGGTATATGAATTTGTACACACATACGCCAAATCAATTCTCAGGCGACGATAAATGCTTTCCTTATTTAACCTTAGAAAAGTAACAGGGGTGACCAGTCACTCCACTACTTTTTAAAAGCACCGCAAAGAGATTTGCCTTAACTGCATTTAATAAAAATAATAATCAATGTATTTACTTTGAAGTAAATAAGTGATTTTATAATAAATAAGTTTGATTTTTTCTGTTTAACATTTTTGCTATTTACATAGATAAAAAAAGTGTTAATGTACAAAGCAAAATTTTTATAATGCCGTGGTTTGCTATCATTATTACTACAGTTGGTTTATACATATAATGAAACCTAGATTCTTTATTATTATAATTTTGTATTGTTTTTATATTTTAAAAAATATGTAATTTTAATCTAACTAACCGAATTCAAAACCTATCAAACGCTTGTGTTTGCTACGGCGACTTCTCTGCTTGTATGGTATAGTCGATCTCCACACGTTTAACACCAACAAATAATTCTGCCACTAATAAATGTACACACACATTTTGTTTTCGTATGTACATATATGTGTGAGTAAATTGATCGAAACATAAACAAACAAACTCCGCTCGTATTTTAATTTCTCCCTCTCTTCTTCTCTTCTCTCTTCTCTTTGTTGTTTAGAGTAGCACAGTCATGCCGCGCAGTAGTGTGAGCGAGACGGGAACTGGACGTTACAGTTATCTTACATCTTACGATACAGTTATTGTTACATTTTACACATTTGAAATTTTGCCCATACCGTGAGCTAAAATGTTTACACATCAAAAAGTTTAACCGAATCATAGTTTTTAATTTTAACAATCAGCGGAGTATTTATTTATAAATGGTAGCATATTCGACAGTTCCCTTGTGTCTCTTCTGGAAGGACTTATTATATTTGATTTTATGATTTTGTTATCAAAATTCCTACACTGTGAGAAATGTGTTTCGCGCACTTTGACCATTTTATGATCGTCATAATCGACCTACTGTGCAAGCAGTTAAAGCCGTCAATCCACCTACCGGTGTGGTGCCGTAGTCGCCAGTGTTGATGAAGAACGTGATTTGTCCATTCATCGCGGATCATCGGATCATTTACAACGTGATCTCGGTCAACATTTACATGAAATAATACTTAAAAAGTAAATGACAAGCATTGATTTATAAATTCAAATAAGAGTTTTATACACTTTTAATTTTTTTTAATGTGAATGTATAAGTAGGCAGATAAGAAGAAAAATGACAGTAGTAAAAGCGAACAAAAGAATTTGTAATAACCATGAGTAAGCGCGTTTCTTTTGTCTCTGAGATGATTATCTTATATGCGCTTCGAAAGTATCACAACTAATGCGATTTTTATTTAATATTTCATACACTAGCTTTTTAACAATTTTATTTACCCTTCTTGCGTACCTCATGAATCCTCTCTGATAACTTTCTGTCTAAGGGAATAACGATGGCCTTGCCATGGTGCAAAGCACTACCACGATCAACCTTTCTTTCTTCTTGAAACACAAATGGCCGCCGTATACTCTGACTTGCAAGAGCGCACAGCTCGGTCCGGTCTAAAAGAAGGAGTAGGAGATCATAAGAAACGGATAAACAGGAGTACTGAGATCTTTGAAACTCCTGCGTTAGTGATACTTTTGTCCATATTGTCCATACGAATAAAATTTGGATATAGAATTGAACGAAGGCGATAAGTTAATGTTGAGTTGCAATCTGACTAAGGGATTAACATTAATGTATTAAATATGTGGTATGTGCATAATTATTTTTGTGCATATTTACTAGACAGACTAACTAGTTTTATTACACATATAATTTATTTCGAAATATTAGCTATTGGGTTAATTTTAAAAAATATCATTTGAAGTGTATTACCAATCGTATAGCAACCATATATTTTCAGTTCGTGCTATTTAGTTAAATATTAACGAGAATTTAACTAATATCATATTTTACGCATGCGCCACACGCCATCATCGCCAATGCCAATATCCGCAGACGCAGTTGCAGCTGCACCATTATATTTTATACGCAATGAATTTCCGCCAGTGCAAAATATTAAACATAATTGCAATTGATTAAAGAAAATCGTGCAACTACTTAATTTATTTACGCAGCGCGGGAGTTTAAGCAATTTGTCTACATATCAGAAATTAATACTTATCTCGAAGTTTCTCCATATAAAGTGGCATGGTCTCCTCACACAATAGTGAAAAAAAGTGGTCAATTAGTAATCAACTTTCTCATGCGATTACAAATGCAGTTTTATTTATAGTAAGATCTACACAATTCCTAATACCTACAATGTTTTATGTTGTTGATTTTGTTTATACGAAATATCCAGTATTTTGCACTCGTTGGCCCACCATACTCTCAATCCAGTCCAAGAAGTGGCTTACTTTAAAGTATTGTGCTGGTTCTAATGGATAGTTCGTAAGAGCGAATACACCAACCAATCTCGGTGCAATTGGCCAATCAACGAGTAAGCCACCGCCGTGTGTATTCAAGCACGGAACAGCGCCATTTCTTTGCCAACCCATGGTGCAGAATTCGCGTGTAGCATTAAAAAAGATAGTATTGTTAGTACAATATAAATCCGACATAATCTCAAATTGGCCATATGATTCTTGTGTTGTATTATGTTTAATACCAGCCATAACTGCATAGCTACCGGTAAAATTTTCATAAGGATTGATGGTCAAAGCGATTGGAGCGATATCAATTCCGAAATCCAATGAAACTGGCAAATGTATCAAAGCCAATGCAGGTATGATCTGATTATAATTATTGCTGCTGTAGTAAACATGCTGTGTACTATTTATCTGTATCGTAAATGATCCTGGGTCCAGTGGTGTAGAAATATTGATATTCATTCGATTGAACATTAACGTAACTTTACTATCTGGATTCCAAAACATACAGGCTCCTTGTGTAAGTATCCATCTGTGTGTCAAAATGGAACCACTGCAAATCGTTGACTCGTTGTATCTGTCAATCTTGATCCCAACTTGATGAGGAAATAGTTTCAAGTTCTGCAATAAGGTTCCGTTAATTATTCCACTTTCCCCTTTCGGAGTTTCTGCATTGCCATTTGAATGTAGCAGAATGGCAGCCAATAATAATGATATGCCGTAAATTTTATACATTTTGTCTTCATGTATTCAATTTGGCACTATTAAATGTGAACTGATTGTGAAAAATGTTTCTAAGATATTTTATATAAATTCGCATGAAAAAATCGCAGCTCAATATTTTATCTATCATTTCCGGTATCGTTGTCATTCACTGTATTCTATAAATACTGATGTATGCACTAGCGGATCCATGAGGAGAAGACTTTCGAGGTTAACCGCCCCGCTTTAATGGGACGACAAAAATTAAAACCCCCAACCTTTATCCGTTAGTGGTTGTATAAATGTGCATACTTACAGGAAAAGGCCCATTTGGACGGTACTTTGTTAATACCAGATTCTATAACAAAAAAAAGTTAAAAAAAAAACTCCACATAAAATCATAAAAAATGTATAATTTCGTGTTGATTCCGAACGCCATAGTAGTCATAGGGTCAGGTCAAGTTTTCGAAATATATAAAAAAGTCAAAAACGGCACTGCCATGAAACAATACATCAAATACTAGGGTGACCGTTTTTGTCCTAAATTTTTTGTTTTAGTCTTTCCTAGCGGCTACCCTCAGTCTAGTTCAATTTCGTAAACAAATAATCTCAATCTCAGTAGGCCCCAAAAACACCATAAATCTGAAGTCTTGTGACGAAAGCGTTCGATCGGGCCGATGGTCATTTTGTTGATGAAATAGGCCAGATAAATATCGTTTATTCCCCACTTAAAATTTGCATTTGAGATTGAATCGGTTTTAAATCTATACAAAGACAAAATTTGATTTTGAAATCCAGAAAAAAAATTTAGATTGTGCTGTAAAACCTGTAAAATAAGGTGGATGTATCTAATTGAGACCTTTTCGGTAAACCTGATATACATGTTTATGTTATCTTTGAAGACTTCACACTTATTTTTTATCGTGGCATTGATTAATGAGTTGATAAATAAATGTTTTTAATTTGGTCATTTAGACAAATATGAATTTGATTTAATTCAATACAATACTTTTGTGATATCAGAAATTATGGAATTAAAAAGTTAAATTACACAGAACAACAAATTAAAATTTATTGATTTTCGCTACGATAAATTTATGATATTTTGAAAGAGGAGACTGTCCAGATCAAGTTCCTCCGAAGATACATATAGACTGTCAAGTCATAGTTTTTTTCATGGGCGGTTCAAGGTCAAAGTTGGGGTCTGATAAGAATCGATGGGTAATTTTTTTATTTGAAGTAATATAACTTTTTCATTACATTAAATACAATATTTATAACAACGGTTTTTTCTTAAAATGTTTCTTCTTTGCAGTCAGTGCTAATGGTAATATGAATATTTCTGGACCCTTTATACAGATTGAAAAGCCCACAACAACAAGACTGATTATCACGAAACCGCATCTGCCGCACTATCTCTTGTGCATAGCAACCGTTGAGGAATCCTATTATCACAGTATGTATACCCATACTCCCTACATCGTACAGTGACATTTAATATTAATTATAAATTCAATGAATTCAGATCAAACTAGTTTCTTTTACACATGGTTCCGCAATGGCAACATGGTGGAGTCATTTGCGCAACGTACGCAATTTTACATTTTACGTAATGGCACACTGAGGCTGCCACCAATGGAAAAATCAAGCGGCGTTTATCGCTGTAAAATCAATGCCAATACCACAGCGGTGCTTTCTGGCAGCATTACCGTGGAGTATCCAGGTAAGTGATTATGGGTGAATGGGCGACTAATCTATGTATTGGTGTATGCATGTCTGTATTTATGTTTGTTTTGTTTCTCCTCTTCAGTGCTCAAGCGTATAGCTGCCGCTACGAATATTACAGCCTTTGAAGGTCTATCATTGACATTCAATTGTCCCGTGCTCAGCGTGCCGCAAGCGAATGTAACATGGTTCTCATTGTTCCATGAAAATGTATCGTTATCGAAGATTGTCCAAGACAACAGGCGAGTAAAGCAGGCAAAGCAAACACACATTAGTCGAAGGACACGGAAACGAACGCAGGGATATGACAATATCCTTGGTGTGCACGCATTCTAATTAATTTGCCTTCGATTGATGTGCTGCATTTGATTGAGCAAGCGAGCAAGCGTGCGGCTCTTTCTTGCAATTAAAATTTTCGTGGTTTCATTTTGTTGAGAATTTCTTTTTTTTTAATTTTCAGATATTTAATTCTTGCCAATGGCAGTTTGGTTTTAAGGAAAGTAACATTAAAAGATGGTGGCAAATATAAGTGAGTATATGTATATATTACGGCTTCAAAGGTCTTTCTACAAAAAGTCTTATATCCTTCATCACGGTAGCTGAGCGTCTTTTGTCCTAATTGGGGGTTGGCACAAAAAACAAAAAAATTTAGATCGCAGTACCTAACTATTAGTTTTTTTTTCCACAAAACAAATATTAAGTAATAATACCTTCGGTTTCCCTAAATTGAATGGTACTATCCACTCAAGCACCCCGACTTGTCTAGACTCTTTGAACTAAGATGGATTTAAATTATGAGTTGCTTACAATTTAGGATATTGAATATACCCGGTATTCGTTTCACAGCTTGATTGTCATTTACATACCTTCATTCATATCTTCAGATGTTGTCCGCATACAATGCAAAATATGAACGCATTACATATACACTGGCGGTCACAAAAACCGCACCACTGCAATTTCGGTAATATTTCCTAACTTTGCCCAAGTTTTCCTTCCTTTGTAAAGGAGATTGTTTATGTTTTAAGAATGTATTTAAGCGGAATGAACCATTTTTTGCGAAAAGAAGAATTTTTGAAAAAGTGCCGAAAACAACTGCAAAGTATAAACAATTGTCGCACCACCAAAACGTCGAAATTTCGGTTCTTAGGTATCAAGGAGTGTCGTAAAGTTAAGTATCTGAAGAAATCTGATGCCTACATTCGACTGCTGTTGGAATGATCCAGAAAAAAAGGCATTTTATACCCGCTTAAAAGGACAAAAGGATCAAGAAGACTATAGAAGACAAATACCAGAGAAAATGGCATAACCTGAAAGAGAACCATAAATTATCGATTCAAAAGTGTAGTCACAATAAGGACTGAGCTAAAGAGCTATTACAACGTGAATATAAATGTCGAAAACTTACGAAGAAAGCAACAAAAGTTCGGTCTGTATGGGAGATGATCAGCCAAAAAGTCGTTGTTGACGAAATGGATGGAAACAAATCGCCTGGCATGAACTAAAAACTACAGCAATTGAACTCTGGCAGACTCGAGAAAAGTTATATGATCGGGCCAATTAAACTCAATTTTTTATGCGCAATAGAAGGTGCACTGTGTAGTGAAAATTGTCCAATTCCCACAAAGTCAGATAGTCTGGATGGGTCCCTTATACTATATTGAAGGGACTGTGAACGCCCAAATACATGGCTAAAATTTTATGAAGCAATGGCTGTAAGCCAATTGTGGTACGCGTTCGCTCATTAATGATGTTATTTTTCCGGACGACTTCTGCGGCATATTATCACGCCAAATTGGCAAGGTTTAGTTAGTAATTAATGACTGATGTTTGATAACTTTAAAAATAGTAAACAAGTTAGATAATTGATCCTTATTTGTTTGCAGATTCAAAATGTTTTCGATGATATTAAAATTTACTGGCGGGAATGATCAGGTAGCTCGCGCGGTTTAAGTCCGATAAGGCATCTCTGTCATACAATGAAACGGAATGTTGCTCAAAACATATCAAAGAATAAAAAAATCTTTGGTGGAGTTCTGAAAAAAGTTTAGTATTAAAAAAATAACGAATGATATCTTTAAAGTCCTTGTCGACTCTATGCTATTCAATATAACGGCCATAACAAAGGCTAAGAGACAGGCACCATCAAACTAAACAATTTTTCTTATGACTCTATTATGAAACAAATTAATTTTAGTTTACACCTTCAAAAAATAACAAATATTTTTATTTTTACACACTTTTAATCCATATTTTTGTTTTAATTAAAAAGTAATATAATTTGTGTGTATGTATGATGTTTCTTTTGCAATTTTGTTCATTTTGTTCCCAAAAATAAAAAAAATTACATTCACTAAAACAAAATCAGGTTTAAGTCCCATTTTAAACGATTTTCTTGAAATTGGTGGATGGCGCGGTTTTTGTGACCGCCGGTGTATAGGAAAATTTGTAAAAAATTCCATTGAAATTGCTTTAAACTATTAACATCAACACCTTTTGCCGATTCGCCTGCAACAGCAGCTAAAACAATCAACATGCTTTTTAACTTGATAAATAAATTTACGCTACTCTGGTCACTCTAATTGAGGTATACATACTTTTACTCATTAACATTTTTTTTTTTATGTGCTTCTTGTAAATAACTTCGCAAAAAAAAATAATAAAACATTTTCTTCGTAATTGCATGGAAAAATCTACGAAAACATGTTCTTATTAACACTTTTACTAGGTAAAACAAACCATTTACAACAAGGCAACCACAATTACAACAACAAAATATTATAAAAGACAAGAAGCAACAAACTGAAAATTTACAAGCTGCAAATTTCGCACTCGAGTGGTAAACGTAATTGTTGCAATTAACATTCAACACTTTTTACAAAGGGATCCTCGTCTTTAATATTTATGTACAATATTTGACTAGAGTCGTATGTACATATGTATGTGCATAATGATATTTATGTACCCTGTATTTGTGTTCTTATATTCTATATCGCTTACAGTGTAAACGTTGTAAGGGTGACCCAGTTAATAATTGTCACACATGCGATACATTTATCTTCCACATGTCTTCCTGAATTATAGGTAACAATTTTATAGTTTGATATACTCGTACCTTCATTTTATATAAATATGTATGCATGTATAGATTTCAATATAACTTCATTTATAAATTTAAGGACTATCTTAAAATAGCTAAATAATACTCAAGGTGCCCTACATTTTCCATACTTACACCAAGTAATAAAAATATTAAGGGTTTTCCTGCCAGCGTGTAAGTGTAAGAGGACATCTTGTGATTGTGTGACAGCGGAAAATTGAAGCTTGTGTCAAAGAAACAACTGCTTTTTTTTTTGCCTTAACTCTTAATCAACTAAAAAGGCGACAAACATTATATTTGTGTATTAATTTTTGAATAAATTACACTGTGGTGCACGGAAAATATACAAGAGTTTAATTGTTCATATAAAGTATTTTGTTCATTTGTCAAAGTTTTCCGTCACTTGGAGTTTTTATTTTTTGGCTAATTTAATGCCTGTTGAGGATCCTATGGAGGAACCTCTCATCAACCTCGATTAAGTGCTCCCTGCACCACCATCACCACCTCCACCATCGTCGTCTCGCGACGATATATATATAATAGAATTAGTAAATTATTGAATTGAATTTCCCCCCTAAGGGCTAACAATACCACTCTGGTATTATATTGAATTAAATTGAATTGTATAAAAAGTCCTTTGAAATACCACTCTGGTATTTTTCTATTACAATGTAATATATATATATACTCTCCGTATATACCACTATTCTGTAATAGATTCTCTCAAAGTCATGGGATTATACCAATTGCCAGGCGTATAAAATCCCGTGACTTGAGAAAACCTAAAGTAGTCTATGAGTACCTCTTGCTCATGCAAAATCAAATCCTAAATAAACACCACACTCCGTGTTAAATATTCTTGCAATCAAAATTAACTTTATTTTTATTTAAACACTTCTGCACTAAGTTTCAGTGTTTCACCTTCAAACCCCCTACAATTTCGTACAATGCCATAGTTAAAAAGTTTGATAACCAAGCTATTGGTGCATAGGTAATATTTAATTAATTAATATTTTTTACATTGAGTGAAGGATTTTGTACATTGGAAGAAATATTTTTTAGACCATTTTATTTATTATTTCGTTCATGGCAAACTTATATTTATATGAGAATCTGAAAGGGAAAGCGAGCTCAAATTTTTATAAGGGCAAATGTGGAATAAATTGATGTCTCAGCACAATAACAACACAAATAATACGGCTTGGAGTGACAATCAAATAGAAGATTAGGATATCACCCCATTTAATACGTATAAATGAATGGCTAACCCTGTGACCCCAACTACATTTTCATTGGAAATATTTTCCTCAAAGAATCTTTGTTGTTTTTTCCACGGTGAATCCAATATAAAGGCATTATAGCAAAAACAAATTTTAGCCTTCCAAAGGTTAATTTCTGGGGAAAAGTTGAACTTAAGTGGTTTTGACCTTCAATGACTTCAAACTATTTTTTGAGAATATTGAGAATGTTTATTATTGTTCCCCGTATCCCAGAAGTGAAGAGAAACCTGAGTACAGAGTCGGAATCAGCGACCCCGAATTGTCGTTAAAAAGTTATGCATTTGCCATTTCATTTTACAAAGCGTCAAATTGTTGCACAGTGTTATTATTTTCGATCCCTGCTTTCAACTAATTACTTTTAGATTGAGCTTGTCCGTTGATTCGTTAGTCAGTTGGGTAAAGTTAGGAAGCGAAGAAGTCAAAAATACTTATATAGAATTTTTTTAGATCTGACGCATGCCATAGCCGACCAAACATTACAAAATCCACCAAGGGTTGTGTTCGCAGGGGTTACGACTTCGAAGTAAAAATTTTCTTAACCCATTAAGGACAAGCGGGAATCAAAGTAGGTAGACCCCAGAAACTTGAGAAAACAATTTTTTGGAATCTGGCTCAGGAACAGCTCAGCGACAAGGTGCCATATGGCACCGCTAGGAATTACTGGGTTAAAAGTAAGGTCCGAATTTTTTTCGATTATAATGTCATGAAAATTTAAAGAGAATTTTGGACTAATGCCGATTAATCGGTCAAACTTCAATTATGTATTTACTACTACAATCTAAATCGAACTTGGGCTTTTCCAGTATGCCATGTCGTGGGGTCATTTTTGCTTTACTCTTACTCTGAACCTTTCTGAATGAATTATAATATCTATTATTTATTTTAACAGATGCTTAGCGGAAAATAAATTTGCTGCCAAAACACATCGTCAATTTATGTGGACGCTTACAATCGAAAGATGGCCCAATGCAACAAAACAAAACCTTGCTAACCTCGTTCCATATTTACAAAATTCCACACAATTCATTCCGTCAGGTTCTGAACTGAAGCTACTTTGCTATGGCTATGATAATGTGAAACCAATTGAATGGTGGTTTCAACCGAATGCCAGTGTTTCGTCCGTGAAGCTCTCCAATGACAGTAATGAATACTACATACGAGACGCAAGCAGTAAAGAACATGAAGGATTTTATAACTGCTCAACGAAACATGACATCCAGGTAAAATTCCTTCAAGCTTCATGTAGAGAATGTATGTGAGTATAATTTTCTTTTTTTGTGATTTAGAGTTATCATGTGATTGTCACCACACCGCCGACAATTCTTCAGGAACTTCGTTCGTATGAAAGCCTTATAACTGCTTCTACGAAATTTCAATGCAGCGCAATCGGCAACCCTAAACCGGTCTATAGTTGGTATCGCAATGGAGTTCCTCTCACTAGTTCCTATACACGTTACATAAACGGCAACGAATTGCTCATACACTCTTTCGATCCGGATGAAGATGGCATATATCAGTGTTTCGTACGTAATATTGCGGGTGAGGCTTACAGTGCCGCAGAGTTGCGTTTCCGAAATAAAGATGATGGAATGCTGCTTAAAAATCCTTTAGAGAATATTCGTTGTTTTCCACATAGTCTCAATACCATTAATGTCACATTTGACAGCAAATCCGCTGAGGTAAGTGCAGCAAATGAGTTTTAACTGCTGGATTATGGCTAATATGAAGTTGATTTTCTGGTTTTCAGTCACTCTTCATAGTTCACATTGTTGAAAGCAATCCGCACCGCTGGAAATCACCATTCGCTCCCATGAAATTGAATCATACATCATATGTGGTCATATCAAGCAATTTGCCCGTTTATCGACCCTTTCAATTGATAACGCGGGTGTTATTTCCCACATCCGATATTCTTTTTGGCAATAAACCGCAATACCAAACGATACTCAGTTCGTTACGAAGTCCTTCAGTGACGTGTTGTACGCAAGGATGTAAGTGCTTTTGTTCGATCATTCATTACTCATTAAATGTAGCGTTTCGTTCTTGTTCTGCAGTGGTGCTACATTTGGTACATCTTGGCAATGATACATTTGTCACTTGGTCTCAGCCTGATCTGAATACAAAGAAGTATTTCATCTTACAATTCTCCATCAACTATACACATCCACATCCTCAGCAATTGCTGGATCATGCGCTCCGTGGTACCATTCAACATGTCGAGCTCTCACAGGAAGACGTTGCGATGAAACTCACTCACATTACGGCTCTTAATGAGACGGTAGCACGTGCTGTGCTCAAGGGTGCAGAAGGCAAATACATTGACAACGAAGCCAGAGCCAGTCAGTTTGAAACGGAGGAAGATGTTTTTAATCTAGTTGTTACTGCGAATGTGACAGGAATTCTAATGCAGAATTTCTCGCGTATTAAAATGCGTGTTCTCATCATAACAACAGAGAATGAGAATTTGGCACAAGATTTTCGCTATGTGCAATGGAAGATTGTAAGTAATGTGACAGAATTGTGGGTATCTATCGAATATCTGCAGTACATAGTTGAACACTAAATATTGAACACCCAAAATCTTCTCTTCCATCCATAGATTGAGAATGATACCACAGAATCTACGAGCACACCCTTTCGTCTCAGTACCGTCGAATCGCGAATGCTGGTCTTTCATTTCCAAAATAGTTTCAACGAGACTTGTATACACATTTGCCACTGGCAGATACAGTTTCCCATTATCAACAAGGAGGAGCAGAAGTGCGAAAAACGTAACATTGTTAATTCTCAATTAGAAATACGTGATTTGAAGCCCACAGCGCGTTATCGTTTAAACTTTTTCAGCTGCGAAAATCAAATTCTGTATGAACAGGTCGATGTGCAAACGTTACCGGACCGTAAGTATAGAGTTGGGATTAGGGCTGTTGCTTCTGAGAACAAAATCGTGCTAATGCTCAAGGCGGAATCAAAGGGGTGTTTTGGGGAAAAAACTTCCCTTAGGCATGAAACTCTCATTTATTTTGATTGTTGCTCATGATTTAAAATTAATTTTAAGATAGTAAAAACTTAATTATTAACTTTCAAAATCTCAGTATAGGCTGAGGCTCTGGAGATATAATATCCTTAATCTCTGGACAATCATGTCTTAGAGATATTTTTCTTCTACAAGTGAGTACCTTGCACTGTGGGAGGATATGCTCCGATGTTTCAGAGTTTTTTTTATGAAAACAGATACTGTCCTATACTATGCCTAAATTTGTAATGTGTGCTGAAGTTTACAGTGCCCTGAGAATACCCTGACCTTATTCCCATGCCCAAGGATGTAGAATATGGTAGCCTTATTAATCACTAGATCTAGACACTCCCTTACCAACTCAGAGGAACAAATGCCTTGTTCGCAGATTGACCGTCTGAAAATATTATAATAATTTGACATTTAAACCTCCGTTCGAGGTTGAACAAGGCAAATATTTCCGCTTAGAAGCTTGTTGTTCTTTCCATAGGATTTGAGTGTCTGGTTTTTGTCTCATACATACCTATACCATTTATTTCTTCCATTTTGTTGCTTAAAGAACGATTCAAATGTGTCTTGGTTCCAATTTTCCTAAACACAAAAATATGCGTGATTTTAAATGACCAAAATACTGAATTAAACGATTATGTGTGAAAAGTTTCGCCCAAAGCCACAGAATCCTATGCCACGGCCCTGGTTGGGATATAGAAACAGAGAAATAGAAAGTAATACCAAAATATCTATATTTATAGCGCCAGGTACTATAAGTAATCAACGTGTCACAAGGCACAATGGACTGAAATTGAGTTGGGATCCACCAGATCAGCCAAATGGTAAAATACATCATTACAACATACTTTGGACATTGGGTAATGTCACGCATGAGGCTAACGTAATGGAGTGTAGCGTGTGCTTTTACAAGGTTTGATTTGCTTAGACCCGATAGATAAACTATAATTTCTTTAATAATTGTATTTCTTGTAGTTTCCCAATATTTCGGAGACGGCCAAAATAAATGTAACCGTCCGTGTGGTCGGCGAAACTGGCGTAGGTGCTCCCATCTTTATCGATTTACGTAACATCAATCATCAAACACTCGAAGTAGAAAGTTCTTCATCAAATTCGGATGTATACAGCGGTATTGCTATTGGATCGTTGCTGTCTACGTTTTGCGTTTTCTGTTTTGCACTGTTGATTATTTTACAACGAAGGCGCTACAAGGCACGTCAGCAAGGTCCAACACATTTAACTTCGCCATCGGATATGAATTTTGGTAATTTAAATAATCCCAGCATACCAGGTGACAGTGCGGGTGGTTTGAGTAGCAGCACATTTCAGCCGGATTACCACGAGATGCAAACCCTTATACCGAAGACAGCGGGACGTCATATTGAGTTTCTTGCCGAGCGTCCAAGTGAATATCAAACAACACAGCTACCCAATGGCAACGGTAGAATTCCGAGGGGTGGTCCAACCGAGCCCAATATTTCGGATTACAACATATCGGCGCAAAGCCAGATTGATGATAGTAGCACGCAGCTTGTATACAATATTTCACAGGTGCCACATTGTAAAGTTATTACGCTGCCTTCGTCGTCATCGTCGCCACTGCCGCCGACGCCACAAGACGCTCATTCTTTCTTTAAACCGTTTAAGCAAACGCCTCCAAATACAAATGCAGCATTGCAAAAACATAAACAAAGTTCCTTAACAAGTTTTCAGGGTAGTGGTGGCGGCGGCAGCAGCAGCGGCATCGTCGGTGTTGTATTGCCGCCCACCACATTGCCACTAGTCGCCACACTTCCATGTGGTGGCAATAGTGGTGGTGGCAGCGCGGCTGCTGCTCATCGAAGTGGAAGTCTGAGCAACAGTAGCGCGGGCAGTAGCAGTAGAAGTAGCAGCAATAGCAGTAAGAAACAAATGCATACGAATTTTCCAAAACACTGTAAATCGAATGATGGCATTTGTTTGTTGGCGGACGAAGAATCCGCGGCAACTTTAACACCTACATCCGAAACGGAGGTGACTGACGTTGCGACAACGCTGGCAAACGGATTTAAAGGAAAAGAGGAGCAGGTGCGCCATTTTCAAAATTTAGTTTCGATCCACTTCAAGATCTTAACTGAAAGTATTAATTAATTTATTTATTTATTTGCAGAATGTAACTCCTGCAACAGCAATAACAACAATTGCCAGTCCATTAATGACTTCTACGCCCACCTCAATTAAAAAAACCTCAAGCCAAGCCAATTACAATAATAACAATGCAAAATTAAAAAACTCCAAGAAACCGACGTCATCAAAACGAATACCAACAACAACACTGACGACGCAACCACCCAGCAATGTATACAAAGTTCCTGCCATTGGTCAACATCCATTAGTTGCAGTTAGCGCATCATCAACATCGGCTGTAGCAGCAGCTAAGCATTGGCCTACATCAAAAACAAAAACAGCAACAGCTGCTGCCACTGCTGCTGCATTGGCGACTCATCAACGGCCCAATGTGGATCCGAATGGTTGAGACAAACTCAACTTTACGAATCAGAACACACTCACACATTCTTACGTACATACCACAAATAAAAACCTAAAACATTCCATTGAAATTGAAAAAGAGAAAAGTACATAAATATTACATTTTATAAATGTACCGCGAACTACATTTGGTATATACCTAGTAAGAGCTATTTACATATACATACCATATACAGACATAGATACATGCCTACACATAGATACATAGAATATATATAACAATATGTTTACCTATTTACCTAAACAAAAAGAAAGCCTAAAAATTATAACATACACTGCTCATTTCTAGGCACACTTAGCAATTTTAATTATTTGTTATTTTTTCGATTTAAGTGAGGCTAATTGTATTGTTATTATAATATTTATTAATTCTTGTTTTTTTATTAAAGCAACATAGCGAACAAAATTAATTTAGTCTGGAAATAACTGCCCTTTACAAATACTTACATACATCCACACTATATACATACATACCTACATATATTCAACTCATATATTCGCAATAGTAATTAACATACATGAAAATATGTAGATACCTTCACATACACATATAAAAAACACACATCTCGTAAAAGTTGGTTCTTTTGGGCCCCATGATTATGAAAATAAATTGCATGTAAGACAATGAGACATCAATCTCAGGAAATATTTGGACTACTTTCAGGGGTATTTTGGGTTAAAGTTCATTGATTAATTTGGACATGTGCTACAAATCATGAGTTTACTTAAGGTTACTTTAGTATTAACGATACTTTAGGTGACTGGCTGGGTATCTGAAGTCAAAATTCAAAGTGCCAGATACAGATTTTCATTCGATTAGTGATCAGAATTTTTTAACGATTTTGAAGATGAATTGTATGCAAATAATAGCTGCATCAGACATTTTGCCTTAGTTTCAGAGATATGTGGGTTAAAGTTCATTGATCGATTTCTATGCCATTTTGACGAAATTACTTATCTTATATTTTTAATGCCTTTTTTATGATTAAGATGCTCTTCTAATTTCTCCCTTCCAAATTTCGCCCTATTAAAAATTCAGTTTTACACATCTATCTCAATAAATATAAATAAATAATTTGCTGTTGTGAATTACACAGTTCAACACAAAAAATAGCAAAGTTCTAAAAGTGGATTCCGATAGAACACCAAATAAAAATTATACGGGTCAAGGCGAAAAACATACAATTTTAATTTTTTTTCTTATACTGTCACATGTGAAAGTATTAGTTAGTGGTAGTAAGACTTTGGTTGGGTTTTGATCCACCTCATCGCAATTTTATTTTACAGTGGGCTGAAATTTCCAAATTTAAGTATCAAATAATATGAAAAGACATGATTAAATCTATATTTAAGATGAATCTTGTTTTCAGAAACCAATACTAAAATTTTACGAGGATTCTTTTTTCAGAATGTTTTAACCCATTAACTTCTACTTATATGTGTCTTTTTGGTTCTTTTTTTTGAGAAATTCCATAAATGTCCCCTCTTTCAAAGGGTATGCAAAATTTAAAGAGCTTCGCAAAAATCTTACAGAAAATTTCATTAGAAGTCACCAAAAACAAAAAGCACCCACGGGTTAAAGGAAAAGCCGAAAAAAGGAAAATCGTCTGTGCTTTACATATTGTAATGAACTGATTGTAATTTCTGAATCACAGTGATTTTAAGAAGTGACTATGTCACAGCTTCCTTCCTTCAGTGCGTTCCAGTTTTTTTAAACTATTTTATATACCTGCGATTGCCAAGATTAAATCAGTGTTAGAGTCGCTGATAGAGAATACAAATTCACTATAGAACGAAATGAAGATAACTGACAGCTTGATAAAAACTAAAATCACTTTGAGCCGTTTTTGGAACTCTTTAATCACAGTAGTGATCAGTGGTCACAATGATTAAATCACCGATAGCAAAATTACGACCGTCACTATATTGTACGCATATTGTTCCATAACCACCGTGGTGTAGTTGGTAGTGTCCTGGACTGTTACTCAGAGTGTTATGTCAATCACATATAGGATCACATCTAGTTGTTGATACAAAAAAAACTTACTTCCTTTCCTTACTTCAGCGTTATGAATCGGTGTCTAAATATTTACAAGAATCAGTTAAATATTAGGATTAATACGAAAAACTGAATTTTTGATGGGGATTCCGAAATTCAAGAACTTTTCGCTTATTCACATAGTTTAATGACTTCAAATAGCCCCAAAGAAAGAAATCTTGCAAATTAATACAAATTACCAAAACGGGATGTTTTTTCATTATATTCCGTGGTCTTGAGAAATATAGCAATCTATGGTTTGTCTACTTGCATTCTGTTTTTGTCGACGTCATTTGCAAAAATTGGAGCGTCTTTCGATTAAGTGATGACTAGAGTCGCTAATTTCAAACTCGGAAAACCTCGATTTCAAGGTTTTAAAATTCCGAAACAAACAAAATAAATCCAAAAAACTAAGCACAAAACAATTGCAAAGACAAAAAATTATTTGATTTTAAAAGGATACCACACATGTATTTAATTGAGTCTGATCTTTTGCATTGCATAACAATAACTAATCAAGTGTATTTTTAAATTAATAAAAAGAAAGTTCCTGTGTTTTTCGAAAAAACAATGATTTTGTAGTGGGAAAAATACCTTTCGACTTCTATTAATGTTGTAGGAGTATAATTAAAATTTCTAATTTCATAAGGTGAACGATTTTTTACAAAAAAAGTTGTTTGCTCCTGGCAATGGGAAAGAATATTTTAAATATGCTTGAAAGTGGTCGGGTTTGTGCTTTGCAAAAATTCAAAAAAATCAAGTACTAAGGAAACGCTTGGAATTTTCCCCTCAAGTGATGTGTTTTACATTCTGGCCATTTAGGATTTGACATAAGTTTGTCACCTTATTGCTCAAACTTTGTAGTTTTAGCTCCAACTTTCGAAGTTCAAATAATTCATATGCTAAAATGATTTGGTTCAAATTCATTTTATATTTAAATTCTTAGTGTCTCCGTTGGTGCAAACATATATTTTCAGATTTAAATTACCATATTATTTTAATCGATCGAAGTTATGCACGATTTCTCCACACTGTGCAAAAAACAAACCCAATACACTAAAATAATATTCTGTGTTTCTTATTTATTTTAATTTATCAATTTATGTTCAGTTTACCGAAATATCAAATGTACCTGATTACAAATTTTTGTTCGCTTCTGTTGTTAAATTGCAAAAATTAAGCAGATTTATGTTGATTTAAATAAGCAGTTAAGTATAAAGAAAAATATATCACATAATTAATAATGTAGACATAATTTGGTGGACGAATTTTAAATAATTTATTTTGCGTACAGTTTTGTTATTATCTTTTATTCAGTTTTCATATGCATATATTTCCTTAATTCCTATTTATTTATTTTGATAACTAACTTATAACTCATTTGTGAATGATTTTTCCCCATTGTAATTATATTAATATTAAAAAATGATGAAACCGCCTCTACAAATATAATGAATTTTCGTTGAAAATATAATGAATATTGTCAAAAAGGGGGGAGGAATAAAATTCATATACAACAAATTTATTGTAAATTTAAATATGTAATTGCTATCTAAAGCAAAATATCTGTAAAATTAAAACCAAGAAGTTGGAACACAATTTCAAACTGAAGTTATATTTAAATTCACGAAGATGTGCATGTACCTATCCTAATGAAAAAATAATAACAAATGTTAAGCAAAAAAGAAAACAAAACCTTAAACAAAAAGAAATCTGTACTACTTGTGTACCTTGTATGTACAAAAGAAAAATTAAAATTAAAATGTGTACCCTGCATAGGAACCTGCAACAAATTTATGTCCTGTTCTCCGCAACAACATCAACAATAGCGTTTTTAGCTTTTGGTTTAAATTCCCCAAAAACAAAACAAAAAACAAACAGAATTGATATTGATGTCTCAGCGTGAAAAAAGTATTAAATAATTTTTTAACATTCCATGAAACTAGTACAATACTGTATTTCTATAATAACGGAAACGAGTTATAAATGTATGTGTTTTTTAAATGTATGTGCTCCTCCTCCGTATACGTATATAGACATGTAAGTGCAATAAGAAAATAAAAAATATGATCCTATTGAAACCTAATAGATTTTCACATATACATAACATACATAAAACATTTAATAAATATAAATATATACACTATCTATAAAAAGAAGTAATGAAAATCAACAATAGTACCTTTTATCCCTCTATACATACATACATACATACATACACACATATGTACAATATATGTATATGTACAGAGTTAAAAAACATACCAACAAACAAAATATTTGTGTTCATAATTTCATAAGATTCTTTTTTGCGAGTTTCAATATTTTTATCTATCATACAGGTATTGAATAAAATTTATTATTATGTATCTGTTTTTAAAATTTATCATATTGTGTTCCATCTTAAAAACAGTTTATAAACAATGAAACAAAAATGTATTTACCCAGTTGGAAATGTCACCAAAATGCCTTGAAAGATAGTCAGCGATATCAACAGGTAGTGGAGTATTTTTAATTTACCAACGTTGGAGGATGGATACAATTCATGTGCAATTGAGCCACTTCCTTCCATTGGATGGACACAAAAATATCCACCTTCTCCATCGATTTCAAATTTCAGGTGCTTGCTATTAGCTCCACATTCAATTAAGCCTCTCAAGTTCATGTAGTACCCAACTTGCTGCGTAACAATTAAAATTAACACTTCTTTAACTTCGAAAAATTTATCCAAACTTCGAAAAATTTACCCAAACTGTAATTCCCTTGCGGGCGACCTAAATATTTTTTAATTGAACCAAATTTTTTTCTGGTTTCCAAAATGCAAATTATCAAAAATAAAAATCGGATTTATTACCTGATTTCCTCATTATCAGGTCTGCATCCACTAAAGTACTTATATATCAATTTTGATATACATATCGAGTCATGATCGCGAAATTATCGTAAGCGCCATTTTTATGAAAATTGTTTCGTTAGCGAGGGTAAATCGAAAATTTTGCAACGGAAGTCGTGTTGTTGTTGCACTCATATGAAACTCAAAAGAACGAAGTTATGCTTTTGTTAGTGTTTAGCGAACGAAGTCATATGGGAGTTTTATCTCAATGTGCTTTAGTGAGAGAGCTTGATTCCCTATAGCTAAATTTTCCTATCATGTGTTATATACATGTGCTACGTCATGTTTGTGCAGATTTAGAAAATAGAAAGAGGAAGAGTGTAAAAGCTTTAACAACAACGATAACGTGAAAAATTGCATTTTTGTTGCATTCCAACAAAACCACTAAGAAACGAAGTTATGCAATTGTTATTCGGCTACATAGAATCTCGCAATTTTATCGCATGTGCTTTAGTGAGAGATTCGATATAGAAGTCTCGGCTTGATTGCATATAACTGAACTTTCCTTTCATGTGTTATATACAAGAATGATAGAATACATGATTACGCCACTCGCATCTCCGTTATTAAGCTCTTACAAAATTGAGCGAAAGCTTTTGGGTCTGTGACGTAGATTGTCAATTTCTTTATTTACATTTACATATAAACAGTCCATTATGAGGCCGCTGAAAAATTTACTTAGTTGGCCAAAATTAAGAAAATTAACCTCAGTTTGAAACCAAAAGTAAATGCCTTACTCTTCATCGATCCTTCATTAAATTTCACACTAAAGATATTTTAATTATGCAAAGTATTTGGTTGTGCGAGCTTCGAAAATAGCAATATCGTCTCGCTAGTACTAACATTAATTTTTTTTTATCCGACCTGATTCAAAAAACTATAACCAAAATGTTATTTGTCATATTTTCTATGTTTTATATTAGTTCATTCTTTGGATTTATATTATTGCGTATTATGAAGCAACGTGATCGCTTATATAACTTATAATGAAGACAAATAACTATTAATGTTTCATTTTATATTTGTATCTGCAAATAACCGAGTTAAAACTAATAAATATCATATATTTCCACATTTTATACAAATGTTTAAATTGTTCACGTATAAAATGTATGTAGTTTCCACCTCTCTCTCTTTAAATATTTGAATTGTTACGACATGCGCAGAGAGAGGAAATTTTGATCAACTTATTGGCGTAATCTTCTATTCTATTATTCTTGTGTTATATACATGTTCTAAGTCGTGTTTGTGCCGATTAGTGTAGAGAGTATTAACAGAGAAAAAGCAACAAAAAACTAGAGAGAAAAGGACTGCAAAAACTTCTACAGAATATTTTATAATGTTTTCTAACAATTTTTTAATAAACATAGGCTGCATTCACGACACTCATCAATAGCTAAACAGTTGCAGCTCATTAATTTTCGTGTGGTGAACATGCTGCTACTTTTTGGAGATAACTATTCTATTGTGAATTTTTCGTCTTTAACAAAACCAAAAACTTAAATAATGAATATAAATAATTTAATGTTTTTGCAAGGTATGTTTGACGATGGCGTTAATTTGAATATGTTGTGTCAATTATGACAGCCATAATAAACAAAAGAATATATAAAAAAAATAGATAAACATAAGCCGCTGTATAAAAATCAACCGATGAAAAGTATCATACAAATTTGTTGCTACCGAAAATGGCGCTTGCTCACTAAAAATGTTGCCATTTACAATAAAATTTTGCAACTGTTTAGGAATTGATGAGTTTCGTAAATGCAGCCATAGTTTCACTTCTACTGTGCGTGCTTGCAGATACATAATTTTTATTATTATTTATTTTATTTCTTAAAAACATATCATTTGTGGCAAATTGCAATTAAATTTAAAAGAAAAGTTGAATACATTTAGCTTGTTACGCAGTTACATTTGTCAGCAAACTTCTATTTAATTGTTAATTTTGGAAGAAACAAACGTCAGGTGAATCATGGCGCAAAGGTATGATAAACTTTAAATATTTATTAAATTGATTCCAAAATGCAATATTTTATAGGAAAACCAACCAACAAAATACGACAAATGCAATTTGTGTGAAAAATTTAAGCACATGGACAGAGAAGAAGATGATCAGATTAGAAAGAAATGACTTTTACAAAAATCATATTTTGGACAAAGAAAATTCAAAAAAGCTTTTCTTAATTGATCAATCAAAAAGCAAAGAAAAAACTCAAAATTTTAAATTCTAATAAATAGTTTTTGAATAAGAACTCTATTTTCAGTTACCTCCCTATTCAGAGCATTTCTTTAGACACAAGATTCGGCTTCGAACGAGACAAGTTGCGATAATTGAAAAGAAAAAATACTTTATCGTAAGCGCTTCAATACTTCATGCGCCATAAGTTACGCACAGATTTCAAGGAACAAAATTTTTTTTCATCGTTCGATAGATAAATATAAATAATTTATCATTACGGTATTTTTTAAACCGTCTAAAAGAAAAAAATTATGAATTTGTCGCTTACGATAAATTGGCGATCATGGCTCGACATATTGAATACTGAAATGTGAAATAAAATGGAAAAATATAAAAACTTCATTTTTAAAATTTCCAAACTAAATGCCTAAACTTCTCTCGCCTTGTAGACATCACTAAGGACAACGTTGTTTCCGACTGGGTACATATCTAATATATATAGCACACAGTGTTTTTTGGAGGTGTAAATATTTAAAAACACCAATAAAGCAAAAGAAGTCAAGTACTTTTCTATATTCCAGAAACAACATGAAATTCCTAAAACTAACAAAATAAAATAATTTTATATAAATAAAACATTTAAGATTTGATACCAAAACTAAATTTATTAGCATTGAAATAAAAATAAATAAATTCATATGTAAACGAAAAGTTAAAACTTAAACTGCGATTGTGATCGTCGTGTAAGTGGATGTGATAAATGTTTAATTTTTGTAAACTAGTAAAAAAAAAAAAATTATAAGCAAAAAAAAAAGTTAAATTTAATGTTAAAATTAAAAATTTGAAAAAAAAAATTATTTCGTTTTTTTTTTTCTATTCGAATTTTTCAATGCGGAATTCAAATTAAATGTACTTTGAAATTTATATTTTAAGATTTTTACACTCACTCGTATAATTTGCCACTCGAATTCTTTTTTAGTAATTTAAGGTCCCTCTGCTTTTCTAATTCTAAGCAGCTCTTTAAGTGTTTTCCTTTTTTATGCACTATTTCTATTACTTATAATTGAAATATTCCTTTTTTTTTTTTTTTTGTATTATAAAATTTTGTTAAATATTTTAAACTAAAAAGAACATTTTCTACGGAGTATTTAAACATACTTAGATAAAAATATAAAAATAAAACAAAACTTTGTACGTAATTAAAAAAAAAAAAAAAAAACAAAACAGATGACAATTAAACAAAAATTATTTTAAGAAAAATTTATACTTTTGATGAAAAGTAAATTGTAAATTTGTGTTAAAGATAAAAATGTGAAAAATGAAAGAAATATTATATTTGAAAAATAAAAACGCTCTTTTTATGTAAAAGTAATTCTCAGGAGAGAAAGAAAGAAACAACAAAGTAAAGAAAATAAAATGCTTTTGAATAAAAATAAACATTTGAAATTATATTTTATTATTAAAAAAGTGTAGATAAGTAACTACTAGTTGAAGTTATATATAAACAGGCATAATGAACAAATATAGTCAAAACAACAACAGTGTATATAGAGACGGGCAATCAGACGGCCGTTTCGGAATCCCCCACAATTCCTCATCAGTGATATTGGTGATAGTTCTTAGTCTTTCAATATGCTATATATGCTACCTGAATAGAGATATTGAAAAAAAAACTACCTCTACCGTTCTATCTACTTATTTGTTATTGTGTTTTCTTTCATTGTAACTAGTCTACTTAACAGTTCATTATTTGGAAGTTTAGTACATGAGAGAGTCTGTGCGTTTGTGAGAAAATCATTCTAGGTGTCATTTTTTCTGAACAGACCCCATTCGATCAGTTCATGATAGTTTTTAGGAGACTATGAAAATAAATCTAGACGATAATTTTCAAAGTCATGACTTTAGTTCATGTTTTTTTCTTTTTTTTGTTATTTGAAGTTATATATAAACAGGTTTAATGAACAAATGTAGTCAAAACACTTACGAAAGTTAGAACTTGTCAGGTGCTAGCACAACAGACATGCATACTTAAAGTTTCAAATGCGTTTTTCTCACAACTGCATTTTTCAAAATGGCATCCACGATATCTTCAAAACTAATGAACCGATAGCACTCAAATTTTCATGGTATCTTGAATATCAAATCAAATATTTATTTTCAAAACTCGGCCAAAAATTAAATTATCAATATTTTGATATAACTCTGGTTTCATAGAATGTAGCCTGACTCTACGAGTCTGTGTTCACTACTAGCTGCTGAGGTTTTGACGTACAAATCACAATGTTCACTACACCGAAGGTAATCTAGAGAGATATGTGTTTTTCTTAAGTGCTGTCCATCAAACTATCTCTCCTTATATGAGTGTAGGGCGGACGACTTGGAGCTTGAGGAAACAGACAGTTGATGGCTACTCAAACGAGGGAGATTGAAACTCGGTATCTTGGTTCTAGTGATGAATACAACTAGCTCTGATTTCACAGGGATAATTTCAGGGCTATATCTTGCAGTCCAGTCACTAAGCCTACCTAAAGCCCAGGTCCAGTCCAGATACTAAAACAACCCCATGGCCCGCATACGCTACAACCTTGATTCCACTAATTTCAAATTCTTTCACAATGTCATTAATAACTACAAGACTAACACTTTTTGTTACTTGGCTATTTCCCAAGTCTGCCTAAAACACTTTTGCTCTCAACATGGACAATTTCATTGTGGACTTTGTTAAAGGACTCCTGAATGTCGAGGAGGGCTGCTAGTGTACATTGCTTGATGTAAATTGATCTTTCAATTGCATGCGTAACTTTGTGAAGAGCATTTCGGTGGATCTTCTTTAGGTAGACGTGTTGAGATGCTGAAAAGGAGAGCCCATTCAGGAATTTCCTTATATGGTTGACTGTAATTTAAAGCAGAACATTCGTCAATCAAGTCCAAGTTTTTTGTACAGAAAACTATATAACTTATCATAGGAACACACCAGTAGAAAAACGGAGGACAATAATAACTGCGTACGCCAAAGTTTGTAAAAGAAAGAGCAAGAAAAACAAAGAGTTCAGTTTTGCTTCCTAGGATTAAACAACTTAGATACTCTTTTGAGTTGGACCGTTGTTTGGCAACAGACCTTCAAACTCATCAAAAAAAATATTCTTCACGTTTGTTTCTTATAAATATTTTATTGTATCACATTCTTAAACAACAATTTCTAAGAAATTAATAATGAGTTTTATTAATAATTTGAACTGCAATTCAAAAACCTTATCATATAGTGATATTATACATAAATACGTACTCTACATATGAATTGATCACAATGTTACAGAAATGATCACAATCTTGATTCTTGATGCATTCAAGCATTTATGTAGGTAATGGATACATTTTACATTGCATTACAATATCAAAATCAATGCTACATACAAATGTTACAGTACAATAGTTACAGGATAATTAAAAACTAACAAATGTCTTAAGGAAAATTAATAAAAACAGAAACTAGTGTATTAACTTATCGTTGTGTTGATATTCAACAAATTAATTGTAGGTACATATATTTTGAACGTATATAAATACATGTTTATATCTTTAACTGTTTAACACTCCTTAGCACATCTAATTAAGGTACTTTTAGAAATTCAATATCATAAATTACTTCAATCAGGTTGCAACAGTGTAAATGTATATATGTATGTATGTATACATTAGCACACTTTCTTAATCATTTTAACTAATTCTTTATACAAAATACAGTCTCTGCTTCGTGGCTTACAGATCTCACGATGATCCAAACGTATCCCACACACGTCACCAATGCCCGGATCTGAAAATAAGCACACAGAGTTGTAATAAAGACGACTACTTGTTCTGATAAGGTCTAGGATGTTACCTGCTGAATCAACGCCCACAATTCGCAAATAGAGCACTGACATCAGCGTCAATGCTGTCTCAACAAAACTGAAAACCTCTATTTTCAAATGGCCCAAATGATAAAGACCGGCAAAGCGTCGATGCAAGTCCAATAAGTATTTATTATCTAGAATTACAATTTCAAATAAATGTTCATACAACAAAAAAGCTTCAGAACTCACTCTTTTCAATATCTAACAATTCCACAGATCTCGTGAGCAGTGGGGCCTTAATGGAGGCTAAATGTGAGCCACGATGTGGCACCGAATAGAAGAAAACGCCTCTAGCTGAACGCCAGAACGGAGCCATTGCTGGGCGCCCACTCTCCCATGCATCGACTAAGATCTGCTTTACAAAGAGACCACCCTTCGAGTGGCCTACCCAAACAATTGGATGTCCATAGCCTACACGATGCTTGATCAGCAGTTCTGCCATTTCACGTGATCTTTGTATAAGATTGGTACGTGCTTCTTTCTTTTTCCACAGCGGACGCCATAGATATTGGTCGGTGGTATAGTTTAATGCAATAACACGAACACCTGGGCAATCCAATGGTAACCAATCGCCAGGCCAACATTTTGAAAAGTCGGGATCATCAGGTGAAGGCTTCGTATTAGTTTTGCACTTGCTGCTTGCCTGCTGCTTTTCTTCATTTATTTGCTGTTTGTTGCTTTTATCGGAATTCTCGTCATTAAGTATAGACTCAAGTTCGGCTTGCAGTAGGCGGCCATTATCATTCATGCGCACTCGGAATGATGGAAAATTGTACTCGACACCGTCACATATTTGAACGTCATCAGGTTCTCCGCATATGTAGGAAAAGCTGAAAAGGAAATCAATAATTTAATGAGTAACAATGAATTAATGACTTAAAGCTTCCATACTTACTCGCCACTATTGACACGCCCGTCGTTCATATCATCGTGAGCATCTCTATCGGTAGATTGCCTATAGGTTTCCGTTTGGATAGCAAATCTTGCACGTTTCTGCTTATGCGGCGGGCGCATCAGTGTTGAACGGGAGTGTCGCGGTCTCTTTGGTGGGCGTACCGGCGGCTTTGGTGGACGCTGAAACTCGACCGGTCGGCGCTCGTTTTCCCAAACACCTTGCTTCCATGTATTCACTAAAGATCCATGCAATCCATGGATGAATACAATATCAGCACGTATCGGGCAACCTGCCGGTGGTTCAGCTAAAATATTCAGGGTGCAACATTTCGGTGCTGGATGCTCTGGAATCGAAGCTTTCCGTTTGCTAGTAGAAAAATTTGGCAATGATCCATTGCTAGGCTCTCGACCAAATAATATTGTTGGTGACATGATCGGAGTTGTGGGTGCCGAATTATCAATACCTGGAGTATCGGGAAGACTTTCCAAGCCATCGCGTGATTTGCGAATTTTCATCAGCTTCAGTATGGGTTCAATGCGATGAGAAACTGGCAGAATAATGAAATATAATTAAATTAAATAATTGTATATACAGAGTGCCTAAAATAACTGTGACTTTCTCACCTTGTACCGAAGACAAATTCATGGAAATGGTATTGGCAGCAAAAGCAATTAGATTTGTAAATGCCTGGCGGCTGGAAGCTATTGTTTTTAACACTCTTAGAAAACGCACATCACGTATGCCCTTAATGCCGCGCACCACGCCGTTCGCCAATGGAAGCACCAAGCGAAGTATAATGCCAATTGCCACTCGCATGCTGGTATTTTGATTGCTATTCAATCAAATTTAGAAAATAATTTAATTTAATAATTTTAAAATATATTCGCTCTTAGCTTTAAAATAAAATACTTACGCTTCCACCACATTCCCTTCTCCACCAGAAGCCACCACTAATTCCGTAATAGTTTGTTCTTCCTCACTTCGATTGATTTCTATTTCATTCAGGTACAATTGCGCCATGCCACAATCATCATCAACATCAACATCATCATCCACATCCAGCGACAAAGATGCTGAATCCGCTTTACTTATTTCATCTTCGTTCGCGAATTCATCGCTGCTAAATTCGCTGTTGCTGTTACTACTCTCTTGAGGATTGCTAATCCTCATCGCTGTTATGTCCGCATAACTATCACTATCTGAAGAATCCATTCGATTCATTTCGTTTGAATTGTTTCGATTAATTTTTTTCGTATCATTGTCGTTTTGCTCATTATTCGTAGAAAAGGTGGTTGAAGCGGTGGTATAAGTTTCATTTTCATTTGAAATCATTTTCAGTTCTTTTAAAATCCCATAACAATAAAAGGTTAATCTGCAAAACAAAAAAGAGAAAAATTAAAATAGTGAAAAACTAATTGCAAACGTCATTGTTGAATATACTTTGAGTTATTTGCATCGCTACTGAATAATGTCGTTACTAAAAAGGTTAGGTTAAGTTGGGGTGGCTTAGGCCTGAACGACCCATTGTGATACCCCATTGCTGAAAGCAACAAACAATCCTAAAGTGTTACTCACATCCTTCTATTGTTAAATAAATATTCATACTGTACACAGAATCACATATACAGGGGCTATCAAAATTGTTCACAAAAATTCTGTAACAAGTATTTATTTTTTTCAGTACTGTGCCGAAATATGCAAGAAAAAGTGATAAAATGTGAAAATGTACCCAACTTTAAAACAAGCTCTTCTCAGTCGAAAATTTTGTAAGGAACTTGTAAACAATAAGCGTTTTCCTTTACCGATTGGCAGATGGAAACAGTAAGCTAACAAAAGTCGTGGGCATTTCGTTGATTTATCGCAATGAGGCCAACTTTTCAAACCAAAAAAGCCATATGCAAACAAAAACACTGAATTAAATTCAAGAAGCCTGAGTAAAAAATTATGTCACTATACATCGTTCCACATACCATTGAGCATTACCCCTATGTTGTACTCACATTTCATGTTGTAGCATTTCATACTAAAATGTGTCAAAAAGTTTCGATCACTGGGCTTTTCGCTTAATTTTTATTATAATTTTTATATGCATCCACAAGTGAGGAAAGCATTTTTTTTTATCGTTACCAGAAAATTTTTCAATTTCGAGTTGTGCCCCTTTTGTTGTTAGTGTACGATATTTATGTATGTATGGAAGCACGTTTGACATACATGTACTATGCTATTAATTTCTTTGATTTGGCAAAAGTTCATTTGCTGCAACACATGCTGCATTTAATTTATAGTTAGAATTTTTGTTCACCTACAATTGAAAGCGATTTTTTTTTTTTAAAAATACTTGAGAGCACATTTGAATGGCACGAGTATTCCTGATTTCAGACAAATTGGCCACATACATATGTACATATATATACATATATATACATATGTATATGAAGGTCGCTCAATAAAAAAATTTTAGTGCTCTACACTGTGCAACAAAATGGGACTTTATTTCTGGCCGCTAATCATGATTCTGTACAATTTTTCGGATCACGTCTGGATTCGTGTATATTCGTAAATCTTGGTTTCGTGTATAAACATAACTCACACAACATGAATGCATGCGAAAATCTCGGTCTAGGCCCTCCATGGGCTGTTGCGACATAATATTAGTATTAGTTTACAGACTATAGGAATCTCTGAATGTTATCATGCCTGGGACTTATCACCTAAATCGCTCCTGTAAAAACTTGAATCGGAAGTCTTCAACAAACCTTGTGCAGATTTGAATTCAGGTTCAAAAAGAGGTGGATTCGGGTTGAGTTTGAAAGCTTGGTGGGTACCGATTTACCCCGCTCTCTCCTACACAAAAAGTACGCTAAAATTAAAACTGCTGAGGGCGACAATACCTCTAAACTCGACTTCGACAGCACGGCATTGCCTGAATATTGTACGCAATCAATGACTTTATGGTATGGCTAGAAATGCAGAATAATTTATCGAAGGATTGTAACCGCTATGCTAATCGACGAATTTCGGAAAATAGACCAAATACTTTCAAGAAAAGAACATGAAATTCGGATTCCATGTACCAAAAAACCCCAAGTAATTGTCCAACACAAAATATTTGTATAGTTTTTTTTAAATTTTTTCTCTTTTGTCTACAGCACTCCAGAAAACAAAAAATTCAATTATGAAACATGAAACGATTTTGAGGTGATTCCAGAAACTAATTTGCTGCTTATATCATTCTCTTACTTTTTAGGTTGGAGAGACTGCGTTCGCATTTCATAAATATATTAATTGTTATATATATTTAATTGCTGATACACCCACGCCTATAATACAAAACAAAAACAAGCCGATGTCGTTTGTGGGCTTAATGCCGCCCGTTCTTTGTATTACAAAAACAATGAAAACAATTGTAAAACATTGCATTAAAATGGCAGAAATATTAACAAAGATTGTATTTTAATTATTGTACATTCCTGTTTTAGATTAATTAATTAATAAATTAATTTTCATAAACGTTTTGTTTTGTACAGACAACTAGTTTTAATTGATGCAAGTGTCAAAATATTTATCATACACGAACTTTAATCAGTAATTTTGAAATCTGCTGAAATCGTACTGCCGTTTTCTCTCATATTTGCGTGATTGTAAAGAAGTGGCCAAACATTTATGATAAAAGTAAAAATAGAATCGCTGAATGGAAATATTTGTATGTGCTTCGTCAATCCGATGTCTAATGATGTATTTCTACGCAATTAGCGCTGTTGTTCCCTATTAACGACAATAATAAATTTAAGCTATAAACAGAATTGTGGCGTATCGACGATTTTTATTGCACGCTGCATGAGCACTCAAGCATTTCGTTGCTTACATGTTGAATTTTGTGGTGAGAAGTCGTGAAAAGCTTGCGGAGTAGGCAAATATGCACGGTTGGTGATATTGCTTCTCACCTCTTCTTGCCCACAAACTCGACATGCAAGCATCAGAAAACTACATGGCCATGCAGTATGTAATAGGGGTCATACGTTGACCCCTCGTAAGCAGCTTTTCACATTTGGAAGAGACCACAAAAAAGCAAGCAAAGTACATAAGGAATATTTAAAATTGTTTTTTAAATCCTTTTAAATAATAAAAATGTTTTTATATATTGTTTATAGAAGTTTATTGCGTTATTGTCTTGCCTTCCAAAAATAGTCAAAATTTTATAAAGAAAGTATGCTAACACGAATGTTTGAATAATTTTCACAATATGACAATAATTATTATAATAGGTATTACTTATAATAAAAAACTGTCCAGCCGAGCGAATTACGCAATTCTGTTCATAATTTTATGCAGCGTACAAGTGGCGATATTCATTTTCTATTCGTTTTAGTTTTCATTAATTGCCACGTTTATTTTTACATATGATGTACTTAATTATTTTGTTATTTACACAAACTTAACATTATTATGAACATTATAGGAAATGAGTTGTGTCCTAAATACTCTTGGTTAAACTACCTCCATTATTTTTAAAAAAATATGCACCTATGTAAAAGCGTAAGCCAGAAATCCAATTAGCTGTAAAAACAAGAACTATGATGAAGGTAACCAGAAGTGCAATGTTCGTCGTCGTGCAAGTTGAAGGTTTTCCACACCCTCTGTTACATTATAATTATTTGGTAATCATTCATTTGACAACAAAAATATATACATGCACATCAACATTAATAGATATGTACATGTGTACATTAGAGGAGCCCAAAATGTGATAGCTTATTTGATTTGGAATTGCAAAGTTTTTATTGCACCTAGATATGTCTAATATTCCCCCGATGCTTCTGAAAAATTGGAAATTTCTTTTTGTAATTGTTGGTCTATTGTTAAAATTTTTTTAGAATAGAACCAAAATTTTTAACATCAAATTGTTATTTCATTTTTAGAATTTTCAAAGAATTTTCTGTATAAAAATTGAATAGGATTTGTTTTTCAAAACATGACGTTATATAAAAATGTTGAGAATGCAGTTGCAATCCCATACTGAAATTATATAGAAAAGATAATGGGTCGTCGTTGCCCATGAAATCTATGAAGTATAATTTTTATGGGCAACGAGAGCCTATTTGTGGGGTCCGAATGATCTTAAATTTTATATTAGGCATATTTATATAGGTGCAAAGGAAACTTTTTGTGCTCGTCACTCGAAAATCAAGGGCACCTTTAATCTACATACATAAGTGTGTTTCTAATTTAAACCTTGAAAAATGTGCGCCACAACCCAACGAGAACCACATTTTTTTTTTTTTTTTGTTTTTGTTCTATCACACATGAAATACTTCGAGATCACACAGAACACTGGCACAGATATGTAAATATTTATTAGTATATATGTAAGTATGTTTTTTTTAACAGAATGGCACGTGTAAATCAATTATTGTGTTATAATTAAATGAATCTATTTTAATTTCTAACCCATTATGTTAAGCAATAAACACAATTAGAAAATTAAGAAATATCAACATTACCAAGTTTTATGGGCTTAATTCAAATATAAAAATATTTGCGCTACACATGTATCAAACGACTGACCTCGAAGGAAAACACTGTTAAACTAGAAAGAAAACCGTGAAAAAATCGCGATTACTAAAAATATAAAAGCAGAGAATATATATGAAATGCAACAACAATAATGACAGTAGTGAATCTTTTGGATCGTCGTTTTGCGGTTGAATCTTGGGGGTAGTGAAAATGCGGAAATGATAAGCTAAAATAAATTGCATGTTATAGTTAAATGAATGAATTTAATTGAGGCTCATACATATTCAAATATTGCATACAATAATAAATAGAATTACATTACGAAGAAAATATTTGCTAGAAATAAATTCCGAGCAATACATACATACATATATGCTATTGTGAGTTTTAAGAAACACCCTTGAGTTATTTGACAATTTAATTGCACTTGAAAAAGCTTCGAGATACTAGTTTTATTTACTTTGATTTATAGAATCACGTAAAGGGCTAAAATTAAACTATTTTATATTTTTATGCTTATAAACAAAACCATTTGCCGATTTGCGCGGCGATTTTGTTCCACAACAAATCTTGTAATGCATATAGAAATTAAAAATTGGTTTAACTAACTCGGAATGATTTTTAGAGGTGAGTTCCGCTCCCCCGAAAGAGACAGCAATATGACAGAAATATTCCGGTTTTTGTCTTATATTCCGATTTTTATTTCTATTTTAAGTTAAGCAAATTACACAGTAAATTAAATTCTAACTTCTTTCTGGCTCTGGGGTCGCGTAATTGGTGGCTTTGATAGGATTTTTCGGTGAAAACGAAAATGTATATGAAATTAAAATTTTCGCGAAAAAACATATTTTTCAAAATATCATATATTTTCATTATCAACTTATGTTTCATTTCATACTATATTTTCATCGTTTCGGCAATAACACTGTGCGGCAATACTTTTAAAACATGAAAAAATTTATTTACATGCAAAACTAGAATCCAAATATAATAATTGTAGAAATCATTAAAATCTCGAAAAGTATCCAAGTTCAAAAAAAAGAAAAACAAAAATTGTTTTAAATAACACTGTCCTGCAAATTTCAACTTTTCTTATGCGAATAAGATGGCTTTTAGTGATTTCAAATGAATTTTTCATGCTGAACACGAATCTGTGGTTAAAAACTTTCCATCACGTCACGTTCCCGAGAAAAAGGCATTAAAACTTTTGTAAAATTGTGGAGCTGAACCCTGACGTGCTACAAACTTCGCTAATATTAGAAATTAAATACTGAACCATGCCTTTTCACATGAGTCCTAAGCCAAATTGTTCGCACCCGCCTTCAGAGCAGTGGGTGAGCTTATGACTAGGGGTGCACGCAAAAAAGTACACAGAACTGATTTTATCTTACATCTTAATTCGTCCGCCATATTTGTAATCAGTGACCCTTAAAACACTTCGGACCACAGAATTTTTCATTATATTTCGTTGGTATGAGTAAGATAAAATTCGCCCACCATATTTGATCCGCCATTTTGAATGTTTGAAATCTCACTGAAGATGTGTAACCAACGAACCTTAAAATATTTCGGACCGGTATACTTTTCATTATGTCTGGCCGTGGGTGTAAGTTAGATAAAATCCATTCTGTATACATTTCTTTCCTGCACCCCTAGACATATGCACACCTCCTGCTCCAAGGGCGCATGCCAACAATTTGGCTCAGGGCTCATTTGAAAGGGCATGGTTCAGTCTTTTATTTCTGATACTAGCAAAGTTTGTAGCACGTCAGGGTTCAGCTCCACAATTTTTCAAAAATGGCCAAAAACGATGGGCAGTTTTTGACCACAGATTCGTGCTCAGAATGAAAAATTCATTCGGAAACACTAGGAATCATCATACTCGCAACACCCATGCAGAGCAGTGTAATTAGAGTGGACTTAAGGTACCAATATGTGACAAAATTAAAGAAGACAACCTTTTCAATTTAATATAATTTTTTTTATTTATCTGAACATATATCTTTTGAAAATATTGTTCTTTAAAATACTTGAAAATTAAATGTTAAGGACTAAAGTAGGAAGTAACCCATACATCAATTTTTTACTAGCTTCATTAGTTCAGTGTGAAAATAAATTTAGTTTCTCTCTCCTGTTCTGACATCATCTAGGATCAAACAAAGTATGAAGTTTAACTATATTTGGCCTCTAGTTTTACATGTGTAACAATATTTTATTTTTTTTTTTTTTATTAAGTCATATTTATTTCAGGGTATAATATGACTATATCGTTCATAGAGTTCTACTCCAACTATAGCACTATTTATTTATGTATGTAATTTCCCTGTTTTTTGGTAAAAAAAAAAAAAACAAGGTTGGTCACTTTAACCATAACGGATTTTTTTGTAACAAAAAGAAACGAAAGAATTGAAATTAAGACATTTCTTTGTCCCTTTTTCCTATGTTCGCGAAGACAAGCTCATTTTCCCGCAAAAAACACAAAAGAAATATTTATTATATGTTTTTAATTGTGTGCTTCAAATTATTACAAAGAAATAAAAACTACAATCTCTCAAGAAATTAAAATAAAATAAATGCCATAGTTGATGTTGACTGCTCAACTTCTAAAAAACTGTGAGTGAAATTGTCAAAATTGGAACAATATGAACATGGAAATTTTATCAATATGACGATTTTTATTTTATTTTTGGGTTTTCAGTGCATTCTTAAAATGAAATAAGAGTTGCGCCAAACATTTTTCCCTATATCCATAATTTATTGGTTCTTTTTTCTAATTGAAATCATACTTTAAAGGTTCGTTTAAACTTAAAAACCGCGTAAAAGTAAAGCTATGTAAATTAAATACAGTGAAAATCGAGGTATTGACGTACTTCCACTTGAATAATAACATATTGAAAAATACCAATTTATTGTTGCAATATATGTATAAATTATAAGGAATGTAATAAAAGATAGACAATTGATTGGAAATACATACATACGTAATTGAAAAATTGTGAATATCTCATCGTTTTATTGTTTGAATTACAATTCAAAATTTAAGTGCATTTAAATATTTTGTATTTGTATCAATTAGAAACGTTTTATTTGCGTAAATGCTTCATTGAATTACTATGCATGCCCAGATAGCATTAAGGGGTTAGGTCCAGTTAAAATTTAGTAATTTAAATAATTTTTTTAACAGTAATTTCATTTTATTCCAAAAACTATCAATACAGAGTTATTATAATATGTTTTATCTTTACTTGACCGAAATTAAAAAAAAAAAAAACTAATTGGTGACGAAGTTATCGCGTTTTTCTCGAATCTATGTTTTCAAAGTCTGCGACCGCTCTTATTCAAAAACCACTCGACAGATTTGAATGAAATTCATACAGCTTATCGAAAACATAAAAAACTGGTACTTAACGAGAAGATTTGGATTTTTTTTAACTTATATTTTTTATAACAATAAACTAGTTGTTTTTTTGTTGAAAATCCGCGAGTAAACTTTCAGAAGGTATTTAAAAAAAAAAATTGGTGTTAACTACAAGATTAAACTAATTAAAATAATATTTTTTTTTTTTTTTTTTTTGGATTGATGTTAGATGAACCAGTAAGATATTGTGATGGTCACCGCAAGGCACTACTTCATGAAAGGGGTCCAACAAAGATGGGGATTAACTTCGTCAACAATTAATTTTTTTTTTTACTTTTGGTCAAGCAAAGATAAAACATAGTATAATAACTCTGTATTGGTAATTTTTGGAAATAAATGTAACTAGTCGGTAAGGCCCCAGTACATGGGGCTATTTTTTTGCAGAAGAAATCTCTTTATGAAAAGCAAATATCAAAAGAGAACCAAACTACTCGTTGGTGTTTGTTTTGTTATTTGTGTATGCAGATAATTCGTTAGATAATTCTGAGAGATGCCGTTACTCGTGTCTTCTCTCTCTCTCTCTTATTTATTATTTACTCCCGCTTAAGAAATGATTTTTACAACGATGAATGCAATGCTTTGTTCAATGAGCGAATTTTAAAAAACTTCCGACGCTAATATTTTGGAATTGGCTTAAGCGATTTTTTTTGGCTAACGTACTCACCAAGCCCTTCAAATTGGTATATAATATCTGGATCTCCTGGAATAAAATTGTAGTTACACTAATAAATGTATAGATTACTGTCAAAAAAAAAATTATTTATAATACTAATTTTTTCACGCCTCTAACTGAACCTAACCTCTTAAGAAGATTATTGGGCAATCGATCGCGATTAATGTGCAGTCAAAGCGGTCTCACCCAACTGATTGCTGGAATAATTACACTAACAAAATGCATAGAATTTGTATTTTACTCCTGCGGAACTCTTCGTGGCGATCGTTTGTACTACGATTTTGTGTTCCCTATTCATAATTTTTTTATTTTTCTATACATCCTTGCTCATTTTTCAATTGTCAGAACGATTTAAAGATGATTTGCAAGTCACTTTACCATGTTGTAGCTCTCCGACGATTAAATAGCGTTTCTCGGCGGATCATGGAGTAGTCTTACGCCAAAAGTGCTAGCTGGGTGCATACATGTAAACAGCACTCCAAAAATATCTTATAGTATAAGTATGTATGTATATGTATATGAGAGGGTTAGCATCAGAACATTGGAATAAGTAACGGAATATAAGCTATATATCTACATATATGTGAGAATTTGAAAGCAACTAAATTATTTCCGTAGTCTAGGGCAGGGATGACCACCAAAAATATTTTTTAGCCAAACAACAACAACAACATCACCTGTGTAGTTGCTTATATCTTGTAATGCAGACACATACGCTGACAACGAGTAATGCAGTGCGAAGTGAAAAAAAAATTTAAATAGAAGCAAAACAAGAAAAACAGAGCCACAACAACCTGTTTGTTTATTTTACAAAAATTATCTTCTGAAGAAAATTTTTGGCAACAAGACAACAACAACACCATGCAACGAAACGTAATCGAAGAAAAAAACAAATATTTATAAGCGCGTGGTCCCAAAAATAATTATTATTGGGATTGTAGGTGAAAGCAATGAAATGATTTCGGCAAAGAGGCAAAAATTCATGAGTATTCGAAAAAGTAGAATAATTTTGAAAGTTTGTTGTAAAATATTAAAATACAACAAACAATTGTGTTGTTAAAAAGGCAAAAAAGAAAAAAAAGGGGAAAAAAACAAAATTTGAATAAGAACCAAAAGATCCAATTGAGCTTCTGACTGGTCATCCCTGATCTGGAAAAATTAATTAAAAATTAATCTTCTTCTTTTTAAGTTACTTAAAATTACCCCCAGGTATACCATAATGTGCAATAAAATTAGGTGGGGATAACATATCGGTCGCTGGACTGTCTTAAATCAAAAAAAATAAATTTGATTAGGAAACCGCATATAAAAAAATTCAATGAACTACCACCCCGTAGAACGTAAAAGCTACTACAGTCAAATCTGCTAATTGGGATACCTCTCGGGACCAAGCAAAAACAGTCCGATTACGAGGTGGTTCGATTTTAAAGGTTTTATTTTTCATTCATCATTTTTTATTATGTAAGCACTTATTTGTGGGATACGTTAAATAGCCAAGAATGGCGTCAAATCGAAAAGTTTTTATTCATCGGAACTAACACAAGGGGAAAATAAGTTTTGAAATCAGATAATATCTTCAGGCTCCAAAAGGGTTTCAAATATTCTGAAATTTTGAGATTCTCCTGTTAAAAATTTGAAGACGATCTTATGCCTGGTTTTAAATGCTTTTAGCCAACCGTTCGATGCCGTAAAATTTGACATATTTAATGCTTGAGCAATAACACTGTACAACTACAAACTAGTATCCGTTGATCACGAATCTATAAACATTTTCGGGTCAGGTTTCGGGTGGCAATGACAATTTTAAGAGGCTTGGATGATTTTTATAGATTCGTGATCAGCGCCCAAAAATACTGCAGAAAAATTTGGGCACATCTCATATACAATTTTAAATTCTCATTTTGTTGTACAGTGATATTTTAAAATATTTTTGAGTGCAAGGGTAAACAACTTGAAAACCAATGTCAGTAAATGATGCACACAATTTTATACGTTGCACAATCTTCAATTTTTTCTTTTGGTGGCAAAATACTCTGAACTTGATTGTTGTTTATTTTAAAGATTTCCGCCCATTTCCTATGAGACAAACACTTCTCCTCAACAGTATTAATCACTTTTTTTTCATAAAAAAAAAACCTTTTGGTCCAATTAAAAAGGTTATGTCAAAAATATTGTCAAAAGCGCAGTCCATGACCCGATTAGAAGGTGTCCCAAAAAGCAAGGGGAATTTCTTCTATATCCAAAAAAAAATTAATAGTGCGGTTCGATTAGGAGGTGTCCCAATTAGCAGGTTCGACTGTATATCTATATGGAGAGTCCATAAAATACCATTATGATCTTTTACACAAGTTAATGTATTAAGTAACGGTCATTTCTGTATAATTAACTCGAATTTTGTTTAATCATGGCATTCTTGCAGGAAACGAGCAACGGTATGACATTGAATTGTTTTAGCGCGTACGTTCCTCATTGGTTTATTCTACATCAATAACTCAGAAAAATAAAATTTTGAACTTTGTTGGTATAGTCGCAAACACTAGTCTACATGAAAAATAAAATTTTCAAAATTTTAATATAATTGGAGTATACTCATTCAAGAGTGATGAGCGTTCAAAGAGCGCTACCACGGATTCACCTGCTAAGTAATTGACTTTAAACAAGATTATCTCAAAACTGTTTTTTGAAACAAATCCGTTTTTTTTATAATATTGAGCATGGACTGAACAAAGGATTTTTAATTCTGTTAATTCGTTTTTTTTTATTGAAAAAAAAATGTATCATCTCAAAGCCGGATTTTTCAGTGAAATGGGTCCAAAATATAAAATATACTCAGAGCTGGGCAGTAAGGATTACGATAACGATTTGATTACTGCAATCGTAAGCAAACTTCTTTTTTTTGTTGATTACGATTGCAGTAATCAAAATATAATTGTAGTCCTTACTATCCAGCTCTGAATATACTAACCCTATCTACTTTGCCATGATTTCAGATAAGCAGTTCGGAAGATATTGCTGTATTTTCCTTCATAGAATAATCATGCAATCAACATCTGGAATGTTTCAGTGAGTATCATCACAAACGTGTAAAAGTTATTCATTTCTTTTAATTTTATATTCCTGTGCTGTGGATGCAATTTTAAAATGTTTTCTCATTTGCATACATACCTAATAATTTATAACAAAATACGGAATAAAACAATAACCTAATTTCTTAAAATCCCCTTTAAATAGATTTTCATTCAGCTCTGGACATAGTTCTGTACGATAAACGCTTGATTTTATCTAATACAATAAGACAAAAACCACGTAAAAAAGAAAAGAAAAAGGATTCCACATGACTGGGAGAAACGTTTTTAATTGAGCTGTCATTGAAAGTCTCTCCCACGATTGGTCTGCCTGCTTTAAAATATGCTATAGAAAATCTCAGTGCAGTTTTTACAAGACATTTCCGTTATGTAAATCACTAAAAACTCAAGATGGGCACAGCACAAAATATGTCTTAGAATTTTCCCATTATAATGATTTATATATACTTTAACTATGTACATGTGTTCACGTAATATATAACAATAACTTTAGAAATTAGAAATATTCAGGAAAAACATTGTTTCTATATTATTATTAAATAATTCATATTTCCATGAACTTTGGACGAAAAAATTATTCCGAAACCTGTTTTCATAATTGGAATTATGTATGTGCGTGTATTTGGAAAAAATACATAAACTAAGCCTAAGCACGCCCATGCAATATGAGTGCATATTGTGCAACTTTGTGCAGCAAATGTCATTTGTCATTCTTTTCTGCATATGATTCAAATACGAAAGACTTACACTTTCGTAATAATAACAAGTTTATCAAGACTGTATGCATAAAAATAAAAGTTTAGCAAGACTTGAAGCGTAAGTGCAAGATATGAATAAGTTTCCTCGATAACGATTTTTATTATTGCAGAAAATCTCTTTGTGCGCACAATTAGATATTTTATATATATATATATATATATATATATATCAACTAATCGTCGTCGTATATCGACTAAATCCAAAATTCATATTCAAATACATATATGTAAGTTTGAGTGTTACTTAGTTGGACTTTGAACACTTAGCAGAATATCTTTATCTTTGCATTTGTTCATTATGCACATGTGACATGCACAATTTATTAAATCATAAAAACACTCTGATTAATAATATTTCATTATTATTATATTATAATTAAATTTAAATTATACACCAAAACCTCAATTTGCATCGCTAATTGGGATTTTCATCAAGTTGGATTTTAATTGCTATCAGAATCTTTACATTTATTAGTGTAACAACAATTTTATTCCAGAAGATCCAGAAGTGCTTGGTGAGTAGGTTAGCCAAAAATTATCAGATTTAAAATCGCTTAAGCCAATTCCAAAATATTAGCGTCGGAAGTTTTTTAAAATTCGCTCATTGAACAAAGCATTGCATTCATCATTGTAAAAATCATTGCTTAAGCTTGAGTAAATAATATATAAGAGAGATCTCTCAGAATTATCTAACGAATTATCTGCATACACAAATAACAAAACAAACACCAACGAGTAGTTTGGTTCTCTTTTGATATTTGCTTTTCATAAAGAGATTTCTTCTGCAAAAAAAAAAAAATAGCCCCATTTACTGGGGCCTTACCGACTAGTAAAATATTTAATACAAATTGTTGATTAGGAAAATCCTTTTAAATAAATTTGATTTACTCAAATAAACCCTCTTTTCTTTTGTAGAAACTTAACCAACATAAATAGAAATCTGTGATAAAAATAAATACCGGCTTAAGTTTATTTTCTTACCAGCGAAAGTTGATAACTTTGATTAGAAATATTATAGAAACTATATGGTTGCATAGCACTGTTTTACAAAACTCTATGTTGAAATCAGAGACCATTCTTAAAATTATATATAATTTAAAAATTCGCAGTAGTCTAATATTTATAATCTAAAATATATGATAAAATATATTCCATCTTAAGTCGAGTTAAACTGTTCTTTCTTTTTTTTTCTTTTTACCACAGAAATATTAACGATGCAACTTTGAAGCCAAGAAAATTTGTAACAGCGCAATTCTAAACGACGCCAATCGAGACTTTGGTGTATTTTGCTTCCTAATTATTTGATAAAGAAACAAATTTATAGTGTTCTTATTTTACAGTAATAATTGCACTAGATAAGCTTAAAAAACAGATCTTAATTAAAAACAGTAAAACTATTGAAAACTGCAATGTATGTATGAGTATACATATGTACATATTAGTGATGTAACGGATGTCAGTTTAGTGGATGCGGATATGAATACGAATGTGAAAAACTGACATTCGCGAATGCGGATGTGGAAATTTATATTATATTTATTAACAGATTCTTTGAGAAAATATTTGGAGCAACTTGGAATATAAATAGTGGTAAATTATATTTTAAAAAATAAGTAATTTTGCTGCATTTTCGGCTTTGTTTGGCAAAAGACAAACAAAGTTGCATAGCAAACTGAGCAAACATGTTCATAAGTATAATAGCCTTATTCACGATAAATTGCAAATGGTCTTGCATCTTGTTGTGATAGCATAAATATTTTGTATTTGCAATGATGCTAGACTATTTGCACCTAATCGTGAATTCTTTCCGGGGAAAATTTAACTTTAAAAAAGCAAATTATTCGAAATTGTTTAAATTATTGTCGGACTCGAAATGGCCTTCCATTTTTGATGACATTGACAATAGTGTTTTGGCTTTTAATAATATTTTGTACGGTTGTTTTAATTTATGCCTTCCTAGACTAAAATCAACTCCTGTTAATGAAAACCAACCGGTGTGGTTTAACAACAAATTAAAAAAACTGAAAAATAAAAAGTTCCGTAGTTTTAAATTGTTTAAAAGATCTGGATATCATATTGATTATTATCACTATTCCTTATTACGACACAAATATCAGATACTTTGTAAAAAATGTTACCGAGATTATATGGTATTGAAAAAGTCAAGTCGGATATTCATGACGATGTTAAAGCTTTTTATGACTTTGTTATCACTAAACGTAAAAATGTTGGTTCTCCGCCCGCAATGAAATTTAAGGACCAAGTATCTGATGATGAAACTCTTGTGGCAAAAATGTTTGCAAACTTTTATAAATCAACTTATTCCTCTGAAACTTTAAATAATAATAACATATATAATTTTGATCCTGTCACGTATAACAATATTATGAGTCCGGTTATTCACCCTGAAGATGTTTTAGAACATTTGAAGGCTTTAAAAATCTCTTTTACATACGGTCCAGATGAAATTCGGAATAGTATACCAAAAACTTGTGCTAAGTTTCTGTATTTGCCTCTGTTTAAAATTTTTAATTGATTGATCGTTACGTAAGTGATTTTTTCCCAAAAGTTGGAAGCGTTCATTTATAATTCCTTTACATAAAAATGCTACTAAATCAAACGTTGAAAATTACGGTAATATTGCTAAACTAAGTGCAATACCAAAACTGTTCGAAGCAATTATTACATCGCAAGTAAGTTTTTTCTAGAAGGCAACCTATTTTTTCTAAGTATGGAATAGATGATCACGATTTGGAACAAGTTTTTTCGTTCGTTGACCTAGGTGTCACAATGGACACCAAATTAACTTTTAATTTACATATTCAACTTTTAATTTCATACTCAACTATTAATAAGGCTAAGTGCAACCTTGGCTTTGTTAAAAGATGGTCTAAAGAATTTAACGATCTATATGTCACGAAATAACTTTACACTGCACTTGTAAGACCACTTCTGGAGTATGGTTCTGCTCTGTGGAGCCCTCAGTACAACTGTTATGCTGATAAGTTGGAATCTGTGCAAAAACAGTTCCTCTTGTTTGCTCTACGTTCGTTACACTGGAGTCCATCACAGCATCTCCCTCCTTATGAACAACAGTTAAAACTTATAAGCTTGCCAACTCTTCGGAGCAGAAGAGTTATGCTAAATGTGATGGTTGTGACTAAATTATTAAATGGTTATATTCATTCTCAATTCTTACTCAACGAAATCAAAATTAATGTTCCAAATCGCTGTTCTAGATATACTATTTCAATTAAATTTGATGCTTGTAGAACAAGCTGTGCTCAAAATAACCCTTTTTGTTGTATGTGTAATAATTTCAATTCTCTGCACGACATTTTTGACATTTCTGACTCTCTCCAGTATACCATATAAAATTTAATTTATTAAATTTTCTTAATCGTTAAACAGCTGATGATTACTAATAATCTGTACCTGTAAAGAAGACCAAATAGGGATTTATTCTCCCAATTAGCGCATTATCAGGGCCTTCCGTAATGCATCCGAATAGGTCACCAAATCCGTACGACATGCGGATGTGCCCCCCGTGCGTATGGGCGGGTAAGTGGGTCCGTTGGGACTCGTTCGTTAAAAGAAAGGCTAATGCGTGAGTGAGCGCAGTTTGCGAATGCAGACATCCATAAAATCATTAGTGCATATGTATGCACAAATACATATACAGAAACAGATTAAATATGCATGGATGTGTGTATTTACAATGATTGTTCAAACGTTCTCCTGAGCCAAAAATTCGAAAAAATTAATTTATTTCATATTCGCAAAGTACAATATATACTTCCTCTAAATTACATCAAAGGAAAGAATAATTAACACACTATTTAGTGCGTTGAGCAACTAAGCCTAAAATTATGGATTATGAATACTCAAATTATTATAATTTAAATCAGACATCTTTTTTAGCATACAAGGGATTCGACTTAAGGGTAAAGTTTACTAGGTTTTTAGGTTACGAGATATAGAAAGTCAACTAAGAAGCCTCTGCATCTTTATAGAGAAATCGTTAGTCATACTGTCATCACTGGAGTTTCCCATACCTGGATTCACTATTTTTTAAGGTTGTTCACATGTAGATAACAATGGAATAAACATAATATGGATTTCAGCACCCAACAGTGATATTGATTATTGTCAAAAGTTTTAACTAAAAAATTCGAGTACATCCCATCATATATAAAATTGAAAGAGTACCAAAAACATTACCCGAAAAATAGGTACAAAAACAATGGATATTTGATGTGTAAACAGTTAAACCAACTGAATGCCATATACATAAGCTCACATATATAGGGATTTGATGTATAATCTATATGCATAGGTAAATAATTCAAATTAAAAGAATTCTTTTATAAAGTTAAAAATTTATTAGATATCATTATCTTGTATATATATGTAATAGCCCAATTTACTATAAATGGCAAATGACCTTGCATCAATGCAAATGCAAATTTTTGTTCCATATCGCATGTATTTTTTGTTGTGATAGCAGAAATATTTTGCATTTGCACCAAATCGTGAATAGGGCTGATATGTTGTAGTTGAATCATTTTTCTTTTACTCAATGCATCGGGCACGATATGCTCGCATATACGCAACTGCAATTGCATCTTTTTTTCCGCGCTTAAACTTAAACTTAAAGTTTTTCTTCCTGTCGATTTGAAATTTTATTAGATTTGAAAATTTTACATAACGTCGCCATAGAATTGCTTTGGCGTATAGGTATATGAATTTGTACACACATACGCCAAATCACTTCTCAGGCGACGATAAGTGCTTTCCGCATTTAACCTTAGAAAAGCAACAGGGGTGACCAGCCACCCCACTACTTTTTAAAAGCACCGCAAAGAGATTTGCCTTAACTGCATTTAATAAAAATAAGAAACAATGTATTTTTATTGAAGTAAATAAGTGATTTTTTAATAAATAAGTTTGATTTTTTCTGTTTAACATTTTTGCTATTTACATAGACAAAGGTTAATGTACAAAGCAAAATTTTTATAATGCCGTGGTTTGCTATCATTATTACTACATTTTGTTTATACATTTATTGAAACCTAGATTGTTTATTATTATCATTTTGTATTGTTTTTATATTTTAAAAAATATTTAATTTTAATGCAATCTAACTAACCGAATGCAAAACCTATCAAACGCCTGTGTTTGCTACGTCGACTTCTCTGCTTGTATGGTATAGTCGATCTCCACACGTTTAACACCAACAAATAATTCTGCCACGAATGAATGACACACACATTTTGTTTTCGTATGTACATATATATGTGTGAGTAAATTAATCGAAACATAAACAAACAATCTCCGCTCGTATTTTAATATCTCCCTCTCTTCTCTTTGTTTGTTAGAGTAGCACAGTCATGCCGCGCAGTAGTGTGAGCGAGAGAGGAACTGGACGTTACAGTTATCTTACATCTTACGATACAGTTATTCTTAAATTTACACATTTGAAATTTTGCCCATACCGTGAGGTAAAATGTTTACACATCAAAATACTCAAATAACACTATAATTCAAAAAAGTCAATAAAATTAAATTACTTCGTCAAAAATATGAACAAAAAAAACTTTAATTGCTGATAAGATTATCTCACAAACAAAAACAAAAATGAATTTCGGTTTTTTAAATGCACACCAACCAGCCATAAAGGCTTTAGGAAAAGATATAGTGGCGTACTCTAGACATGCTTATAAATATATTAAAGTAGATTAGGAAATATTGTAATTATTTTATACTATATGTAAAGGAATCGGCAAATTTTTATTTTATCTTTTGCTCCGTCCGGCTTGAAAGCAATTCCAAATGGTAAGTACGCTACAGGAGAACGTATTACAAAAGTAGCACCAATTTAACTGAATTCAATTATTCAGCCTACGCTATTATATTAGGTCTGTTCACGTACAAAAAATTGTTAAGAATGGTTAACAATTGTCAATAGTTTTCACTGGAAAAGTGTTCACGTATTCGAAAAACTTTCAACGGGAGAGAGAAATGAGAGCGTAAGAATGTGAGAGAGAGAAAAAGTAGTCGAAAGTTTCTGAAAGTAAAATTTTTACTTCCACAAATTTTCAGCCGCCGAAAAAAAGAACTGTCAAATATGACAAGGTCAACCATAATTTTGTTGTGTTAAATTTGTCAAAGTGAATTTGTGGTTTGAAAAATGGAAGTATTTGTGAATGCGAGTGTGCCGCGCGAAATGATTTCAACAAATTACTCTTTAAATTAATTAAATTAAATTATGAACCGCACAATATTTTTTCGCGCTAAAAATTAATTGCCCAAAAAATGGATCAGCTGTTTCATTGAAAGTTTTTAATAGTTTTCAGCTCACATACTTTTTCTGATAGTTTTCTCTTTGTGAGAATTTCTTTTCCAATCTTTCTTTTACTCTCTTCCTGAAAGTTTTTGATGGAAAAGTAAGTGAACAGAGCTATTGTATAACTTTTTTGAAGACAGTATCAGTATAGAAATCTTATGTGGTAACTGTCCAATGTTTTATGGAAAACTATATTTGCATTAAATGTATGTATGTACAAAGTTCACCGTATTTGTATTTATGGATCTGATGTTTTAATTTATTTAATTTGTTACACTGCACCCGTATGTAACTGAATGTGTTACCCCAGGTTCCAAATGCCTAACTGATTCATCCACAAGAAAATAAAAGTCAAAAGGTGGCTGCATACGAAAATGTACACCATTCCATGCATGTATTTATTATTATTATGTTAATAGAATAGTCGCATGTCGTTGACACGTGACCATCAAAATGTGTGAGTATGTACGTTAGTATCTAAGTACATAGAAATGTGATGGGTGCAATGAAGTGGAATGAAATGAATTTAAATCTAACAAGTGATTTAAATAAATTGATACTGATTGAATTCATAGTTGCAAATTTAAAGTGCGGAGAATCCAATACATATATGTTATGCATGCGTGCTCGAGTATAGGCAAATATATATATATATATATATACACATATAATAATGGGGAGTCAAGTGTGTACAGTGTTCGCATGTATGACGATGACAAATTACACTTTATGTAACAATAAACTATTAATTCATATAATAAATATAGCAAAAAAAAATTTAAAGCATTTCTTTGAATTTCACATATCAATTAAATGAACTAAAAAAAAAAATAACGTAGAAGAGGGTAATTCGGATCGATGTATATAATTCGGATCGATTTTGTTTTGCTAATAACTTTTCTTTGGTATTTTTTAAAATTACGTCCTCGAAACGAAGGAGAATTATTTCACCTTTCTAATGGTATGCAACACTAATTTCAATTATTTCAAATTAATCAGTTGTGAGCGAAGAAACAAAGAGTGAGCGTGTTTTCATACAAAGCCTTAGCAAATAATATAAGAAACCCACAAATTTTATAACAATAATAACTTTTGTGCTGGTAAGTACATTTATATAATTTATATAGGGTTTTCTTCACTAAACATTCTGCTATAGTTTGGTAAACATTAGCACCATTATAGAAAACATACTAAAAAAAAATTGGCTTTTAAAATCGATCCGAATTACCAGCATGCGTTTTTCTACTTGCATATAATTCGGATCGATGATCCGAATTACCAGCATATGAGGTGTTTGCATAATTACACAATTTAGAAAAACTATATAGTTTTAATTAATGAAAGTTTTTTAGTTGTGATTTTGATACAATAGGTGATGTTTGGAGGTAATTCGAGTCGACCCTTTGTTTAGAGAGTTTTGTGGAATTTGAGTTCAAAGTTTAGATAAACTTGAAAAATATTTTGAATTTTTGTCAAAAATTTTGCATTTTAAAACCAAAAAATAATTTTTTTATTGAAATATTAATTGAAATTAATAGCGTTTCTTAGAGTCATACCAATTTTGAAACTAATAAGTAATTTTTAGTCAAATTCAATATGAAATATATTTTTAAAAACTGTTTGTGTTAAATGATTAGTATTTTTTTATTCTAGACCACTTTTTAATTTTTGGTTATGTCAATATACTAACAAATTTTTTATATATTTCATTGTTCATCAGCGCAAGGGCGTGGCCACCCACTAGCGGATCCAGAGATTTTCCTTAAGGGGGTTAACATTTGCTTCTTTTTTTTATTTGTACCAACTTTCAAAGATATGAAATTGTTATCAGTAAGGAAGAGGGGAGTTAGGGAGGCGTTGGGGCGGGGGTGGAGTTGGGGGGAAGTTGGGAGTGTGGTTAGGGGTATTTAACCCGAAATCCTTTCCCTTTTTCTAGGTCCACTATTGCTCCTACGTAAGATTGCGCAGTTCCATACTGTTGTTTTCAATATATTCGCATCTATCGCCCAGCCACAGCCTTCTCCCCTAATTTTGATACTCCCATGAGTAGGCCTATAATTAAGAATTAATTCGATGCGGAACAAGTAAGTCTCCATATCAAATTTTATTAATTTAGCTCGATATGATATACAAAGATATTGGACTTTTGCGAAAATGCCACACCCACTTTAGACACGGTTGAATTTTATCGAAGTGCAAAAAGAGACACATAAAAAAAACACAAAATTAAAGTAATCGTAATATTTAAATTTTGATTATACACGTTTTTTCTAAGTTTTAACAATATCACATTTTATTAGTTATATACACTGAATACTAAAGCATTTACTTCAATATATAGATCAGTTCTGTTGTGGATTATGTGGACGCTATATAGAATTGAATATCGAAATTTGTATTATGGATTTGAATGCTATAGCGTTCATGTCATATTGTGACATCATGAAAACGGATGGTATAGCATTCACGTCCGCGAAAGTGTCAAACACCAAATTTATCTTTTGCATCTGAATAAACCTCAAATTAAAGATAATTTGCTATAAACTTTGCTGATCCGAATTACATACGTCATCGATCTGAATTACATGTACACTCAATTTTTCAATTGCATGCAATCCATTTTTTTCGTGGTGATGTTACCTTAGTGATTATTAAAAAAAATTATGATTTTTTTCTTTGGTAGTTAACAACTTTAAAAGAGGAAGAAATATTCTTTAATTTTGTATTACTTAAAATATTTTTCATAAATCTGTAGTCCTTATTTTTTGCGCTCAAAGTTTCCCTTGCAGAAATCGATCCGAATTACCCACACTTATGTTATTTCTATAAAAATATATTTGTATAAAGTGCAGCAAAAAGTTAAAGTTCAATTATTATTTATTATTGATAAGATAACGTTAGAATTGCTACCGTGTCTTTGTCTACTTCTATTCTTTAAACGCACAATACAATACTTTTTAGGAGGTCATTGATCGGTTATATGGTGTTTTGTTGAAATGCTTTGAGATTTTTCATAAACAATTTACTTTGTTTTCATATAAAAATTCCTTCAACCGTACATATATGCATATTTATTTTTATATAGATTTTTACTGTGTCAGCTATAAAGAATATTTGTATATTTGTATGAATTCATTTATATGTTTCCTTCTTTCAACGAAGTCTCATGCTTTTATAAAAATAAAAAAATGAAATATTTGTTGTTGTCATTGTATAATAGGAGATCGTATATTCATTATATTACTCTATGTTATGTATTAGTGACTTGTCATAGAAGATTTTGCAGGTAATAATTAAATAATAAAAAATCAATTTTGCGAATACGGAAATGCAAAAATTATATTTTTGTTTGGTTTTTTTTTTTTGTTTCATCCGTTACTCTTTTTTATATACATAGTATACATTTTCTTGCATAAATCTAATAAAAATAAATTAAAATATTAATGAGGAACAAAAGAGAAGATAAGTTAAGAAAATCATACGATATGTTTTTTTTAGTAGAATAAATCAAACACATTCACGTCACAAACAAACACACGCGCTTTGATTTGGTGATTTGATTTGGTAGGCCTATATTCATATCTAAGTATGTATGTATTAAAAAAACAAGCCTCTTAATAAAATTTAATAAATTATGGAACGATAAAGTTTAGGTTAGGTATATACTAAGTATTCACATCGTATCGGATTGCTGCTATGCGGTGATAATCGTAATCGCTTTCAATATCATAATAAATATTATATTTAAGTCGTTTTAATTATTGCAAAATAAATTAATTGTATGAATTTAAAACTTAAATTTTAGTACTTTAAGTGTAGGAAAAATACACACACTTTTTCAACTCGCGTGTAGATTCTAGGGATGTCAATCTCGGGATCTGGGGCCTTGTTCCCAAATAAGACTAAAAATTTCCGGGATGTAGCAGATAGTTAAGGTATTGTCAGGTCTAAGATGGCAGAGCTTTTTACCATGGAAGTTTTTTTAAGCTTGATTCGCAAAATGGCTTTTCTATGATTCATTTTTAATTTATGCAGCCGCTTTGAAAAAAAAAAATGGTTGGTATATGAGAGTATACGTAAAGTGCGCCAAGTATTTTTATTCGAAGTGGAATACGATATTCATTTAAATTTTTTAGCTTTCCGCATCCTGAAATTTCTTAGAGAAAAAGCAAGTAATATATCACAAAAAATACTGTCACAACCGGCTTTCAGCGGTCGAACCATGAATAGTTTGGCACAAATTTTTATGTTAAGAAGATAACAAAACATGAGGCGCCTTTTGGTTTGAATCTTATCAACAATTTTTTAAATTTTCTTTATATTTGATAAAACTTTTAATGTCGGGATTAAAATTTGAATCCCGAAAATCCCGAATACGGGAAAGTGTTTCGGGTTTGTTATGCCTAGTATATACCATTAAATGCCTCGTTATTCTTTACCAGCTACCGCAAAAGTTAATTAACCCTTTGGGTGTAATTAGACAACTTCTCGCTATTGTTTTGAATGCCTACATGTCAATACTTGCATTTGCCAATTTTCCCCAGAGTAACCAAATTACTCTTTAGTCTTTTTTTCTAATCATGCCATGTGGCCCATTATAAAAGAGATTATTTCAACAAGAAAATAAAGCTCCTTTTCCCTGTTAGTTAACAATAGCGAAATTTAGGTAAAATTGAGCCCAGTACGTGTTTTAAACCACCAGCAACTTTTATTATTGAAGACAATATTTTCTTTAAGTTTTTTATTAAAAAAAAAGCATTCACCCTTCATTTTAATCCGTTTCCAATACATTTTCACAAATAAGTCAGTGTCAGAGCGTTGCATCTATTGTATCATCGTCAACGATACAATTATAAGAGAGCAAATAAGAAGCCAAAAATATGACACAGTGCAAACAGCTGGAAAATATATCCCAAAAAATGGAAAATCATAATACCAATCAGAAACAAGAAAATCTCATACACTCCCTAACTAACACCTAACACTTCACAAAGGAAACACAGATCGATGATGGATGGCTCATAGGCAGATTATCCATCTTGTAGACAAATAATAAATTAGTAATTTACAAGCAGATGCTAAAATCATTGAGACCGTATAGAACTCAAAAACCCAACTATTTTTGGACTGAAAGAAAAATTATAGTTGAGTGAATCGATAGAAATTAAAATCAAATGTCACGTAGGTGTCGCGCGAGGTTTCATAGTATGTGTGAGTTTATAAGCATGTGTTTTATTATCTATTTTACTTTAGGCCCAAAAGTATGCAACACATAATTTTTATATCAAAAATGGTTGTGGAATATACTTACATATCAATGGAATAGGGGAACAAATCAAAAATTGTTTCTATTTATTGCATAATTTATTTTAGTTTTTAATTTATTCTTTCCTAGTTGAAGTTGTAAAATAATATCAACATTAGGCGTTGTAGACGTGCAACAAGCGAAGAAAGAAAATAAAATTCTGCTCTTCAGAACGTTCAACGTTCTCGTCGTAACTATTTTAAACAACTCTGAACTGTAGTTCAGTTTTTATACACTTGTTTTTTACATTTTTTATAGAATGAAGAGGATCTTAGGGTTAATTTGCATAGCTATCAATGATTTTTAAAAAAATTACTTAAGAATTAATAAAAACTAAGTCATAGATAGCTATGAAAATTAACCTTAAGATTCTCAACGTTATTTACCAAAGTACAAGTAACAACAGTGTATATAAAGACAGGCAGATCAGGTAGCTTTTCCGGAATCCGCAGTGATACTATACCATTCTACATAGTTGTCAATATCTGAAAATGTAATTACAAAATTACAAAATTTTATTCTGCGATGAAAGAAACTGCTCATATTCTCATAGCAACTAGTCTACATAACAGTTAGTTATGGATTGTTTAATTGTATTTAGTATCAAGGCGTATTTAACAGGGTGGTCAACGACAACTCTGTCTTCCTCTTCTTTTATTTTCTTTGATGAGACTCAGAGCTCAAAATATTTGTTTAAGTTTTTTGTTCACCATGCATTTGTTCTTGTGTTTACGTTAGCTGATTTTAACATTAGCAACAATAAAGCAGTGTGTTGTTGTATTTGTTGCAATGCTGCTATCACCCTGTTAATCACGTCATCTTCCAGTACATGAGAGAGTGAGTACGTTTTTAAGAATTACACTAAAAAATGTTTTTTTTTTTTGGTTTTATTTTTTGATTCTGTCGTTTTTAGTTTGTAAGAAAACTTGTTTGCACAAGAGACCACAAGGTCACTCTGACAAATGCTTGGTGAAGACAAAATCTCTTAACTAATAAAATAGTTGTCAACCAAACATTTTTTTGATAATAAAAATAAAAGAGCAAAATTTTATAAGAAAAATTGTTGATCAACTATTTTAAATTAATTTATATGATTTATTGATGAAACAGTTGTCTCTGTCTGATCTGCTCTACCGATCTGATAAAAATCATTTGTGAAACTTTTACATTTTAAAAACTAAAATTGAACTGTAAACGAACTTGCCAAGTTCAATGGCGGCGCCCTGCCCACGCCATTAAATTTAAAAAATATGTATGGGCTCTAATAAAAACAATTCACAAAATCCCAAGTTTTTCGTTTTGGATTCTACAAAAAAAAAAATTACAAAATGTTCTATAGCTGCGATCGAAACTATCAATAAATATTACATAATTAGTGTAAAAAAAATTGTTTCTATTACGCAGTATATTAACTATTTGTTTAACAACGGAAAATCATCTGTAGCAATAGTAACTTATACATAATATAAAATTCGAAGCGCATTCCAAAATTGTTCGGACAAATGAATATACGAAGTCTTAGTGATATCAGAATCTTTAAATTCCTTAGATCATCTCTTAATAAAACCTAAAGCGCCTTTGGCTTTATTTATACATGTGTAAATTGAAACAAACTTTAGGGTCATAGCCCCCCAAGATTAACGCAATTAAAAACTCAATATAGTTATTTGACATCAGCGGCTACCTTCATGAGAAAACCATAAACTTACATTTGTCAAGGTTCACAGTCATTAAATTTACAAAGCATCAGTCAGAAAGGGAAGTTAAAAGACACTGTAGCCGATCCTGATCTGGTAAATACATCATCTGCAAGCATTAGAACTTTAGAGCATCTAATAACAGATGGAAGATCATTCATAAAAATTTAAAAAAGAATTAGTCCGAAATAACTATCTTGAAGGGCCACAGAGACAACATCAATGTTCTGAGAAACAGTATCTTTGAAAATAATCTTTTGTTTTCGGTTACATAAATAGGATTTAATCCAGTCAATAAGCGGAAAGCCAATTTGGTCAAGTTTCATTATTAAAAGATTATGATTTACTTTTCCAAAAGCCTTACTAAAGTCAGTCTAAATTACGTCCATTTGAAGCCCGTCGGAAAACCCCTTTATAATCGAAGTCGAAAATTCTAAGAGGTTTGTTACAGTAGATTTAACGGAGAAGGATAGTGAAAGATAATTTTGCCTTTTTTTAACCTCTTTGAAAATGACTGTACCAAATTTGGTTGATATTGCTAAAAGTTTTGTTTGAAGTTATCGCATTCACAGACGAACAAAGCTAGGTCGCTTCTGCTGTGAAATTTCTGGGGAATTAAGATATGATATTTTATGGGGCTTTAGGCACACAAATTTTTTTTATTTTTCATATGATAGGTTCGATGCTTGGCATGGTCTAATGTCAAAAATAGAGAATAGAAAATGGTATGCACCTCGCAATAAGTAAAGAGTATGATTTGCCTAAGAAAAGGCATGCACTACGCTGTTTGATTTCTGTAGATCGCACAACTCGAATGGATGCGAAAAAGATTAGCCCGGGCCCTTCATGGGCTATTGAACCATTATAGTAATATTAGAATGGGGTAGGTATTTGCAAGCCGGTGTGGAATTTAAATTGGATCTTACATTTTTATTAAAAATATAGATATTTATTAGAGTCTTCTCTTATGAAAATAATTTCAGTTTATTAATATCTATTAGACCACTACAATATCTTTTCTATATACTTAACTAGCTTAGTAAACATTTCAAGGTCATTCCAATGTAAATATGTCACTCGAAATTAAAATATTCCTTCAAAAAGAAATTAGTGTAGATTCAAAACAAAAAAAAAACAACTCATTCAATCACTCGATTCAACATACATACATATTTTTATGTAAATTCTACATTTCTACATAGTTTTTTGTATATACATATGTGCATACATACATACATACAGATGTATGCGTAATATCTGACAATTCATATTAATTTACTCAGGGAAGCAACATAAATAGTTGTTCTAAAAAAAGCATCCCCCACTTCCTCAAGGGAGCAAGAGAGCATAACTATCAAGCATTATAGGAAAGAATCATCAAGAGAGAAGTCAAAGTACCCGTTCATATATGTATGTATAGTATGTATATTTTATCTACATATGGATGTATGTATGTATGTATATGAGAAAAAATTCAAAGAGAGCACTTCATGGATGGAAGTTCTGCGTTGTAAACTTTTGCTAACTTTTCTGTAATGAATATTGTAATACGCAAAAAGCTATTTACATTATTCTGTTTTGTTGTTTTGTTCATAAAAAACAAGAGACAAGAAAACGATAACAAACAAAAATAAATGGAAAATAAATTTTGCTGGTTGTGTATGCAAACTGCAGTGAAACCTTTTATTAAAATTAATCAAAAGAATGTGTTCTTCAATTGTAAAATAACACTAATAAATAATTACAAGTAGGTTGAAGGTGGGTACTTACATTTGTGGATTTCTGTTATCTTATCTTGATTTCTTGCGAGTATTTTTTTTTTTTTTAGATATTTATTTTCAAATTATTATTATCACAAATCAAATTTTATTCAATCAGTAAATGAAATATGGTAATCCAATTCACTTTTTAGTAGTTAGTTGAAAAACAGTCACTACTAAATAGTATTTACTTTTAAGTGAGCGCCTTTTTTCGCTTTTGTTATTTTGTTGTATTAATTAAAAAGCAACAACAAGCATGGCGCATGGCAACAATTTAATAATAAATTTATTTTTCAATAGCTTTTTGACCAAATATTGTACATTAACTTGAGGCACGCGAGACAAAGACCTTCAATATTATATGCCCGTGTATGCCACCGCTAAGTAGCGATCTTATGAAAAGCTATGAATACAAACAAACTACACGCACTCAGAATTTTAGCAGAAAATTTATATATTTTATAATATGACAAAATTATTATTTAAATTATATATGTATATTGTTTATAGTTAAAAAAAAAAACAATAAATTGTATTCAATTATATTAGCATTTTCAACACTACATAATTCATAAATACAAAAAAAGAGTTATTGTATTAACACTGAATAAAAAAACGCATCAAGATATCGCACGCGTGTAAATGTCCGAACCGAATGATATCTGAGGCACAACTATTCTAACATCAAAAAACAAATACAAATGCCAAACAATTGGAAAAAGCTTTCAAACAAACCTCAAAGCTTATTTTTAGTATAATTTTTTCTCATTGCGCTTTGTACTTATTAAATCGTCAGAGAGCGGCTCGTATCTTTGAGGTACTTTCTGCTGAGAGCGCATTTGCAAAAAAAAACAATAATAATAACAAAAGCAGTGTTGCTACTTTTATATGGTAATGACAAAGTACTATTTATTTGGATTCATACGTACTTTTTATTACTGCTGCATATAAGTTTTTCGGTTTTTTAGTTGGTATATAGAAATCATAATCAATCTACCTATAAATATAATCATCATTTTATTAAGATCTTTGTAGACTATGACTACTGTTCTATGTTTTATTTTCATTTTAATAATGTATAACAGGCTTAAAGAACGTATATTTGTAGTCATCACAACAACAGTGTATACAGAGACGGCCAATCAGACGGCCGTTTCGGAATCCGCCACGATTCCTCATCAGAGAACTTAGTGATAGTTCTTAATCTTTCAATATCCTATATAAGCTACTAATATTTGAAATCTTAACCCAGAATTACAGATTTGATTCCAACTATCTTCACTGAATAGAGATATTGAAAGAAAACTACCACTACCGTTCTGTATACTTATTTGTTATTGTGTTTTCCTCATTCCTACTAAGTAGTCTGCATAACAGTTCGTTATTTCAAAGTCTAGTACATGAGAGAGTGTTTTAGAAAAATGATTCTAGATGTCATTTTTCGGAATCAGGGCCCATTCAATCAATTTCCAAAGTCTTGACTACTGTTCCATGTTTTAGTTTCATTTAAATAATGTATAACAGGCTTAAAGAACGTATATATGTAGTCATCATTGCAGCCACGATTTGGCTAAATAATGTTCCCATTAAAAAATGTGTCATAAAATACGATATGAATATAAACCAAAAAAAGAAAGACATATAAAGAAATAAGAGCCAGGTCGAATAATAATTATAGATTTTTATACCACTTTGCTCTGGAAAACGTAGAATGGATGTCATTATACTTTTTGCCAGCAAATAGCGAGATGAGAGGTGATGCAAGAGCGAAGTAGTTCGAATTGAAAAAGTCCAAAAGCGATTGGAAAATACTTACATTTTATCCTTTATTAAAAAAAAACGAAGCAAATTTCGGACGAATGGAAGCCGCCCACTGATCGATCAAATCGAAAAGCAAACTAATATTGGTCGATCGTTCATCGACAGCCGACAGCGACGAGACCCTTTTTCTTTTGTCTTTCAATTGTTAATTTCTTTAAAAAAAGAAAAATAATTTACATTTCCCCACAATATGAAACATTGTAACAAATTTTTTAGCAACAATTTTAATGTTTAATGCAGAAGCTTTATTAGTTATAAATAATTTTAATCTGTAGTACTTAAGAAATTAATCTCTTAATTATAATTTATAATATTAGCAATGATTTTTTTCTTAATTTTACAAATTGTGCAAATATTTAGTATGAAAACTATTTAAATTTCTTCATATCCACTGTTCCATCCATTTTCAAAAGGCACATCTGCCATAGATAACAATTTCAATTGAAATCGACGCCTTCAAAACGTTTACAAAATATATACTAAATTGTATACAGTATGTAGTAAATCAACTACCACAATTGACCCTAAACATTAAGGGTCACATTTAAAAAATTCCAAATTTTCCAATTAATTCCCAAAATTCCAAATTATTTTTACTTCAAGTGGATTCGGAAGAAGAGTTATCCGATGAATCTGTTGAAGTTGATGAGGAACTTGCGGAGCGTTTGCGGTGTTTTGCTTTCGATTTCTTGTCGCTAATTACCTCATAACTTGGCAAAGTTGAGTGACTCGAATCCGACGAACTACTGCTGCTGCTCGAGCTAGATGAAGATGACGACTCCTCAATGACCGCTTCTACCTTTTTCGATTTTCTGTGATGAAGTACAGAAAAAAAAAGAAAATTTTTAAGTTGGCTTTTATTCTGTCATTTTGCGAACCTTTTTCTTTTCAACCAACTTTTTTTTGTCGTTTTTCTCAATGTTTTTACTGCGTTTTGCTTTTTTCACTTCAGCGATATCGCTGCCGTTTGACGAATTGCTGCGATCACGTTTCGATTTCTTGGACTTTTTGTCCTTGTGACGTAGATCTTTTTCATTGACCACTTTCGTTGAGTACATATTCTGTGAACTGGCTGTAGAGTAGCCGGTGTCTTTGCGTTTACGCTTTTTATTTCTAAAAAAAAAATGGTTTCGTTTTAAATAAATGTTAATAACTCAAACTGTGAAGATATTTTTACTCACTTATCCTTTTTATTCTTTTTCTTACTGACAAACTCCTCTTCTGCGTAGTCTTTAGCTCTGAAATTAAAAGTAAGCAATTGAATAAGCACAGATTTTTTGTGATAGTTTCCGGCAATAAATAAAAATATTATTTAGTTGTACTGATGTTGTTTTTTAAGTACAAGCGCATACCTTTTAATTTTCCTCTTCATATCAGTGCCACGTTCCGTGGATATCATGTAAATACTGTTTGCATCTTCATCGCGACGATGTGACTTGAAATGTTTCGATTTAGCAGACTTTTTCAGCTCACGCCGATGTTTCCAAAATTCTGCATTGACCACATACAAACGATACAACTGTAAAATTATAACCAATGAATTTTTGCCTAAAAGTGAAAAATTCCAAATAAAAGTTTACTGAATTAACAACTAACATTCTTTGAAAATAAAGAAAATATTTACAACTTACATGTAAAAAATATATTCATATAATTTATAATATTATATTGACAAATGATCAGCAAACGAAATGATAAAAATGGAGCATCCTGCAGTAGGACATTGAGAACAATGCCCCAAACATCAATACCACAGCAACAGTTGCTGCAGCAATCGGTAGTTCTGCAAATAGAACCAAAAATTAATACGTGTGTATTTATAATCTCCTTGGGAAACCTCAAATTATTTAAAGTTGACCTAAAAAATTAGATATGCAAAATTTTTCCCAAATCTGATCAAAGAAACGCAACTCTTGAGTGAATTGAGTTGCAAGGGCTGAATGAAAAATAAAAAATTATGTACTATAAAACTAATTAAAATTAAGAGAAATATTTGAGAAACTTTGTCCAATATCTCGAAAAGATTTCTGAGTTATAAACTTTTATTACCTGAAAAGTCTGGATTCAAAGCTTTAAAATTTCAAAATACATCCACTATAATCAATGTTGATGTCAGTTTAAAGATATTATCAAAACCTTTCGAATGAAGTAAATAGTTTCAAATTTGATTGCGCAATATTTGGCATTATTTTAATCGTTTCCATTTGGAAAAAATCTATGTTAGGGTTTGATTTGACAACAGTTAAAAGACTAATTGCCCTTTAATTTTATGTATCGTATGTTATACTTTTCTAAACGTATTCATGTTAACATTGTCTTCTGAGCATGTTCTCAGTATTTGTATCTGAGTTGTAAGTATTTTTGGCAGCTGATTACGAATCTGAATCTTTTTTTCGGGTCACGTCAGGTTTCGTGTATATTCTTAAGTCTTCGTTTTTTTAAAGTTTGATAAGGATGAAAATTTTTATGATTTTTTTTTTTTTTTGCTTTTCTATATGAATTATGCAATCTTTGAAGTGGATGAAAAAAAATTGTTGACAAAATCTCAATTTTTCGTGTATAATGAGAGATTTTCGTTTTTTGAAATATTCGGTTCAAAAAACTTAAGTTCAAATAATTTTTGAGAACCAAATGTAAAAATGTAAAAATATTTTTAAAGTAATTCTAGGTGCTAATTACGAATCCACAGTATGTATTTCGCTATATTTCTTAGATTAATTATGGAGCAATTTTTATCTATTTCGGCCATAAATTATAATCTTATTTAAAAAAATACCCAAACACCGAAATGAAGTACAGTGGAACTGCGACGTTTGTAATTGTTTGGGCTCGTCTCACTTATGAGAGACCAAAAATAATCGCTGAGCATGCCCTCGTCCCAGAGGGCTCATACATTTTTTACTCCTCTTGAGCTATGTAATATGTGATTAAAAAAACCAATGAATCACCCTTCAAAGGATTTTCTTTTCCTCAATCTTAACAAATTTTACAATAGCCCTATTCACGATAAATTGCAAATGGTCTTGCATCATTGCAAATGCAAATTTGTATTGCTTATCACATATATTTGTTGTTGTGATAGCAGAAATATTTTTCATTTGCAATGATGCAAGACCATTTGCACCAAATACGAGTAATGTGTTCTAAAATTTTTGATGTAAATTGTTTTGTTTACCATACAGTCTTTAAAATTTATTTAACTCAATGGTCCTTTTCTCTTAATTCTATATCTAATAAATTCTGCCTCCTCATTGCTTAATCTTTTTCTCAAAATTTTAATAATATTGGACTTTCTTGGGTAGAATCGGTAAAGTGTTCAGACAAGAGCCACTTTAGTCTACATATATATAAACTGAAACTTACTCATCAGTACGATTAGAGCCACTTCCTCGCGATCTACGCGCCCTCGTAGCCGATAGAACAATTGTAAATTGCAATAAACTCCAAGACCAAATGCCCAGGGTTAAATAAACTAATAATGGTATCCTGGCAATAGAGTCATCTTTATATGAATCGAAAAATTCAATGATATCAGCAGCGGTTCCTATTAAAAAACAAATCCATTTACCATTCTCAAATATTCATATTATTTATTAGCACTTACCAATATACACTAATAGCAGTTGACTTAGTTGATCACGTGTTAGGTCACCTTTTGGCAGCAGCCAACGTCCCACAATTAAGATTAACATTAGAAATTGTTCGATTAATGTAATCCATGTATCAATATTCATTGGTGGAAGATTAATACCAGTCTCCTCCTTGATAATATTCTGAACCGCCGAGTTATCAGTCTTGTTACTTGAATGTGTGATAGTTTGATTGGAGAAACGTCGCTCGAGCTTATCAAATTCAAGTAACCAAATTGCTGGCACTATACTACACAAATATAGAAATACCGAAGGACAAAACCTGTGAAAGAAAAAGAAGCCGATTGAGATCAACTTAAAAAATCTCCTTTTTCTTACAATTTCAGTTAATTTTTGTTGAAATTGAAATCGTATTTATACTCTTTGTATAAAAATACAATATTATATGTAACAAGGTATATTATTATGTTTTGTATATTTTCTTTGTTACTTGAAATAAATAAAAACTCATTTTTTTTTCAAATTTAGCAGATTCTGAATTAATTATTTGAAATATATAGGCTTTTTATGAACAATAATGCCAGGTTTTTGAATTTTTCCAAAAATAAAATTTTGTTCAGACAGAATTTTGCCATACGGAATTTCGACCCGCTCCCTTTTTTTACTATTGTAAATCGATCGAAAACTATTACAAGAACACCCACCATTTGAAAAATAAATTCCAAAAATTAGTCGATTTGAACATTTTTAAAGTGATTTTTCAACATTTTTTGCCTAAAAGTCTAAATTTTTTCGATTCTTTACCTATTTACAATTTAAAATCATTTTAAACCAATGGAAATATATAAATTTCAAATCGTTGGTCCTTCATCAAACGACAATGAACCGAAATTATATTTCAACTGATCAGCACTCAAATTTTTCATCAATGTCAAAGCTATAATACAATATAGCTGTTCCCACACTATAAAGTTTTAGTCCATTTTTCAAGTTTTTACCATTTTTCACTTGAAAAACGTTCCCGTACGCAGAAAACTTGAAGTTGCCTGAGAGAAACTTCACCTCTTTGCCATCTTAAAGCAAAACCTTGAGTTGAGTTTTTCTTTGAATTAAGTAATTACTAACAGGTTAATGTTTTGAGAAGATGAATCAAAACATATCACGCAAATTTCATTATAACTGTCAAAGTTATTTTTAATAAAGTACAGTTGTATCGTCGTAAATCAGTGTACTACAAATTGGAATCGTCTAAATAAAGTGCTTTGTTCTCAATAATAACACTGTACAACGGCTAAAAAAGCTCAAGAGTTTTGAAAGTGTATCCTATATATTTCGAGTATGCTGAACATGATGGCGTTTTCAGTTTTTCTTTATAACGTCTAGTTTCTATCATATATGTATAAAAACACTGCACAATGGAATTGACCAAAAAGAAAAGCTCAAGAGTTTTGAAAGTGGATCTTATATACAGTATATATCAAAATTTGAGTGTACAAACGTAATGCAAAAATAATTTTTGAAATCGGATAATATTTATTGGTGCAGCAAGATGTACAAAGCTGGTAAGTTTTCAAAAATTCAACAAAAATTGTATGAAAAGTAAAAATTATGTTCGAAACTTCTGAACTTTTAACTTCTTGCTGCACTAATAAATATTATCCGATTTCAAAAATTATTTTTGCATTATATTTGTACACTCAAGGAAAAATAAAAGAGATGTGAAATTTGAAAAAATTTATCTGATTTCAAAAATTTGTTTCCACTTTTGTTCATCTGGATCTGAAAAAACTTTACTATGCTGATACTTTTTAATTTAATGCCATTTTCAGCTTTGTTTCACGTCCCAAAAATGTCCCTCTATTTGCTCAATTTTGTTACATACTGCATTTCGAGTATGCTGAACATGATGGCGTTTTCAGTTTTTCTCTATATCATCTAATTTTGTGTTAAAAAAGAAACGTCCATAAGAAAATTTTTTGTAGATTTGAAAACAAAATAAAAATCTACAAACAATATTTTTCATGTACGATTTTTTTTTTCAACCCGTTATAAAATAATTAGACCATATAGAGAAAAACTAAAAACGGTATCATGTTCAGCGCACTCGAGCTTTTTTTTATGAATTCCGTTGTGCACTGTAATTAAAAAAAAATCAAAAATTATTACTTATAATATTTTGTTCTACAATCATTAAATAAATTTATTAACTATTTTCATAAAACAAAAATATTGATTTGAAATTTGTTGTATACCAAAACTTTCTCTAGCGCCTAACCGGTAGGGCGTGGCGATATCCAATTTGACTCATACACTCAAGTAAGTATTTTATGATCTAAATACAAAAAAAAAATTCGAAACAAAGGAAAAACTCGGGGTCGAAAGGGTTAACAAAAGTCAAATTATCAGCTGACGATAACAAAAACGGCAAAATATAAAACTTATTATCATGAGAAAAAAATTAATTTACAAAATAGAAATTTGTTTGAAATATTTTCCTTGAAAACATATTCGACTTTTTTGGTTTTACGCGTTCCCGTACTTTTCCAGTTCTTGTTTCTCTCTGAGAGTTTTTTTCCTATTTGCTCGTATTTGGAACTTTTCAAGTTTTAGTCAAAAATGGATGTGAAGTTTGATACTAAAGTCCTAAACACAATTTCGACAAATGACGGGAAACCCGTTGACGGGTAGTGAACTGCTGATCAGAATTCGCCGTAAAATCTTTTCGAGTAAACACAATTATGAAGGGTGACACATAATCAAATTCTCCAGTTTTGCAGTTTTGAAGCTGAAATATATGTAAACAAAATATCAAACTATGTATGTATAAATCGTCGATAGAGCCACAGTCAACTGAGAAGTCTGCAGATGAAGCACTTGTTTCTTTCCTGGATGCAAAATTAACAAAAGAGCACAAAGACATAAGAAGAATAACGAAAATCGTCACTTCCGGCCTACAATTCAAAGGCATTGGAAAATAAACGTGTGAACCATTTGTCTAGTTTTTTTTTTTGTATCCACAGTTTGTCGGATGAATGAGGTGATTTTGAAAAAATTAATTTTTTGTAAAATGGCGGCTATTAAAAATTAGAAATGCAATTTTTGCCAGATAAATTGGAATGAAATTATATTGGAAAATTAAATTGTATATTTTTTTAATATATGTAATCAATGGGAATTTCTTTCATCCGTTTAATGTCTGCCAATTTGAGTTGGACAGTTTGATCGGTTCTTAAAAATCGTGCTCACCATCTTTAAAAATATTGTTTTGAGAAAAATACGTTTAAAGTTCCAAGTACAATGAATTTTCGTATAAATTCTGCAATCGTGCAAAAAGTTGTGACCGTGTAGCTCAAACAGGCCCAATCTTCTACTGTTTGGTAGGGCACATCAAATACATCATCGTATTTAAGCATCAGTTTCATAAAAAGTTGATTAGACATGGTTCCTCCCATAGTAACTCCCCCATGGTTTTGGCCTTGCTTAAACATTATATGTAAAAAATTTAAATTAAATTATAATGGTCTAGGTATGTGTAATTTATGTCACTCATACGATATGGGCGCCAGAAACCAAAACGTTTTTTTCTTACAGTATTTATAAATTTTTGAATGATATCATTTTAATTATATTACAATATTTAAAAGTTATTCTAAACTCGTATACTTTTTGTGCAGTTTTTAAGTAAACGACTTCATTGGCATCATCTTCCGCAAACGAGACAATTTATTTACAAACAAACAAATCAAAAAGGACAACAAAACAAACAACAAGTATAAAAATGCAATAATAATAACAAAAACAACAACAGCAAAAGTAAAATAAAAAATGTATAGACTTCGATGTGCACAATTAAGTAAAAGTCACAATATGTATGCAGGTATCCTTGTTATCAGTCAATCGCAAAAGCATTGGAAAGGCAAGTGCTGCTGCTGCTGCCGCTACTTTCACTCGCGAAATTCCATTAAATTTTATGGGTGCGGGGGAGCATCGTAAATATTAGCGTGATTTCACTTTTAATTGAAAATCAAAGTTAAAGACATGACGTAATTCAATTGTTTACATTGGAAAAACTTATATTTTTCGGGAAACAATGCCAAATTAGTAAATATGTTTAGATTTTGATTATATTTGAAAACGTTTCAAAAGCGTTTTCAACATCGGACTTGAAAAGATAAATATGTATGTAATTAATTAAAGAAATTTTCATTACCAACGCCATTCCTGGGTCTTCTTAATCATGAGTGTGAAAATTCCCTCGAGAAGTAAAAACACCAAGGGGCCACATAATGTCCAATAGATAAGCTCATTCTTACTCTCTGTAACTTGCCAAATTGCAATTAGGCTGTGAGCGGCAAAAAAGTTGCGCGTTATGATCGCTTTGATGGTCGAAATGATTTTTGCCATGATTTCATAATTTGCTGCTTGCCTCAATCTCCTCCGAGTAATGGAGGACGAGGAGAACTACAATTCACTTTCACTTCAAATTTTGCTTTTCGCAGAAGAACTAACAAAACCAAACGAACTTTACGCAAGGAAGCGTATACCGCAACTGCGAACAAAAACGCTAATAGAAAATAATAGAAAATTAAATGTGTCCAGTGCCTTTAAACGCTTTTCAAAAAATTAAGGACATTGGTGTATTGGAAATTGAGAGATCGCAGAGTACTACGTTAAAAGTAATCGGTTATTTTGGTTACTTGCGGAAAAATTAATCATTCTCAAAATGCAAAACCAAAATGCACGGCATTGAAGAATATTTTTGAAGACTATGCAAGAGTCTTGGGGGACGAATTTCCAATCATGAATACCTGAGGCATATGAAACTTAACTCTTTTTGTAAAGATTTTCCAAACTAAAAATTAATATAATATATAATTTAGATCTTATATTATTATTACATACTTTTTGTTAGTAATCTTTGTTCTAGTAAAACAACATATATTTTATAGCTGGAGTATGCTCTGCGGTTTCCAGGGTCTTTACAAATTATGAATCGTTTTCTTCATAGTTCACTTATTCTTTATTTAAACGTGTAATTTTTAATATACATAAAAAGTATTGATGTTATGCCAATGCGGTCCTGTGCTGTAGTGACGATGTTGGCCGAATTATGTAGTGCCAATGCTGGCTGCTGTGTTACAATGCCGATTCTGGCTGTTATGATGACTGCCGATGCTGACCACTGTAATGTACTATCGATGTTAACCCAGTGGTGTAGTGTTAATTCGAGTCGATGTGTTGTACTTCACACCCTATGGCAGACCTTTCGGGTCATAGATTGCCGACTGCGATATATCACAGTTGTATGTACCCCTCATTGGGAAGCACAGGGTCTCTAAGAAATTTGTCCAACGAGCGCGATTACTTGCAATGAATTTGATTTCTTCGACATTTTTGTCGAGTGCACATCTCCAAATAGTTTACGGCTTTCCTCCTTCTACTACTTTCTCACTTGTATTGTGAGAATATAACCGTTCCATCTCCATTTTCGTCATTGAATTTTATTTGCGATTGAAATTTGTTGTCATCTTTCATAAATGTCTTCATTTTATATGGTATTCGTCCAATTTTATTTCAGGATTCTTGTTACTTTCTTTTCTTGACGAACAAAGTGAGTTTATTTGTTAAAGCGATTGTATCTATCATGTTTCGCAGCCTGAACCTAATCTACACAAGTTTGATATTAGGATCAGAAGATATGGCTGAAGGGTTCCATATTTTATTTTACATAAGTTTTCAACGTTTTCAGTGGGTGCATCACGGGCTTTGAAGTTAATAAAATTATTATTTTTCGAACCAAAAATTTCAATTAAAAACCGAATATCTCAAGTTTGAAGAAATTGATTCGAATTTGTAAAGACACTCTGCACACGAACGCATCAAGCAGGTTGGGCACTTTGCTTTAAATGGCGCAAAATTTCCAGTCTAAATTCAAAATGTACATAAAAGTACTAATCGACGCTCCTTGCGTCTACGCAGGAACTAGCTCTGCGCTGCGCTGCTCCGCTTTATTCATCACCTGCTGGCGATAATGATGACTTTCCATTTCATCGAAGTCAAAGTCGCCGTCGACATCGGCACTAATTTCTTATTATGGTCTCTGACAATGAATACTAAGAAAGCCAGCCACATGAGCATTGGAAAATACAATTTAGTTTCACAAATTTACGAGTATCTGTGCACCCACACCCTGCGTTGTGAATGCATCACCATGAGTAATTATTATGATATGTGTGCATGTATGTCTGCTACATACAACACTCTTCCTCACGCTTTGAAGATGTGTTAAACTATTTTTCAAACGTTAAGGTGAAAGTGATTTAAACTTTATAGTGTTTTAAACGTGCTTGTATGAGGTTTGGCAGGGTTGGTCTTTCGAAGTTCATCAATCCCATCTGTTGATTTAAAGTTCAATACCATAACATGGTTATATAAAGTAATGTTGAATATAAATTTGTATAAAAAATTAAATCTACATTATGCTGTTACTCTTCTTACAAATTCTGTTGTGCTATACTGTAGATCATGGGGTGAACTATGTAAAACGTACGTCAATATAATAGATATGGTCATGCCTAATCACGCATGAAAAATTAGATGTTAGGACTTTAGCAAATTAAGGTTTATGTATGCGGTGTGGATAGCGCCATAAGAACGTACGTAATTATCGACAACGGCGCTGTTTGTTTTGTTTCATTCGGAGTGTGTTGGCCGTATGCAAAGACATAAACTGTCGACAACCACTCGAAAATACACAAAAACATGTGTTTTTTTTTCGTTTGAAATGTTTTGACTGATCCGGGGTGTTTTCACCCTATAATGAATGAGTTCTTTAGTCTGTAAGATTATTGGATATCCAGTTGCTCACAGAAAACTCCTGATCCAGTTCCAATATCCATCTTTGAACCTTCAGTGTAGATTTGAATGTCTCAGGCCCTTATTATGAGCTGCTTTCGACGTTCGATCTTCGCTTATGAGCAGTGCAACCCTGTCGAAATTCTCGTTGCTCATCGAATTTTCTGTCGAACGCAATTTTGCTTCGATACGGTGTATGCTGAGTAATAATTGTTAAAAATTCAAGTATTTTGCTATTTCTTTTTGCTTTTTGAGGACTAAAAACTAATTTTAAACAGTTTTTGTAAATTTTTTGCAGATTTAAAGTGGTGAGCAACACATTGCAGTTGTAAAAACTTGTGTCATTGTTGGAAAGCAAATCCTCTGATTGCAAAGGGTATTTCCCCAGAAGTTCTGGTGACTAAGAAAGAAATAAATGGTTTAGGACCAACCAATAATTCCCGGCATTCCGCTTTTATTAGTAAAATATACTTTTACTTCTATAATTGAATTTTATTCATCTTTGGCAAATACAATTTTCCAGGACATCTAAAGCCTCTGGTAATACCACAGACACTCTGGGCTGTGCAAGTTCAAGAGTATTCTCTTTCCCAATGCTTAGTTGGAGTGATCTCTAAGCAAAAAATCGCAGAACTGCTGCCAATTTTAATATTTTTAGAATTGATCTTGCTCATCTGCATTGCTTGAGCAGTTCATCTATAGTAGTCATCAAGTCCACAAACGTCTCCTTGGACAGTCGAAAACTCTGTAGAAATCTGTACACGGATTTTGTAGATGCCAAAGCTTTTTCGAAAGGCTGCACTCAATCGTTTCTACTTCTGGCCAGTTCCATCAAGCTCTCATCCTCTTCCGATGAATCGTTGAACTATTATTACGTTGTAGTCATACCAAACTCAAATTCGTTCGATCAGGGCACTCGACTACGGTCGCAGATCGAATGCAGTTCATAATAAGGGCCTCAGTCTCCAATTTATTTTAGTATGCTCGGCGAACACCATGAAATTGTTGTTGCACCGAACACAAAGAGAGAGTCTGTACTCACACCGAACACGATATTATCTCTTTGATTACGGAATTCAAATTCATTGTAAAGGTAGATTACTGCCAATATAGAAGTACTACATATATGATAGAAACGTCCTTTCTGACTCCGGAATTCTTAACATATAAGCTTCAGCCCACTTTTGGACATCAAAGTTCTCAAAGGAGAAGACATGGGATTTTTTTTAACTCAAATAAAAAATGGCAAAAACTTTGTTTTGAGAAAAACGGGTTCAAAGTTTTGACTATTGGTTTTTAACATATAAAATATACTTCATCTTCTTTATGATGGCTGACCGTAATTTGTAAGTTTACAGATTAGTCAGCAATGATTAAGAGTTAATCAGGAGGTGCTGGACGAAGGCATAGCTAAGCCTTTCTGTACTGCCGAAAGGAAAGTTGAAGAGCTCCGCGACTGTTCTGACCTGACTGGTACTCGCCGCTATAATCGTCTATATCTACGAAAGCACTCTGTGTTCTCGGAATTTTTTACAAAATACTTTCGAAATAAAATACTTTCAAATAGCACACTTTTTTAAAAATCGATTTCTCCAAACCAATAAATTGCAGCGCCTGCTTAAGAAAATATGAAGATTTTAAGACCCAAAATATGAAATATTTCATAAGTTAAACATTTTACATTACATAAAATTTGACAACAAATATTCTACAAACTTTAATTACTTGTTTTTTTGTAGTAGATTTGTAAATATTATTACATAATTTGACAGAACCAGCGTTTACTTAAACCCTTTTTATACTATATGGTAGATTTTGCGGCTTTTCTAAGTAACATTTATCAATCGAACGACAAACGAAAAATTTAATTATTTTTATTTAAATTATTTTTTTTTTAAATTAAAAAAATGAAATAAAAGTAAAATTTTCTTTACTTTAAAACAAATAAAATACGTCAATTAAATTTGGTGTCCTGCTTTTTATTACCTATTTCTTTGTTAACGTCGCTGAATTACTCCATTTAAATTGTTAAATTGTATGCCATACTTTGATTTACATTGTTTTTCGATTAACGTCATAGATATAATTAATTGATATTACGTATTCTTATTTGGTATATGAACTCTTCAAGTGTCATGTGGACACACACTCTCTAACTCTGCTGTTATTCCTCTTTCATAATGGCAGTTTCAAAACTACCAGAGAAGTTTCATTTCTATCGAGTGCATTAAGATTTTCTTGCAATATCCTTTCCTATTACCATTTTTTATGTTGGCCATTGGGACAAAATCACCCTGTATATTAGTGAAATAGCTGACGTTTATACATAGCCAGCGCCGTTGCTAAAGAATGGAAAACGTAGCCGTTTGCTTTTACTGACTTTGAAGCTTTGATCAGAGTTGCACCATATCGTATTCAACTTATATCTAGAAAATAGTCTTGCATACAATCTTTTTTGAAAACTTCACAATAAGGGAATTCATCAAAAAGTATTAAAGCCTGTTAACCTTGTAAGCAGCTTAAAGTATGTAAACTTGACAAAATTTAAGTGAAATTTGGCAATACAATTACGTATTTATGCGATTTATAAGGCTTTCCCACGTTTTGACGAAGAACCTTAATATAATGTTATTGATCCTCAAATATTCTATTAAATATTGCATTCACTCCTCTGCCAATGTTTTGCGATAGCAGGTAAAAAAAGCAACCATGTGACATGTGCCTGATGTTTGTGTACAAAACGGAATGTCAAAATTGCGACATTCTTACAGAATTTTATTTGAAAGCAAACTGAGAAACATTTGGAAAAGATTTTTTGAATACTATTGGAATTTTTTGGCCATTGTAATTTTATTATTTATTAAAAGTAAAGTAATTGAAAATACTTTGAAAGAGAGCAATAAACGAATTCCACGGACGACTGTGATACGTAGTGAAAACCACGTAAATATCAAGAAGCAACCACGAATAGTAGTAGCTAGCGCCGCTCACCATACACCATACAAGGCAGCACCAAAGGACTGGAGCGCACCATTAACCTGAAAATACAATAACAAACCACAAGTATATTTGCGGTGCAAACGTAAACATTTACTTGAAAATTGAAGCAAAAGCTTATCACAACTTTAACGATATGGAAAAAGTACCAACAAAACAATATGAACCGTAAGTGGAGCAACAAATTTTAGGATTTTGTAGCCTAGGCCGGGTGGCCTCATTTCCAACCCCATTACATATATCAAATAGTTGTGAGAGTATCCGTTTATATTGTCAGTCAACAAGAAATTTTCCGATTTCTTGTGCTTCCGTAAAAGCGGCAAAATCGAATTGGCAATCAGTTTCTGATTATGATAGCTGATAGCAGCGTTTGTTGTTTAGGTTATGTTTGATTGGGTCTACGTTGACAGCGAACCAATAATCAGCTGAATGAAATATTTTACCTCAGTAGAAAATCTTGTGTTATTTAAAATTAAAAAGCGAATCTAACTTATTTCTTATGTGTGTTCAAGCACATTTCCCAAAATGTTAACATCTTAGTTATTTTTCTGCTACCACTTTGAAAACAAATGAGTTTTTTGAAATAAAAAATTAAAAGTGCACTTTATTTAAAAGCCGGTGTCTGTGTCCAGTTTTTGAGGATTGGAATAATAAATTAAACATTTTCCTCTTGATGATGATTTAGGAATACAAATAAGTCCAACATTATAACATTTGAGATAATGCATGTCCAATGAGTGATATTTTTTTTTATGCAATATAATAGTTTTCGTGAAAATATGCAGAATTGTTAAAAATAGTAAATTTTTCTTGGGAGGCTGGGCAATAACCCTGTAACTGTTATTAATCGGTGACCAGGTCCTAACGAATTGATATACATGTGCTGGGCATAGTCAAAAGTCAGATCATGCAACATACAGAAATACCTCAAAAAAATATATTATAAAATAATATAAAAACATTTATTGAGTCTTTGGTAAACTTTACGAAGTATGAAATCATGTATAATGTTTATAATGTTAAACAATCATAAAACTATAATATATTATACTATTATAAAACTATAATGTGTTATATTATTATTTTATAATAGTGAAATCCGCTAACAAGCTAATATAATATTTGTTTAGTAAAATGTTTGATCTCGGCATTTTTTATGATTTTGATGCTTTATCCAATAAACAATTTGATAATTACTTTTTATTTCTCTCGTTTGCAGCAAACCATGGCAAGATCTAGCCGACAGCGATGACAGCGACATGGAAAATGAGATAGATGTCGACAAACTGCCTCCCCTCGAGGTTGGTCCAAACGAGAACCGTTTGCAGCATACATATTGTCTATGGTTCTCGCGTAAGGGGACACATCGTGCCACGGATTACAGCAAATCATTGCATGTTGTTGGTCGCTGTGCCAGCGTACAGCAGTGGTGGTCACTGTACTCGCATCTTATACGCCCGACCGCGCTTAAACCTTTTCGAGAGTTAAGCCTTTTCAAGCAGGGCATTAAACCGATGTGGGAGGATCCGGCCAATACAAAGGGCGGCCAGTGGGTCATTCGTTTGCGCAAGAATAAAATTGATCGTGCGTGGGAGAATGTATGCATGGCAATGTTGGGTGAGCAGTTTCTGGTAGGCGATGAAATATGCGGCGTTGTACTGACTACAAAGTATCCGGTAAGTTAAAATTATTTTCCATTTAACAATAATGCGTTGAATATAACAAATAATTAATGAGATGTTATTGGAACGTTCAACAAGAACTTAAAGAAAAGAAAGCTCATATTAGACGACGACGATAAGGATGTGGGCTTGGGGAAAGCACTGCTAAAATTATTCTTGAGAGATAATATAATAAATAATCTCCAAAAGATTAAGTTGCTTCATTAACAGAAGTATGAATCATATTTTATTTGAAATATAAATCTGTTTCAAGATATGATATTTTCTATTCAGATCATGAAATGTATATTTATTTTTAATTTTTAATATTTTCTGGGGTTTTCAGATTTCTGTGTTTGGTTCAGCTTTGTTTTAGCTACATGCATGTAAAAATGATTGATTCATTTTAAACCTCAGTTTATTTACATATCTTAAATGTTTACTATTAATTCTTTTCTAAAAAGGGAAAGAAGGAACTGGGTCTTGATTTTACCATACACGTATTCCACTTTATTTATTCAATAGGAATTCTCAAAAATCTATTGCAGATACTACAAAATCTTTAAATATTCTTTCAAATACATTGCAAAGATTGAATATTTAGAATGCAACTCTGTGCATCTTTTAAATTCGCTCACGTAACGTAGTCATTTGTAATAGAAAACGTAAGTAAATGTCAGTAAAATGAAAACCGTAGAAACGTTTGCTCCAAGAAAATCCACAAAAGTTGTCCCCATAAATGTGTTCCAATAAAAGTGGAAGAAAAAATACAATTGACTAGCAGATGGTGAAAAGTAGTACAAAACTAGCGATCCACATACACGCTTCATTGATGTGTGTTGTTGTTGCTATTGTCGGTGGTGCTGTCAGTTTGTTTGACGTAATGGCAAGTGGTTAGTTGCAGCAGTGAGCGTAACAAACTAGAAAAGTTGAAAACAAACACGAAAAACTACCAACTCCTAAAATTAAAAAGTGAAAACAAAAAAGCAGAAAACCAGAAAGATTTTTAACATTTTGTACAGGTAAAAAAAATTGTGCAATCAATGTAAAACAAAGAAAGCAATTACGACACCACAAATAAAGTTCGCGTTTAATTATGCTAAATTTGCCGGAAGAAAGAAAACAAAAGCAAAAGAGAAAAAGCTGTGGAAAAGTAATAAACTTCATAACAAGAGTGAGGCTAATGCGAAACACTCCCAGTTAATCAGTGGAAGTGACTAGCCAGCAGCACTGCACAACGCAGACGCACTTGGAATGCCATCCACAAACGAGCAACAAAATTACACATAGCTCTGGACATATCCGGATGCCAACGCACGCCTCAGATTGACAAGAGCCAGCAACGCGACGATAGCGTTTTCGAAGTTTCCGTGGAATTACAATCGATGTAAAAAAGTTTTTAATAAAAGATACCACTGAAAGGAATTTGTGACAGTGTCGCTCAGCTCAATCATACTCATTCTCTGGTTTTCTCTCTCGTACGGCCATACGCGCGCCGTGTATCACCCCAGAGAAGCTCTCAACCAAAAGAAACGCGTCGGTCGTCGTTCTAGTGTACACCCCCAACCACCATTATCGCCCACCGTCGCATGCTTACCGCGCCGTGTACGCGTACAAACCTTGCGCAGAAAATCGATTTTTTTTTCATCCTTTTGGATTTTGGTTTCTTCGCACTAAAGTGGATTTCGAATTTTCTCAGCAGCAACACCACGAGTGTGTCTGTCGTCTGACGTAAAAATTGTGTGTGTGACAAACAAAAAGGAAGAAATATTTCAAAATTCAATCAAAAATATTCAACAATAAATATATAAAGCCCAAGGTGCCTCTGCCTCCAACAAAACAACAAATAGTAAAAAAAAAAAAGTGCAAAAGCAACGAGTGTAGCGGCGGTGATACCCTCAAAAATTAAGCAAGCAAGAAATTGTGTTAAAAAGTGAATTTGATGAAGAAGTAGACAAAAGTGACGAAGAAGAAACAGCAGCCAAAAGAAAACTAACGAAAACCCAATACACACACAACGTAACGCAACGCAACTGAAACTACTCCGCCACCATACAAATTACTAACGTTTCTTCGTTCCGTTCTCGTGTATTGGGAATTTCCACTGTTTTTCCTTTACACAAACACACACGCACACACACGTCGTTCGCTCGCTCGCTTGCTCTTTCATCATCATCGTCATCATATACCAACAACTTTTTCTGTGCGTGTGGAAAAATAGCAGCAGCAAGTGTAGAGGACAAAAATTAAGCTTTTCTTTTTTGTTTTATTCACAAACGAAAACAATTCTCAATCACAAGTAAAGTGTAAAATCCATTCAACAATTCTTACTCATTGCTCGAATCACACTTTGAAAGAAGCAGCGAAAAAATTAGCTTAACTGTTGAAGAAGCAAAATTGTTTAAACAAAAAAGTAAGATTGTGAGTCACGCCGTTGTCGCTTTTTATCGAATTTAAATTGTAGTTGGCATTGAGAGCACCACACGTTGTTTTGTTAGAGCTACGAAAGACGGCGAAAAATCAAAAGTAAAGTGAAACTCCTGCAACTCCCCGCAAACCCACCCTTTCGCTAAAAATACACAAAATTTTGAATTAAAATTAAAAAATAACAAAATTTCTAGTTGAGAATTGTATGCAAAATTGAATGGATTGTGTAAAAAAGTGACAATTTGCAAATGTAATGAAAAATCAATAATCCGCTTCCCCGGAAAAGTGAAAAAGTGAGAAATTTGTTGCACATGAGAGTATGAAAAAATCAACAACATATTCAAATTGTAGCCAACAACAAAAAAAAAAAGGAAAACAAAATTCAATTGTTAACAAAATTTAGCAATAAATTAAAAGAATATATCATATTTAGCTGCCATTTAAATAACAAAAATACTAGTTATTGAAAGAAAAAAGCATACAAAATAATTATTAAAGTTAAGCAAGAAAAAAATGATAAAGTAACCTCCTTCAAACAACAACAGCATAGTAAAAATAAATCAACGATCGTGTCGCATTCTGCCGATGCAAAGCTTCTCTCCCATCACAAAAACGAAAGCAGTACAATTTTAGCTGTTATTTTTGCTAACAAAAATTTCAAGGAAATCGTGCGAAAACGCCAATTTGCAAGAGAAAAAAACGACGAACCACCAAAACATAAACATAAAGTTGCAACAAAGCAAAAGAAGAATACCACCTTTGTTCCTTCAAATCCGCGCCGCGCCCTCTTCAAAAGAACTTAATTAAAAACTCTATCCCACACACACACACACACACTACCAGTTAAAAATGACAAAAGACAGATTAGCCGCTCTCCATGCCGCTCAGTCGGACGATGAGGAATCGGAAGAAGTGGCCGTAAATGTCGAAGGTCACGACTCCTATATGGACGACTTCTTTGCACAGGTCGAAGAGATACGTGGAATGATCGACAAAGTGCAAGACAATGTCGAGGAAGTCAAAAAGAAACATTCGGCCATTCTATCTGCTCCACAATCAGATGAAAAAACCAAGCAGGAGCTGGAAGATCTAATGGCCGACATCAAGAAGAATGCAAATCGTGTGCGTGGCAAACTAAAAGGTATCGAGCAGAATATTGAGCAAGAGGAGCAGCAAAATAAATCCTCGGCGGATTTGCGTATACGCAAAACGCAGCATTCAACATTGTCGCGAAAATTTGTTGAGGTAATGACCGAATATAATCGTACGCAAACCGATTATCGAGAACGCTGCAAGGGTAGAATACAGCGTCAGCTTGAAATAACCGGGCGCGCCACAACCAACGAAGAACTCGAAGACATGTTGGAGCAAGGTAATCCGGCCGTCTTTACGCAAGGCATCATCATGGAGACACAGCAAGCTAAGCAAACGTTGGCCGATATTGAAGCTCGTCACGCTGACATCATGAAGCTGGAAACGTCAATCAAGGAGCTTCACGATATGTTTATGGATATGGCTATGTTGGTGGAGTCGCAAGGCGAAATGATCGATCGCATTGAGTATCATGTAGAGCACGCTATGGACTATGTGCAGACAGCAACTCAGGATACAAAGAAGGCGCTCAAATACCAGAGCAAGGCGCGCCGAAAGAAGATTATGATTCTGATATGTTTGACTGTGTTGGGTATCATAGTTGCTGCATATCTGAGTACTTATTTCACATAAATTCAATTACAACTACTTATCTACTATAATATATATTATCAGCAAGAAATTATTTACTTATTTATAATCTTATAAACAAAAATATATTATTATTATAAAGACAACAACAGCAAGAAAGTAAAGTATAGTAAAGTAATATAACTTAATATGCGATCATAATAAATCATATGAGAAAAGCAAAAACAAGATCGCAAGATCGAAGAAGCAAGCAAAAAAAGATAGCCCGTGAGAACTCATGGCTTGGCTTGGCTATTATCATTCAAAATAAATTACTTAATTAATGAATTAATTACATTATAATAATTATAATTACGAATATGTATTTGCTATATTATTATGAAATTTCATTGATTACTGTTATAATGCGAAGCAACAACAGCAATAGCGAATAGCGATAGCGATTAATTAATTCAAAATTAAAGTCTAAATCTCAACAAAAAGAAAAAATTTGCAAAAGCAAAAAAGAAAAAAAAAAAATGAAATAAAATTTTCTTTTGTTAGTAAATTTTCTTTTTCATTTTAATTGGAATTTTTCGTTTTGGTTTTCTTTCTTTTTTGCTTCTGTTGTTTATTATTTAAAAAACAAAAATCGATGCTGAGAGCGCATTTATTATACATACCTATTTACTACTTCTACTATTATTCTATATATTAGTTTATTTATTTTTTGTTTTGTTGTTTTGCATTTTGTTGATTTACTAATTTAACCTCACTTTTATATATAGTTACATATACATATAAATAGTTACAAAAATACAACAACAACAACAACAAACACACTATGTATTTAAAAACTTATTGCATATTTCTCTAGTTAACTTAATAATAGTAAACAATTTATTACAATTATTATTACAAGCTAATACTTACTTGCATTAAAACACGTATAATCTTCTTCAATATATATATAGAAATCTCTTTATACACATAAATATATATACATACATATATACGTATAAACAAAAAGAAATTGAAAAAAAAAAACAAAATATTGACCGACTGTAGAGTACTTTACACAAACATAACACTTTCACCGCCTAAACACACCAGTAGTAAAATTTATAGCTTGCCCAAATTGTAATTATAATTTTAAAAATATTTTGTTATTTTTTCTTTTACTTTTTATTTAAAACTTTAGTTACGCACAGCACGAGCTTTCAAGTTAGATTAAGCTTTCAAATGTTTACTTATTTCAAGCAAAAGTTCGTTAGTTTTAAAAGCTTCTAATGAATATACATTAAACTCCTCTTTGTCCTTGGTCCTGAGTTACAAATAGACTTGAGATTTTAAAAACTTTTCACTTTTTGGACACCAAAATAAAACAAAAAAAAATTTGTTTTCTTAAATACGAATGGAAATATCATATTTGCTATCTTGAGTCTGAAGGAAGTAGAACTTTTTCAGAAATTTAATACGAAAAGATTTAAGTTCGAATGTCGATTACCTACACATGTATTTAGATCGTCCCTATTGAAAATATGGAGAGGTCTTTGTGTTCGGAAAGTGATGAAAATATTTAACACGGTCCATCGCAATGGTATCGGCGACAAGAGGATATCTTACACTGGCATCCCAATCCATTCGAAGACGTGGAAACCTCAGTAAAGACTACTCAAAATTTCTTCAGGAGAGTTGTTTGCATGAATTACCAAAGCAATGAAGAAAGTAGCTAGAAAGTTTGCGAACAGTAAACAAAGGAGCAATGGTGTTGTCACGGATGTCTTGCATTACAATATCTTAGTTCCGCTATTTTTGTGGCAGAGGCATATTATTTTCCTCATCTTCCGACTCCGACGACTGCTCTCCATCACACACTTGGATGTTTAGTGGCCACTACTCTGTTAAATAGTGTATTACAGCTGAGAGAACTAATTTTTGCCGATGACTAATGAAAGTATAATAAATTCAGTGAAAGCTTAAGAAAATTATCGAGTTTAAGCCTAATTTAAGCTTTACATTTTATTTTGCGCAGCTTTAACTCGATTTGTTGTTAAAATGTTGTGCATGCGTTCAAATATTCTCTAGCAGTGATACCAATTAAAGCTTTAAAGCTCACAACTTTCCGATTATTAGGATCAACTCTACTTAGTAAGTTTAAAAGCTATGCGCTTACGAGCATCACTGTTCTGTAGAAATGTTATTTAAAATGAATTTAAAAACTCAGAACTAAGTCAAGAACTGATATGAATTTTTAAAACAAAGTATTTGAAAGCAAATCTATTGCAAAGCCTTAAGTATTTTATTTTATTTATATATAATTATTTCATTTGTAAGAATCTCATTTATTACGAATTTGTATTTTATTTTTATCCTCTATACCTAAACATATCCCCCACTAACAATCACACTACTAATATTAATACTCATTTTTTTCTTTAATTTCTTTGCCGTACTTTTTATGCTGCTCACAATTTACTCGCTACAAAATAAAAACAAAATCACAAACAATATTTATAAACATTGAAAACAAAAATATAGTTACATTAATACCCGGTGTTAAATAATCAGTTTTGTAAAAGTTGGCTCGCTTCATCCATGAATCGCACCATCCATGCATGCCTCCTGAACTTTATCACAACATTAACATCCTGAAGCCTGCCTGGCTGCCGTTGAAATGCATTTTTTCTTTTGTATTATACTTTTTGTTTCGTTTGCGTTACGCAAAATACTTGTACAATATAAAACAGTAGCAGTAATTACAATATATACGCATGAACCACGCCTACTTTTGAACTATTCAAAATGCAAAAGTAGGCGTTTCAAAAGAACACAACAAACATAAAATTCAATCAATGTTGAGGGAAAATTTGCAACATTTATGAAACATGTATGTGCCTTTCACATTTGAAAACATAACAGACGGCGTATGTAAAAAAAAAAACACAGAAACAACAACAATAACAACGAAAATGTTGTAACAGTCAACTACAACAATAAAGTTACTGCAACTGCTACCTATTGCCACCAGCACCACTAACAAACCAGCCGCACCACCATCATCATCACTAACAATACAACAACAACTACTTTGCACGTAATTATTAAAAAAATATTAAACAACTAAAAACAAATACAAATTAAAAGCCCAAAAACCCCAAAAAAAAAAAACAACAAAATGTATGCAAATGCGCGCTAAGTTCGATCATAAACGAATTTAAATTAAATCAAATAATTATTCCTAAACTGCAACATCGTGTGCGACTCTTCTTCGTATTATTTCATTAAATCAAACAACAATGCGATTTGAAACGCTAGCGACATTAAACACCGTGAAAACATAACGCCCCGTTCCAAACAAACGAAAAAGCCATGCTCCGCAGCAAAGTTTATTTCAAGGTAAGTACGAAATACGAAATGCAACAACAACAATTGCAATTACTCGATGTGAAAAAATATATCTTTAAACAAACGTTTTCTCTCGTCGTCATCTCTCCGAATTTTAATAAACGGATAATTGTATAAACAACAATACATTTTATAGTAATTATTTATTATCGCAAATAATAATTAGTAATTTTATTAATAACTTCTTTTTTTTTAAACAATGCTGAGAAAATTACTAATAACAGAAAATTATTACGGCATTTTAGATGATTTAATAATCATAATAATTCGGTTGTGAAACATTATTGGAAATAGGTTGTAAGAATGGCGCCTGTGACGCACATGTTCCAATTAATATACATTCTTCTAAATATTACAATAAATCCTTTGTTTTTTAATAAGCAACAAAAACTAATATGTTGCTTGATTTATTAGAGAAAAATAGCAACGACTCGGTATGCAAGGAGAAAATGAATTAATATTGAGGAAAAATAAACAAACGTCATACGTGTTGTTGCTTTGCCCTTTGCCCTTTGTGTTGCTCTGAAATCTGCTTCAATATTGTTGAAGAAAGATAAAAACTTGCATTTCATTTCGCTAAAAGATATTCATGTTCAATGAATGTCTATGGAATATCTGTACATACACACATAGTTATCTATCGCACAATGAAACAAAAAATCATCATCGCATTACACAGAGTGGTGCGACCAACATTAAAACTGCTGACATTAATCATGAGCTTTTTAGTTTTTGTCCTCAAAAATTATGTTTTCTAAGTGTTAATGTACAGCAATCATTGGTAAATTGCGTTGGAAAATTACTGTATATAGATTTTGAGTAGAACGTTGAAAATGAAGTATCCAATCTTGTCATCCTAATATCAAATATACAATGATGCTTTAGCTCAATATCGGAAAAAAATAGCAAGTATCAAAGTGAAAATTTCATGGTTCTTCATTATTTCTGTGGTTATTACCTAGGGACCTCGATAGTCTAGTGTGTAGTGCTCTAGACTTTCACCCGGGAGGTTCGGGTTCGATTCCCGTCTTCGTCTAGTGGCTCATTCTCATAACCTTCTTATATTCACTATCAATATGAAGTGTATGAAAATTATAACAAAGTGTACAAGTACACATCCTGGTAGGCAATGGCAAAATCTACCAAGTAATAACAAATTGCCACAGCCCCGTTCGGAACCGGCGTTAAACTGTAGGTCCAACCATTTGGTATCACAATGGGCGGTTCAGGCTTAAGTGTGTCTTTAGACAGCCACTCCAACCAACCAACCTAGGGTCTAAGATTTCCTTCATAGCTATTTTTGCAAGGCACTAGTTGGAAACATGAAAATGTGTCACCTTCATGGTTTTTTTACCAGAAATAAAAGGTTTTCTTGACTTAACTGATATTGTATTACTAAGTATTAGAGCCCGCCGAGTCGCCCATTGGGGCGAAGGGAGAAACTTTCATAATTAAGTTTGACTTCAAAGTAGGTGTTTGATCTATCTCGTCTTGCAGAGTCGCTTTCGACAGTAATTGTTTAATTGACGCTACCTAAACTCCCTTTCATGTTTAATATCTAGAATTTTTTGTTTGCAGCAGTGCGAAACGAAACGATAAAAAAAAATCGAGCTCCAAATCTATCCGCTGCTATCGGGGACTGGTCAAATCGGTATTTTAGTCTGCAAAATATTTTTTTTATGCTCGTTAAGTGTAAAAATATAGAATCATCGGAGGCGAAAGATCGTGACAACCGTGCCAGTTCTCGCAGAAAAATGCACACCACAAATTTTCTATAAATGTTTTTGCAAATAAAATGGTGAAAACCCATTGTTAATAAATGTTTTTAAGGTGAAAAATTTCATGTAACCCTTAAAGTGGTGGGGGAGTGAAACGAAGGGTACGAGCTCATTACATTACAGTGAGTTTAATTAAATTTTTTTTTTTGCGAACTTTCTAATCCAGATTTCTCCAGCGTGGCCTTTAAATTTTTTTGTTTTAGTATTTCCCACTCATTTTCTCTAAAGTTGCACTTTTACCGTGTGTCCACAAAATTCTGTTTGAAATTTAAGCTAATTTTTTATTTATTTATTTTGAAAGGAACTAAATTAATTTTTGGTTTTTGCGAAATCTACATGCGAAGTAACGATTTAAAGTTATTCAAAATGCTCCATTACCGATAAGAAGTTTTTCTGCTCAATGATATTATTTTCTCCGGTTGTTGTTATCAGAACTATTGGGGCTTGTTTTTCAAACCGCTTTCCTCATTATTTTTTCTTATACTACTAGTACAATTTAGCTTTCCCTTGCATTATTTCTAAGTATCTATTCAACTAAATATTCCATTGTTGTGCAATCACCATAATTCTAAATAATTCGAAAGCATTAAACTTTGCACACGAATCATCATTAAAATTTAATTTAAAGTAAATCCAACTATAAATATAAAGAGAGAGATATTGAGTATGTTGCTTGAAGAAACATGACTTCGTTTCATTTGTAAAATAGCTAACAATAATAGCAACTACTATTACTCGACGCTAGATGCAATTTAATAATAATAAAAAAAACAAAATTTCACTTCACATTGCTGGTGATGATGATAATGATTATGATGATTATTGTTATTATTATGGCAATGATTCACCAGAAACTTCATAACACCTTCACTGTAACCTGTAACCACCACCACAACAACAACGCTAATAACCAGTACTGCCAACAATATCAGCTGTTGTACGTTGTTATAGACATATGTACATATCTGGTTTTTTTTTTAGGTTTTTTTTGCTGTTGGTTTAGTTTTTGTTGCTGTTATTTGTTGGTTGTTTTTGGTTTTCTTAGCATCATTATTATTTTTAATGTCATTTTGTAGCGGACTGAAATTATTATTATTTTTTACTGTTGCCAACTTTAGGATAAAAAAGTCTGCCAAAAATGAGCAAAAGAAAAAATATAGATATAAATAGAAATAAAAGCAAAAAAATGACGTAAAACAATAAAATGAAACAATTTTTTTTTGAAACTCCCACATTGAATATTAGTAAATAGTCTGCAAAATTAATTTTCAAAGTATTATTTTCCATGTGGGTTTTGTAAACTGCGATATTGACTTCTGTGCATTTTACAAACTACTACAACAAAACCAAAAAATTAAATAAAAATTAATTATACCTTGTTGTATTATAGTTTGTTTGTTGCTTTTTCCCCATCCTCCTCCACTCACGCAGAACATGAATTTCATTTTTATTATTTTTGTTTTGTTTTTTTTCTTCATTTTCTATTTCTCTTATGTTATTATTATTTATTTTAGTTTGCACTTGAAGTTGTTTTCTTTCAAAATACGCCACTGAACCATGATTCATGATATTTATATCAATTCAGTTTTTGTTGTTTGATATGAAATTGATTTACTAGTTCCAGCATATCATAATATTTAGTTATTATATTCTTGATATTTTATCTACGTTGGCTATTACGAGACAACGTCTTTTATTCTTAACATTTAATAACTAATTTCATGAATGATGTCATCCATCCCAGAGGGTAATGGGTTGATCGGCATCAACAAACCTCAGTTCCAATTGCTTAAATGAGTTCTTCAAATATTATATCCATTCAACAACGTTTATGAAAAATTTTGAGCTTTTTGCTAAAAAACTAAGGTTAAGTATGAATGCTAATTGTTGTTGCAACGAATGTTGCGAATGCAAAATGTTAATGAATGGTGAATGAGACAGTCTACAAAGTTCAAACACATTCCAATCGTATTCGCAGTATTTGTTAATAAATATTTGCAATTATTCGCAAAAGTTTTCAGTCTTTCAAAAGTAGTTACCACCAACAATTTATGGAAAAGAGAAGGTTCATACTCAAACTCCCAGCAAACATTTTCTATAACAGAAGTCTTCACTTTGATAAAAAAAAAACCGAGGAAGATAATCGTCGAAGAAACGCTTCTTTTATTACGAATCGAAAAGACGAGTCACAGGTGAATATGCTTTGCTAATGCCTACTAAAATTTGTCTATTACATTCAACGTAACTGCTAACAATTCTGCTGCTCTCTCGTTGTGTATTGTGAATTGTAAATAGAGTAATGTAATTTATGGAATAGTATTATTATTATTTGATGGAAGGACGACTCGAAAGTCAGGCACTGCGACCTATAAGATCTATTGTACCAAAGTCCCAAGAAAAAAAGAAAAGAAGAGAGAAAGAAAGATAGATAAGAAACATACCCAAGCCGAGAATCGAACTCGGGTCCCGAAAGACAAGAGTCTGGCACTCTGCCACTAGACCACAGTGGCAATGGTAGGACCTACAGTTTAACGCCGATTCCGAACGACTGTGTGGCAATTTTTTGTCAGCTCGGTGGTTTTGCCATTACCAAGGTGTGTACTTGTGCACATTCTTATAATTTTCATCCACTTATCGATAGTGAATATAAGAAGAATTGGACACCAGGTCAAGACGGGAATCGAACCCGCAAACTTCTGAATGAAAATCTAGTGCACTATCCACTAAGCTATCGAGGTCGTCATGGAGTAGTATGGAAGTTTTAGATTCAGATGATCTTCTAAAGAGTGCATCAAATAAAATAGAGATACGGTTAAATTAGAGAAACTATGCGATTCAAATGATCGATCGAGGCAGATCGATTTGACTGATGGCGTGCCGGATTACAGTTTTCAATTCAATAATTGTATAGATAAATATTATGAGAATATTGTACTGCGACAATGTCTATTGTACTTGCTTGATGTTCTTACTCTTTTCCTTGCTAAGAAGTCGACTATCTCATTTCCAAGTATTTCTGTGTGCCCGGAGATCCAATATATGGTGACCTTATTTTTTTTTTGCCTAATTCATTCAGCGCCTCTAAGCATTCTTTCCCAGACAACTACTTGTCTACTACACTTAAGTCTGAGGTTGAACTAAGTATATAGCTTTATGACAGAAATATCCGCTTAGTGTCATCCCCATAAACTAAGAGTAATCTCTTTTCCGGTTCATATTAGTTGTATTCCCTTGTTGGCATCTATACATTTATTAGTGTAACTACAATTTTAGATTTAAAATTAAAATTATTTGGTTAAGCCAACTCCAAAATATGAGCGTCGGAAGTTTTTCAAAATTCGCCCATTGAACAAGGCATTGCATTCATCGTTGAAAAAATCGTTGCTTAACGGCATCTCTCAGAATTATCTAACGAATTATCTGCATACACAAATAACAAAGCAAACACCAACGAGTAGTTTGATTCTCTTTTGATATTTGTTTTTCATAAAGAGATTTCATCCGCAAAAAACTAGCCCCATTTACTGGGGCCTTACCGACTAGTAGATTTTTATTTAAGATATCCCCACAAAATGAAGTAGAAGGAAACTAAGTAGCAGGATCGGGTCTTAAGCTTAAAGTCATTGTTTCTCCAACTGTATGTCATGAGTCAATCGTTTTTTACAAACCAAGCAACTGAATATGAGATCATTTTTAAAAGAATTCACAAATATGAGCTACCTGCTGATAATCTTTGATATACATATATGCACGGTACATGTTTATTTAATATACTGAATAATTTTTACATAAATATTGCGAAAATGCACAGAATTTCTTTCTTCACTTTTAAATGTGATAAAAAAGTTTCATTTCATATCTTATTTTTTCTCTTGGGCATGACTTCATTCGCGAATTGTTGCAAAACTTTGAAAGTTACAAATTTGCATATACCTATATATATTTTTCAATCTCTTGTTTTTTGCTTTATTCATTCATTTCATTTTGTATTTTGTGTGTTATTTTTTTTTTTGCGTTTCTGAAAAATTTGTTTTGTCATAAGCAGAAAAATTTAAATGAATTCTCTTAGAAACGAATGAAATGAAAAACAAACAAATTTAAAAAAAAAACTTTATTTCCAATAAATGAAGCGAAATGCTTTCAGTTCTTGATAAATTAGCAATCACTTGTAAAAACTGGCAAGTGTATTTGATAAGCAGTCAAGTTGTTAAAAGCAAACATAGCATACCAACAAATAAATTAGAAGATTTTGTGATGAGTGATTGGTGGGGAATGGTGAAACATTTTAACACTTATGAATTCGTAACATCATGTTCAGTTTAACTGGCTTTTAAAACTGAAAAGTTAAAAACAAATATCAGCCAATTCTTTGTGATTTTTATATGTGGATACATTTCAAGCAGATAAAGGAATCATATCGATAATTATCGTTAAGAAGTAATATCGAAATGTATCGATTACTTTTGTTGTTGCCGATAAATATCAATATTAACAAAAACATATATATCAGTGAAAATGTATAGCACGCTCCAATCGTAAATTTTTTTTTTCTTTTTTACGTTTTGTGCTCTATTTGTGTTTGGTTTGATTTAGCATTTTTTTCATAGAACACGAGATGAAACTTCGAAAGCCTATGTCGAAAAATCAGTTCTTTTGTATGTGGCCGATCCCCATGTCTTCATATGAAAGAGCCCGATCCCAACGTCAGCTCTCTCAGTTTCTGCTCATTTGATCTGTTTTGTGTCGCTATAGCAGCGTCACACTATGTTCTGACTTATTATTTTTCTCGTTTTCGAGGAAGATATTATTCCACAGGAAACTGGCATTACAAGTTGTTGGCCAAATTACTCTGTTTGCGAAAGTTTAGATGCAAATCTTAATATTTGATAATTTCGACAACGTCGGTACCATCCGAGAGGGTAAATTCGACTGCTGGTATTTACGTATTGATATTTGTCGCAAGCTCCAGGGTCGATATTTCCCATCACCAATTTATAGATATTTTCTCTATAAAAAATATGATTATTTTTTTATTGCCACAACGACCTTTAACAAAACAAATAAAAACTAAAAAATTCTGAATGTAAATTTAGAAATTATTGTAATAAGTCTAAAAAAGTAAATGGAATAAAAAAAAAAAACAAACAAAATATTTGGTATTTTTATATTATATGGTTTTATTTTTACGATTCTGACCCAGTAGCAGCAGGCAACCGGCTGCCTGATTCCTTTCTTGTTATCTTACACCATCACACCACCGTCCTACATTCAAACGCTTCCTTTTCCTATTTGCATATTTTATTTTTAAACTAACTATAACAAATCTTGGAAAAAAAAGAAATGTATGCGTTACTTAACAACAACAACATCGACAAATTTCCCTACGTAAAAGATCAGCATTAATGACTTTTTTATTTACACTTTCTTAACCTTTTTCTTCTCCTTCCTTATTTATATTTTTGTTTCTTTCTTTAAATCAACACTTTCTTTTTCGACATAAAGTTGAAAGTAGAGAAAAACCGACAAAAATAAATAAAACAATAAAACCCATTTAATTTGTGCTCCCTTGAAAAAAAAAAAAAAAAAGTTTATGTAAAAATAAAAATGTAGGTATGTATATAAAGTTAACCTACCATAAAATAAAATTTCCTCTAAACACATCTGCATTTCCATAAATGTGTAGAAATTAACAAAATTGTTAGCGCGCAACACTTTCGGTTATTTACATCTTGCTGCTGTCGTGCGGGCACTGGGAGGTAAACAACGCGGCCCAGAGACTCATAGAAACAATTGAAATTTACACTGGAATTTTTGAAAATTTCAGTTTGTTGGGTTTTCTTTTTGCTGCTGTTGTCTTTTTCTAAAACTAAAATAAACGAAAGAAACAAGAACACAATGTATCCTTATAGTTCACCAGCCAACAGCACTTGCCACAAAATATTTAGTACAACGTCATTGTAATTCATTCAAATAACAAATAAACTGATGGCGCTGCTGTTGAAACTTGGTAGAAAGAAAAAATGGAGATATGGGATAGCATTCGTCCTCCTTCTGTATATTAAAATCACATGAATATATGTATGTATGTGTATTCAACCCCCGAGTGTAGGTAGAGTAAAATAGTTAAGATCCTTTTCTTTAAAGCCATATTCGGAACATTAAATATAGTTTTATATTGTCCCTAAAACCAATGCTATTTACTAAAAATAGCATCAGTGGTAGTGGAAGATGAAGGCGCAGCAAGCAGGCAAGAAAGCTGGGAGTAGCTGATATGTAGCGAGCGTGTGCACTTGCTAAACTTTTTAGAGGCGAATGAACTGTGCGTGTATATCGGGTGTAAAATTAGAAGAAAAAAAGGGTCAAGTAAAAATATTTACATACTTTTGTGCTGCTATATTTGTTCTGCATTTTTTTATTGTTTAAGTTTTATGTTATAACCTGAGAAAAATATTTTAAATTTAAATATTTTACTATTTGTGAGTGTGCCGGATGTGTGTTGCGCATGCTTTTGTTCGCTCACAAATTTAATGGAACTACTGCTATATGCCGTACGGTGCAAATGAAAGTGATTTTTACTATTGAACCCCGCAGAAAATCCTTTCAACAATATTTTCTATATAAACAATGTTATTTCGCTATTTCATAAAATCCGAAGACTAAAATTTTTGTTTTTTTTTTTTTTTTTTGTTTTTTAATTTTACAAACCTTTTTCCATTGTACGTTACAAACGAACGACCACAGTGTGTAACCGGAGCTGGGTAGTAATGATTCGATTGCGAATTAAAATGTCACCTCCATTCCAATTCCAAGGAATGAATTAGTATAATTGATAATTTTTTTTCAATTCCTCGGTAAAAGAATTGCACTTTTCAATTCTTGTAATTAATTGAAATATTTTTAATCGCAAAATACAATTCCTTGATTGATTGATGCTATTAATAAATTTTTCAATGCCATCATCCGGGAATTTGAAAAATTTTAATTCTTTGTAATGGAATTAGAATTTGTAAGGTACTTCAAAAAGTTAAATTTTTCCGCACTGCAGGCGAGGATGAAATTTGAGGATAATTTTAAGGCTCTCCACATGCTCAATATGATCGCATACGAAGAATTTAGTACCATCCCTTAGGACAATCGACGACTTCCTTTCGTTGAATTGGACACCACCGATTTGCCAAAAACTGCAAACCTAATTTTTCCTTTAGATTCTTTAGTTTTACAGAAACTGAAAATCCGGTGAGGTGTATGTAGACTTTTGTCTTTCACTGTAAGTATTAAGTTATATTGTCTTAGCCTGACAAGGTCTCGCTTATACTCTATTTTCGAGATCATGGGTTCAATCGCGGCTTGATTTCCAAGGAAAATTGCTACATTTTTCTCTCTGGGTACAAACATCGACATCAATTACCCGACTAAATTTTGAATACTGAAAACATCTGCCTGGAACACGCTTGTTGAATCTGACAAACGAAAAAAATCTGCGCCTACTCCAAGCGTCAAGCTTGGTTTGATTTCCTTTTTTATTTATTATTCGATGTCATAACCTTCAAATTGAAAAATTTGGGGACAAATGCAGCTATAAAGAAAAAAAAATGTTTGGTGCCATCATTTAGTTACACACTGTATAAATACTATAAAAATAAACAATAAACAATATGTAAAGGGCATGGTCGACGCTTATTTCATCAAGATTAAAAAGGTTCAATTTTTGTTTTGTTGTACTCAGATATTGTGATTTCTCTTCCAAGAGTTTTTTTCCTTGGATTATTGTATTAGTATTATTTGTAGATGGCACGTGCAAGATTTTTACTAAAATTAAAATTCATCACCATCTAACTAAATACTTCATGTATTCTTGACGAATTTTGTTACTGGGAATGTTGTAAAAAAAAATAATTGCCCACAGTGGCACTGGCATAAGCATAATAAACTTTTACTTTAATTAAAAATTCATAAGCTTTCTTTGTTCCTTTTTCTAAATAACTAAATCCTTATAAAAACGTTTTTCTTAATATTTTCAGAGTTTTAATGCTTATATAATAATTTTATTTTACAAACTTTCGTATTGCCGACTATTTTTAACTTAATTCAATGAAGTGTTATTTACATAAGAAATTATCTCTTTGTTTTTTTCCAAAAATAAACCACCAACCACACAATAGAAATGAATGGGAAATGTTCTTATTATAATTCGCACGCAATAATTAAAAACTTCAACACAAAAACTCATTTAAAATGTTAAAGTAAAAAAAAAACAAAAAAGAAAGAAAAATCCCTTAAGAGTTTTGGTTTCAGTTATTTACTGTGATATCCACAACAAACGCATACAATTGAAAAGCGTAAAATTAAGTTAGTTTGTAACGCAACCAACAAACAACAGAAGCAACAGCAGTCAAAATGGCGTTAAAAGGATATGCGAGGCATGAGACAAGTTGAGTTGGTCCTTTCCGATGATGACGACGAAGACGACAGCAACAAAACGAGAAGATTAATTACATTTTTACGCAGTTACGAACTACAAACTTCGGATATAGCAGCACAACAACAAAAAAATCATCTTGTTGCTGCTGGTTATTATTTTTCCCTCTTTCAGTTTTCTACCACAAGATTACTTTGATGCAACCAACTCATTGCATTATTATTGTGCTGCAATGCGTGCAACAGGACGAAATAAACAACACAATTTCTCCTTATTCTCTGATGTGTGCAAGAATGAAAAAAAGACAAGAAATGTAATAAAGCCATAAAGCAGGTTGCCATATTTGTTATTGCTGCAATCTACTTTTTTGTGGCATTCTGTAATTTTGTTAAATTATTCCACATTGCATTGACATGAAATGCGAAATAAACATCTTCGTCATTGTCGCCGCCCTCCTCATTCACTCACTCAGCAAATGTAGGGGTGGTTAGTTAGTTAGCTGTTGAACTCACTTATAAGTAATTAAATGAGCAGAAGAAAGATGAAATTGTACTTTTTCATAGAATATTTCTGTGGGCTATAAAGTTGTCCATTGTCCATATCCTTACGTTGGTATATAACTTTCTTCTTTCCTTTCGTATTCATTCGAGCTTCCGGTTTTTGTGTACTTGGCACATACTAATTTTTCATTCCCGGTGTAATTGTAGTTTTTGCTGTTTCAAATCCTTGTTTAATACAATTCATGCGCTCATTGTCACTGATTCTTTGTGCTGCATAAATGCAAATGAATAACCATATTTTCTAATTCCTTGAGAAATTGAATTAATACCGTAGAAATAGAAAAAAAATACGGAAGCTGGAAAAGAAATCGCATTCTTCCTCGTTAATTTGAGAAATTAAAGAAATATTAGTACAGGGTGACAATCGTAAAGTGACGCACACATTTCAGCAGTTATTTTCAAAAGGACGTACTTCCATTAAGTACAATTAAGTGTTAACATTGCTGAATATATAAGCATTCATTTGAACCCCACCTCATTCAATATAACCTCCTTTAGCCTGCACACATGCCTTCAATCGATCCGGAAATCGTGGGACTGTTCGCCGCAAGACTTCCTGATCAATTTCAGTCGAGGCTTTCTCTAATGAATTTGTCAGCGACTCCAGACTGTGGTGTTGAGATGCACAAGCCTTACTCTCTAAAATACTCCAAATAGAGTAGTCCATTGGATTCAAGTCTGGGGAGTATGGTGGCCATTCTTGAGAAGTTATGAATCCAGAAAAATTGTCTTTTATCCATGTTTGCGTTAATTTTGCCATGTGGGAAGGTGCAGAATCTTGCTGGAAAGTCCAGTTTCCATTTCCAAATGTATTTTGGGCCCAGGGAAGAACATGTTCATTTAAAATGCTCCGATAAACAACCTGGTCAATTTTAACACCCTCTTCAACGAATATTAGAGGGGTTCTGGCATTAGCGGAAACTCCAGCCCATACCATAACGGAAGCTGGCTTTTGAACTCGGCCAACAGCCCTATTTTGTTGCGATGATGATGTTAGCCACATTCGGTCATTTTGCGCATTGAAATGTTGTTCAACCGTGAAAATTTTTTCATCTGTAAACAAGATATTTTCAACATTTTTTAACACGGAGGAGCGTAGCAACGCCTTGCATCTTTGCAGTCGCAAATCTTTCTTTTTTTGTGTCAGATCTTGAGCTTTTCGGAGCTTGTACGGCTTAAGATTAAGCTTTGATTTTGCAATGATTCGTACTGTTTCACGGTTTACTCCCACTTCCTTAGCGATTTTTCTCATTGAGCGCCTTGGATTTCGCTTGATTCGTTTACGAATGTTTTCTGTTAAACCAGTAGTGGCAACTGTTGAAAATTTTCCCCGGTCTCTATCTCCAAAACCCCCAGTTTCATTATATCGAATAATAGCTCGGTCTACCGTACGACTTGACAAATTTAAAGCCTTTGCAATTTGACGGCTACTATAATTTGCCAAATGAAATTTCATAATTTCACGACGAATATTTTCCTTGTCCATTTTAATGGAAATTTCAAAATGTAATAACAAAAATTCAAATGAAATTAAAAGCAAAGCCAATGATGAATGAATTTGCTTTTTAAATTAAAGTAACGGTAAATGGCAAAGCTTGCTGCAGAGTATTAAACTTGGGTCACTTTACAATTGTCACCCTGTAATTTATAATTATACATTAAAAATTTAACCTTTTCTGAGTTCAATATTTAACCAAAAAGCAAAAACATGTTTAAACACAAAAAAAAAAAAAATATAGGAAAATATGCAAAAAAATCCATTCAAAGATTTTAGTCGATTCAATAAAGTTAAATTGCTGGACGTTATAAAGTTACATTCCAACAGATCAATGAAATTCCTTTTGCTCTTTCCCTTTTTTAAGACACTAATGCAGTTTTGTATCACTCTGAATTTATCACAATGAAAATTAATATTATGTCATCTTTTTAAACAAATTTAAACCAGTAAAATTTCTTTTCATCCCAATAACAATTTTAAATTTTGCTTTACTATAATTTGCTTCGGTTTATGCACCCCCAAAACTATATGAACATCTCTAAATCTATGTTGAATCCCTTTTACAAAACCCCCACATAAAAGCTTCTATAAAAAATTATCGTGTAATCCTTTGGTTATACTAAACCATAGAGAATGTTGCTGAGACATCGAACGCAACAGTAGTTGCGTAAGACAGCAGTAAGAGCCACAACAAGCGCCATTGCCTTCAATTCGCCATGTGCCTTTTAAAGTTCTTAAGCAACATAATACATCCTAGATATGGTTGTGAATGTGTGTGCGTGTGTGTGTGTGTGTGTGTGTCTATCTTTCTGTCTGTGGAAATAAGTGAAAATGCATAAAAGCAATTTTTACGTTCACATAAAGCTCGTTTCAATACCATACTAAATTTCAACTACGACATAGAAATGTTTACTTACTGCACAATGTCTGCACAATTCAGTGCAACCAACCAACGAAGCAAACAACTTCGACAACTATTATGCACACCCACACACGCACACATACACTTCAAATTAAACAGATATACAAATGGGTTGCCCTAATATCGCACTCATTGTCAACAACATCATCGTTCGCATTGTCAGCAATAGCAAAGAGCAACAGTCGCAGCAGTGACAGCAACGACAATTGTCGTCTTTATATTTTTGCATTGTTGGTGTTGTTAAATCCCATTTCACTGATGTTGCATTGTAATTTCTTTGGTTACTCTTCAATGTGTGGGTGTGTGTGTGTGTGTTTTAACGTCCTCTTTCTTCTTTTTCTTCTCTCATTTGCTTCTATTTAGTTTCACCCATTGTTTTTTTTTTTTTTTGCTTTTTCTGTTGCCAAAGTCTTTTAAACTTCACTCTTTGTTTTTTTAAGTTTTACTTTGTTTTCACGCATTTTTTTTTATGTCTTTTATCATTCTCTTTCCCCTATTTTATCATATAATTTTTTTTTTTTTTTGCTTCTTTTGCTACCGCGCAATGTGCTTAATCCTTTACAACAAACACAAATGAAATGCAACAATGTCCTTCGATTGTTGTATAATCGTTGTGTATTCTCGACAACTTTTCGTTTTTGTTCTTGTCTTTCTCCTATTATTTTTTTTTGTTCCCTGTGTTTTGTTGTTTCGTTCTTGCAATTGCATAATATCCATCCATGTATGTATTACATACCAATGTGCTACTACAGGGTGGGCGCATGGAAAAGTTGCATTTGTAAATTTACACTGAAGAGTAAAAAATTACATCACGTAAATGACTTTCCTTTTCTCCTTCCACCCCCCTATCTACCCTTTCTAAGGCATTTTCCTTGACAACTTATTAAATATTCAAATCCTTAGCGACTTTTAGGCTACCCTGTTTGTGACTTTTGTACATATATATAAATATACGACTGCACATTCTTAGTCTCGAGTTTCTACTGCTATTTATTTGCTTCTGTACTATAAAGTATATTTGTGCATATAGGACGAGTAACTATTTTTTCATTTGTAAAATTCCTTGTTTAATGAGTGTGTGAATGTGTGTCATTCTCACATCAAGTTAAAAATTTTTACTGATTTCATTTTAACAATAAAACTTAATTTTATTGTATAAAAATAAAGTTTTCTATATTGAATTGCAGGGGTACTTACTATTTCTCTGTCCATGAATTTTATTTTTTGCACTGTAAACTCACACAATGGGCAGGAAGCGAAGATAGGTTGCATAAAAATGTTGACAAAAACTGAAAGTAGAGGTGTATTTGTTGACGATTACAGGTGAAAAATCCGTTTGGAATGAAATAGGTGGATAAAGTATGATGTCAAAATGAAAAGAGAACTTTAACACCAAATATCTTCTCAAAAATAGAGAGCTTTAAATTTATTTTTACATCATTACAAAAAAACTACATGAAATATTGTTGAAATAGCAATAACATTACAAGGAGCCAAATTTAGTTCTGATTTTCTTTTTAAGTTTAATATTACTAAGTGACAGTACGATGCTGTAAAAGCTTTAGCGTCCAAAAATACCATCTTTTTCTATAACAATTTTAGTGAATTAGTCTTCTATGATGAAAACAAGATTTTTACATCGTTCTGGAGTATTTTTTGAGTATTATTCACCATTTTCCTTTATAACTCGTTAGTTTGGGGAGCGTGCTCTGAAAAATACTTTTTCAGTCTGTCCTTGCATTACCGTTTGATAACGAGTCAGGGCTAAGTAATGATCATTACATACATATGTATATCTCTTTCATCATTTTGAACATATTTTAACACCATCTTACTTTATCCACCTACTGTATGTAAAACATGGATATCTTTGAAAGAGGAGCAGCTAGGATTTCATTCCAAACGGATTTTTCACCTGTAATCGTCAACAAATACACCCCTACTTTCAGTTTTTGTCGACATTTTTATGCAACCTATCGTCGCTTCGTGCCCACCGTGCTCAATTGAAAATTTTACAGAATATTGTACAATTTTGCTTTAATTTTTTAAACTTGAATCCAACAAAAATAAACAATTTTTGGGATGGAATCCGGTTTTGAACCAAACAAATTTCAAAACGACCCATCTGGAGTTTGTATGGTTCGAAGCGAGCCATGAACAAAACCAAACAAATATAGTTCGAAAAATGATTTGATTCAAGGCAAAAAATTGTTTATATTATAAATTGTTTTTTGAATTTGGGTTGAATTTGGATGAAGTAAATACTTCTGATTAAATTTTCTGTTGATGTCTGGCAAATACCGCATCTATTGTTGTTCCTTATTTGGTTGTTGCTTCTCTCGGGTTGACTCTTACAAAATGCTCTTAGAGAAGAAGAATATGAGAGAAACAGAGTATCAAAGAGTATATGAACCAATACTAAGAGAGCTGACATCGTGATCATCAATTTCAACGTTACGCCGATTCTGTGCTTTTGCACATCAAGAATGAAAGAGGAAGTTATTGACCCAATTTTTGGTCTATGTGACACATTCTCTGCCATTATAATCGCACCTAACCTACAATTTACACGATGAATACAAAAAGTATTAGTTCTGATCAAGTAACTGTTATTTGTAACTCTCACAATTCGACGGTCGTAGGTATGGCCATTAACCCATTTTGGCCAGCTACCACTTCTAGCGGACCGATTTCAATGCAGTTTTAGGGAATGTCCATTTTGACTCTCTTATGAAAAATCAAAAATTTTATCAACATGGAATAAGCGGTTCCGAGATATGGACTGGTGATTTCAGTCACCAGTGGGCAAAAAGATTAACTCTTTGCTCGACGACGATTTAATGAAAAGAGTTGGCAAAAAACGATTTTTTCCTATTGTAGTATAAAAAAAAAAACATACATTTAAAATAAGAAATAGACTACAGAATTTATTTTTACTATTTATATAATGATAAAAAGTGGTATTGATCGCACTCCAATGCGGTAATTCGCTGGTGCATTGTCGTGTAAGTCAACGCCACCCAACGGCGTTTTATAGTCCGCAATGGCTTGAGGAATTTTGGTGATGAACTGCTTTTGTTCCTTGCGATCATACCGTTTCGCTTGACCAAATATGACATGGAATATGACATAATGAAAGCCAGGCATTAGTTTACTATTATTATGGTGTTGTGCAAATACTCGTAGAAACTAAATTATTTTTCGTGTTACAGCTCACTTAACTTTAAAAGGCTATCAAAGTTATTGTGGATGCTCCACTTATATCCGTAAAATATTTCCTGCCGCACGGGCCGTTGAGCATGACTTGCAAATGCTATGCAAAATCTCAAAATATTTGTCATATTTACCAGAACCAAAACTAAATAGCACAAAAATATTAACACTTAGAATTGCCGCAAATACAGTAATATGGTTTTATATGTTGTGTAATTTAGAGAAGATGGGTATGTGCGCTATAAAATGCTGAGGCATTGACTACACTGTGCATGTATTGATAATAGTTACAATTTTATTAAGCATGTTCAAAGAATTCATTCAAAGAAAAAGTGGGAGTCTTTTGCCTTTCACTTCCTTCCTTCCTTCCTGTTCATCATAAAACATCCTTTAAAAATGAAATTTTTACAGTTTTAATGGGTGTGTGTGTGTTAGCTCACATTTTCCTAAATAGCCAGTGGCAAAACATACATACATATGTACTCATGTGAGTATATGTGCATATACGAACGCACAATACGCACAAATTTAACACACATACTTGCGCTTATGGCAAAAAGGGCCATCGAGCATGGTGGAATATAGAATACAAAACGTTTTGTTTTTATTTTTTGTTAGCCTTCAATATGAAAAGTATGAAAAATTTTTGACATCATCACTTCACTATCCAGCGCCAGCCATCGAACATCATCGCCGTAATGAAATATGAGTAAATATATAAAGGAATGCATACGTGTGTGTATGAGTGCGTGCCTGCCTGACTGCGTGCGTGAGTTGGCTGTATGTGTATGTGTTTGCGACGCATGAAATGCATAATAGAGGCGATGGCGGCAACGCAAACAAGACGAAGGAGAGTATAAGAAGAAGAAAGGCAAAAAGCTGCTATCGCCAAATTTATTACGACCAATAAGTTTACGTCACTGTTGTCAAGTTGGAAATATTTTCATTTTTTATGCTGTTGCCTTTACTATAAAAATAATGAGAATTTTTTTTTCTGTTTGTATTTTGGTTGAATGCTGAAATTTCAAACTTATTTAAGCAATTTATTCAATTGTAAGAAATACTCGCAAAATATCATGTACATGAACGAAAACAAACAAAAAAGGACATACATAAGTAAAAAATATGGCTACCACGATAGTGTGTAACAACAATAACACACACCCTCTCAAAAAAAAAAAAATAAAAAAAAGAAACGAGCGTCCAAGTATTAGAATATTGTTTTATTTTTATTTATTTTCTTCTTTTTTTTTTGTTTGTTTCTTTCGCTGCCCATATTTGCTGTTGTTGTTATTGTTAGAAAGATTACGCAGTGAAAAGTGGCCTTAAACGTCAACATTTGTTTCACAATGCCAAATAAATCCTCACTCTCTTCTTCAGTGTCCCTCTTCCACCTCATCCACCACACACCGCAAGCAAGTTGAGCTTAAGCATTCCATTTTAATGTTTCTTTTACATGCTGCCTGCCTGTTTTTTTTTTTTTTTTTGTGTTTGTGCTTTTGTTTCTCTGCTTTGTTTGAAAATCTTGCATCGTTTTCGCCTCATTCGACTTTGAAGTGGCAACGCAGGCTTGCGATCCCCCCTTCATATTTCGCTCTCCTCTTTATGATAAGTAATCCATTTCAGCTATTTTTATCGCTTCCACAACATCACACACACATTCAAATATATAAAAATCCATGTATACATACATACATTCACACACGCATACCATCTATACATGTAATGTCACCGAGTCGCCGCCAAGTTTGCCGCATAAATGCTTCTATTGCTGCTTTTGCTCATTGCTACTGGTGAATTTTGTTCTCTCGCTCTCATCCTCCCTCTCTCCTTTCCTAATTTCTGAGAACTTTTATATTTTTTTGTTTTCTTCTCAATGTCGTCGGTCGTCGTCGTCGTTATTTTAGTTGTCGCGGCGGCCGCGGCGTCGTCCCTGTGTGTGTATATACATACTTCTTGATGTTGTCAGCGCAGTAATGTTTAATATTGTTGTAGTAGTATGCATACAAATATATGTATGTATGTGTTTATGTAGTGTTTGGCCAAAAATATGTACATTCACACAAAAATTATACAAATAAAATTAAAAAAATAATAAACGCGTGCCGTGCCGCACCTCCTTTTGAAATGATATCCTGACGCTATACTTTCCAATTTTTTTTACTTTCTTTTAGTATCCATTTTAAAGCCACCCTTCTGCTTCTGCTACTGCCACTGCTGCTGCGGTTCACCTTTGCAATTTATATCAACTTTCTGTTCCTACTTTGCTATCTTCGTTGTGGTAATCAGTTTCAAGTGTTTCATTATTGGAAGGTTTGCACAGTGGAGTTAATTGCAGATTTTGATTATATTAATAGCACTGAATGCTATTTATTGATCTAATCTTTTAATTTAATGAAAAATGCTATAACGTAGTTATGATCATAGTAACACTTGGTCAAATGAACAACAATGAATGTTGATAATGATTGCGTTTATATATCAGCATAAATTCCATAAAACGATTCATCTCAATTCATTTTACTAACTATTCACTACCTCAAATAGCAGCAGCTAAGAGTGGAACTTGAGGCGAATTAAACTTTTTCTGATAAACAAAACATACAATAATAAATAAAATTCATTGAGTACTATGATGATTAAAAATATTTGGTTATTACTCTTGAAAAAATCCTTATTAACGATTCAAGTTTCATGCGCCTGAAGAAAACTCTTTGGGAAGACGTGGGATCTTACGCCAAGATGATTCCATTTGGCTATTTATTAAAATGTATGCAACAAAAAGCAGCAATTCTTCCATAAGCTATAACCTAAAGTTAAAATGATTTTGATCTAAAAAATATTCCAAAAGGGCTTCGAAGCAAAAGTTAGAAACAATTTATAATACTTAAAATGCAGAGGGGACAACAGCATTATGTCATCATGGGGGTTACAAAAGTTCTCTGTATTTCGATCCAGTCTGTTATACATTGGCCCCGATCTCTCCTATGAAATTGGCTGGGCTTTTTCCAAATCGCGCTATTTGGGTTCCTCCGTGCTTTAGGAAAAGCAGCTACTCAACCTAACCGTAGAAAAGACTCATAATAATTCGATTAGGGCACTATTTTGCAATGGAAGTCGCATTGTTGTTGCACTCATACGAAACTAATAAGAAACGAAGTTATGCTGTTGCTGGTGTTTAGCGAACGAAGTCATATGGGGATCGGCTGCAGAGTCAACTTCTTGCAGTTTTATTTCTTGTGCTTTAGTGAGAGATCTTGATTCGATATAAATGGATTATGTATACGTGTGCTACGTCATGTTTGTGCCTATAAATGTAGAGAGTATCAACAGAAAAAAAAGCTTTAGAAAATAGAAAGAGGAAGAGTCCAAAAGCTTAAAAGCAATCGCGTTTTTGTTGCACTCTAACAAAACCAGTAAGAAACGAAGTTATGCAGTTGTTATTCGGCTACATACAATCAAGCAGAGACGCGACTTTATCTCATGTGCTTTAGTGAGAGAGTCGATGTAGAAGTCTCGGCTTGATTGCATATAACTGAACTTTCCTTTCATGTGTTATATACGTGTACTAAGTCGTGTTTGTGCCGATAAGTATAAAGAGTATCAACAGAGGAAAACCAACAAAAAAATAGAGAGAAGAAACTTCGACAGAATGTTCTATAAATGTTTTCTAACAATTTTCTAATAAACAACATAATTTCACTGCTACTGCGAGTGCCTGCAGGCACATAATTTTTTGACTAAATACTTGCAAAAAAGTAACCAGAATTTTGTGTGTTCAGCCTATATCAATATTACTACAGCCTTGAATCTCCCCTTTTCCCTTTCCTTTTCCATGGAGATGTATCTCCCATTAAACCTGTATCACCTAATAGAGAACAAATTTTACTTTATTTAGAAAATATAATTTCTAACCACTTTACATTCCACTTCAGCAAGTCTACACGTTACCATTCCCCTCGGCTGATTTTCTTTCGTTGATTTAACCTTAACCACTCACTGCTGTTTATGCAACGCAAAACGATTAATTTTGTTGTGTTTGCTTAGCAAAGGACAAATATTTCGCATACAAGCAACGTACGTACGTTTACGTTTCGCTATTTCTCTTTATTATGGATAATTTTTCCAATTTTCTCTTTCTCCTCGAAGCTATAGAAAGAAACCATTTAAAACTCCAAAAACAACAGCAACAAAAATAACACAATTTCAGTGCCCACCAAAAAATGGAAACCCAAAACGAACAAACAAACGCACCAACAACTATATTATCATCAGCAAGGAACAACTCAGCAACTCTAAAGCAAACAAGACAGCAGCAGCAGCTCAGCCATACGTATTTGTTTATATATTAATAGCGCGCTTTTCATTTGGTTTCGTTTCATTTCGGTTGGTCGGTTACTTTACTTTACGGCTACGCGCCAATTTCGATTTTCGATTATGTTTCTGGCATTACTGTTGCTGCTGCCTCTTGAGTCCTTTTGTTGTTGTTATTGTTACTATTACTTCGTGCTTCTTCTCTTACTGCTTGAATATTCTATGCCTTATTCATTTGTATTTATTTTTGAATGTGAATGTGTGTGTGTATATGCATATATATGGGTGTTTCTGTGCGTGTATTCGCTTATCCGCTTTTACTGTTTGGTGTCCTAGTAGTAATACTGATAATAGTCGGCAATCGTATTATGTTCAAGTCGATCTTCCTGCTTTGTCCTGCCTTGCCCTGTTCCTCTTCCCATCAACATCAAAACTAATGTTGTTGTAACCACATTGATTGGAATTTCAAAAAACGACTTAACACATAATTTTATCTTGAAATTCGCTATGTATTCATTCAAAAATAGAAAAGGAAGGGTAACGGTGCCGGCGGCAGGATGTTCGGACTGTGCTCGTCGTTATTAATGAAACCTTTGCAGAATTCATGGTAAAATTTAAAATTAAATTGTTGGATAAGTAGGAGCCTTAAAAAATAATAACTCGAACTCAGAAATACAAGTTGAGTGCTGCATAGAGCTTCGATACGCTACGATACATGCATAAATATTCTTCCTTGATATCCTATGAAATGGTGGGCGTCTCAGCGCCACCTACGCTGCTATCCTTCGGAGGTGTTTTTAGCATTCTAAAGATATTATTATTCTGAAGTCATCATCGTCAGCTTCATTGTTTGCAGTAGGCACTGTCGCCTACAAATATACAAAAAACTCAATTTTATTATAATCAATTTTTTCTTTGCTTTTCATTTCTGGGTTTTTCTTTTCTTTTTGCAATTTTCGTAATACACTTTCGCATAGATGAATACCTCCCGTTCCTACTTCTGGGTAGTTTGTTTTCCGATTTTGCCACACCAGAAAAGTCAATATTCAGCAGCATAATAATAATAATTGTATTGAACTGGAACTGTTGCTCTTGTGTACACACTTTTAATTTTATTAAAATAACATCAAACTTTTGTAGGCAAAATTAACAAACAATTTCGTAGACCTCCTACTATCGACACTTTTAAAAAAAACCTAAATTCATATACAAATTAAATATAAGTACAAATGAAATGAATGTCATACTTTAACTTTTTTTTTCTCATACATTCATTAAAAATAATAATATTGCAATTAAATGCTAAATTATTCAATTAATAATTCAAAAGTAGCAGCATAACAATAATAGAAGGGCAAAACAAAAAAAAGGAAGGAATGAAGGAGACACGTAAATTTCAACGTCACAAATATAATTGATTGTATAATATTACTAATTTATATTTCCAGCTACGAGTATATGCCAGTGTAGACAATTCTATTGTAATTGGTTCAAAGAAGAACGGCGACCTAAGAAACGGAAATCTACAATACAATTACTGCGTTACTGAAGTTCTCGTTATGTATTTTCATTACTCTACGCCCTCCTCAACCATTTGGCTATGAGTAGTCATAGCAATCAGCTTATATGTTCCTACACGATACTTTGAATTCGGTGTCATGCCGGTTATTGACCTTTTCGCATTGTTTTGGCAACTATTCGCTAGCAACAATAAACTCTACATTAAAATGCAATTCTCTCCGTTTTTAATTTATACATTAATTTCTAATTTGGATTATTTCAATTACATTTTCAAAACATATCCAAAATCTAAAACCCATTTGTATATTTATATTTTTTGCGGAATTCAAAGTTAAACTGTTTTTCATATCTCAACATCAACTTTCATAGTAGTTCTAATAATAAAAGGCAAATTTGATGTGCAGGTGAATCTGAACAATCCGCATAGAAATGCAGATAAAAATAAAAGCGAAATTATACCTTTCGAAAACAACTATATACATTTTTCACATACACATACCTACCTACTCTTATATGAATGTGAATTTTTATTATCATAAATACGATGCAACTTATTATTTTGATATAATAGCAAGTAAAAGCAACATTCAACATTCTGTGTGCTGAAAAAAAAACTTTAGTTCAAATAGCATTTGCCTTCCAAATAAATACCATAAATTCAAAAATTCTTTGGTAGAGTATTTTGCCTTTAGCTAAAGCTACCATCTTTTGATTTGGAAAATTATGCATACCATTTTGAATCAGAAGTTATGGGAAATTATGTACGTTGTACAAATTTTGCAATGAAATTAAAGTAGAAAATTATTTTTTTTATATGATTCGTAAACGAAATAAAATAATTAAACAATCACACTGCTTTCAATCAGCATTTTACTGCTACTGCCAGCTTTTTTGTTATCACTTCCAGTGGCTTCAGCGCCAACAACCCTAGCTAAAGTTTTCAAGGGTTCTTTGAAATCATGTTTTTCCTGCGATGTTATTTTGTAGTCTCGGCTATTTTTTTTTTTTTTTTCAACAAATTATGAAAGTGTTTTACAATAAATTAGCTAAATTCGATTTTAGAGATAGGAAATATCAGTTCAGTAGCTTGTCGCCAAATATCGATGACTGGTTGTGGAATTTAGTCTGTCATATGAGGATCGGCCACATACAGAGACATCGGCCTCTGTGCTTGATTTCATGTGTTCTATAAACCAAACCCCAATCAACCCAAACACAAATAGCGCACGATCAGGCAAAACGTCAAAAAGGAAAGAAAGGAAAGGCTTGACTGGATGTCAGTGTTACATCAAGCTCCACAAAAAAAGTAACACAAATGTTCAGTGACATGTATGTTTTTTTCAAATTCGATATTTATCGGTAACAGCAAACGTTGTCGATACATTCCGATATCACTCCTTAGCGTGATAATTATCGGCAAGTATCTATATGTTTCCCATCCTTAGTTTCCTCTGGTTTCTCAGTGCCTACTCTATGGTGTGAACCCTCTGACTTTTTGGCATGAATGTGTTGAATGTTGCTTGTTTGCCATGACACTCAATTTGAATTCGCCATTTGGGGAAATCCAAATTATATATGAACTAGATTCTCTAGAAATTTTGGACAATTTTTTTTTTTTATGTAGAGCGGGTTGAAATTATTTACTATCCATGAAAATTATGTACAGTTGGTTACCTTATCTTTCGGTATGGATCATTGTGTGGAGTACTGGATTAAAAGAGGCCTTCTATGTGTATTACAAACTGTCTACAATGCACTATGGGGCCAAATCCGTTTTTAGCTGGCCAAAATTCTAAAATTCGGTTTACTTGCTGACGGGGTCATTAGCCATCACTGTGAAAAATTATAACGATCGGACTATTACCACACCTACCTCCCATACAAATGAAACCGCGAAAAGAGTATAACTTGGTATATGGATTGTTATGGATATGATAATGAAATTTTATATATATATTTATAAACATTATTATTGCCATATATCATTGGGGTTATTACCACGCCCACCTCCCATATATGTGAAATTTTTAAAACTATAACTTGGAACTCATTGCAGATATAGTGGTGAAATTGCATCCGCTGGTAAACAATAGCATATTTATGTTTCCAGGTAAAAATTATCACGATTGGAATCTTGTTGCGTCTACTTCTCATACATGTGAGACTTAAAAATACATAATAAAAAAATAAAAATAAAATATCGGTATTTTGTTATTATATTCATATGAAAGGTATGCGGGATAATGGTCCGATAGTTCTAATTTTTAACATGGCTTATGTCCAAGACAATATAGTATATAGGCACATGTAGTTTAATGATTATATCTGTAATGAGTTCAAAGTTGCATTTTTAAAATTTAACATATATTTATATTGGTGGTAGGCTTGCGTCTGATTACCATTTAAAATGGATTATATATAACACCTTAAATAACTACCTATGATTAATTAAATGCTACATGATTTCATATTTTTGCTTGTTATTCAAGCTGTGGCAAAAAGTTGCAAAGCACTCATACCTTATTCTAAATTAGATGCTTCACATAATATGATGGTTTTTATTTTTGCTCGGAGCAAATCGGATCTTTTTTTTTTCTCATCCATTAAAAAAATAAAATAAAAAAAAAAAAATTATTATTTTTCCATAACATTTTTGGGTATAAGAAAATGGTAAATCCATTTTTAATCATATAAATTAATAGTGTAAAGTTTTTCTTTTAATATGAGACCAAAAATTAATGTCTGGTTTTTATATTCGCTAAGTTATAACACTTTATATAGAACACATTTCCGACAATATTAAAACTATGGTGTAGTATTTTGTTCATTAATTTATTTTCATATCATTTGTAAATTAAAAGTTGCCACCTGATTGTCTTTAGAATTGCTCGAAATGTACATGAATAAGTTGGAAACTCACTACTAGTGCTAAAATTAAATTTTTGATAAAAAAAAAAAAGTTTTTCGAAATAATGATAGCATGACTCAGTTTGACAGATGGCTGGGAATATTCGAATCTATTTTCAGTTTCGGCAGTTAGGATTTAATACATTTTTACAAATATTTTTGTTTATGGCATTTTTTTCTTATAATCCATTTGCGTCTAGAGTGTCAATGCCAATAGCGTCTTACTCGATGGATTGAGTATTGTAGTCAAGTCTATGAATACTAGTCTCGTATTGTGCACATTGTATATGCCTAGATATTTCCTTCTTTTTTGGGTCAGTGTCCCGTAGTATTTTACTGCTGCCTTTTATACGCTGTTGTTTTTTTTTTTTGTTTTTTTCTGCGCTGTTTTTTTTTTTTTTTGTTTTTTTCTGCGCTGGAAACACAACACAGAGATCTCGTTAAGCAAAGTATATATTTTATATTGTGCTGTCACTAAAGGGTTAATGTTATTTTATATCTACTTTTGAAATGGCATTTCCTTCGGCGATTATTCTTTCTCGTTAAAAAACCTTCATATTGAGTATGTTTCAACCCCAACGAAGATTACGCTCATATCCCCATAACATTGAAAAATACTAACAATAAATAGAAATTTAAATTAAATATTCTAGTTTTAAATAGTAACAATATAGATTTTTAAGTTAGTAGCTAATAAAGAAATTTTTTTTACATGAAATATCAATTTAAAACTTGTTTGAATTTGCGTATTTATATCTGCATATCTTCAGATTTCTTCTTTTACCCGTTCACTTAATTCTCCCCATTTGCTTTATGTAATTATTGTTTAGTTTCGTTTCTCTTTCCACACTTTTATTTTTTCTTTCTTATGTAAGTCTATGTAACAACTTCACCTAGAAATCATAAAAAACTTAAATAACTTAATTTATGACTAAATTAAGTATTCGCAAATATAAAAATAAAAAGAGAACAAAATATATGATGATTATAAATAAGTTGTCTCCATTACTATTACTTTATTTTGCCAAATAATTTCGTTTCTGTTTTCCTGTCCCTACGGGGTTTACAGTTTTTTGTTTTTATTTTTTTTTGTTATAGCATTTTAATTTTTTTCATTTCAATGGATACATATAAAAAATAAAGCAGAAAAGATTTTATTTAAGAAAAGAATATAAAAATGCTGTCATGTTGAGTGTTATAGTAGTAATAGTAGTGGGGAACTTCTTTCCAAGCTATTTTGTTGTTGTTGTTGTTTATTTTGAGAGAGAAAGGAACTGAATTCCGTTTTTAGCACCAGCTTTAAGTATCCACTTATTATTGTTGAATAGAGCAAGCAGAAAACGGAAAAAGTAAAAGAATGAAGAAAGCAGATTTTTCTTTTGGTTTTTTTTTATTTTTTGTTTGTTTTTTTTTTTATAGCCTTTGGCTTTTAAATAAGAACAACTAAAAATTCATGCATTTTCTACTGCAGATGGAAATGCAAAGCATAAATTATTCAAATGTTTCCTTTTCCGAATTTTTTTCTATGTTTAAAAATATAAATCTTTTTTAATTATTCCGAACACAAAATCGTTGAAAAGAGTTGTCTGTCAAGTAAGATTTTTATTACGTAATCATTTCTATTACAGAGTCCATTGTAATAGCTACGAAATAATGGCTTCAGTTGCAAGCCTAAAATATTTGTATTCTAATTTAGCATTTTATGACTCAAAACTAATCGATATTTAGTAATTATTCAACTGCTTTAGATTCAAGTAAGGAGTGAGATTGAAAAAATCTTAACATATATAAAATTCAATTCAATAATTTTTAAACGGTTGATCTTAGAGTTTTGATTTTTTTTATTTAATTGATAATATTTTACAAATTACAGAAAAATATAACTTTTATAGTTCTAACCACTATTTATGAACTCGTGGACCTTTTTTGGTAAGCCTTCCATTAGAGATTTGATAGTTGTTTCAGACACCTTTTTAAAACAGTTTACCCATCTCCTTTTAAAATCTTCGATATTTTGGGACACCTTTTTTGTGCTCTTTAAGTTTCTTTTCACAAGAGCCCAATATCTCTCCACGGATCTTAGCTCCGGACAATTTGGAGCTTTCTTGCCGTAGTGACATGATGCCAAATCGGGCCAAAAATATGTGGACACATTATGCTCTCTTATGAAAGGGAGAAGTCTTTTTTTCAAACATTCTTTGATGTATATTTCGGTATTCATAGAGCCCACTGTAACAAATGACTTGCTTCTTTTGCCGCAACTGCATATAGCTGCCATACCAGGAATTTCTTAGGAAATTTTGTCTGCTTTTGGATTCTAAATTGTTCTTCGACATTTCCTCGAGCATCAGCAACATAAAAATTTTGACCCGGAAGCTGCGTAAAATCTGCCAGTACATACGTTTCGTCGTCCATTATACAACATGAATATTTTTGCATGAAATTCGATTTTAATTTCCGAGCCCTACTTTAGACGCCACTAAATTTTTTGCAGCATTCCTGTCTGGAACTTTTTGGACTTTGTATGTTTTCAAACCTTCTATTGGCACCAAATAGACAGAGCACTGGGCTAACCGGGCAGCTTTTCTACCAGGTGTGTTTGGAGATCTTTTCAATATGCTTTCCATTTTCTTGACTTTCCCAATATCATGTGGTCCTTGTTTTCTTCCCGAACCAGGTTTCCTATCGATGGTCAAATTCTCCTGAAACTGTTTAATAACATTGGAAACAGTTTGACGGCAGACCTTTAATTCTTTGGCCAATTTTTTGTGGGACCAACTTGAATTATTAAACTTTTTTGAAAATGTTTAATAATTTTAAGACGTACTTCTTTTTCTTCACTCATTTTGATGAAACTCACAATAAATCAACACGTTTGTCATTAAAAATAATAACTGACATATTTTTCAAAGATAACTAGATCAAAAAAATTTTTAAATTTTACACCCAAAAGAATTATTAGGTAAAACGTGTGTTAAGATTTTTTCAATCTCACTCCTTATATGACTTTTTTTCGAATTTCTAAATGAAATTATCTTTCTTCAGTAACAATGTTCGTTGCTTGAGCCTAATCCTCAAAGCTATCCAAATTTAAATAGCTTGAAATTTCATTTAACTGGGATTTGAAACGGTCTAAAATATTTTGCACTGCAATTGCAATTTTTCATCTCTTTGATTAGCTCTCCGTCAAGCGACTTTCGGCTTCATAGGCCAAATGATCGAGTATATATAAGCAACGTCTATTGCTGTTGACTTAATAAATTTAAGCCGACAGTTGCAGCGCCAAAATACCTACATATATGGCTTCCAAAAGCCTTTTGAGCAACTGAACTCTTGGGTCTCACGATGTTATTGTATAAGAAATCAGGTGACGACCGCCAAACCATTAAAAGCACCACAGATTTTCTCTAATTTTTTTTGTAGATGGAGTGAGTTTTTACAGTTTTAAAAAGATGTTACCAAACTTTTTTTTTCAGAAACTGTTTTCTGGTGACAATTTGGGACCGATTTGTCAAATAATAATGGAATGCGGAAATTTAGTTAACTTTTTTAAAAAGTCCAAGCATTCGTTTCTGGATAAAAAAAAGTGTTTGCTTTGACCTCCAATTTTTTGTTTTGCACCATAATATTTAAAATTTCACTGCTTTTAACTTGCAATAATGTTTTATACTATTCGATCACTGAGAAATTTTTTTCATGAATTTGTGTACGAGAACTTATGTTCACAGTTGGGCAGCTCTTTTCCTCGGGGTAGGTCAATTACTACTACACCCTTTAAACTATTCAAGTTTTTTATAATTTGTTTTAGTGCTGAGCTGTCATTTTCAAAATTATATCAACAGTTTTTAACTTTCAATTCATTTTATTTACAATCTTATACTTTTTGTTACTATCCAGCACTGCTACAACGAAATGCTGGTTATGTTAATTAAGTTCACAACCTTTTCTATTACATATGTATTGTTTTTTTCTCATATTGTTATTTTAATTCTTTTTTTTTTTATAAATTTATAGTTAATTAAATCAAATCTATTTTAGTTAATTTAGCGCGTGCTACAGTAGTTAACACATTTTATTACCTAAATACTTAACATATATACACGCATATTTAATTATAGTATAGTTTCAACAATGAATGTGGTTTGCTCAATTGCAATGAATATTTATCATTTTGGCATTTTTATTGCCTTTAATTTAGTGTTATCACTAAGTACATGAGTATTTGACATTGAATTTGGCCTCTTATTGTGTTTACATTTGCCCGTTTTTCGCACAGTGGGAAGTTTTTATTATCACTTGCCTTTATACCTCAATGTAGATGGTGGCGTGAAAAAGAAAAAGGTTTCCATAATAATGAGGTGCAAAATAGTTTAATGTTATTTAAATGTATTCCTTATCAGCTGTATGCAAAGTTTCACTCAAGTTCAAAGTAAAATTTAGAAAAAATTAAATTATACCATACCTTAATAATATGAATGCATGTACACTTACTCAATAATTCATATTATTTTCATTCCCATTTTTTTTTATTTATTTATTTATTTTTTTTTTTTTTTGAATAAAAATGTTTCCTCTTGAAAAGATTAACGACTTAAGCATCTCAATTATGTGGTGGGGCAGCAGAGGCGGGGGCGGCAACGGCAGCACTAACTCAAGCGCAGTCAGCCAGTCAGGCAAAAATTCAAGCATTCCCAGTGTACGTACTTATATTTAAGGTTGTTTTCTCCACTGTATATGTATGCCATCATCATTATAATCGTCGCACTCGTAGCGCGTAAATGTCAGCGCTGCTGGCAGGCGGTCTGTCTGTCGGACGGTCAGGCAGCTGCGGCGTTAAGCTATGCTTAGAAGGGAAGGAAAGGGGCTGTTGTTTACCGCTAGTTATGAATGAATTGAATGAGACGATGAGGATGATAAATCATCGCGGCGGTTTCTTTTCTTTTCAAAAGAGAACACAAAAAACAAATTTTTTTTCTTTTCACTATGTAAAAAATTTCGCATGCAACACTTTTTCTTTATAAAAAAAATGAGAAGAGCAGGAAAAATTTTATTAAAACTTTCTTAAGCACACGCTGAAAGTGGTTTTATATTTACTTTTCTAATATAAATGATTTTATGAAATGAAATTTTTTTATTTAGAATTTCTATTTGTTTATTTATAGCTTAAATTCTGGTTCCTTTTTTTCATCGTTTTTGTGTTTGTTGCTGTGGCGGATGTGAGAGAATCTGGAAAATTTTAAATTTGATTAAATTAATTTTGATTAGTGCCAACAACAGCAACAACAATTGTTTTTTTGTTTTATATTTATTATTAAATTATGTTTTTTGTGGCTGTTTTGTTTGATTCAATTTAATTTAATAAAGCCAATGTTTTTTTTTCTTTTTTTTATGGATAATTAACACATTTTAGATAACAACTTTATTTAGAATATGTGCTAACTATTTCTCCTTTTTTTATTGCCTATAAATTATTTACAAATCACTTCAAATCATTTTAAAGTTAATCAATTCATTTTAATTTGAAATAAATTTTTCAATATATTACGAGTATATTATGACCTCTAAAAATGCGTGTGTACTTGAACTCATACATATGCATCAGAGTGGATGCTGTGCGCATGTATTTGTCTCAAGGTTCTATTTCAATCTTCAATGTATTGCAATATATACATACAAACACTAAGAGAAAAATAAAATATTAAAAAAAATCAATGGATTACATGTTGATCCAACTATTTTATAGTTATTTTTTTATTATTTGACGATTTAAATGTATAGTTGATTAGAAGGTTTCTCAACTTTGAATAACATAATTCATGTAAACAAATTAAAATTCTTTAAGACTTTTGTTCCCACCAGCGTCGTTTGTCATTTTCCATTTAAATCCGAGCTATTCCTCCTGGGTTCTGACTTGTGCACCTCGGTAACTGCTACCTCCTCGCTAATTGTATTCACTTTCACATTGGAAGCTTGAATACTTACAAATACTTACAACAATGAAATAAAGTTTCTTCCTCTTCGATTCAAACATATTCAACTTTTATTGGCAATCTTCGATTCAAATACTTCGCATCCTACAACAAAGTTACGCATAATAAATTCAAGAGTAAATATTTTTAAGCTATTCCATATTTATTTCTGGATCAAGTTCTTTTCGTTTTAAACTAATTTACCAACTTTTAAGATTAATTGAAATATTTGGTTTTGAACAATGAACCGATGTTCATGTTAAATCAAATACGACCATTCTTAATTTTACATTCAGTTTTTCTCTGCGTGTATTTTTCTCGGTTAATTTCTACAAAATCGCTAAATGCTTAAAATGACAAATCTCATTTTGTTTTTAGTTTTGTTTTGTACATTATTATTCCTCCATATCGTTGTTGTTTATTTTATTTTTGTTTTGTTTTGATAATATATCGCCGGAGAGAATAGCTGCATATTTCGCTGAATGTGTCACTACAAAGTATGAGATAATTTGCTGCTGGCTTCTAAAACTTTTTTGGAATAGAACCATTTTATTTTTGCACATTTTTGTTTACACTCATACTCAAATACATATTTTCATACTTGTATGTATGTATGCCTGTATGTGTGTATGGGCGTATAAAGAATACCTTAAGTATTATCTTCAAGTTCATCTCACGTTTAATTTAATGTTTTTAGATGATATTCATTGCTGATTCTCGTTGTTGTTTTTCATTCTATCCTTTTATCTATTTTTGCTTTGAAAAAAAATCTTTCCGAAACGTTGGCACACACACACACATAAATATTGCCTTAAGTATTATTCTTGTTATTAATGTTGTTGCTTCTTCTTTACTACTACGCCTGGCATATAAAGTAATTGTGTTTAACGAAATTTTCGCAATTTTCTCCTATTCTTTTGTTTGTATCTTGCTGATTTTGCACTTTTGTGAATTGGTCTAAAATAATGTAGTAGGAGTAGGAGGTGTAAGGTATCTGGAAGAGAGATTGTGGCTGTCTGGTGGAATAAGGGTGATTAAAGTTTTTGATGACTCAACCAAGTTTAAACAAACAAATGAACAACAGATGCGTGCGTGTTTTCTTCTCATTTAATCATCATGCGATGTTGTGTTGCTCCTTGAATGTGCATCATTCATTATTATTATCCATCATTATCCTTTTTAATATCCAATAAATGTCACTGCAGAGAAGAAGAATAAAATTAAGAAAATATTTTAATACTTTAAAAAGAGTATCCCTGGTACTTATTTGTTCTGGTTAGCCTAACTCATAAAAATTACCACATGTTTAGTCATTTAAAAATCGCATTCACACACGTTTCGCATTTGCAAATTTTCTTTCATTTATTTTTCTTTTTTTTATTCTTCATAATGAAAGAATCTAACAAGAATTTGTCTTCTTTTATTATATTTTTTTTCTTGAAATAAAGTTAAGCTATGACGACCATTCGCCGCCATTACTTATTGACTTTTTCTTTAACCCAGTTGTCGGAAGGAGTGGTGGCGGGAGGGAAGAAGGGAAGTTGCGAAGCGAAAAATCCCTTCCAAAAACAACAAATTTTATTAGCCCATCAAAACATCACGTTCTTCATTGCTTATCTTTCTTTTTATATATATATTTATATATATATATATATATATATATATATAGATTCATATGTACAAATATATATATTTACTCGTATACATATATATTTATATAAATATATTTCATCTTCTTTTTTTTTTCACATTTATATTCTTATGTATAGTATATTTGTATATATATATTCTCATAACGCCATCACCACACACAAATGAGTCACATCCGTTTCCGCTCTTTATGTGTTTTTGTTTTTTTTTTTTTTTTCTTCTAGCCGAATGCGTTGAGCTGAACATTTTGAAGGATATGTTCAAATTTATTGCAATGTGTTATGAAAAAATAAGAATCAAAATTTATAAATGAACGAAATCGCATGCATAAGAATTTTTTATTTTCACGCACTGTTGGAAATATGAAATTCTTTACAACTATCTCTCTCGCTACGTTAAAATTGTGTTGTTCAAGGTACTTTAAACGCTTTAAGGACTGTTAATGCATCAAATGTTTTAAATGTGTGTGTTAATAGAAAATAATTTATAGAACAGAAAACGGATTTTATGTGTTACCTTGAGTTTAGCAGTTTGTGGAATTCTAATGATCTTTCTATGGAACCGAGAATCATTATATATTATCCAGAAAACGAAAATATATAGTCATTTTAAAATCAGAGAAATTTTTAATTTCAAAATGACTATTTCGATTTTAAAATGGCGCATTCCAATTTTTTATTGGCTATTTTTTATTATAAATTTGACGCTTTGACTATCTTAATATATTTAAAAAAGACAAGCGTGCACCGCACAATTTGTAAGTACTTATGGCTATTCAGAATTACAACTCAGCCTAGAAATATGCCATCTTTATGATAAGTAAATAGATACAACGTGAATGGTTATATAATGAAGAAATTGGTGAAAGCTTTGAAATGAATTCATGCACGTTGTATGGCTTTTTTTGAACTGGTTTCTTCTTATACGACTCAGGCTGCTCTAAAGGACTCCGCTTTCGTTTCCCTCCTTCGCGTAAAAACACATTCGGGTGAACAAAGAAAAGAGAAGAGCGAAAAGAGAGAGCGCACTCAGTCAGTGAATTCGCCTTTATGTACCATACACATTGACGACGGCAGCTACACGACTACATCTGTCAAATTATAAAAACAACATGTTCTTATTGAGACGATTATTTTGGCGACGACACGACCACCTACCACAATTTTTTCTAATTTGACAATCGACAGAGAGAGAAGAGAGTTTGCTTTTGTTGTTTTGACTGTGTTTGCTGTAGGTGGTGCCGCTTCTATTGTATTTAGTAGCTGACTACAAGGCGACAGTTGTAGCCGACAGAATTTCGTAGTCGTGTGTTCTTGTAGCTGCTGTCGTCAATGTGTATGGACCACTACTTTTCAAATATTTCTCTTTTCGGATTTATTTTATATTGTCACACATCCTTCATCTTCCATCTCTCACAAGGTCGAAGATCTCTCTCTCTCTCTTTCGGTTTTCTATGTAATTCAAATAACTCAATGTAAAAAAAAAATATATTAACTTCCGCGAATTTTACTTTCTAATTTTTAAATAACTATTCTGAATTTAAGTTGAAAATTTCTGATTTTAAAACGATGTTTCCTCATTTTGAAATGACTATTTCGATTTTAAAATAACGGTTTATAGTTTTTAGTTAACTATTTCTAATTTTAAAATTACACATTTTTATCATGATATGACCATTCTGATTTCAAATGAAAAATATTTGCCACAGAACTGAACTGGAACTGCTCAATTTACTGTCTAACCATTTCGTTTATCTAGGATACTTCATTTATGAAAATAATTTGAAATATTTTAAATTTCTATGTTTATCTCCCATTTCAAAATTAAATTCGTTCTCATAGTTAGCTAAAAAGTATTAAAGGTAACATATATATTTATAGCCATGTACATCGTCTCTTCTTAATTTCTTTCTAATTAAAGCAGCAATTAATCAAAAGTCAAAACTTGACAATTTTACCCTTTTTTTTATTTTAAATTGTTCTTTTTTTCCATGCGTAGAAAAAGTTTGAATTTTCATTATGTATAATTTTGGCTCAGCACACAACAAAAAATATCTTGACATTCTCTGCAAAAATGCAAAATATTCTTTTTATAACTGTAGGCAATACGTAAAGAACGTTAGGTGCATATACTCGATGTAAATTATAAGAAAATTTACGGAAATTTTCATTCACGGCAAAATGAAATATTTCGTAATTTTATACTAACTTCAGCATTCAATGTTTTGCATTTTCATGCATACAGCGGGCGCCAACATCATCAAAAAACTTTTTTTAGTTCCTTTTACAAAAACATTTTGCATCTTTAGTTCTTGATGTTGAAAACTTTTACGCTCTACTAATTAAGTTTAAGTGTGTTCTATATTAAAATTTGTATGTCCATAAAGAGCATACAATTAATAAAGGTTGCAGAATTAGAGTGCAACTGTTTGCGAATGTGTGGTTGCACCGCATAAAATAATTACACGTCTGCATATTATAAATTTGAGGCAAAGTAATAAAGGGTTCCGTTGCAATAACGAAATGCAACGAAAATGTTAATTTAATTTAATTAAATGAAGTTAATAAAAAGAAAAGTGGTCCTTGGAGTAGAAAGAAAGTTGGAAAATGATAATTGCTGTGGAAAACTAGTCTTAAGTCTTTAAAAGTTGTGCAAACTGCATCGTAAATCTCTCACCGAAATAGTCAAGCAATTTCAAAAAGATCTTCCGAGAATCTGCAAGGAAGATGAGAGGACTAGAAATGGTACAACGAATCCTTTTCTATTAAAAAATGACCACCAAGAGGTGTACTTGAACATTTTCTTATGATTCTCATTCAGTTTATAGAAATAACCCACCAGACCAAGACGAGAATCGCAACCGCCCGGGTGAAAGCCTAGCACGCTACCCGCTAAACTATCACGATGTTTTGAAAAACGCGAAAAAGCTTCATAAGATAGAGAGATAATGCGTTAATGAAGTTCAAAAATATCTTTGCGGAAGATATTACTATAAGGTGCTGATTACATAAACTTTGTTTTTACTTGTTGTTTGACGTTGAGGCCCAAAACGGTTTTAGTCACGGTACTCTGGAGTACTTTCGCTGTCCACCAACCATACTCTGATCCTTATCAGTTCTTATCGCCCTCAATTTGTCCCATACTTCCTTTTTTTCAAATTACATGAATTGAAAAATAATAAAATATTACAAAATTTATTGCCCAATTTATCAACTTCATTTCATTGACTTTCAGCTTAATTGATGCTCATGGTTTTTTTTTTTCATTAATCATTGATAAATCTAACCTCAGTCATTATTACGCAAAATTTATACGTAATCCTCGCGTATATTCTAAAATTATATTTTATTTTTATTCGTTTTCCTGTTTAACAATTTTTGAAATTATTATGCAAACACTACGAAATATAAAAAAATATTTTGTTAACCTTTTACTGCTAGTATAAACACACACACATGCATGCATACAAAATAATGAATCAACAAATACAAATGCAATTATTTTTTATATACATGTATATGGATATGTAAGAGTATAAATGTATGTATGCGTATATGCATGAGTCCCATGACAGCAACAAAAACAACAACAGCAAATAAAAGCAATAACACCTCTGAGTGTTTTTTTTTTTTTTCTTATTTCTTTTTTTCTTTTTTTTTGTTTGTTGCTCCATTTTGATTTATGTAAAAAGTCTGGAAATGATGCGAAACGAGCGCGCCAATGTCCATTGCAAATTAGTATTTACGCTCTTGCTCATCTATGTATGCATGTATACATATATGTATGAATGTATGTGTGTGAATACACATCTGTGTAAATTCGTGTCTATGTGTATGTTGTGTTTTTGTTGTTAATCTGAATTTTGCATAGCTCAAGGATATTTTGAATATATTAGTTAGGACTAAACTAAACTGTACTGGGACTGTAGCGCAACATTTACCATTGCGTTCCATTGTGTTGTGTCGTACTGCGTTGCGTTGCGTGGTTTTATGCTGCTGCTGTTTCTGGTCCTTCTCCGCTTCTCCTGCCATGCTATTTGTCATTGTTGGCATCACCATGAACAATGTTTCATGTTGTTGACCATTAGCGGATTTACTGTAATGTTCACTTAAATCAGCTTACATAAATTTATTTATTCTTTTTTTCTTTATGCTGTTCAGTTAAAACTGCAAACAAAATACTGTGGTTTATGATGTTGTCATTCCATGCACCATAATTCCTGTATTATATAAAATAAGTCTCCATTTCTTAATTTCTCAGTTATTATTCTTATTATTATGCTTATTGTGGTTTACATTCAATTAATTTTTATTATTCTGTTATTTCATTTTAATTATTAAAGTTTATTACTCTTAGCGCCATTGTATCCATTTCTTATTTCTTTGTTTTATAATATCGTAAAGCTACAAAAGGAGGGAAGGCAAAAGTGCTTTAGATTAACAAGAGCTGCTAAATTTGTTCTACACTTTTGCAGGAATAAAAAGAAATAAGTCAGTAAATAAGATTTCAAAACTGTATCATTTTAAGCAGCCTCAATTTCCACAAGCATTCACTGCTTCAAAGTATTTAGTACCATGGAATACGTATAGTTATACTTACAGTGTCGGACAAAACTAAAGCACGTATTCTTCCTTGTTTGCATTTTGTTCGGTAATATTATAAAACATGCTTGGACTGAAATTTATTTTATGAATGTAGTAAGGATATACACTCGTTATAATAAAATATAAGAAATATAATATTATTAATCACATAAAATAAAAATATTAACTCAAAAGTAACAAAATGTATAAAACTGGGGCAACAAAACCAAAGCACATATGGAATATATTAATAGAAAAGTTCGACTTCTCCACTATTTTGTAGCGTATCCATTATTTTTCAGAGCTGTTGCACATTTACGTGGCATAGACTCAATAAAGTTCCTCAAAACGTCCACAGAAATGTTATTCCATGCAATCTCCGATTGGTAGAAAATGGAATCCCTGTTTTTACGATCTATAATTTCCTCTACATTTTTTGGGATTGAGATTGAGTGAATGGGTGGGCCACTATAAAATACTGATCTTATTGACAACAAACCACTCCTTTACACACCGTGCTGGGATCGTCATTGTGCTGGTAGACTTGCATTAACAGCAGATCTTCCGCAGTATAAGGTAACTAAATTTATAAAACAAAAAAAAAATATGTGATACTAGCATATTTTTAAATTTTATTGAACTAAATGTTGACAAGGAAGAGTTCGTTCTTTAGTTTTGACCGACACTGTACTTTTCAATCAAAGTTAAAAATTATTTAATTTGAATTATAAAGACTATAGGTTTAAAAAATCGTCTAAAGAGGCCTATCAATATTAAATGTATGAGAAATATAAGAAATCATGTAGTATCACAATGGGCCGTTCAGGCTTAAGTGAGTCTCTAGACAGCCACTCCAACCTCAATTTCAGCCCGCTAATGTCTATATATACTTAAGCCTGATTGTTGTGATGGCCTTAAAACTATTTATTTTTAAGGACTGCATGATTGCGGGATCACTATTCATTTGTCGAAAAACATCGGTTTTTGTGTTAAAAGCCCCACTCTGGATTTGCCAATGTATGTGCGTATGTATTTTATTTATTTACACATCCATTTTTACGATGTGTGTCTTGCGACAATTAAAGCCAGAGCGAGTAAACGATGGAGCTACATATATAAACATCAATTAACAATTTTTATTCAGTTTACATTTTTGTATAATGCGTTATCGTAATTGTAAAACAATTCAGTTTTCGTCACTTTGTACTGCCCCACTCCAATTATTGTGGGTATATCGATCTTACTTTATTTTAATCACATTAAATTTAATTAAAACGAGATTATAGCTACACTATTTAAAAATAAAGCTCTCCTTGTATATTGGAAAACCCAAAATCGGAAGCATCATCTATCGTCCTGTCGTCTATTCCAAAAGCAATTAAACAAATTTTCTAATTTTGAACTAAATTTACGTTCCGACATACTTTGCCACTTTTGTTTTTACCCTGGCCGTGATTATCAGTGAGCGACGCGGTGGTATGTGACGAGGAGTTAAGAAGGGGGAGACATGCATGCATAGCAAAAACTGTGAAAAGATGAAAATAATTTTCCAGAAATAAATTTAAATTTATTTCAAACCAGCGTCGTCGTATGTGTGTATGTGTGCGCATATACAACAACACGGAGTGTGTGTGGCTAAAACACTCAAGTGTTTGGGGATGTAAGAGAGAGAGAGAGAGAGGAGCTATTGAATGAGTAAGAGATTAACTTTATTGTCATTAGCTTTCTATTTTCGGATATCATTTCCAAAAATACTTTAAGTCTATAAAAAATATTTATTTAAATTTTTTTTTTCAATATTCTCGATGAGAAATAACTGTATGTAAAACTTTGTAAAAAAAAACATGTAAAAAGTAATAAGAAAATGGAAAATTGAACAGCAATTCAATTCAAAACAACGGCAACAACATTAATTTGTCATTTCTCACAATACAAAACCGAAAATTCTCGCATCGCAGCGTCTACTTTATATATTGACAATTTACAATTGACAAGATTTTTACTTATATTTTCTTTTCTATATGTACATTTGTTTATACTGAGCATTCTCTCCTATCTATCTACCTACTTTGTCAAATTGGCAAACTTTTTCAGTTGCAAACAAACAAACAAAGAAAAAAGAACAAAACCTAAAATACAATAAATGAGTCAACTTTGGATTTTTTTTCCTTTCTTTCTTTGCCAATTTTCGACTTTTCCTATTGAATTCCATATCAATCACTCACATACGCGCATGTTTCTATATATGCCTATCTATTCATTTGTACCATACTATCGCACTTTATTGTTTATCAGGGCATATATTTAAATTTTGTTATCTTCAAGAGTTTAGAACTTATCTCTTTAAGAGTTTCTATGTATATATGTACTCGTATTTCTACTTAGTATATATATAGTAGAAAATACGTGACACTTTGATAAGATTTGATTTAAGACATTTTTGGTTTAACGATGAGTTTTTACATTTGAGCGCGTTTAAATTAGAAGTTAGTTTGTATAATTATCGTAATTTAATTCAGATTTACCTATATACAATTGTACGTATATCAAAGAAATTTAAAATTAAATTAAACAGATGTTTGGCGAAATTAAAATTTTTATGTCTCAACCTGTATTATATTCTTGCAACAATGTAATTATACATGGAGCATAGAGTAATAATGGAAAATGTTATAAAAATCTCTTTATTAGTTGTTTTGATGACGTATTCAATAAAAACAAAAAATCTTTTCTTTTTTTTTTTTGAATATTTAACATGTTTTTCTCCGAGTAAAGATCGTAATAACTTGGCAACACCTGAAGATGATAACCTGACGATAACAGCTCATGATAACCTAAAGATAACAGCACATTATAGCCGAGTTTTGTTCAAACGAGTTTTAGTAATTTTGTTTTTTGTTTTGATTGTTATTGTCCTATAACATAAAAGAATTAACGTTAATGGCGCCTGAGTTCATGATAAGAATCACATATTCTTGTAGAGGGGATTTTTTAGAAAGTCTTATCTTAATAACGTTCTAAAACTTCTAAGGTGAAGTCATCTAGGGATAATAATTGTTTTTTTTTTTTTTTTTTTTTGCATAAAAATGTTCCTTATAGTGTCTAGAATACAAATCTAAAATATCTAAAATTTTATTAAAAAAAATATGGTTTTCGAATTATACGCATTTATATAGTCACGTGACAGTGCACTATTTTTAAACGCGTTTTTCTCGAAAACTTTTGAAATATTTGATGATGGATTTTGTTCTACCTAGAACTTTTGAATTACTTGATGAATTTTGTTCTACCTAGACTCATTTTGTTCAGAAATGTTCTTTTTTTTTAAGGTAGAGACTATTATAACGATCGTAGGTTATTTAGTTTTGTTTATATATCCCTTAGAAGGGGCGATTTTAGGGCAAAAGCACCCGAAGAACTTCTGTAACACCGGCCGATTGAAATAGTGATTTTTTTTTTTTTAAAGCCATCTGCAGGAAAATTATGGAACCAAATTGAAAACAAAAAAGTGATTTAACCCTCTAGTTCCCAAATTTTGATCTCAAAATCTTAAAAAATTTAATGGACGTGGTTTTATGAAGCCGGAAAGTATTTGTTGTTAAATTAAATTTTATCAATTTGTTTTAAATAACTTAATATTTTTTATAAAAAATTTAAATCGTAGCTACTCACAGCTAATTTGATTATGTTTTGTTTTTACTTTTATCTCAAATTGAATCAAAATAATTAATTTTCCTATTTTTTCCAAATTTTTTACTTTGGCTGTCGGTAACTTCTGTAATAAGCATCATAACTCATAGCAGGTGCATTTTTTCAAAAGCTTGGGATAAACGATATGATAAGTGGTAATAACATCCGTTTTTGTGAAGGCTGTCTAGAGGCACGCGTGTGAACTAGAGGGTTAAAGATAATTTAATGTGTTATAGAATAAAAAAAAAAATTCAAAATTGTATTTTTGTTTCGACTAGAGCAATGGACATGTCCCCTTAATACATCAAAGCTATCATTGGTTTTTCACACACTTTAAAACACTTACAACCAAGTGAGTTTAAGCTCACAGAAGCTTATGGGTGGAAATGACCAAACTGAATTTTCCAATTTTCAGCAGTTGTTGCATTCTCTGATGCTGATCACTTTTGGTCGTCCTCAATGTATCGCACAATATAATCAGAAATAATTAGGGGAATGTGGGGAATTTCGAACCATGGGAATATGTCGAACCATTAGTTTTATCTGCATTATGTGACATTCGATCTATACGAAACTTTTGCCATCGTATTATTTCAGGTTCATCTCAAGCTTTACAACAAATTCGAATTTTTAAATTCTGCAACTCCCAAAACGTGGCATTTTCCTTCTAGTTTAACCTCCATTTCTCAAGTTTTCGATTTTAGGGTGAGTTATCAGTCAAAATTAAAGTGTGGTTCGACATTCCCCTATATATTGCAGTCGATTTAAGCTCAGATTTAAAAACTATTCAATCTACTACTACTGCTACTTTGATAAACTTTGGACATCCTTAAACTACTATTTGTCGCCTGGGTCTGTTTATTTTTGAAACATACTTTTATTATTCACAAACTATGGAAACTTTTTTATTGAAATAAAAATGTTGCAGAAACAAGTGGCAAAAGTGTTTCTTACAGTGTAATTTATCATAGAAATTGAAAGTTTTAGCGTCATATGTTGACACTTCTTTACTGCAGCCGGCGGCAATCAACTAGAAAGTATTTGCCCTCACGATTATAGATTTTTATACCAGGTGGAATGGAAGAAGAAAAAGTTTTCGCAGGAAGTTAAAAAGTTCTTGTTGATGTCCACAGACAGAGAGTGACAACAAGAACGTTTTTATTTTTTTATTCTTCTGCCCACATTGAAAATATTTTTTATTCGCATTTAATTAATAAACTTATCAATTCAGTACGTGGGTGGTAGAAGGTGGGAGTAGAAAGTAGGTGAGATGGCTATAGAAGAGGCGTGTGATCTATGAACATTTGTAAAGCAAATAAATAGTTGCGCGCTGTTGGTGTAGGTGTTTACTATAATGAACACCTCGGTAGCACAGTAATGAAGAATCCTTAATAAAATATGCATGTAAATTTGTGTTTATTGAAGGTTGAAATGTGCGTCACCACAAAAGCAAACGCAAAAAACGAAACATCACTTTAATAAAGCAATAAAGTGGAGTATTAATCGTAAATGTAATTGTTTACTCTTCTTTTACTGTGGTATGGTTACAGTTACTGGTAATTCATGAAAAATTGATGCAATTTTTCGTTTCGTTTCTGAATGTTGTTTAAAGCAATATTATGATAGCTTTCATCATACATATTTCATATCCCCATTTTTTCATTTTTCTTCTTTGTTTGCATCATCATTTTGCTCATTTGTTTCTGAATTTGCGAGTGAACGACGAGTGAGGAAACGAGTTCAGCTCCTCTTGCCACTGTCAAAATAAAATTAATTTCTTATACAATTTTTGAAAAGAAGTTGTGGCTGCTGCTGCTCTGCTGCTTAATAAAACAACAAAAGTGTAACATGTTGCATGCAACATGTTTTCGTCTCGTCGTATTATTATGAAATAAAAAGAATGGATGCTGTTGCTCCACATCGCCGGCTTTCGCTTCCAGTGATTATGATGACGATGATAGTCTCTTGTTCTGTTCGTGCGTCCGTCTGGTTACAAATTTCAAAGCAAAGAAAAAAGCGTTCGTCACTTTGTGTTGACATTTTGTACTGGATTTACAAGATTTTCAATATTAACGAAGAATGAAAAGATAAGCATGAAAATTGCAATTCTTAGCCAAAATTGTGAATGATGAAGATGACAGCTCCATGAAAAGGATAATAAAAATAGTAATATATTATGATGTGGGTTAGAGAACATACATACACATTTATTAGCAGTAAGTAGTCTATACCATTTACGTATTCAAAACTCGAAATAATATTTGAATTAATATGCTATGTATTCATCGCTGGAAGATTTATTTTCTTATTATTCATTTAAAATTGCATTGTAATGCATTTTGTTTTTTGCCAGTTTTGTAAAGAATGTTCATTAATTTTTGAAATAATAAATATTTGTAACTTATTACCACCAACTTGGGCATATTCCCCGTCATTTTTCTCGTCGCCACCTCTCTTGCCGGCATCATTCTTGCTTCCCTCTTAGCTCGCATGGCATAAAATCAATACTCACAATTTTCGCTGACAATATTTCCCTGCTGGCTATATAATTTTTGTTTTTCGTGTTTCCTGCCAGCATACGTAAAGAAACTTTTTACATTGAATTTCATGTCGTCGTGCTCTTCGAATCCCTCTCGAAAATTGCAACTTCCAAAAGTTTCTTAAGAGCTCAGACAGTCTTACAACCGCTTTTACAAAAGTTCTTGCTGTTGCTTTTGCTGGCTGCTCCTGCTGGTTCGGTTCTGTTGTATTTTGGTAGTTTTTGTAAGCGCTATTTGAGTTTGCTTGCTGTGCTACTACATGCATTTCATTTCCTTGCCCCGTCGAACATGCCATTTATGCTTCCTTCCGTTCTTTGTGTGCTTCGGCTGCTTGCTTATCAAAGCTTCCTCCTTATAAATTCGTTTTTATAGAAAATGGAAACATATGTTGCTGTTGTTGTTATTTTTTCAGTAGATGGGCATTGAAGTATAAAAGTTCCTTGAAATTGTCGTTGTTGCAACAACATCAGTGTAAATTAGGTACTTATTTGTTCTTGAATAAAGTATAGTGCAATGCTATAATATAATTTAAAAATGGCATTTTATTATTATATTAAGTAGTTTATGCAGGTCAGACTGCGCTACTTAAATTCATTAGTATGAGATCGTCAAATATCTGGTAGGCGTGGTAAAATATGTTCACTGAGGGAGTGATTAGGTTATTACCATTTCATGGAGTTTGTTCTCATATTAAAGAAATAATTCGCCAAAAAGCGACTTTACATCGTTAATATAGTACATTTTTATCTAAAGTAAAGTCGATATTTCTCGACGAAGTAAGAAACATAGCCATAAAAATTGCGTATGCACGTGTGTTTCCAGGTAAGAAAGTAAGCCATAAAGGAAGAGGTTTGGTTAAGTACAGTTCTAATACTTTTTTAATTATATCTCCAGAACCCTTTACAGTACAGTACTTAAATTTAGTACAAGAACTTTGATTGACAAAACAATGTTACAAAAAAAGTGTAAGTGGGATTAGAAAAGGCGGGGTACTTCCATATAACCTCAATTTTCAATATGGAATATCTAAGGTACGGTTCTAAGATTTGAAGATATATCTGCGAAACCATAATAACTAAGGCAATGACACTTTCCTTGAAACGATGCAACTGGAGCACTATACTAAGGAAAGGAATGGCAGTTTCTGTGTAAGGGAAGTGTGTTAGTAGTAGTTATTGGACAGAAGATTCTCGCCATAAGGCTGTGTGCAGAATTCAATCTTGAACGTTAATCTTAAGGCCAGTATATAAAAAGGAATTTACTTAGACTCAAAGCTAGTCGGACAACGCCTGGAGCTGCCAAATGATAAGACGAATAAAGTAACCATATTCTGGGATAAGAAAAATTAAAGTGAGACGAAAAGATCAATAGGATAATCAACTGGGCTCAAACCTCTAGGCTTAAACAGTCAAAATTGCTAGTTAGGGACTTTAAATCAAAAAGAGCAGTTCTATGTCTAAAGGTAAGCAAAACCCAACTTGGGGATCAGATGAAAAATCTATTCATAGTACCGAACAGCAGCTGTAGATTTTGTGAGGATGAAGCTGAGACAGCAGAGCACATACATCTACACTGCGAAGCACTCACTTGCAGGAGGAAGAGATAACCGAAACACTACTGGCCGAACAATTCGGGCATCACAAACGCAAAACCGAACCCCTGAGTGCTTATAATAATCACCTACTGGGCGTACAATAGATCAAATTAGGTCGCAGTGCACTATACCCTTTAATATCTATCTATCAATGGTCGTTTTTAGACAAGTGGGCGTGGAACCTTTCATACAAACAAACCCAGCACGGAAAATAATGACAGTTGGCTCGTGAAGACGGTATGTGGGTAGCGGTTTTTGTTGGGAACAAATATTTTCTTACCTCCTAAATCATTAGATGTCTGCAGCAGCTTTTCTTGTTAATTAATTAAGAAGCCTAAAATATGAATAATAATTTATGCTTAAATGCATTTTAATATTCATGTACACGAGTGCATACATCAGTTGCAGCATGCGGCAAGAACAGAAAATGAAATTTCAAACATTATTCTTTATCTCGAGTTTGTAAATTAAAAAAGTGAATTGTGATTTGCAAAATCTGTTGAGAGAAATTTAAGGGAAAGATTATTATATTTCATCCATTCTTTTTTTTGCATTAATGGAAGATACATGTTTTTTATTAATAGTTTAATAGTTTCTATAAAAGGTATTTCGTTTGTTCTTGTAGGTAATTGAATAAATAAAGTTATTGATTTAAAATGTTCATTTTGATTAAAATGGAAAACTTTAGCGTGTACTTTAAAAACTCCACACAATTTACTGCATGTAGGTATGTATTTTGTAGATTCAGAACATTTGTATTATTTAAGGCAACAAAGCCCAAAGCAAAGTACTTTTTTTTTTTGTTGTAACTTGTGAAAGTAACAAAAAATGAGCGTCTTATTTATCCATCAATCCTCCCAACAACACATTTATTGCTACTGCTGCTGCTCCAAAAATATTCGGCATTAACAGTAACAATATAGCAACAATAACAATCAGTATAGGATTAAAAAGTATTCAACTTCCCATTTAGTGCGAAAAGCATACAACAATAACAAAAAACCAAAGGGGCGCTAACGCAACACATGTGACTGGGTTTACTGCCATCTCTTGTTGTATTCGTAGAAAGTCAAAACAACTACAACCTAACGGATATTGAACAATGTGTTAGGTACCTACAACCTGCCTTCCTTCCTTTTCCGTTATAAATTAACATGGCGACGGCTGCTGTGGCTCAGGTCGAAGAGAGCATCATTTGTTCATAACCCACCGAAAATCGAAAAAAAAACAAAAGTGGGAAATTGGTGCGTTAAAGGAAAAATTATTTGCAATTTTCATAAATTTTAGTTCGCTGCCTACGTTCTTTTTTTTTTTTTTTGTATGTTTTTGCAAATTTATTCTTTGTTATTTTTGCAAAATACTTTTAGGATAATTTTTTTCGACGGAAGTATTTTGACTTTCATCATCACTTCTCACATACGAGCATAAACAGAAGTAGGTAATCTCGCTTGAACTCATTTATCCTCATATTCGTATTCCCACTTGATGTCGCCTGCCGCCTCCGTTACTGCACGTTTTAATGCGCGTGTTTTTTTTCGCTTTGTGCTGCTCGCATTTGACGACGACACACTCGACACAAGAGCTCCGCAAATAGATTTACTTAGCTTAATATGTATGAATAGTATGCTGATGCTGTTGCGCTGAACTTGTTCAATGATATTGTCATATACAAAATCACACTTTCACCGCTCTCTCTCCTCGTCTCTTGCCGAACAACAAATTGCAACAAATCAGAATAAGTTTTGCATTGACTTATGCGCACACGCTACAACTCGAGCATGTTATGTCTGCAAATGTGATTCTTGACCGATTTTACTTCAATATTTATCTGTACAGATTATTCAACCATTCTGAATAAATTATACATATGCAAGCTTATTACTTTTCCATGTCTCGCGTGATATCCCACAAGGTGGCTACAAATCCATTAAACATTGAATATGCCTTTATGCTTTCACTGTAGGGTATAAATATACAGAAATAATGTACTTATTTTTTTTATTTTTTTTTTTTGATTCACGCTGCATTTTCGTTTATACTACATATATTAAGTGTAAGTATATATATATGTATGTAAGTGTATGTGTGTGTGCTTATTTGCTAACCAAATATGGGTTAATGGGTTTCTTATGTCATTTATGATGGGAGCACAAAATGATAACGCCTGTTTACAAAAATATAGCAAATGTTGTTGTCGCTGTCGTTGATGTAATTTTTGCACACTTTTTCTCTTCCTTTTTTTTTGCTTTTCTTTTTGGGCTCATGCAAAATTTTGTGCTTAAACAAGCAAAAAATACAAAATAAAAGTCAAAAAGTTTTTTAATCGATCGATCGATATAATTTGGATTTCCTCCCCACAATTTGCATATTTCTAGTGAATAACACTAGAATGGCGTGTGTGCTGTGCTCTTTATGCTACTTGTAAATAAACAAATTGGCAAAACACTTCAGCTACTTTTTCTTTTTTAAAAAAAATATTCATAATTTTCTGTTTCAATAAAACATTTTCTGTGCACGTGTTAATTTGTCCATTAACGTTTACTTAACCCATTTTGTGTCGCTCATCAAAATCATGAAGATATTTTTTTTTTTTTTTTTTCAAAAAAACCGCTGAACTAATGAATCGCATTGTTGTAATGAAACCTATGCATTCTGGAGAAATTTTTTGTTCAGATTAATATTAGACATAACAGTTACGCAGAATATTTTTAAAAATCGAAAAATAAAAGTTAATTTCAGGGGTTCTGTTTTATAAATAAAAAAAAAATACTTAACCGAGTTAAACCTATGCAATTCGATTTAACTTTAGTTAAGCTTGGTTTAGCAATGATTTTCAATTAGTTTTTCATAAATACATATTTATGTGGCCTATTTAACCTTAAATTTGATGGGGCCTTAAGAATGACAACAATATCTCACCAAACATTTTTTAATATAAAAATTATTACAACTGCAAAAAACTTTCCAAGCGAAGAATTCCCGAAGAAATTTCGATTACTTTTCGGTCTTGAATTTTTCGCCTATATTCCCCCGCGAATCTTTAGTGTGTAATTCGTGACCATGAAGCTTTGAAAAGTCGTTTCGTCGCCCATAACACAGCGCTTAGTTTAAAAAAAAAAAAAGCTTTCTAATTTTTTTTGCACGTTGTTTTGCTTCTTCTTCATAGCATTACTGGTCAGAACTTTTTGCACTTTGAAAGTCTTCAGGCTAACTTCTTTTACCCTTGCATACAAAAAACGTTTCTGCCTAAAATACTAGGGATTTTCTTCAACAAATCACCGCTTTTTTCACTTTATCCTGGTCGCAAGTCCCTTTTTTCTCCTAGAACCCGGCTTCCAATTAACTATTAAGTCTGCCTTAAACTTTTTGCAAATTCTCGAGATAGTTTTCGGGCCGATTTTCAGCTTTTGAGCAATTTTTTATTAGTCCACTGAAAATAAGTGGTTCATATCGTCTTCTGACATTTATTTCAAAACCAACTAGTCGCCTGAGGATTGATTTGGCGTATGTGTGTACAAATTCATATACCTATACGCCAAATCAATTCTCAGGCGACGAACTGTGTACATACAATTTTGAATTTGAGTGATTTAAAAAAAAGACAGTAAAAAATTATGTGTGCACATGGTTTATGGAATTTCCCAAGCTTTTAAAAAACTGGTGCATTTTTTAGCGACAGTCAAAGTAAAAAATCTATGAAAAATAGGAAAATTAATTATTTTGACTGAATTTGAAATAGAAACAAAAAAAAATAAATACAATACTTCCCGTCATAGTGAAACTTGAAACGAATAGATAAAAAGTTTATTCAACAACAAACACTTTTAGGCATTCAAACTTTCCGGCTTCATAAAACCACGTCTATTAAATTTTTTAGGGTTTTGAGTTTGGGTTTACTTTTTTCAATTGTACATAAACATTTTTTGAATGTACGGAAATATTTTTTTTTTTTTTTGACTATGTAAACTTTTTTTTCGAAAACTTTCCAAAAAAAAATGTCTGTATTTTAGCCAATTAGAACCTACAAATTTTTAATTGTGTAATTTCTTTGAGGAAAATCTTTATAAATGAATTTTTGACGAATTTTAAAACTTACTGTTGCGAAACGCAACGGCACACAGTGGTTCCGATGGCGAATCTAGTTTAAAATTATTGTGCTTTTAAATAAAATTGATATCACTGTAATCAATAACTATTTTACAAATAAATATAACGGTTTTACAAATAAAGAATCTGTTATGCCGTGGAGTAAGTGTAAACAACAAGTGTAAACAACAGCTCTTTGTTTTATTTTTCAATGTTCACCGAAACGTTCGCTCTAAACATTTAATTTTGTACACGTATTAATTATTTTTATCGAAAATAAATTATGGCTATAAATGGTACAGGTGTGTGTATTGATATGTGAGTTTTTTTTTTACTTCTCACATTAATTTTTTGGTTGTTTTCTGAGTGTCGATTTTTAAGTTTGTTTTATTCCCCTAAAGTTTCCAGTCTCCCAAAAACAAATGCCGTAAACTTCTGTCCAAAATTAAATTCAGTACATTAATTAATTAATTTTTAATCGAACTGTGTATGTTTTCTAGCCTACTTTTACCAACTTAATTTTATATTCAACTTTTAAGTGCTCACCTATGGCATCTTAGGAGAATAGCCGTTTTATTAAAGAAGCCATTCTTCTAATTAAAATGTTGTCAGAAGAGGCTCAGGAGGACTGCAATAAAGTTTATAGGAGATAGAGAGATCATAACACCTGTAAAATTAGTTGAAGCGCTACATTGAGGGACTTAAGGCGCATGTCATTAAAGGAAAGGGGTGGCGTAGGAGGGCAGGTGGGATTTTCACCCCCAAACCCCCCTTATGACCTGCTGTATGTATATTCATCCAATGTGATCGTTTCTTGTATAGTATTTTGGGTAGGTAAGCTTTGTATTCGAATTGGGCGTAAAGGGTAAATGACCACGCCCATTTTTGATCAAAACCAATAAGTGGCCAGTAGTATTATACATACCAAGTTTCAAGAAATTTGGATAATTCCTAGAGTTTTGTCCAGCTAGATTTGTCATCGGAACCACTGTGCGGCAGTGCAAAATGGGTTAACAGTAAGTTTGATGAAATTAAACCAAAAAGAATTTTTAACAATATTTTTAATAATGAAAACACATAATTTTTTTCACTGCTTTCTCGCACTTCCGTTTCTCTTTTTTTCTCTTAGACTGTGACAGATGTACTCTCATGTCAACATCATCTTTGTAGCGTTCCGTGTGTCGTATATGTGTGGGTGTGACATTCATCATGTCAACTGCAACAATTGCCACCAATGTTAGCTTAAGGCTTAATGCATTCACACATTATATATGCATGCACCCATACATTCATTTTTTGTATATGTATACAGTATTTCAAAAAGTTGCGCACACCATAAAAAATGTTTAAAACCAAAGTTAAAAGTAAGCCATAAATGATTTTCTAAAAATCAGAAAAATTTCAATTTAGGTAGTTTTACAAATGCATAAATTATAAGTTTTATATATAAGCGTCTATTTGCAATCAGCTGTTTTTCGTCAGCATTTTAAATTTAAAATTTTGTGAATGCAAATTAGAAAATATATTTTAAGCTTGTTTTTTTTTTTATTAAAGGAACAGAAGCTGAGTGCTCACAAATGAATAATAATTTTTTGCTACTATTCAAATACAAATTTCTGATATACGACTAGATATTTTTATATATATGGAAATGAGTGATGGTTTGATTTTTAATTTTTAAGAAAAGTAAAAAAGAAAACTCAAATTATAGAATTTTGGAAAAATCATTTATGGTTTGAGTTGACTGTTTTTTTTATAAAATCGTTGATGGATATGAGTAATTTTTTGGCATACTGTACTTACATACATACAGTATATTTACCTTAATTTCTTTTATTTCACTGCACTTCCCTTGCCTTCCAGTCACTTCAATGTTTATACAAAATTGTTTGCAAAAGTTTCATAAAAATGTTCAAAGTTAATGAAACTGCGAAACAAAAATAAATTATTCACAGGTGAAAAATAAAGCAAAAACGAAATAAATGTCACAAAAAGTAAATTATTTACTTTATGTATGTGCATGTAGTTTTAAACTTTTTTCCGTGTTTGTTTTTAAGTTTTTGCAACTGATTTGTCAAAGAACTAACTAAAGTAAAATAAAAAAGAAAATTAAACCAAATTATTTTCAAGTAAAGTCTTTTCAACTAGTTGGTCTTTGCTGGTTGGTGGTCTAAGTCCTTCAAAAAATACCCCATTCAAAATAAAGACTCCTATTATTTTTAAACATTTATTTTTTTTGCTCAATATCCCCTACAACTTCGCGATAACACGAGGTCATACTACACTGTTCTACAAATGGAAACTTTTGAAAACTCTTTGAACATATCGAATACGTATACACATACGCCAAATTAATTTCGGACTCAGCGACCCCCCATTACCCTAAGTACACTTGTCCAGTCTCTGCTCATTTTTGGCTGTTGAATTGAATGGCTGTGAATTAACCACTCAGCGCATGATTGCGGTAAACTGTGCTACATTGTCTTGAGTTAACGTTTCAATTGGGCAAGACTTTTAGCATTTTTTTATTCTTATCTTAAGGTTCATAATTCCCTAAACATTTTCTGGAGTTTGAGAGGCGCAGCCAAATGCTTTTGACTTACTGCACCTGCTCACTATTATTTTGCAACATTGCATATAATTTAAAATGAATTGGTAATATCATATTTAAACAAATCAAAAAAATTGTCGGCATAATCCGCTCTACATGGCGTATGATTAATATTAAATAGTTGTGGTTATAGAAAATCACTCATACATGCTTTAAATCCAATAAATTTAAATTCATATCAATATGTAATTATTTTATCCACTCACACTCACTCGTGCATTATCAAATGGAATATATTTTTATCAATATTGATTCCATTTTAAATTTTCTCTCTCTCCTCCCTCTTTCTGTTTTTGTAATCATTTTTGACACTAATGAGATTGCAAATGACATATTTATGTATATGATGATGTCTGTATGTATGTTTGTGTGTGTGTGTGAATAAATTAAATAAGTGCAACGATTTCATGTGTGATCGTTTACTTTTTTGGCACATTATAAATTCTGATTACACTGCCAAAGTAGACAAATTAATTTGTATAAATGCAAATATTCAACATAAATATGTATTATTTTCAATTGTATTACACATTGCACTACTATGACTGAGTATTTCCGAGACTTTACTTGGTACTGTATATGACGTAACGCTGACGCTGATTTACACGCTGATGTTGACTATCATTGAGTGAAGTAATTGTGTGCAGTGATGATGATGATGATGGATGTGATTATCTCGCCATATTTTGAGAGATGCTGTCATTTTGAACTGGAATTTATTTTACTCATTTGTCATTTCATGCAAACCTCATTAAATTTGTAGTCTCACTTGCTCGCAACTTGCATTCACCTCTCAATTGATCCCTATTAAATATGTGGAAACCTTTACAAGAGGGGGGAATGTGGAATGTTTGCAAAAACACAAATATTCATGGGGGTAACTGTTATGAAGCTACTGCATATATGAAGACACACCAACATCGCAAAATCTGTTGTTTTCAGTATTTTTGCGATAGCTCGCGACAATGGACACATTTATATCGCATTTCAAATAATATGGGGGCGTTTATTATTTGATTTTGTTGTGGTGCCATAAAAATACGTCACTCTCTCCCTCTCTTTCTCTCTCTCTCGTTCCACTTACTATAGGTACCACAACACTATCTTTCTGCCCCCATTGCCTTTATAACCAACCGTATTTTCTACCCCTTGCTGCTTCATGGCTACATCGATGACTCAACGATAACCACACAACTTGTCATTTCGATAGCAGCTTCAAACTTGTATATGCATCAATTTTATTGTTTATTGACTATTTGTGGTGTGTTAGTGTATTCACGTCCCCTTTCCCTTTTTTAGAGCAATGAAACGCTTTGATGGGGGGAACAAATTAAAAACAAAATTTAAGTTAAAAATTGGCAATGCTTATGTGTGTGTCATAGTCTATGAGTAATTTGTAAACTCATAGAAATCAACTACACTTTATGTACACACACTAGCATACTTTCTATGTCAATTACAAAGTGACTAACTACAAAATTATGTGATAAGGAAGTATTAAAAATTAAATATTGCAAGTATTTGATTTTAAAAATTTCTAATAATTCTGGCATACGGCATAGTGCTACATAACAACAGATGTCCGTCCCGTATAATCGTAGTTCAAGGGCACTGTTTTCTATTTATATAACAAAATTTATTTATCAAGCCTATAAAAATCAATATTGAAAGAGAAAAGTGCAGAAAATTTCATAAAACCTGATGTCTTGTATTTTTAAAATGATAGCTTGGAAAAGAAATTTTGCAGGAAGAACCTTTTTTAAGTGTTTTCGTTTCTTCAAAATGTTTTCAAATACAAGAGCGGCTGAGATTTTCAAAGTAGTGAAAGCTTCCCTCTTTTAAATAAATGTTTACTATTTTTTACTTCTTTTAACTTTTCCACGGTATACATAGTGAAAAGTTCATCCTAATCTCTAACTGCAAATAAAGAGAACTATTCATTGAGGCCGACATCTAGAGACGAATACTTCATAGCCCCACAAGGGAAAAGCATAAGTAAGAGAACAGCAAAACTTTCTTAACCGTCTGGAGTTAGTAAATTTGATCACATAAAACCAACACAGGAGTCTAACGATCTAGCATATAGGTACCGCTTTAAGGAGGAAAGTGACACCACAGAGCCTTCTATCTGTTATTGTCCAACATTCGCAAAAGGAAGGAAACGCACACGCACACCAAGTAGCAATATGTTGAGATTCTATTTCGTAGAGAAACTCAGTAGTTCAGGGTGCGTGAAATTCTCCCCTATCTTTAAAATTAAAATTCGGGCAAGGTGCAATGCAACAAAGGATTGGGCATATGATTTTCCTGCCCATCTTCAAATCTAATCTTATCCACCACAGCATAGCAAGAGTACTTTATTCATGAGAACGAATCACCTTTGACTGGTATAAATTTCGATTACAGAAACAAATATTTAGTTAGAGTTCATGGATGAAAATTGTTATTTCTGATTTTTTTTTGCGTTTCTTCACGATTTATGCAATTCTAGGAGTTTTAGATGAAAAAAGAAAATGTTCCAAAAATTTCAATATATCGCCTATGTGTAGTTAAATATTTCATTGTTTAAAAAACAATTTCTGATTGTAACAATCTAAAATGCTTGTGAATGCATATGAATCTCAAAAATAATAGTCGATATGAAAAAGGAAAAATATTACGTATACGCCTAAGGGAAAGTAATTACATAAGCTCAATAACAATTTATTATGTGCATGCTAAAGCAAGGCTGAGCCCTACAAAAACGTTGTAGTAGTATTTTATAAATCCTATACGTACATACATATACATATAATTATATATTTACATATGTTACTATATCAATACGCAGGTATAGAGAGAGCAAATATCTATGTATTTTACGAGTGGAATATGTATTCCTTTGTGAATAATTTCCTGCATTCAATTTTACTTTACTTCACAATATTTTAACATTTTAACACTACTTTGAGTATGAATTCGAGCTGCAAAAGCAAAGTAAAAGTATTAAATTGTGTTTAACTACCGCAAATTCTAATTTACCATAAACTCGTGGCAATGTGTAAAGTTTATACAAGCAACCACCACGGAGTTTCCACCCACCAGCGTAGAGTATAGTAGCAATAGCAAACAGCGGCAAAGCAATTAAAAACAAACTAAAATTATGTTTTGCACAGAAATTGAAACAATTTAACGTTAATGCTTTGGCGCCGAGTCGAGCGGAGCCGAGCCGAACACGCACTCTCAAATACCACAGCGATGAATGTGAGCGAGTGAGCGAATGAATGATTGAGAAAATTAAGAAATGAAATGACAGTTTTTGTTTTTTTTTTTTTTTTTTGGTTGTTGTAATTTTTGGATAACCACAAATGATGACCCTACGAATTATTAACTTTAGCGCGAATTGCGTGGGCGTATGCGTAACACTTTTTGCTACATATGTGCATACATACATTCCCAATCGTCAACATAACGTTAGCGTTTTTATTATTGTGCTGGGGTTTGTTTGTTGGTTACTGATTGGATTTTAGCTTCGTTTTTATGGAATTTGACACAATTTGATGTGATGATTCTAAAACAATTGACAACAAGTTACAATTAGTGGTGATTCTATTGATGGTTTAGTAAATGAAGAACATGGCATGAAATCAATCATGAATGTAATTCAATTTCAACTAGAAACAAAAAAAAAAAAAAAAATAAATTAAAATTTTTGACTTTTGGTCGATGAAATTGTGATTTTATCATAAAAAGCATGTGTGTGTGTGTATGTGTGCATATGCGCTTTTTCAATTGAATCCATAACAATTTTACATTCCCACAAATTGCAAATTTATCGTTCAAATGCGCATGCATATAAACTGCGCTATTGTCATTATAGTAATGGCTTATAATGCAACACCAAATCACCCAACATACCCCACCTTTTTCCCCATCGCGATTTACCCTATAACAGCACAGTGTTTCCGCATTTTTTCTGTTATTTTTGTTGGTTTGTGCTTCATCGATTTTCCCTGTTTTTGCACATTTTGTTTTTGCTGTTTTAGTTTGTTAACCATAAGCAACACTGTTTGCCACTTTTGAATTCTAATGCACTTTTATTATTTTCGCATTCGTAGTTTGTAGTAAATAGCATGAATTTACAGGCAGGCAGCAAGCATATTCATATATGGTGGTTTGCATGCAATTTACATTCAGATTAAAAAAAAAAAACGCTCGCAAATAAGGCAGAAGGCAGCAGGCAACTTGTCATAATGTGGTGTTGAAAATAAAGTGGTAAAGTGTTGCGTTGTTTGCATGACAAACATATACGGGCGGAGAACGAACGTGTCTAGCAATACAAACTCTTTCAGACTCAGTCGCAAGAGTGTGTATGCACTTTAACTGGCTGCCAGAACCACGAATGTATATATCTTATCACTTTTCAGTTAAACATGCCACACAATCTGAATTTGGCAAATTCACAGTTCATCAATTCTTCGAATCTGATATCAATTTTTTTATTTATTTTTTTTTTTTCTTGAGATTGAAACATTTTTTCCCCAAAAGTACCGATTTATAAACAATTTATAGATAAGTTCAAACGTTTTTTTCCAAACAAAAATTTTGCACATTCATGGTGCTGGTAACCAGTATGCGCCTGTGCATCTTTGCAATTGCGTAAAAGTAACAAAATTTTACAAAAAGTTGGCAAATTTTTTACACATTCCGTTTGGTGTAAAAATATAAATATTTACTTACTATGAATTTCATTTCCTAAAAACTGAAGTCACCGCTTGCATACAAACCAGAAATTTTAATCAGCGCGTTACTTTGCAAGTTTATTTAATCCAATGGTTTTTTTTTCATCTCCAACTGAAATTTATTATATTCTACTCTTAATAGCTGCAGTTGCTTTTTGCCAAAGAAAAGAGAACACAGGTATATGCAAAAAAATGTTTAAACTAAAAGTTGCTACATCAAATAGAACTTCCATAAAAAAACCTGAATGTAAAAATCAGAGCAGTAAAGAGTCTCTCAGTTCGCATAATTGCAATGATTTTTTATTGTTTTTTGCCCATTCATGTACTTTTTTAAATATACATTTATCTTTTAAAAAATATTTATTTTATTATGTTTTATATGGGAATTTACTCTTTTTTCTATCATTTACTACGATGTTAGATTTCCAAGGTCCGTATCCTGGTTGGCATTGTTTATTTACATATGCACATCTAAAAGTAAAATTCAGTTGTTTTTGTTGTTTCACTCCCCATCACTCTATGCATTACATAAATTTCAAGGAAAAATTGATTTTGTGCTTTTACACATATCTAACCTGCCTACAAAAGTTCCACTTAAAAAAATTGTCATTTTTAAGATTTTAATTATTGTGGGGAATTCAATTGGAAATCAAGAAATTTGGTCAGAAAATTCGGCATTACACCATCTTGGTCTTTAGTCTTCAAGCTACCCAAGTAGCAAAACTAGTCAATGTATACAACAGGCTGGCCTTCAATTGTTACGGCGTTAATGTTATTAATTGCCATTCCTTTGATTTTTTTTTATGCTAACATAGCGTGCTGGCGTGAGATTCCATGATGTACCTTTTCTTCCGGATCATACTTTTGCTTAACTTCTGCCAAAGAGTTCGGCGTTTAACCATTAAGCCATTAACTTGCTGATATTGCCCAATGTGTAGTAGTCGAAATTTTCCCACAAAACTTTTCTAAAAATTTACTGAGTAGTGAAATTGAAATTTGGTACGAAATCATAGCAGCTTCTGTTATGATCTTGTGCTATTATCAACTTCCTGGTTCCGGTATATAAAAATAGAAATTTGTTAAGTACTTATTTAGATATGCCAAAAGAGCTATGAATTTTGAACAGTTGATTCAAAATATAATGCCACAAACAGCCATTGCCACTCTTGGAAGAAAAATCATCGTTCCAATAATAAATTTTCAGCTTTCAGTTAATTCAGTTTTTGTTAACTAACTAATTGCACTAAGCCTTTGGATTCACGTTTAAACATTCCTAAAAACCACATTTATTTTTGTTCATAACACAAATGTTTTCATTAAAACAACAACAATGATCTATCTAATGATCATCAGCACTACCAAAAAAAAAAAAAAAAAAAAAAAAAGGTGGATTAATTTTTTTCTTTCTCTTCTATACATTCATCACTACTTATTGAAAAACTAACATCGATGCGGTAATCTTAATAAAATTACGTCAATTTATTGCCTGATTAGGTTGCCTGCCTTTTGCACACACACACACACAGACATTACACCTCCACCTTCACACACATAAATCAAATATATATTTTAGTTCAGCTTATTATTGGTGTATATGGAGCATACATGCTATGTGTGTATGTATGTGATTTTCATGATTTACGTTGCGCTTGTGTAAACCATAAAATTTCGCAATCAACGAAAACAAAGGAAGCAAAAACTTTAAGGATATTTTTATATTTCAAAGTTTCAAACTCAAAATATGTGCATATTCACAAATACATATGTATATAAAACATATGTATGTACGTATAGGCTATACATACATTTGTTTGTATGTATTCACATTGAAATTTTATTTTTGTATCTTATTTGAAGTATTTATTGCGCCCTTGGGCATAGCGAGCGTTAGGTACTTCATTAAAATGACACTGGTTAGGGAGCAGATTGTGTGAATATTTGCTCGTGTTTTGTTTATTTAACTGTCTATTTGTTTAGTTGCTTTCTCCTACTGAATATTTTGCTTTGTTGTAAAAAAAAAATACTAAACTTAAGATTTTCAGAAATAATTTTTCTAATTAAATATAATTGAAATCAATCAACGAATATGACGCCTACTAAAGTATACGATGGAAGTGAAATTCTTGATTTTCCCCTAGGGTTCTTACGAATCTTGAAGTACTAAATGTAGAATTTGAGCATGCATAATGCGCTTTGGTTCTATATGTCGTCGTTTTTTCTAAGTATACCTACTAATAAAATGTGTCTCTAACCGAAAATTTAGTATTTATTATAGAAAACACGAACACGACGCTATATCACATGCATAGAACATTGAAAATTTTTTGTGTTATGTTTAAATTCAAAAGAAATGCAAAAAACGTGCTAACATTGTAAATCGGTCTTCATTTTTTAAGAAAATACTTACAAAAAGCAAACGAAAGAAGAAACTCATTTTACTTTGTCTTTATTTATTTATTTTTTTATTTTTTTGCTCAGCAACATAAATAATAAAGAGCAAGAGAAAAATATATTCATATAAATTGTATATGTATGTGTATGTATTAAAAAAACCGTCGTCATCAATGCCAGCGAAGCGATGAACCACGCGAAGAACTCATTTTCCCAGAAAAAAGGCAACAACAACAACAGAAAAAAACAAGAAAAACATAAACCCAGTAACATGAATTAATATTGTCGTAGAATAGTCGCGTGACTTACATATAAACATACCCTATATTTATTTATAAATATATGTATACTACAGTGGCTCCATAAATTTTACGTATAATAAAATATATATTTATAAAAGTTGATATTTGTACAGTACGTTTCGCATTTTAAACCAGTAATGCCTAGCGGTGCCATATAGCACCTTGTCGCTGAGCCGTTCCTGAGCCAGGTTCAAACAAAAATTTTCTCAAGTTACTTTCTTTATCTATCTACTTTAGTTCCCGCTCGTCCTTAATAGGTTAAAGCTAAAATAGTTCGTTACGTTCGGAGAGACCAACTAAAATATTTTCTGATTATCTACATAATTTCCATTAGTTTCAATTCTTAAGTCGGTAGATCCTCTTTTCAAAGCATTCCTCAAAATCGTGTTTTTGAAGCTTCTCAATTTCGGCATTTCTGCTTTATTTATTTATTATTATTTGCGCTTTTGTTCTGGGTACATCTATATCATCACTTTTAGGCACCATATCATGGACTGCTCTTTGGTTCTCGAGTCTTTCTTAAAAAAGACAGAAATTCTATTAAAGGTGAGATTTTCGACGTACGTTTTTTTGACCATCATTTAAAATTCGTGGAACCCATAAAAGAAATTTCTTCATCTTTTCCAGATAGTCTTAAATTCATGGCATTCAAATGCTGCTCATCAGCTTTCATGTCTTGGGCTAATCTTAGATCTTACATTTACATTGTAGGTTGAATATTTCGGGGGCCTTCAAAGAGATCATTCTCCACATAAAAATGTACAGTCTGGTATCTTTGAAAACACTTGAAAAAAGTTGCTTCATTTGCTTTTTAACATTCGTTTTCGCTGGCTTGAGTTGACTTCGAAATCGGAATAGCAAATCGAATTTCACGCTGTATTAGCGATGAGATTTCTCGTCTCCATTCTTACTGATCTTCCTGAAATTTTAAATAAAATACCTTAATATTATAACTTTAATATTATCAAGTTGAACTCCACTATTTAGTATAATAAAAGTATTACTGAAATAATTCGATTTGGCGTAATACGTTGCACAAGTTTTCGCAATACTTGAGCTATATTTCATTATCTGATAAGTTCGATGTAACCGAATGCTCGTTTTAAGGATGTTGTCTGGTGTTCGAGTTTCAAAAAATCGATTTTTTTTTATTATGTATTTCGAAAGTATACTGTGAAAATTTCAAACCAAAATCCAAAATATTAACGATGTTGTAGCATATAGTCGAGAGCGCCTGTTGGTTAAACTGTATGTGTTGTTAAAACTTTAAAAGCGTTTTTTGAAGGAATTCTACAAAGCCGATTGAGCTGAAATGCTAATGGCTCTCGCAGGTAGTAGAATTATTTATTTTTACTCATTATTTCTTATCCCGATTTTCAACAAAAAAAGCGAGATTTTTGAATTTTTGTTTTTTTAGAAATCTACCATTTTGTTATTTTTTAATAAAAATGTTTAAATCTACTACCTGCCAGAATGAGAAGTCTACAAAACAAATTCTTTGTCTCAGATGACTTCAAGTGCCGCAATCACCCGGGCCAGTCACACATCTTTTCTTTTTTTTTAGGTGTCTACTTTGGACGTAAAAAACACTAAAAAATACAGTAAAAGAAACTCCAAACATTGGTTACAGATATCAATAATAACAAATACAAAAATTGAAATGATTGTATTTTATTTTGTTGTAATAAAAAATTCCCGAAAAAACCCAGAAAATTAGGCCGGAACACCAGACTACATCCTGAAGCGAAAAATACTGTATAAGATTTTTCCTGCACTAATAAAATAGTATGAACAAAGCAAATCTAAAGTTGGACTTGCTATGTACGTATGCCCATACCGACCACTTCCTCTTAGAGACGTTTCGAATAACATAAACTGCTATGACAATCTTTACATTTTTGCCATTCAATTTTGAAAAGTGTAATTCATTGATTTTTACTGAAATAAGTATAACACAAACAACTCAAACAGACGGAAAATGTTATGCCCAAGGGTCTCAACAATTTTCGTTTTTTTTTTCAATCCAACCCACGTTATTTTATCGCTACGGTCGGAATATTTTAAGAATTTTCATTATATAATTCAAGTCTCATTTTTAGGCAGGGGTGGCATCAAAGTTTTATACTCATATGCATGAAGCTCGAGGCGCCCTAATAAACACACATATTGACATAAAATTATCATTTACCTTAAGTTTTATATTTAAGTAATAAAATCATATAAAACGTATTGACGCTTTCAATCATTATAAACCTGATTACATACTTTTTTACCCAATGTAGAAGGTACATATGCATGTGTTTGCTTACCATAAGCATATAAACACGAACTGACAATCAGTCACAACATGCACGTATAGTTTTATTTAGAATTTTTCGTATGAATAATTTCTTGCTTATTTTGACAAAAATTCTGCAAACTTTTAAGGCTGGATATATTATCCTAAAGAGGAAAACAAGTTAAATTTTAATAGCAATATATAATATCATCAAGCTCTTTACTATAATACTCGTAAATTGTGTTCTCAATGATTTCATGTATAAAAATGGAAACTTTTAATTAAAATAGTATTATGATATTTTTAAGCGCCTAAAGGTATGCTGAAAACTTAAGCGAAATAGAATATCACCTGAAAAGTTTATAACTTCAATATCTGAAGAATGATTTCATTCAATAATTTCGTTGAATTTGTACATAATTTCATTAAGCTTCAGTAATAGTTGAATTCAATCTATGTATTTCGTTTAAGTTTTTTTTTTTCTGGGATTAACAAAAATAATTTATTTTCACCGCTTCAGTAAAGTAAATAAGTATTATTGTTTAATCCTCAGTTTCTGTTGGCTAAATTCAAATACTTTAATGCCCGAGCACAAAAGTCTTGCTTAATTTAAAGTGCCTATAAAAGAACGATGATAACGAATGTGGGAATGGCAATCTTCTTTTCAATATAAACGCACACACACACATACAGCCATCGATACAAAGGCGAAGAGAAAAAAGATAAAAATAAAAAATCAGGAAAATACTTGAAATTCCAAAACAATTCAGAAGAGCAGACATCTTTCTCCCACAAAGAGGCACATGAAGCCCTATTCTTACTCTTCCCCTGCCTGTTTTTTATGAAACAGCCCAAAACAACCATAAATTTGTTACAGTAGCAGAATAATAATAAGTCACACACAGATACGCACGCACACAGGAACAAACACGCGGTGTACTAAGAAGAAAAGAAGGAGGAAAGGAAGCTGCCTACCATCTAAAACAAACACCCAACATCGTCAAACAATTTAAGCCTTTCAAATTCAGTTTCAAGCGAATAAACTGTGTTTAGTTTAGTACATTTAGCTTGTTTTAAGGGAACAAGGAAAAAGTCGATGAATTTGCTTTTCTGATAATTTCCCTGCCTCTTCTTGCCTCCGTTCTAATATTTTCTTCTACACACATACATACATATGTACATAATGCCCTCAAGAAAATGAATTTCCTCAAGGGTCTTGCTTGCGATTTTCACAATTTCATTTTGCATTGGCCTTAAATGAGTTAACAAAATCAAACACACATACAAGCGCACACATTCACAAACACAATTGCGTATACATACGTTATACTTATGTGTATGTATGAATTTTGTCTCCTTTTGTCATTTTCTTATTCTTCGTTGTTTTCCATGTTGCTGTTGTTATGGTTCTTGTTGTTACTGGTTTATACAAATTTCCTTAATTTCAAATGAAATCTAAACAGTTATTGTTGTTGTTGCTCCTGTCCGTCTTTTCTCAAATTGTTGTCGCAACTCTAACTTCTACACACGCTCACCGTTCTTCCTCCTCTACTGCTTCGCATCCATAAAATCAGTGTTTGTTCTACCATGTTTTTATTTGCCTATATTGCTATATACATACATATGTATTTGTTGTTGCTTTTGTAAAATTTTAGTAGCTCTGTACAATTTTAGGGAAAGTTTGTTCGTTCGTTGTTGGTTTGCACTGTACATACAGACAGAGCCCCTGAGCTTTTAATTTAATTTTGTAAATTTGTGAACACGAGCAGAGAGTATGTTTTTCTAATCATTGTACTGCATCAATATTATTCCCCTACATTCCTCTTCCAATGCCCCAATGAATTGGGGGATTGGGCGTTAGCAATGAGAAAGTGATAGAATTGTCCCAATATCATACCTGACTTTTCTTTTTTATACTTTCTTACTGCAGCCAAAAAGTGAGTATATTCAGCCGTACTGACTGAAGCTGAAATTGACAACATCGAAAAAGTTAATAACTTCTTCTAGTGCCTTTGCTAGAATGCAGCAGTCAGGCTTGTAATGTTTTTACTTTTATTCTTGAAATTTCTCATATTTATTAATAATTCAGATAAATCATGTCGGTCAACGATCGTCTCTTCAAATATGCTAACTCAGGTTCAAAAATGGCGGACAGATACTATAAAAATGATCTACCGTCTCTCTTCACACTCTTCCTACGATCTCCAAGCGGCACAGTAGCATTTTACCTCGGACCAATCACATTTATGTTTTCAGTTCAAGAAAAGTTACCACCAACAGCCGGTTGAATGCTACCAGAAAGTTTGCTTGACAAAATGGTAGGCATCATGCGTTTTGTCTGTCTAACGAGAACAAGTTCATGTTTTGTTCATCATGTTCGTGTGCTATGGAAACAGCGAATCTTTGAAAATAGTCCATGAATAGCCATACGACATAATTTTATAAGGATACCTCCGAAAGACAGCATTCTTATCGTGTACATGCTTTAATTCATTTTTCGATTTCTTGATTGTTTTTTAGCTGTCCAATTCACTGTGCCACAAAATTTAGTAAGGTTTTCGAGATAACCGTTGATGAAATCAGAAAAACCTCGTTAATAGTAAACATTAAAAAAATGGTAAAAGAATTATAGTGTGGTTGAAGAAAAAGGTTGCTTATCTAAAAGTATGGGGCGTTCTAGAATATCAAAATACCAAAGTAGCCGTCGAAGAAAATACAAGTTCTAGACCAAAGAAACCAGAGTCTCAAACCTGGTCAACCCTGATCGGGAGGTCAGCAAATTAGTTTCACAGATTTCCCAAATGTCCAAGAATCTATACCAGCGCACCTAATTAGAGAATGAAGTATTGACTTAACTGCGCACACAAATACTATTTTCTGTCAAAAACTAAGTTCATTACCTGAACGATTCGCAAAAGTTTTTGGCTGAAAAACACAAATATGTAATCGATTTTAATCGGTTCCAACGAACACTCCGGGACCCGAATGGTTTTGTATCTTTCCGTAAAATGTGCTGGCAAACCATTACAGGTCTAGATTTCGCCAAAAGCCATTTCGGCCTTCTGGAATTTATATTTTAGATTTATGTTTTAATAATGGAATCGATGACATTTAGGTAGATGACATTGATTTTTATCCAATAAGAACCATGGGGCATAAAATGCAATGGAAAAAGACATTTTTTGATATTTCACGGTTTCGACAGTAGCTTGTTGTCTTTGTTGTCATCAATACAAGGCTTTCAGTTTATGACTTAACTGAGGTTTTCATGTCCCTTCTAGTTAGATCATAGCCATGTTTTTGAGAATTAGAGTCTTATGCTTAATTCGTCATAATGGATAGGAAATTTATACTCTCTGAGGTTTCTGGTATTTGACTACCTTTGCAAGCGATAAACCTGGTATATCAAGCAACGTAGCATCCCGTAACGTTGCCAGCTGCAACGTAGTGTTCCATATTGAATACGTTAATACCGCAGATTTACATTTCTTTTTAAGTTGCAGTTAAATGAGTCTGGAATAATCTCAAATGTTTTTGTTTAAAAAAAAAACCAGAAAAGAAGGAAATAGTTTGCATAAAACAAAATTATTCCCTTGCAGCTTCAGTTTCTAACTTAATTACAAACCGGAAATGACACAAACAAATGAGTTAGCTTTAGCATATTTTGTACTTTTCGCAGTCAGTAGCAGCTCCCTCTCTCTACTCACTTAATTCTGCTGATTTTATCCTTTCTGGTGTATCGCAAAATGTTTGTATGTACATTTGCATATTTGTATTTGTGCTGCATTCACTCACCTTGCACTGATGGATTCTGCATGCATAGACCACAGAATTTGTACATGCTTCTACTTTTTGATGTGGCATGGAGCTGAGTGATGCCATGCAATGTTGTTGTTGCTTTTGTGTATGTGTGTGTGTTGTATGCACATCGTTATCACCATCAACGTCATCATCACCATGATTATAGCGCCGACTAACCAATATGAGTTGATTGCATCACAAGGCCATAATACTTCAGTTTAAAACTTTGTGGCTTTGGTCAACCCATCAACATTCAGTTCGAATAATTCTGTTACATTTACTGCATGTAATATTGAAATATTTATGTATTGCTGTTCATAGTTATATCAAAAATATTGTGAATATTAAAGTGTGTGCATTTATGGAAGCAATCCTTAGCTTATATGTATGTATATTAACTGTTTGATTTGATTATATACTTAGGTTTTGCTCGGAATGTCAATATTTTCTGCAATTTTGTATGTCACACAAATAGAAACTTGATTTTTTGGTATTCACCTTTATAGCGTCTGTGCGTTTTGCTGCAGTTAACTTTTTAATCAAATGACTCGGATTATGTATGACAGCATTCCAAGTTTAAACAGATGTAATTCAGGCCAACAACGCCGAACATATGGAAGTTTTATATATGTTATACTTTGTTTTGTATGGAAAAAAAAACTTTCCTTCAGTTTCAGATTCATTAGTTCTTTGAATTCCTTTGAAGATAACCATGACTTATGATTACGCAGTATATATTAGCAATGGAACTATGTATCGTATAATATTAGAGTCCGCCAAAGAGCAAGTAGCACGTAGACTCCGTCCGGAAACACTCTATTAACTTAGTTAGGCTGCAACTTCGTCAATAGCCTTGAGTCTACCAGAAGCCTTTGCAAATATGCACAGCTATGATAGATCAAGAGTGTCCAAGTCCCAGTGTAGTCCTTCTCGTGCAAGAGAAAGCAGGACATTCACAAGTGAAATGTTCTGTAGTTTCATCATTTTCAAGACATGCATCACATAAACTCAATTCCTTGACGCCGATTTTACTCAGAAAATCGTTAACTGTAACGAGACCTAAGTCGAGATACTTAGATCTGTTTTACCTAGGAGAGTCAATAAACAACTTCGACTGTCGACTGCAATCAAATTCCCGCCAATGGTCGTTGTGCAATTGACGCAACATCGCCTCCATTTATTGTTTAGTGAAAAAAGGGCTGCAACCCATGGCGGGCCGCTGGCCGGAAAAAATCATTGCTGACCCTTTTCTAACCAGCATGACCGCCATCTCGTTACCCGGGATACCAGCGTGGTCAGGCAAAGTTACTGAATTACTTCTCGCAAATCTGTTGAGCTTAACAATCGCTTCCACGATCCACGGTTTTCGTGGCAACTGCGTATGACGAACAGAATTTTATAGCCGCCTGACTACTGCTCCATTTCTTCTTCAGCAACAGCTGTGCTGTGATCGCAATCGCCAACACTTAACGCCGAGGTGTAGCTATCTAATGCAATTGATTCTTCCACCCTGTTAGTTCTAGAATATATACCAGCACCAGCTTGATTGTCTAGTAAGAATCCGTCAGTGTGGAAGTTATTGCACCCTGGATGAAAATCAGTCCATCCCTCACCATCCCATTCATTCCAATAAGGAAGTCTGCAACAAAAACCTATAATAAACGAGTAAGTTTGCCACTTACTGTCCGTCGCACACTCTCCGATCAAGCTCCGCACTCTGCCACCCCTTAATCTCTCGCCAAAAAATATTTTGAGACTATGTGGTACTCACCGTTGCAATCCAAACCCATTTTCCGGAAAGAACGTAATAAGCGTTTTGTTTCAAAAAACATAAAAAATTTCTAATATTCCTTTCTTCGAGTCTCTTACACTTTGCACTTAGATTTTCTACACTTCTTGATACACTTACTCGTAAACTTTACACTCTGTTGCTTCATAGGTAGGTATTGTTAAGTATCTTAAATCCAATCAAAATTACAATACAATTTTCCTATTGGGATTTTCGTGTTGTCAGCGTTGTTGCCGCCCGTGTGTTGTGTTCGCATTGTTGCGCACTCCCCAGAGTGCAAGAGGAAAGAAAAACGTTTGTAGGTTTTTTTTCCATTTTCAGCTTTTTGCGTCAGTGTCTGCCTTTTTTGACTTCCTATATTTTTTTTTATTGAATTTTATTTGTACATAAACACAAAAATATTTGAATGATTCAATTTCGTCCTTTCTTTCGTTCATTTTTTTTTTTCTTTGTCTTTTCTTTCCTAAACCCTTTTTAACTTTAGCATTTCCTTTTCAAAGTAAAGTGAACGTTTCCTTTGCTGATAATATTTGTTTAAGTTTTTTATTTTTACCAGTTTAATTTAACCGCTATATTATGTGTGATGAGCATTTTCTTGAAATCTCAAAATTTTAAGATTGTATACGTTACCATTTCTTTCGTAGTCTTTTAGCACCGAGTCTCAAAAACAAACTGTTTAAACTAACATAAAGGAAAATAATAGCATTTTCCACGTTAATACATTGCTTTTCTGCATTTTTTTCTTTTTTCATACTACTTACTCTCATCTATCTCATCGATGTTTCAATGAAATATGAAACATACATGCATAAAACATTACTGCAACAACGATTGGCCATATATCACATTGTCAAAACGTCATCTGAATCATGTTGTCACATGTCAAACAATGCCACCACATCACAATTATAGAGTTTTGTAGTTTTCTTCTCCTCTCTATCCATTTTACAGTATACGATTGCATAAATTTGACAAAAGGGAATAACATCACATGCTACATTCAGTGGCAGCAACAGCTACTTCATTTTTTGCTAATATTATACAGGGTCGCATTTGCTTTGAACACACTTAGGGCGCTATAATTTAAATGACTGTAACTGCAGAAACAGGACTGCTGCGAAAAATGCCCGAATTCGGTGCTCGGCACGATCAAAACAGGCAACACCTCTTGACTTAGGAAAAGCTTTTCACTGCGCCGTTCGGACTCGACATAAAACTATAAATTGTATCCATTCATCTACAAATATAACTTACACAACATGAATGAATATGAATAGTTCGGTCTGGGCCTACCATGGGCCATAACGTCATGAAAGAAGATACAAAATCCGACTAGTCAACAAATAGTATTCACCTAAATCCAAAAATTACCTTGAAAGGGTCCCCCTTACTGTATCCCTTGCTATTGGTATTGCAGTTCACTACTCGTTTATTTATCTATTACAATTTTTGCCAAGGCAAATCATAGATAAGCTTGTGAAATTTTAATTTCACAAACATTTCCCTATAGCATTTAAATATTGTTACACACGCCGCCATACACTCAATTTATGCTGTTCCTCAATCTAACGAACTGTCACGTCAATGTCAGTGTCAGAGAGATGCAAATACATAGACAAAAGAAAAGCCCACTCAGGATGTGCTCTACGGCTCTATGCCATTGGCCATTTTTACGTTTCTTTCTATCTCTTTTTTCATAGATTCTCCCAATTGACATTTTAAATTGATTTTTTTTTTTTACATTTTCATTTTGTTCTGTTGATTAAATCAAACTAGAGATGATGATGCCATTTTTGTTTTCAATTTTTACATTTTCCTTGCACTTTTATTGTGCATATGTTTGCATCTTGTAGTAGTTAGTTTGATCAATCCTGTTGGCATTTTTTCTATTTTATACGAAAATAATTAATACTCCTACCAAATCCCTTTTATTAGAATACTAGTTATGTGCGTGTGTTTGTCTTTTCGTTGGTAATGTAATTTCATGTAATGAATGTCAAAAAGAATTAGCTTAGCTTTACTTTTGTCAAGGTTACTACCAATGCGAATATATACATATGTATGTATGTATGTATATGTATATATTAGTACTATTTCTACTATACCACTACGAATCCGCCTGTCGTCCGTCGCTGGTGTTATCATTTGAGGAAGGTTAAATGATGCCTAACTTTTAGTAAATATAAGTCTGCAAGTACAATAGTAAATTCAGGCTCATACTCTGTCAAATCCTTTTTATGGCATTCAAAGATTATTTTTTTTATCATTTACTAGATTACCAATGCTTGAGTGTAAGTTAACTTGATAGTAATAGTAATTAATTGAAGATTTACTATTTTGAAATGTGTGCTTAATTTAATGTTAAACACTCATAGCTGGTATCCTTGGGGAATACAAAAGTAGGCCCCCTGTGCGCATTTAACTGTAACTGTAGTGTGCTGCTCAATTTTGTATAAAAAAAAATGTTGAATTTGTCAAGAAAAACAAAACAAAATGTTTGCCATTGTCTAGTGTACTCAATATTGAATGGCCCTACAAATTGAATATTACATTTCTCCATGTTAGTAAGAATAGGCTTGCCATATGTTATACAGACAAAAAATAATACATAATAAAAGAACCCAAAATTCTTCGAAAGAATGTTATAATTTCTTTCAAAAATACATTCCTGTATAAAATGCCGATTTTATCCATTTTCGATCAATTGTGCAATTGACATAAAATTTTTTTTCGAGATCCCGCACTTCAAAGTAAAATCATTTACCTTTTTAATAATTTTTTCTTCAAATATTGGCCGGATAGTCCAAATATCCAGATAATATGTAAACATTGAGAGTTCACGTATAAAATATGTGGCTTAATTTGAAAAACGGAACCTTAACTTCTCTTCAATGAAACATCCCAGTGGACCACGAAGCGAATGTTGAGCGAAAGTTCGCCTAAACTATCGCAAATGAGCTTAGAAACGAGCATTTTGCGGACAAAAATACGAGCGTTCGAAGAACACTCGCTTAATGTCCGAAATCGTGCTTACAAATGATAGTTTTGCGGTCATAATTATGCTCGCAAACGTGCTTGCAAACGATAGTTTTGCGGGCATAAATACGAGTGTCGCAAAACACTCGCTTAATGCCCGCAAACGTACTTGCAAACGATAGTTTTGCGGGCATAAATACGAGCGTTGCAAAACACTGACAAAGATTTGTACTTGTACATTTTCTTATAATTCTGGTACACTTCATATTTTTTTTGAATATAAGAAGGTTATGAAAATTAGCCACTAGACAAAGACAGGAATGTATGATAAGTACATAAACGCAAAATGCGTTTACGTGCTTTTAAATTATAGGTAAAATTTAAAATCCACCATTTTTTAATTTTTTATTATTTATTTTTTTATTTTATAATACAGAGTAGTATGATAATATTGTAGTAATAGATAAAAATATTTGAAAATCTAGCAGACCACAAAATTATTAATTTTCGTAGTTGTAGTAAAAAATGGCATGAATGAAAGACTCGCAAAAGGCTCGTTACGGTTATCATAAATGACTCGTAAAAAATATCTCTAAATGCTCGCAAATGATATCAGAAACGATTTGTAAAAAGACTCGCAAAAAGCTCGCTATCATCATGAAGATATCATCTTTTGCGAGTGTCGTAAACGAGACTTTTACTGCCACAAACTGAGCGACATATGATTCGTTTTCTTATCATTTTCGGATCCTTTACCGATAGTTTTGTCCGCAAAACTATCGCCAAAGTCTCGTAAACGATATCATTTAAGAAGATTTGGTCGGCTGGGATGAGAGAGCACCAGCGAAAGCCAACACAGCTATAGAAAATTACATTTCTTATTCGAATTATTAGAGATTAACAATTATGCTTTGCTTTCGGCCAAGCCCTGGCAACAATGATTCCGATTCACACTATCCGGATAGATCGAACCTCGTATCTATTATTAGATCTGCCTCAGATATCCGGATCTACAAAGGTCAGAATATTTACAAGCACTAATATTTTTTATTATAGGGGGACCTTTATCAAAGATATACATTTAAATCCCACATCATTTTCAAAAATAAGAATCCTAGAGAGCTTAGAGTTCCTTCTTTTTCTAGGTCTAGAACCTTAAACAATTCGTCTTACGTGATCTTACATTCGGAAAATTTGTGTGAAAACAACATAATAAGATGGAAGGAAAAACTTTCAAAATTAATGGTATAAACACAACCAAAGCAGCCGGCCTCAGCTTCAACAACAAACACACAGAATTTTATGAATTTGTTTGGGAACGAATTTCTGAGACTTGCTGTCGCCTCAACGACGCTACACTAGATTCTATTCAAATTTTCTCAACTTCACAATGTTTTCTCTCTTGTGAGAGGGAAAACATTGCCATATTTTTCAAAAAAAGCCAAGTGCTGCCAAGTTTTAGTACGAAAATATAGGTATTTTTTTCGAGTTTCCTTTTAGTTTCTTCATTCTTTTGATGTTTTTGACGTTTTTGTACAAATAAACGATGTAAATAATTTTCATTTATACAACAATTTTTTCAAATTACAGAATATTGAAATTTTCCTTTTATTTTTTGATAATTGATAACATAAATAAAAAAAAACTGAGCTGTTAAAACAAAAAACAAATCCAACTGCTTTTGTTTTGTTTTTCTTTTACATATTCTTGACGCTAGAGGTTGACGCTCTTATTGTGTTTATTCTCTCAGAAGAAGTAAGCGATTAGAGGCCGGTTGCTTTCGTTGTGTTTATAGCATAAATTCCTTTAAAAAAAATATACGGGTGGTAACCCTAGATATGGTACATTCCATGATGAAGCTATCTCGCTACATTTTATTAGTTCTAGTTTATATACTCCGTTCCAATTTACATTTAATTAAAGTAAAAAAAAAATTGTAAATATTTTCTAATTTAAATTTAGCTAGCATACTTTATCTACGTTTTCTCTTGTTTTGTGCCCAAAATTATGCACTGAAAAGTTGTAGTTAGTTGTAACCTTGAAATTATGTAAACAAATACTACGAAAAATGTTTGCAAGCATATGAACATGAGTAAGTCTAAAAATATGTATGTGCATATGTATGTAGGTATGTACTTTGTATTTGTTTATGTGAATATTATATCAAGTAACATTTCCAAGTGAAATCGACCGGCGTCATATTTTCACTATTTTTTTTCTCTTGTTGAACGTCGGTCGTTCACTAAAGTTTGTTGTAGTATTCACGTATAAATAGTAACTTTTATTTTTTAATTGCAACATGAGTTTTTTTCGCGAATAATAAGTAACAACAGCGACAAAAATAAAAATTACATGAAAAAGTGTGCGCTTAACCTGATTTTGGGTCAAGGTTTCATTCAAATGTTGTAGTATTACTTTAATGCGCTAAAGCAAGTTGTTTTTCAATGTAAAATTTTTCAATAAAATTACGAGAATACAGCAACAAATTTTTTAGTTGTATTGTCTCTAATCTATGCAAGTATTATAGCGGAATTAAAGTCTTGGCAAAAAGTTAATTTTCCTATTGTTGTTGGTTTTTCTAAAGTTGTTTTTAAATTTTTTTTCCCCCCGAAATCTTAATTTGAGAAAAGAAAGCTTAAAATTAATTTACTCAATAAATTATCTGTTTCGCAATAAAAGTTTTGAACGCTGTAATGAGCTAATGAACATTGAAAACGATGCAATAACTTCGAACTACCACAATACACATGCACAATGAGTCCTACCATTTGAACCATTGAATGTCATTATGATATACGATGTATTATCCAAGTAGAACAGTAACAAATGACCTTACTTATCTTACATCAATATTCTTCAAATACTTGTTCCGTTTCGAATGATCATCATCACTAGCATCAACTTTATGGTCATCGTCATACTCGTATGCGTTAGTATTAGCTACAAAATTACACATAGTAGTACATACATAGATATACATAGATACATATGTATCATTGATACAATAATAATCCACTGCTACTACTGCAACAAATACAATCAGCAGTTATTACAATCACGACGGAACATTGCAACATTAACTTCTGTTGCTGATTTTGCTTGCTTTTTCGATTTGTACGAAATTGTCCGGATATAATTTCGTTTCCTGTGTGATGTGTCGTGCCTGCTAGCCACGGCCATTCTTCGTTCGGTCCGTCAGTATTACAAGTTGTAGTATCCACTGCTACCGCTTCGCCTGCTGGTTGCTACTGCTCCCTGCGATTGTGCACTTCCTTCCTTCCTTTCGTTTGTTCATTCATCTTTTCCTACAATTCCTTCTATGTAGCTACCCAGCGGTAAACAAGTCCTTAACTGCATGCACTAACTAAACTAAAGCACATATAACATATTATATTCCATATAAATTTTAACATTGCATGTCCTAGAAGAGTTTTGTGCAGTATTTTTAGCGCTAAACAAGCGAAACAATGAGTGTGTTAGATAGGCACTTCCGCTCTTTCATTCGCTGCTTCGTGCTTACTTTAGTTGAGAAAGAGAGGGTAGGAAAAAAATATCAAGTATCGATTTACTTTACCTTTTCTCTCGCTTTTTTTGTTTTAAACCAAAAAAATTTGTATACATATGTAGTTATATATATTATGTTTTTATTTGTTTTTTATAAAACAATCGAAAAAATTAGTAAAATAAAACGCACACACTTTTAATGAAATTTTCACAATCACCTTACTTCGCCGTTGCATGAAAACTAACTCGCTTCATTTCTCGCTCAGTCAATCGTTCGTAGCGTCTCGCAGAACAATACCCGTTTTTAGTATTCGATAGGAAACTTAATTTCCGGCTGAGGTTGAAAGCACTTTTTAAGCGCTTAATTTTGAAGCAGTTGTCCCAAAAACCGCTGGGAAGTTTGAATATATATATGTATGTATGTATAAATGCATACGAGCCAGAGTCACTTAGTTTAGCTTAAATTCGTTTCGCTATGATGTCCTGTCCTGCTCGTCATACTTCCTACTTGCATATTAGCAAGCTGGCTGGGTTGTTTTGATTTCCTTTTGGGTCATTGCATTGCTGAATATTTCATTTGTTTCACTTATGAAGCACACAAGTTATTTAAGATTCAATTTGATATTTCAGTGTGTCTGTGTGTGTGTGTGCAAAAGTATTTTTACCCTATATTAATAAATTACTTTTGTAAGAAATACTCGTATATCGGATTATGTGGTTTAATGGTAGTAATTACATTGTCGAAGTATTTTTTTTATAAAACTTGAAACTCATCTCCAGTTTCTCCTTTTAGTTTTCTAATTCATTTCGTGATATTACGAATGCTAAAAGGTTCGGGCTTGCATGGTTTGTTTCTAACACTTTAATGTTGTATTTTTATGCCCACTTGTATGTATGTATTCTAGTTTGCTTACTTTGCATAACTCTAAAAATTTTGAAAATATTGCTTTGTTTGAGTCTATAAGACCTTCGGTTCTACAACATTACAGAGTTACAGATGAAAATGCGATCGTAAAGTATAAATTTTTCAACATTTTTCATCTTTTACCAATTCGAAATTATATGCACACAATCGAAAAGGTTTATTTCTCTTCATCTTTTTAAACTACATATATTTTTGTACTATAAATCATCAAAATTTTATATGTATACGACTAGAAAGTATTAAATTCTAATACTTATTTATTTGTATGCATACGTGACAAAATTTCGTAAAAGTTCGAAAAAACAGTTTTAAAATCAAAGTTTAAATTTATGAAAAATATATGCTAAAATCTGCATTGAATGTTATCGACCACAATTAAGTCGGTTTTTTTTTCCAGTTTTGATGAAATATTTTTCAAAAGGTAATAAAATATATATACAATAGACTAAATAAGTTAAAAGAAATAAATAATAATGCAGTCAATAAATAAAATGTGTTGACCGCATATGATTTTGAATCACTAAAAGATGAAAAATATTAGTAAAATGCATTTGACAATGAAAATCGTTGCGATTGTTTGAGATCGACAAACATTTTTAGTTCCCGCTTTGTATCGGATCGCAGCTGCGTTGCCTCCATATTTTATTTCTTGATCGATTTTCATACTTGAAAAACTTTAGTAAAGAAACTTCACTAACAGATTCAGAATAAAAATGATTTAAAAAAATCTGACGTCTAGATGCTATATTTTTCAATCGTTATAGTCACCCATAGTATGAAAATTAGAATAAGTGCATTTAAGCTGCCAAAACAAAAAACCCCTGGAAAGATGCAAAAATTAGCAAATGGAGAAAGTACTTTCTAAGGACAATCTAATTATATAAGTTTGAGTCCAGGTACACTTTCTGTCAATAAATGAGTTATTGTATTATAGTTTCATTTATTCAAAAAAATAAATCCCGAGAAATTTATAAATAAAATGATTTGTCATAATATGATATTTTATTGTGGTGGAAGCTTGTAAAATGTGCCTTTGATTGTTTGATCCTAGTTTTCTGTCGAATCGTGACTTGTTACAAAATCGGACCTTGATGCAGAAAATGGGCACCAAATTCGTATGTCAACATTAATTCTATATTATTCTGCTCTGAAAAACCCAGTCTTACACATAAGACAAGGGCCGATATAACTTTTCTGTAAAGAGTCTGGGCATTCCATTTAATTTTAGTCTTTGTTTATATGGTGGGTTCCAAACCAGACAGACAAACGTCTTCAGTCAGGAAATAACCCAAAATATATAGTACAAACACAAAACGTGTGACCAACCAACATTCCGGTGACGCTACGAGCAGAACTGGGCAGTAACAATTCCAGTAGGAATTAAAATTCCTCCATTCCAATTCTAAGGTATTGTAATTAATAATTTTTCTTTTAATTCCTCTGTTGAGGGATCGGCTACATACAATCAAGCAGAGAGTCAACTTTTCGCAGTTTTATCTAATACGCTTTAGTGAGAGAGCCGACATAGGCGTCTCGGCTTTATTGCATATAGCTGAACTTTCCTCTCATGTGTTATATACGTATACTACGTCGTGTTTGTGCCGATAAGTATAGAGAGTATCAATAGAAAAAAGCAACAGAAAATATAAAGAAGACTGCAAAAACTTCAACAGAATGTGTGCACGCCAAAAAGCATTGAGAAAATAATATGGAAAAAACTCTGTGTGTAGCATTCCACACTGCGGAAATGAGTACAAAATACGTAAAGACGTTTCACTTCTTTGGTTGGCCAATTCACAAGCTGTCATATACTGTCGTATAATTTTGTATGAAAAATGAGAGAATCTATGACAAATGAGAGGATACGACGCCGAATAAGACAGCTTGTGAATTGACCAAATGTATATTTCAAATAAGTCATTACGTACGAATCAGAAAAAAAATCAAAAGAAATTGGGGGGATTCCAAAAATGAAAAAATGATTTGTTTTGTGAAATAAAAAACTTAATCTGAACGAAAAAATTTAATTATTTTTTATTGAACCATTATGGCCACAACCAAGAAGGAAACAATTACTTTCGAGGAGTACATTCAAATAAATCATTTCATATCATAAAAAGCGGGTTTAAACCCTAAATGTATTTTTCATGAATTCTTAAAGTCGTTGTACGAGAAATCGTGCAGATGTTCATAATTGGGTTAACGAATTGATTAAAATTTGTATCAGAAATTTCTTTTGATTTACAACTTTTGGCTGATTAAATATTTGAATCTTGTACATAATAAGCAACCTTATTTGCATACTGTGATGTATTTTAAATAAAAAAATAGTATGGAAAGCCCTAAACTGGTACAGTAATGTAAATGAAATGTTGAGTCTGAGGTTCTTATATTTTCTCATTTATGATGCGACGTGAAAACTTGCTATATAGCTCGGCTCGCTTTTTAATAAAGTTGAGCCTTAAATTGCACAGGAACTTAATATAATACTAAAATTGTTGTTTGCACATATAAAAAAAAGTGTACATAACGACGAGAGAGAAACGTTTGTCTAAAGGGCCACAAAAAGTCAAAAGAAGTGTGAGTCCATTAAAACCACAACAAAAACATTTTCTTATTCTTGGGTACTCTAGATTGTTCCACCAACAGCAACGGCAGCAGCATAAATAGTATATACGTGCCACGAGCAGCATTCGCAACTAACTAACAACACGACAACAGAATAGTATGCTGTTTAATTGAGAGGACGACAACGACGACAATGAAACGAACGAACACAAGAAAAATTCCTGGAAACTTTTAAATGACTGGGCGGCAACCACAACAACATCTTAAACTACAGCAGCAGCTAAGCAATTTTCCGAAAAGAAAATTTTAATTTATGCAACAAAAATAGAGAAGAGATTGTAATCGTAAACATAATTTTTTATATAAAAGACGAAGAAGAAACTTTTCTGTACGGCATAAATATTTAAAAAATTTTAATTTAACTATAAAATTTAAAAAAAAAAACAATATTTTAGTTTATGTTATTTAAATTAATTATTTTGTACGGTGCAATTTTTTGTAATTATGTTTTCTTATCACTTTGTAATTTAAGGAAAAAACCAAAATCTTTTTGTGTAAATAGTAATTTGTGCTATTATTATAATTATTATCTGTAAAGTTTAATTTAATAGTAATAACAAAAATAAAAACGCAAAATAAAACATTACATGAAATCAGCAAAAACACACAATTATAAATTATACCTATAAAATTATAACAACAACAACAACAAAAACAACAAGTATATATTTATAATAATATTTAGCATTTTGCGAAAAAGAAAAAAATAGATGAAACAAAAAAAAAAAAAAAACTATTAATAGTATAATTATTATAATGTGATGTTAAATATAAATAAAACAAACAGCAACAAACAAACAAAAAAAATCTTGTTAAAAATTAAAAGTATTTATATAAAATAAATTTAAATAAGTAGAAATTTTTTGAAATTTAATATATTATACATTATATATATACAAGTACATATATTATTGCTCTATTATATAAAATAGTTCTTTGCTTTCTTCATAAAAAAAACCAACAATTCTTCTTCTTCTTTTTCTACTTATATACAATGTTTCAAAAAATAAAATAATAAAAATAATAAAGATAAAAACTTAAAATTTTAACTTGAAATTTCTATAAATGTACATGTTGTGTGAGAAAACCAAATTTATAAATATAAAAATAAAATAACATGAAAAAAATACAAATAAAAAAAAAAATTAAGAACATTGCGAAGTGCTGAAAATGAAAACAAATTAAAGATCAAGACGTTCGTTCTTCCCATTCTCCCCCATCATTTCAGATACTTAAAGCCCAGTTCTCGATGCGCTAAAAACAAAACAATCTAATTTTATAAAGAAAAATATGATTCAAAACTTATATTTCACAATAATTTGAAGACTTTTGGTTAGAAAAGATTTTTTCGTTTTTAATTCGTTTAGAATAAAATTGTGATTATAATTAGCCCTCTTTATTTTAATAAGAAATGAAAATTAAAGAGAAAAAAAAAATAAAAACAAAATTAAAATTGTAAAGAAATCAGTAAATTAGCATAAAAAAATTAGAATTTTAACAATTACCATTCATCGTGTCTTCACATTTGAGACGACGACGACGATGGAATAAAATGTGTTCTGTAGAAAATATTTTAGATTTTGCACATAAAATTCGCCGTCATCACTTTAAACATAAAAATTAAGATTGTATTATGATTTAGTTTAGTTTTTTGTAAAAAGTAATTAAATTATTTTCTTTCTTTTTTTCTTGTTGTAAATCGCATTCTTCCACTTTTGCATAATTTGTTTGAATTTAGAGAAAAGAAAATTATTTTTAATTATATCAATCAATCAAGCGGTGTTTGCAAATAGCCACTATTGCATACTGTCAGAGAGTTTTAAGTAATTTTTTAAATGTATTAATACCATATATCGAAAGTGCATTATAAAAAAAGCTACGCAAATTAAATCTTACATGCAACCAGTTTTTCATATTTTAGATTAACATTGTAACAAGTATCTGCGCAACCAATATCGCAATATCACAATAAATATATTGATGAAATACATATAGGCAACTATAAGATATTATAAATGAAAACTATGCCTTACAGAATTTTGGCAAAAAAAGGAGATTTTTCCGAATCCCTTCGATTGGTTTCTTCTTGATGTGAACGCATCTATATATGAGTGTATTAGAAAACCGATAAGGTATGTGTAAGGTATAAAGTAAGCGTCTCGTTCCTGTTTTTTGTCTACATTTTTGTGCCAATAATTTAATCTCGAACAACCACTTAGTGAATAATGACATGCGTTGAACAAAGACTACTTGATATGGCTCTCAGGTCGCAGTCCTTCACTCATCGTGGTTCGCAGTATTGTACTCGATTTGTGATAACTTTCGTTATTTAAAAAAAAAGACATCCGGAAGTTTTTTTTTAGTTGATGATTTAAACGATTTAGACAGAATATATCCCAGTATGCAATCCGGCTGGATATCTCGTTTAAGAAACTCTTAAGTTCCAGCGCTGTTCTCTTTTCTCAAGTAAAAGAAAGAATACGTTCTAGAGGAAAGAGGTATCATTGAGATCCAGCACAAATTGCCAGCGCATATTTAGGCTTCAATTTTGATTCAATATGCAACTCAACCAGGCTTAGCAAATTGCTTCCAATATTGGATTTATAAACTAATGAGTTCAGAATCAGTAATTTTCTAAATCTGATATTAGGTAAAACATATTTACGTTTTTTATAAATGATTTTGACATAAAAAATTTATTTGGTATTTCGGTCAGTGTTTAATGTAAGTCACTAAGTTTTTATCTCCTCTGGCCAACAATAACATTCTTACATTACAATGGTTTTATCAAGTTAAATTGTAAAATAGTACGTACTATTTATTTTTTTTTTATATGTGGCTTTTCTTTCTGAAAGCGGTTTCAGGCCTAAATTGAAGTTTTTCCAAATTCTTCTGTGCTGCAGCTCCTAAACTTAGATTTTAAAGGATCTGTTGTTAAAACTATAGAATTTAAAAGTATAAAAAGCATATAGTAGGGATTGTTCTGACAGATTTCTTCTTATGAGAGTCGTTCCAGAAAGTTTCTTGATATTGCAGCATGACGTTGACTTTGTTTTGCAAAGTCAGATTTAATTCTGTTTCGCTCAACAAGCTGCATCTGTCCGCTGTCGAAGTCAGATTTTGACCTAACGCATATTACTGCCTGGTAAAATTTAAGAGCACGTAAAACTAAAATGAGAAGTATAGATGAAATCGTTGTAACTTGGTATATGAGGAATAAGAAAGTGTTTTGTTATTTTTTTTTATGCTTGCGGTGACGGTGTAGTAGTTGAAGCTCCCAACCGTTGGGAATGCAATCATAATTATTGAATCGTATACCCAGGGGTTTTGTGAAAAATGAAATGTTTTAAGGAATTCCATATCTTCTAAAAATCTATATATATATATATAATGTGTAATATATATATATATATTACACAGTAATCCCCACACAATTGCGTCGATTAAACACCTCTGCTCTTTTTAATTTTCAAACTAGAACTACCTGCTTACTTTACATTTTTGGCGTCTATGAAGTTGATTCGAATTTTGATAAAAAAAAAATGTTACCTATGCACTGTATATTTAATTTAATTAATTTTCGACCATGTTAGGCAAAATAGGTAAACAAAGCGATCTCATCTCATATTTGTTATCAATCTGTACGTCCAGCGTACCTGTGGCTGTTCACAAGTACCTTCGATATCTCCTATTTCATTTTACTGTCAAAGCGTCGGCCCTTATTGGTTCATCGTAATTCGTCACAAATCTCTCACTACTATACTACTCCCTGTATAAATATGTATGATTTAATTTGTAGAGCACTGTAGAGCGATATATGCGTTTTACACTTAAATATTTTAATATTTTGGAATAGCATTAAAAGAATACTACCATCTTTATAATAAAAAAAATAATAATAAAAGTAATAGTTTTCTCTAATTTATTAATTACTAATAATGATTCCAACCGATTCCACGCCAATCAAGTAAATCAACGCAAGGATTGATATTCATCATCGCACAGCAACCTAAACATAAGCACGCAAAGCGAAAATCCATAGGAAAAAGTGAAGAGTGATAAACCATTTCATCTAATTGATCTAATATTCTAGCGAAGAGTGTTAAGAGCTTATTAACCTTCATTATATATTAATATATTACTAAAGAGACACTATTTATTTTTATTATATACATACACGTATAATTTCAATAAAGATTAAATATCATTTTGAAAGTTTTGAATTGGTTTTTCTTTTTATTTATTTTCAATTTAAATGAAACTAAATATTTACTTATATGTATATTTTTGAGTGCCTAAAACGATCCAGCTACTTTAATATTAAAGGTATTATTGCCTACGAGAAGAAAGCACAATATATGATTATATAATTTATATTCACTTTTATAATAGAAGTGAGGCAGAGAGAGAGAGAGACAGAGAAACATCTCTCATGTCATAAAACAGAGAGGAAAATTACATAACTGGTACAAAACATTCGCCATTTTCGAGACTTGCTTCCGGTTACGTAATATATGCATGCATTATATAAAATATAGATATTCTAACTATCGCATTTATTGCTCCGTGTTTATATGCGATTGATGGAAAATCTGAAATTAGGGATTTTTGGAATTGTGAACATGTATGAAAGCGTTGTTATTGGTTATCGAAATTCCACAAAATCTGTGTAAAATTTAAGTACAAAAAAAAGAAAGAAAAGAATAATTGTTTTTTTTTTTTTTTTTTTTTTGTTGAACTTATTATTTTTATTTAAATAAATGTATATATATATTTAAAAAATAAATAATTGATTAGTGTGTGCATATATATACACATATATATATAAATTATGTAAACGGGAAATGCTTTATATAAAAAAACAAGTGGAAAAGTTAGAAAAAATAAACTATTTGTATATAGTACTTAAAAAATTAAAATAGAAAAAAAAACAAACATTTGCAAAATTCCATTAGAAAACTTGCGCGTTTCCGTTTCTCTTCACAAACGCGCAGATTATTCGCTCGAGCGATTAACTGTCGTAATATCTTAATATCGCATTATATAAACAACTTATGCAAATTCTTGCGATAGTGTTTTTAACAAAAACCAACACGAAATCAAGAGAAATAAAATAAATTTTTTTCTGTTTTGTGTAGGAATTTTTTAATTTTTTATAATTAATAAGAACTAAAGTTCAATTAATAAAATATAGAACATAATTAAATTAACATATACATAAAAACAAAAACCTAAAACTAATACCAATTATAAATGAAATTAATATCTATTTATAAAATAAAAATTAAACAGAAATTGGGAATTTTCAATTAAAAATTAATATAAATGGATAGATAAAGAAAAATCGAAAATCAACAAAATATAAAATTTTAGAATAAATTGTTGAAACACCTTGAGAAACTCAAGCTCATACATGCACACACAAAAACAAATTCTACAGATTGACATTTCAAACAGTACGAGAATTTAGTTCAGAAAATATTTGTTAACGAAACTATGTACAATTTCATTAAGTTTATATCGAGTTGAAAATTACACTGAAAAGTGGCCCGAGGTGCATACACATTTGAAATTATGAATTCCCGTTTAACTCGATAGCGATTTTAAGTAAAAGTAGAATTTCGGGGATTTCTGCGAAATGGGAGTATTTTGAAAGATATCAGTGGCTACTGAAAATATTCAATTGGGACTCTCGATTAGCCACAAATATTGTTCGAGCAGCGATAGACTGGCATCAACTCTATGCTCAAATTCTAAGCATTCTCGCTTATAATGTGGTGGAGAAATTTTTTCCAACGGAATTGGTAGCATAAAGCAATGATTGTTCATACGATACTAGCGTAATTTATTGCTTTCCGGTAGCAAATTCAACCAAAAGTGAGTTTCAGCAAAGTAGCATTAGTGTTCTGAATAAGAGTGCCTGTTTTCAAAAAACACTTATATTTTTTAGTGTGAATACGATTTTAAGACGCAGTGGGTCGATCGGAAATAAATTACAGAACATACTCTATACAAACTGATTGTTTCCAATCTGATTATATGTAAACTTAACGTTTTATATTTAGTTAACACACAAAACATATTTTAATCATACGGGGGGAAACTAACACAGGCTAGCGTGAATTCAGATGGTTGAAAATATGAAATGGGTTTCTACGTAATTTTAAATCTAATTCTGTAAAGATTTTTTGAAATCTTGACTCAATAGAGAATAACTGCTTGTTCTCTATCGTCTTAGGTTCGCAGGCCTGTGTAATTTAACTCGTTGTTGTGTTGAAATTGGCTTAAAATATTAGCGATAAAATTGGAAATTTTTGACTGGACAATTTAATATTTCCGTGTTTCAAAGACATTAGTCCTCCCTTAGTCAGTTATTTGTAGTTACAAACTGTGTGTCGAAAGATCTTTATTTACCACTTTTTAAAAATTTCGGGATATTTAACCATTTCCACGGTCATTCCGACTCAATTATTAGTTTTTCGATTTCTTGAATTGTTTTAAGAATTTTACCCGCTATTATCTGCCAATAACTTTTATTTCCTAAAGAATCGGAAAGTGTGGCTATGGTTTTCTACTATCTCATTTAATCATACCCTTTTCACAGTAATATCAATAATTTAATATAATTGGTCATAATATATTACCAAGCTTCTATATAGAATTTCTAAGGTGATTTGGTTTTTGGCAGTGACAATGTTCCAATTTATAAAAAAATAAAATGTATTTTTCTTTTTCACTTTATATCTAAGTATATGTAAATTTTTTAAATTGTCTGTAATTATCGATAAAGCTATGATGAATTAGCTCCACAAATGACCAAAGTTAAATGTGGCACCATCGTAATTTCGTTTTAGTATAAAGTTTTTTAACTCTTGAGACTTTCGAGCAACTGTCCATTGAATTCGCTGAAATGAAACTGACGTCATCAGAATACTCCTGAAAATCAATATTTAATATGAAAACTAGAAACGTTTTTGTGTAGTACAGTGTTAATGATGAGAGCAAATCTATTACGAACCGAATAACCATAAAAATTAAGCGATTAACTGGTAGTAATTCAAATGTATTCAAGAATTCTAAATGTCTTTAACGTATAAAATTAATAGTATTTTTTTCAATGAATATTCTCAAAATAAAGCTTCAGCTTCGAGTCGAGTCGAAATAAGAAAATATTCCTCTTCAATTTTATTCTGTCCTGAAAAAGGGAAAACTGAAAACTCGGATTCTTAAAATGTAAATTTACGCTTTAGTTGAAAATAAAAACACAAAAAATCTTCTACAGTTCAAAAAATAAATTTAATAAAAAAAACACGTGAAAGAAGCAAAAGAAAACAAAAAAAAATTAATATCCAAGAAGCAATAATAATATTTGAAATAAAAGTTATAACAATTAAAAAAAATATATATATATATAAATATATTTTAATTATATTTAGTCTGTACTTAGCATATACCAAAGTGAATTAAATTTAAACTAGAAAAAAACAACAACAAAAAACTAACAACATAAAATTTAAATAAAAATTTAATATTTATAAAATATTAGAAATATATCAATGTGCAATTTCAGAAACGGTTACAAACTAAAAACATAACGAAAAATTCACACACTAGCATATTTACCAACACAATTACACCAATCAACATAAAAAGACAACAAGCATTTAGCAATGGAAATAACAACAACAATAGAATAACAATTTATAAGCTGCAAATATAAATATATATATATATATATATATATATATATATATATATATATATATATATATATATATATCAATAATTGCATACATACAACACATGTGCACCCAGAAAAAACAAACAAAAAACAAAACACTAACAAGCAAACAGAAAAAAAGCAACATAATAAAATAAATTACATATTAAATCAAAATCTGTAAGAACAACATTTAAATTAATTAAATTAAAATAAAAGAGAAAAAAAAAGTTTTGAGAAAAATACTCATAATTGTTAAAACGTTTAAATAATTAATACATAATTAATAAACAAAAAATATTAACAAACCAAAAACAAACAACAAGAAATAATTAAATAAACGCATATACATACATATTATATTTTTCTCTCTTTAGTAAATTTAGTTAAATTATTATTGAATTAACTTTAAGTGTTAGAAATACATACAAACAAATAAATAAAAAAAAAAAAAAACAAGACAAAAAGTAAACCAACAAAATAAAACGATTACAAAAATTTATATTAAGAAAATAGTTTTCATTATTTTTTGGATTGATTGGATTAATGATTTAAATATTGATTAAAAAATAAAAATTATTAAAATAAAAGCAAAAAAAAACATCGCTGTTGTTTTCATTAAATCAAACAAAGCTCAAGTTTCATACAAAACTCAAGTTGCATGTTTTTTTTTCTCAAGAAATTTTACCAAAGATGTGTGTGTGGTGTAATAAATAATATTATTACACCACTGACTGTCATAATGCAAAAAAAAAAAACTCGAGTTAAGTATGGAGAAATAACTGTAGCTTATGTACTGTCCTCCTGAGTAGAATTTTTGCCGTTTTTGCATTCTATGGAGTGATAGTTCATTGAAATCCCCAAATGCAATTTTCTCGCAAATTTGTTTTTTGACTTTTACAAATCTTATATTCATTTGAAATTTTAACATTTGAAAATATTTCAAAACAAAAAATTTGTTTTGTTTCTGTAGGTGAATACAGAATACAGAAGAATCTGGAAATAGCTATAAAATGAATTTCCATTCTAGGTATATTCTCCCTCAAATCAAGCCAGATATGAGTGAAACTAGTTTTCAAACATAAAAAATTTGACCATATAATGTGTATAATTATTTGGGAAATTAAAATGGGCGCACTCGGCAATTGACGTATGACCAACATACTTCACACATCTGTTATCATTCAGAAACGAACAACTATCAAAGGATTGGATATTTAAAGCCGATAATGGTGAGTCAACGTACTTCGAATACAGTAAAGACATTCTTGGGATGTTGTTAATTAACTTTCTCGATCACAGGACTTAGAAAAAATCTAGTAAAATCTAGTAAAAACTTGAATGAAAGCATTTGAGTTATTTAAATAAAGTAAATTGCCTATTTAGATGCTTTTTCATTTAAAGACATTGATATGTATTAATCATATTAGTAATTATTTTTAAAATTTAAAAATTTTTAATACCAGTTTTAAACTTAAACTTCAACAAAAAATCATAAGCGGTTTTTAAATGTATGCGGTTTAATTTTAATGGTGATATTATCCTATTTCTATACTCGACACTGTACTAAAATTACAGGGTTTTGAAATTTTAAACGAAGCACTCCGTATGAACCGATTGTGGATCCAAATAGTTTATATTCAGTGTCTTCGGCATTTTATGGTATCTCTCAAGTCTAACGTAAATGAACCCAAATCATCAAATTAAGAGTTTTTCAGGGGAAAATTAACAGTCATCAACAATATTTTCGGTAATACTATAACCTTTGCTGATGATATGGTCTGTACTTACTCTAGCAATTCGGATTTTAATATTGTGGTAAACATTAACCATGATCTAAGTGTTTTAAGGCATTGACTTGAGATTCACAAGTTAATTTTGAGTAATAAAACGAAATTAACGTTTTTAAATATACCTAGTAATGAAATTGAAACCAGTAACTTAACTTTTCACGGTGCCAGTTGTAACAAATTATTAAATTCAAAAGATATTTGTGTTTTTCAAAATGTAATGCATACTTATAATGACAATGCAATTGCTCTTCCAAATGCTTTTTAATTCCACGTGTACAGCCCTTCAAATACTTAGGCTTTCTACCTGATTGGAAATTAAGTTGGTGTGACCATACAATAGCTCTTAAAAAGTACCTAAGAACAGCATTAAGACGAATCTACTTGATCAAACCGTTTTGTTCTGTGCAATTGCTAAAATGTGTTTACTATGGTATCTTCCATTCAAAACTTGAATATGGTCTGACATGTGGGGACGGAACAAACATGAACAAGATCCTGCCATTAATCACAGGACAAAAACACGTAATTCGCGTCATCTGCAGTAGAGGTCGTACGCCCCATAGTTTTCCATTATTTAGTAATCGAAAAATTCTTCCATTGAAACATTTGTATTATTTTAAAGTATTAAAGGTGTTTTTTATAAAATCGGGTTGTCTGTCAAATAGAAATAGTATGAACTGTGGCCTGAGAAGGCCCTTGCTAACCCTGTCAGCTCCTCAAAATTGGTCAGCGAGTGTAAGGCAAAACTAAATAGTGTTGCTAAACACAACAAGTTATGCCTTATATGGGTACCAGGACACTGAGGAATTGCAGGGAATGAACTAGCTGATAAACTAGAAGGCTCTGCAATTACACCATGGGGTCCGGAACCTTTTCTTGGCGTAAGTTCTGTGGAGATCATGCATTGATCAACGATTTCTTGGGTTCTATCCATAGAAAAGATGGTCCGAGCTTGACTCCTGCAGAACCGCAAAGTTTTTCGTGAGACAACCTAACAGGAAATCAGCGAAATTTCTTCTCAAACTGAGAAGAAAGGACCTGAGATTACTGATGGGTGTCATCACAGGGCACAACACATGTAGTCAGCATATGACTAACATGGGCGTCATCACCGATCCAATTTACCAATCGCGTGTTGAGGACGACGATACTACGGAGCATTATCTTTGTAGCTGTCCGGCGTTCGCGAGAATCAGATTAAGGCTATTGGGTAGTGATGTCTTGAGTATGAATAATGACCATACTCCCTCTTCCTGAGCTTCTAAGGTTCATCAGTGAAACAAAGAAGTTCGAGATTGAGAGACCCTAGACCTTTCTTCTTCCCATTCATCCCCACATAACTTTCCTGTCTACTGTCTACTCTCTTCTACTGGTTCTATCCTTGGGTATAGCACAATGGTTCTCGTTGACTGAGTGCTTTGGTCAAGTCCAGTCCACCCACAACTCTAAACTCTAAATGGCCTGACATACATAATACGCTCAATATAGCTGTCGTCCCACCTCATAACCTTCAGCATTTTCATTCCTTCTATATTTCAGGCGCTCCAAATGAACGGGTTTTCCTCAGAGAAATAAAATCATGAAAATATTGATTCGCTTCTTCGCGTGGTTAAATAATTCTGTTAATATTTTACTTCTTTCTGTTTCTTATATTTTATTGTTTTCTTATACTATTACAGTTTACCATTGTTGTTCTCTTATATGATACCTTATTACAATCCTTGAATCCGTTTGAATGTCATTACAACTTTAAAATCCTTTTGAATATTTATTTTATTTTTTTATTGTTTTTTGATTTCTAATGTATGATCCCACGTACTCTTTAAATTAAACTAAATTATATGTAACTGCATTCGCTACTCGTTCCACCAGAACTGCAGAATGCAGATATTATTAAACAATTATTAAATTATTAACTTTGTATCTTATTTTATATTTATATTTTTATAATACTATGTAAACTTGTTTGTGGTCGCTGTAGCCTAGTGGTTAGTGTGTTGGACTGATACGCAGAGGTGCCCGGATTCAAAAATCAAAACTAGGAAGTGAAAATTTTTCTACACGGCACCATCTCTTGGCGGGCAATGGCAAACCTCCAAGAGTAAAAAAAATGCCCATGAAAAGCTTTCCACTTCGCCGTTCGGATTCGGCATAAAACTGTAGGTCCCTTCCATTCGTGTATAAATATAACTCACACAACATGAATGGATGCGAAAAGCTCGGCCTTGGCCCTCCATGGGCTGTTGTGCCATAATAATAATAATAATGTAAAATTGTTTAATAAATAAATATCCATCTCTCTCTATATATGTATGTGATTAGGACAATAAGACAATAAAAAAAGCATTTTCTGGCAGCTCAATACAAATTTCTCAAAGGCACTTGAGTTTTTTAATTCTTAAAGGGTTAAATGAGAGTAGAATGATAGTAATTTGTGCATTTACTTTGTTGAACTTCCAATAACATTTCATCTTAAAATAATCAAAGTAAGTTATTAAAATAAATATTTTTAACTTTCTATTATCGAAATGAACAGGAGGATAGCTTATCTGTATGGAATCGCACTGCCACTGATCACACTAGTACAACACGAATCCGGGATACGCTGCGAAGGATATTAAATATTCCGCTCACAACGACAATGGAATATAAGATACACTGTGATAGCCTTAAATATGTAGCAATGTAAGTCAAGTCAACCAAAGTTTGAAATTAATTCATTTTTATTTCTTATTCATATGTTTTTCCTTTTTCTTTTTACAGTAATAAAGGGCCATTGAAAAGCTGAAATTCAGTTAATAGTACTACATATAAAAAAACAAAAACAACAACAGATGATATAATACGCTACAACAATAAATAAAATCGTAGATAAACAACAACATTTGCGAAACCCACAATACAACAACAAAAACTTTTTACAACCACACAACCACAACAACCAACCAACAATATTAAATAATAAGATGTATACCAAAAGCAAAAGAAAAATATTTCTGTTGTTTAAAAATGCATTATTAACAAAGAAACGAAAATAACTCAAAATTAAAAAAGCAAACGCTAAATCAAAAAGGCAGTTAACCCCGTAGAAACATGAAACCCAAAGCTACAAGAATATCTCTCCTTTTTTAAAGAAGAAAATAACAACAAGATACAAAATAATGAAGATGTTATTAAGCTGTAAAGTTTGTATTTATTATTTTACACAATGCAATGCAATAATAAAGAATAATAATTTTACTCGCCATAGTTTTTAGACCGTTCATCGTTAATTTACATATACATACATACATACAAAGAAACATGTATGCTTGATTAATTGACTAGTTTAATAATTCTTTTAAATGTTTTTTGTTGTTGCATATTTTCATTTGATATCAAATATTTTTTGAGAATTCGAACCATTCCTATTGCCACTTTCCTACTACTTCCTTCTTCCTTTTCCAACTGCTTTTGGATTTGAACTGAGTTTCGATGGCAAATGTTGAACAACTGCTGAAATGTAAAATGCTAAGTATTTTGTTTATCGTATTAATTTCTGTCGGATTTATTTTTTTTTAATTTATATTAATTAAAATAATCAAATTGTTTTTGTTTTTTTATTGCATTCATTCTACAAATAAAGAAAAAAAAGTTGATACTTATTTTTAAAAAACATTTGTAAAAAGAAATGAAAATAAACACAAAAAATACATACACAATGAGACACGAACATCAACAACAAATTTATTTCCCACGTCAATGGAAATTTGAAAAGGATTTAATAAAACAATTATTAAAGTTGCAAAAAAAAAGCAAGCAAGTGTTTTAATCATTTCACCAGTCTGCCAATCCTGGTGTTCATTGTCTTTTAACAATTTACTCGCACGTACAGTGCCAGTCCTATTGTTTGCTATCAAAATCACTTGTATTTTAAATGACTTCTTAAGTTCACTAAAATAATTTTTATCAAAAATCTTTTCTTTTTTTTCAAAACAAAGTGTATTTATTGCCATTTATTATAAAAATTAAAAGTACAAAATTATGTTGGAAATAAAAAAGAAAGAAGTTATATTAAGGGGACCGACCATCTGGTCTAGCGCCCTCGAAGTTTTTAGTTTTTTTTTTTTAAATGAAGTAATGAGCAATAGTATTTAAACTTTGCAGATATGTTTTATTACTTTAACAATATACAAAAATATTTAAAAAAAAATTATGATTTTAAGTGAATTCAAAAAACGGAAAAACAACAAAAAATTACAATCAGTATGAGTAGTTATCGCATGAACCAAAATGAAAAAAAAAAAATTTACAAAATGGCGCGTTGTTGAATTTACGTTACGAAAACAGACCGTTTTTTCATTATTTTTTGTATGTAAAAAGTAAGAAGTATTCAACGTAGAACGTTAGTTCCTGCGATAAGCACTGGTTTACTGAATAATATAGTAAAATTTGAGACGAATCGGTCGAGTAGTTTTTTTTTGGGCTCACGCAGTGTAGAAAAATATAGTTTCGAGATAAATGAGTTTAAACTTCGGTCGGCCCTTTTACCTGCTTCTGCGCTCACCTGCTAAATAAGCTGTAGAAGTCGAAATACTGGAAATATTGATTCGAAAATTCTACAGTATACTTTTAAAAGCCTATACTTTTGATATATAAAAAAAAATAAATTTTTTGAAAAATCTAGACCAGAAGGTGGCCTTAAATTAAAATCTAAATTGAAGAGGTCAAAACATTTGCAATTAGAAAAAGTTAATGTGAAAATCGAAAAAGTTTCCAAAACTTTGATGCATATCCATTATTAACGATCACTGTTGCACGTCTACGTAGCATTGGCTCGAACTCGCTTCCATTGCTTTTGAGCATCCTCATATAGATTCTCCAGTTTCTTAAACGTATTCGTGCTTATCTTCTGCTTCACGAGCATCCAATGGCTCTCAATTGGGTTTAGATCGGGGGACTGTACTGGAGAAATGAGAAGTTGTAAATTTTTTTACGACAAAGCAAGCTTTTACCAATTTAGACGTGCGCTTTGGGCTAGGTTGCATTTTCAAGCTAGCGTACAGAAGTATAATGTCTCTTAAAATGTTTTTATAATCGTTGTATTTCATAATTCCCCGAATGTGATGCGTTGGACCCATACTATTAGCTGAAAAGCAGCCCTAGACCACAATACAACCACTTTGGTGCTTTACAGTACCCGGTGTATGTCTAGGATCGACTTTTATACTGTGTGGCCTTCTAGCAAATTGATTTCCGCCAGAATCGCACATGTTAATTTTGCTCTCATCTAACAACAAACCGTTTAATGTTGAGGGAATTTTAAATGAGTTTAGCGGTTTTTCTTAGAGTAAACGCTTTTTCGGCAATGTGTTATGCGCTTAATCCACATTTTCTGGGTCGTCGCTTGATGGTCGATGATGATATATACAACTGAAGTGCACTTTTTATTTCTCTTGGTTCCACTTTCTGATTCGCTTTCATCAATTTTGTTATTTCGTTAGTTTTTTTACCATTTCTTTGCGAAGTCTTCCACCTCTTTGACCCAGATTGACGATACCGCAGTTAAAAATTCGCGAAATCGTCGACTTGTGCATTGAATATTTTTTCAACAATTTTTTGTGAGATAAAGTATTTCTCCTCCTTTGGATTGGATGTTCGTGAAGCGAAAGATTGTCTCGAATACGTTTAAGAAACTGGAGGATCTGTATGAGGATGTTCAAAAGCAATGGAAGCGAGTTCAAATCGATCAGGCGAAACATTTAATAGAACCAATGCCACGTAGACGTGCAACAGTGATCGTTAATAAAGAATATGCGACAAAGTTTTGAAAACTTTTTCGATTTTCACATTAACTTTTTCTAGTTCCAAATGTTTTGACCAATTTAGACTTTAATTTAAAATAACTTCTTTCTTTTTTATTTTCAACATAATTTTGTACTTTTAATTTTTTATAATGAATGGCAACAAATACACTTTGTTTTGAACAAAAAAGATTTTTCATAAAAATTATTTTAGTAAACTTAAGAAGTAATTTAAAGTACAAGTGATTTTGGTTGCAAATGATATGACCGGCACTGTACGTAGATCTTGAAAAATAATCTTCTTGTAAAAACCAAATTGCAAAAAACCGTCATCCGTCGCAATAGTGTTTACTCGAATGGATTTTCCAACGGCAATGGATCAGCTGTTCACTATCCGTCGGATAATTTTCCGTCGTTCGACCCATTATGGATGAGCGGGAACCAAAGTAGATAGACCAAGAAAGTAACTTGAGGAAAAAATTGCTTTTGAACCTGGCTCAGGAATGGTTCAGCGACAAAGTACCATATGGCACCGCTAGGCATTACTGGGTTATGGTATAACTTGCTCTCTTTCAGTTAGCGCTGAGGTATAAACACAACCAAAGCAGCCGACGTCAACTTCAACAACATACACATTAAATTTTATGGTATAAACACAACCAAAGTAGCCGGCGTCAACTTCAACAAGAAACACATAGAATTTTATAAACTTGTATGGGAAAAAATTTCTGAGACTTGCTGTCGCCTCAACGACGCTACACGAGATTCTATTCAAATTCTCTCAACTACAGAATGATTTCTCTCTTGTGAGAGGGGAAACATTGCCATACTTTTCACTAAAAAGCCAAGTGCTGCCAAGTTTTAATACAAAAATATATCGCTGTCTTAATTTGGTAAAGTCCTAACACATTTTTCAAATTTTACAGGAGAAGCAAAAAACATTTTGTTATTTGGAGTACTGTTTCAAGAATTTTTAATATAAAATAAAAGAAAATATCGTAAGTACTCGATGTAGGTCTCAAAAATTTTCGGTACCGATGAAAGTGGACACGCTTTATCATAATCCATTAAAAACTAGAAATTGAGAAATTTTATGTTAGGGCCTTAGCAAATTGAGGCAGCGATATGGATTTTTTTCAAGTTTTGCTTTGTTTCTTGATTCTCTTAGACTCTCATCACGTATGACGATAGTCGTCTGAAGACATCGTTTTTAAGATACTTTTACTTCACGTAATCACTAAAACGTTATATTGTTTGCAAGATTTCGTTTTGACGATACACGATACTATCGTCTCAACGATTGAGTTTATTTCCATATTTCACTATCACATTATGTTGTTCACCGAAAGAGAAGAAGAAGAAGCAACGAAATACATTGAGAGATGTGTCAGATCATCTATTCCGGCTGTACCTTCCCTGAATCCTTTTTTTTTTTTTTTTTTTGTTGCGAATGATCCTCCACGTAATTCAGCATTATTTTCATTTGTAAGGGTGTAGCTGATCTATGTCTAATTATTTTAATTTATTTGTATTAAATTTCAATTCAAAAAAGTTTTATTGCGTACATTTTTCAATATTAGTTTTAAAATATTTTTGTAAATAACGAAAACAAAAATAACATATTTGATAAGTCAAAGTTTCCAGTAGGTGGTAAAAATAGGTAAGAAGTCGCATGTGTACAATACTACAACAACCACAAATTAGCATACTGCATACTCATAATTTTGAATTAACCCTCAAATTCTGGACTTAGGGTCACTCCCATTTTTGATAGGTTGAAGCATATACTTGCCGGTAACTTTTTTTTTTCTTTATCCGATGAGTAAGTTTTTATATGTCTGACTGCTTACAATTTAAAATTTTACATTTTTTCATTTTGAATGGCATTTTAAACGACTATTTTGTTTATCAGTGTATATGCAAAAGTACATGAAAATAGATAACATTCAATTCTGCCTCCAACGAGCTATAAATGTTAAATTTTCCAATGACGTTCGGCTGAATTATTTAATTCTTTCATTTGACAAAAAAAAAATTGTTATACGTATTAGGTATGCAAATATTTGTATACGAGTATTGCTCCAAGTTGAACGTAAATTCGGCCAAAAGAGTTTCGAACAAAAAAAAAATGTGTGAAAATATTTTGCTCTAATTTCCGTATGTTATACGACCAAAAAAAAAATTTCGGCCAAAATTTTTTGCCTAAATTTCCTTAGGTTTAATTGCCAAACAAATCGGTGAATTTTATCACAAAAGGCATGCTATTTTCAGTGTGTGGTTGGTGCAATGTTATAAGGCCATAGGCAATAAAGCCATATTAGTTTATTGCGAACTATTACATGGGAGAGGAAGGGGTCACATCAACTGCGTTACGTAACGTCGATTTTATACGATCAAGTACAGATATGTTCAAAATTACACTTGCTTATACAATGAAATTTCATATACTTTTGGTTGAAACATCTCTTTTTTACGAATTTTCTCCCGCTGAATTCGAAAATCAAATTTGAAGTTTTTTATGGATCCGTTTTTGAGATATTGTAATTTGTTCATTTCTTCGACTTTTTTACACTTTAAAAATCATATCTCGTGCCAGAAATGCCCGGTCGTCCTTGATAACAAATAAAAGGTATTGAGATGGCAAACATATACAGACATTTAATTGGTTAACCGATTCACAAAATATCGTCAGATTTTGAAAAAAACAAATTTTATTGCTGATTCTGTCGCCGCGGAAAAAATGGAAACCAGAAGAAAATAGACCACAAAATGACAACATATATGAAGAGAAACTAGAAGTACTTTTATCGATATTTTTTCCCGTACCGTAGGGGCATAATCAGCTTTAAAATTTGAAATAAAATATGGTTGTTGTTCTTGTCATGAAAAATCTAAAATTTGAATCAAATTCCTTTTACATATGGAAAATAAGTCAAAACTAAGTAAGAACTAAAATGCATTTCAACCAAAATCAAATAGGAATTCCGACCAAAAAGTTTTGGCCCAAATTCCTTGGCTGAATTTCCAAAAAAAAAAGGAAATTAGGCTAAAAACTTAAGTTGACCTAAATTTCTTTTTTTTTAGTTGGAATTCCTTTTTGATTTTGGTCGAATTTCACAGAGCCTACTCCAACTGTTTAAGTATGCAATAGTCACTTAAAAATTTACGCATTTTTTCCACCAATATATGGTACTCGAAGTCGAATATCCCAACGTAATTGGAGAGTTTTTTATAACCTGATGGCGAAAAATGATTCTTCAGTTTTGAAATAAGTCCCTTGAGATAGGCATATTTCAAGAAAAACAGTGCTGGCCAGTGTAATAAATTGGTAGGGGACCCATGTTCAGTCTGTTCAGCTGCGAGAATTTGGTCAAAAAAAAGAAGAAAAATTGCAAAAAAAACTGCTCGAATCTGGTCAAAAAAAGAAGAAAATTTTGTAACAAAAAATTTGCAAAATTTTTCTTTGTTTTTTCAAATGGCCTCGCAGTTTTCATCCGCCTTGTTATTTTAGCCTTCACTTCACTTCACTGTGATTAGATTTCGACATAAACCGTTTCTATTTTTTAACTCAGACTACGGAGTAGAGTAGAACACGAGCACACCGAGCACGCTCTGACAACTCTGATTTAAAACGCATAGAGCACGAACTGTCAGATAACAGCTATTTATAACTAAGTTTTTTTCCAACGAAGTTTTTTTTTTGTACAAAATGGATAAATTAATTATTCTGAACCCATGTCCGCCATTTCAGATTTTTGTGTATTGTTTCAAATCTTCGTACTCTGTCTGCTCAGCCAATTTCTCCTGAGCACGCAGAGCACGCTCTGAGCGCGCTCTGATCCCAAAAAGAAACACAATTTCCAGTGTGGCCAACTTTTATTTCTCAAAATCCACTAAAATGAAGAATAAAGCGCGTATTTTCTTTAAAAAAGCGCTAAATTTTGTTCTCAATACATTCAAACTTTTTCACTAATGCATGCACACATTTGCTACTTCTAGCCAATGAAAATTTCTTTGATTTTTCGAAGATAATACATATTCTCAACTTACAGCAGTTTACTTAAATGTTTATGTTGTAAAATGAAGCAAAAAATTACAATGTTTCGATTAAAATTAGTCAGGAAATGAATTATTTAGTGTCTTTTAAATTGAAAAAAATGCGCTAAAAAGCCAGCTGACCGCTAAATCACTCTTTTCCGCGTTTTATTTTTCAAAAAGCGGTAAATTTAGTGGAATTTTCAAAACTTCCGACGCTAATATTTTAGAATTGAATAGAGTAGTTCCAAATAAACAAACAGGAATCCTATTGTTAAATAGTGCGGAAGAAAAAGAAAGATTTATTATATTTCTTGTGGCCATGTCATTTATGTATATTATTGAAAATATGACCTTAAAAGTATACCATATTTTTATTATTTTGTATGAAAATATAGTGGCTGTCAAACTTAACTTTCGTAAGTGTGCACCCGAAAGTATGCTGTATTATTTTATATGTGAACAAAGTAGTGGAGGAGGGACAAGTAACTGAGCCCCGCCCCCTATGTATAGTTTGTGTTATTCCATATTGAACTTTTGTTTAGATATGAAATAATTCGTTTTTTTTTATGGATTTTGTTCTTACCACATCACGGTTGCACTTGCTGCTGTTTTTGTTAAAATAGCAAGCTTTTAGGAATGGAATGAAATAATTTGCCATTTCACTCCCATGTAAATTTGTTCATACTGCCGATATAGAAGTTTGCACATCAAAAAGTTTAGCTATTTTTATCCATATTTTTTTTATTTATTTATTTAGTCAGTTTTTGCCAATTGGAGTTGACAAAATGGTTCACCGACCGAGTGTCACACTCTATTCTTGTTTTTATGTGAAATTTTTTTGGTCTCTCAAATTGAGAGCATTTTACTCTGTTTACTCACTATGTGTTTACTGATATAATTTAACTTCTGTGCGGCATGTATAGCATAGAACTGCCATATTTGAATATTTTTATGCATCGTTGTAAATTAAAAGCCTTATGAGACAGAAAAATAACAATTTTCGATGATGGCAACATTTAAAACAAAAGGGAAAAAGCGAAGCGGTTGTACATCTTAAAGATATTGTTATAAAACAAAAATGGAAAATAAAACAGTCGAAGGTAAACTCAATTTATAATTTATTTTATTATTATTTTATTTAGATTTTACAGAATTGCATAAGCTTGTATCAGAGATCAGAGCGGAGGGCAGAGAATGTCTGTACGACATCAGCAACAAAGACTACAAAAATAATGTGATCAAACAAGTTTTATGGCGTGAAATATCGGAGTCAATGGGACTAGATAGTGAGAATCGATTGCCTTCCTTTCAGAAACTTGAGTTAGTCTAAATATTTTTTAGAAAGTGCGTGCCAACAGATGTGGAAAAATGTACGACAGAAATATAGGCTCGCAATTTCCAAAAAGAATGGGCCTAGCGGAAGTTGCCAACGAGATACTAAACCAATGACAAGGTTCTTATTGGAAGAGCTACAATTTTTACGGAAATACGTTGAGAACAATGAGTAAATATGTTTAACATGAAACAACTGGTATCATCTTTTAAAATATTCCTTTTAGTATGCCTACTGTTACTAACTATAAAGACTCCAACACAGAAAGCGATCAAAAATTATTAATTGAAATGGCGCACTGTCCTGACGTTTCTGAGTCATTCGTTGATGAAGCAACGCCGACAACATCAAATTCTACACACCTCTACCGCAAAAGAAATAAGATAAGCGAAGCAGAAAAAGAATTTGCTGATACTTGCAAAAAACTGGATCAATATACTTCCGCACTACTTGAAACTAAAGAAGAGCTGGATCCCTTTTTTTTAAGTTTGCAAAAAGAATTTCAGAAGCTGCCAGAACATAAACAACAAGATTTAAAACTAGCGTTCTTGAAAGCAGTCTTTGATGCACTAAGAGATTAGTTAATTTAAATTCAGTATAACGTAATTCCTTTTTAATAATAACATTTGCAGTTTAATAATTTAAATGAAATAATATTCACATATGTAAGTTGTTAAAGTAATTTGTAAATACATTTCTAATGTTCACTGCATGTTTCGATGGATAATTTGAACTCATCCTTCCGAGTGGTTGTAAACCATCTTGGGTATATTGATGCCAAAGTCCTGTTGTAATAGTCCCATCTTCATTGTCTATATCAATATAATCATAGCAAAAGTATCCAGAAGATAGCTTATCGCGGAGCCAATTATGAAGGCAAATTGTAGACCTAACAATATTAACCACTGTTTCTTTACTAGCTATTATTGGCTGTTTAAAAATCCTGAAACGGCTTGCTAAAACGCCAAAGGCGTTATCAACAACTTTTCTAGCTCTCGATAAACGTTCGTTAAACACTTCTTCATGAGATGGTAAATTTCCCATATTCCGGCGGGGAAAGGGACTCATTAAATTTGTGCGAAGTGGGAAAGTTTCATCACCAAGGAATACAAGTGGCGTATAGTCATTGGTGCCAGGAAAATTTTTACAATTTGGTATTCTCAATTCTTCCGCATTGTGCAAAATAGCTTTGCCAAATTTAGAATTTTCGAAATTGCATTCATCGCTATAGCGTCCTAGAGCTCCAATATCAATTAATACAAATTTATAATTCGCATCGGCAACGACCATTAATACCAAACTATTCGATTTTTTATAGTTGAAAGTTAATGTATTGTGGTTTGGAATTGCCTGGAACACAAACATTTGTAAATAAAGCGAATACATTAAAAACATTGTAGGTATATATACCTGTACAATGACATGCTTCCCGTTTATCGCACCCAAGCAATTGGGAAACTCCCATTTGGAATAGAAATCCTGTGCAATATTTTCCCAAAAATTTGCTGAATGTGTTGGGAAAACAAATTGCAGTTTTTCCCATATTAAGTGGCACGTTTCCTTAATAATTTTTGAAGTCGTGCTAGCGCCAATTCGGAAGCCATAGAAACCTATGGATTTCATGCTGTCACCGCTTGCTAAATATCTATAAATGAAAACAATTTACACAACAAAAATATGGGTTTGTTATATTTGTAATGATACGTACCTCAATGTGACTGCCAATCGTTCAGCTGGGGTTATTTCTTCACTCTGTTTCGTTGGTTTCATTGTTAAATGTGGACCCAAAATATAAAGAAGCTCGTCGAAAGTGTTAGGATCCATTAGATGGAAATTTTTGAACGATTCTACATCATGCATTCTTATCTTCGGAATTAATGTATAGAAGTATCCTCTAGTGCGTCTTCTCTTTAAAGTTTCTCTTACTGCGTACCTCCTATTTTTTTCTTGGAGTCTTTTTAAATAAATTAAATATGCAACAGCATAAGCTCTGTGCAATTCAATTGCTAATAAAATTTTCAACTTTTTCTTATTCATTTTTTTTTTTTAAATAACATCTCATAACAGTGAAACGTCAAAACAAAAAATATAATCCAAGAGTAGTCGCTGTATCGTACTGTGGCACACTTTCTTTGGGAGAGAATTAGAGAATGGAGTGTCACACTTGGTCGGTGAATCACTGTTGCCAGATTAGAGTAAATTTACAATTTTTTACTCATTTTTAGGAAGTGTTAAAAAGAGATAATTTGAATGGAAAAGTGGTTTAGTAATGGCAGTATAATTCTCAGGAATCGGGTGAAGTCAGTCCCTTTGAAGAAGAAAGCTTACGGAGCAACATTAAATTCACAAAAAAAAAAAAGTGGTAAAATTTGCTTAAATAGAATCATTAGGCGTTTTTCTTTATTAGCTCTGAGAAGGGCACGAGCTGTAAAAAAACCCCAATCGTGTTTCTTTTTAGCTCTGAGCAGTGTGGCCAACTTTGGTTTTTCAAAATCCGCTAAAATGAAGAATAAAACGCGTATTTTCTTAAAAAAAAAGTGTTACATTTTTTTCCTTATAAAAGTGCGAGAAAACTCAATACATACAATATACAACTTTTTCGCTAATACAAGCACATATATTATACTTCTAGTCAAAGAAAATTTCTTCGATTTTTCGAAGATATTTTAAATTGAAAAAACGCGCTGAGCGTTAAATCACCTTTTTCCGCGTTTAAATTTTCAAAAAGCACTAAAATCAGCGGGAAAAGCGCTGAGTTGGCCACATTGGCTCTGAGCACTCAGTCCACTTTTCCACACGGCAAGTTTTCTTGTCGGCAAGTTTCCAATTCTCTTTTGAACTTGCCACATGCTTTTCCACACAGCAAGATTTCTTTGTCTTTCATTCGTGTTGTGAAAAACATTTTATTAAATAAAAATAAATAAACGAAAAGCGAAATCAGCTTATTGAATAAAAATAAATGGATTAACAGAAGAAAGTGCAATTTTAAATGAAAACTGTTTATTTTTTCCAATAAGAAACCAAAATCAATGCGCATCTTAAATGACAAATAAGAATAAAAAGAAATAGCAAAGAACGAGCAGCACAAAAGAAAACTTGCTGGTACGAGCAAATCTGTACTCGTCTCCTCTCGTTTTTCCTCTCTTGCCTACAAACTCGACATGCCGACAATAAAACTTGCCGTGTGGAAAAGGGGACTCAGAGCAAACGTAATTGCTCCGCTAAATAATCCATTTCCTGAATAGCCCTAAGGAAATTTTTTTTCGAAACAATGAGCAATGAACTTATTTAACCCATTTTCGACTGCCGTTGCGTTTTCGCAACACCAACTTCAAGCATTTTTCAAATATACAAAACTATGCGTATCCCATTTAAGTATTTATTTAAATGATAATTTGAACTCTTTAATGTCGTTCAGCTTTGTGACAATAATCGAAACACATTTGTATGGAAATTTAGAAGCAATTTTGTGAAATGTTTAAGATAAATTGCTTAATTAATTAAGAAACAAGCAAATTTCATTAAAAATTTTTATTTTTCCTACAACATAATTATTTGGCGTACGACATAATCACAAGAGAAAATGACAACGTTGTGGTAGATCGGTCAAGTTTACGTCTTGTTGATGACCCTTTCCATTTGAATGATGAGGACTTTAAAAAATTGAATCGCATTACTCTCGACCTTGTACAAACTTGTACTAAATCAGAGAGGAACTAAAAGGGCACCGAATGTAAAAAATTAGCTGACATGGCAAACTTTGTTGTACCCAATTTATATAATTTGTTTGTAACCCGAATTCTCCCAGAATAAAATTCCAAAATAACGTAAATTGAACTTTTTCCTATGATCTATAAATTGGTTTCTTAGATAAGGCATTCGGGTTAATTCGGTTTTCTATGTAGCTAACATATATTCTGAATATGAATTAAATCTTATCAAAATATCTTGGCTCCAGCGCCACCTATCGGGTCCATTTTTTTAAATGTAATTCATATATATTCTAAATATGAGCTAAATCGGACCATAAATATAATTTATCGAAATACCTCGACGTCAGCGCCACCTAGTAAGTCCAACAAAGAGATAAACCAACCTTAACAATAAATAAATATATGATGAATATGGCTTTGATACTTTCTACGGTTTAGGCGTGATGATATTACATACATACATACACACAATCGATTTTATATATTAAGACTAGCTGACCCGGCAAACGTTGTTCTGCCTTTTCTGCGAAAAAGCACAAAAATTAAAAAATAGTAAAGTGCTTGATATTTAAAATTGAATATCCGTAATGACAATTCAGGCTTCCATTGAATTTGGAAAAAAAATTTTAGATTTAAAAATGTGTCTCACTATTGACACAATGGACATTTTGAAAGTATTTAACTTGCAGAATTGTACATTAAAAACAGAGAATCATTATACATGGAAATCTCAAATCAATATTGTGTCAACTAAATTTTAGAAATGGAAGTTTACATTGCGTCTGGACGACCAGAAAATGAAAGATTTTCATTTTATTATTACCGATGTAAACTCAACGTCGTGTACGAAAACAACTCAAGTCTGATAGCAAAGAACATAGTGGATATTTACAAAAAAGAAAGACCGTTAGCCGCATCAGTGAGTGACCTTCGACAAAAACAAAGCCATAACGGCTGATGTTACCGTTTGGGCAAAATTATTAATCCCATTGAAGCTAAAAGGGTCATTAAGCAGTTAGATAAAAATTCCAGCATATATGTAGTAAAAAGAAATAACTTTTAAGTGTTTGTAGTAGTGTAGTAGAAAATAGCAGTAAAAAAATAGAAGAAAATAGTAGTAGAAAAGGTAGTAGGAAAAAGAATCGGAAATATTATTAAAAATTGTTGTAAAAAGTAGAAAAAAGATAGCAGAAAAAGTAGTAGAAAAATAGTTAAGCATAAAAATTTGGTAGAAAAAGTGGTAAAAATAATAATAAAAAATAGTAGTAAAAAAATTGTAAAAAGTAGTAAAAAATAATAGCAAAGTAGAAAGTAAAGGTACAAAATAAAAAGAAATTGTTGAAAAAATGTATTAAAAAGGTAGTAGAAAAAAGCAGTAAAATAGTAGTAGGAAATATTAGTTGAAAAAGTAGTAGAAAATAGTAACAGAAATAATAGTTGAAAATAAAAGTTAAGCATGGTGCCACACCCACTAATCCATCAAACTGAAAGAATTTAAAATTTGTCAATTCTCGTTATTGTACCAAATTTCTGTACTGTGCCATAAATGGTTCTTGAGATATACCCGAAAAACTATTAAGATTGTATTGGAGGTGCCACGCCCACTTTCCTAAAAGTCATTATGAATAGCTATGTTTTATCCTCCCGACCAAGAATATATATTCTGGAAATATGACTTCAATCGGCCAAGTCGTTCAGAAGTTACACGCTTCCATACACACAAAACTCTACGATTTGATATATAAAGATGTACTGGATGCTTTTAGCGATCAGTGAATGAGCAGTGGAGCATTTCGAAGGCCAACCATTGATATGTCGAAACATCAGATGATCGGGGAGTATGTTCGTTTCCTCATGACTCCAACAGAGCGACATAAATCGCAATGGATATAACTCAATGTACAGATGATAACCAGATGGAATCTTTTTATATTTTTAATCTTAATTTAAATATTTTTAGATATTACCCTACTAAACCAGTTATTATAAAGATTTTCATCATAAAAATTCTGATCTGAGATTTTTCTTCAGTAATTATTAGTGAGGGCATGATAGATTCAAAAACCCCCCCAAAAAATCCCCCCCTTTGGTGAAAAAACTAATAACTGGTTAACCGTTGGAGATATCAAAAAATTGCTTACCACAAAAAAAAAAAAAAAAGCTTGGGTGATTTCCTAATAAAAAGGTTTCTAGTAATTTTTTTGTATATGTATCTATAGGAAAAATTTAATTACTCGAAAACCAAACAAGTTAGGAAGAAAAATCAAAATGAGTGAAGGGGATATAAAGTACAACATCCTCTGCCATTTTCATTGACAACGGATGATTTTTAATATATAAACATAATAATATAGTATAGTTGCCTGTTGGTTTTTGCTATTTTAACTATTTGCAGGCCTAATAAAAATAACTGGTTTCACCATATTTTATAAATTTACTATCTTTTAGATCAAGACATTACTTCTGAAAATGCTGAAAAGTTAGAAATAAAAAAATTCACATTTAACGCTTTTATCAGCAAATTAAAGTTGGCCAAATTTTGGCGATTTTTTTATTGTTTCCTAAAAATAGAAAAAAGACCGCAACGAATTGAATATATTGTTAGGTTAGGTTGTTGGGGCTGTTCATAAAAAAAACAGACTGAGACCTATTGGTACATTGTGATACCCTTGGGGCGAGTGTTACCTCCCTTCCTAATCAAACCAATTTGTGCTTGCAATGAAACGTGATAAGTCTCTAATATCAGAGGATGCCAGTTCTGTGAGTCTTCCATAGAAGGGTGCTCCCAGAGTTCTTTGTCTGCGTGCTGCTAAAGCATGGCACTTACATACAAAGTGGAAGATGGTTTCTTCTTTTTCTTCATTTCTACAGCTTCTCCAGAAGTCATTATAGGGAAGACCTAGTCTACGTGCGTGGCTGCCAATAAGGCAGTGCCCGGTTAGAATTGAATATATAGCTCAAAAATTATTTTTTTCAGTTCACATATATTTAAACAATATTTTCTAATAATTTAGAAGTTAGAAAATTGCATTAAAAAAAATCAAATACAATAAACAATTGTAGTTGGAAACACACACAATCATATTTTTCTCCACAATTTTGCAATCAAAGTGCTTTAAATTGTAAACCAATTAATTTTTTTCTTAAAAGTTCTATAAATAATTCAGTGCATTCTTCTACTTTTATATTTTGATAATCAGTTGTTATGCTTGAAGCGCAACGAAGTTGAAAAGTTCTTATTTTGCGCTTCATCTTCAGCTTCAGCGACAACTTCGCATTGTGTTTGATTACAATGGAAATGTATGCATTTTACTTTTGATAGATTGTTACTTCACGCTTCAGCTTCACGTTCTGTCCCTCACTTTAAGTGGGAAATTAATATAAGTAGTCAGCAAACGATTGTTTATTAATTTCGCAGATTTGCAGTATTAATTATCGAGAAGTTATGACAATCAAGTGTGCCGTATACGAATATTTTTGCTTTCAATTACTTTTCGGTCTGCTTTTTTTTGCTGCTATTTAAGTTTCATTAATTTATTGTTTTGACAGTTGTTGTTTTTTTTTTTTTTTTTGACAATAGTTTTTTTTAAAACAAATTTTTACAAGCAGAAATTTTACTTGTAAAAACTTGCACGTTCTATCAGAAAACGAAATATTTTTTCTCTCAATTTTTTTCTCTTTTACAAATTTGTACAAATTTTTTATACGCGAACAGACCTAATATGTTGCGTTTTCACAACTTCTGTTGCTGCGACAAAGTCGCGCACGAATTTCAAATTCGTTTTTTCACAGATAATAAGTTTGGAGAAGAATATTTGTGTGTGTTTTGTGCAAATAAAAATAAATAAAAATCTTGCCTTTCAATTGGATTTGGACACCAAGAGTTTATATAACAGACTGCCTAAAAAAATGTCATAGATCTTAAATTTTTCCTGTAATTTCTTCATTTCAGATGCATTTCAATGAAATGAGTCTGAAATGCTGAATTTCATTTGACACTTTTTGTATGGCGAAACTCTGCATTTCAGACGCATTTCAACAAAATGTTAAATTTGCCTGAAATAAACTTTCGCGTCTCCGCACTACATACATACATACATTACTTGACACTGTATTTATTTTTTAGGGAATACGAAGGACTTTTAAAAATGGTAAAATTTGATATATTTTGCAGAAAAAAGATTTTCTGTTTAACGAAATATATCATTTTTGTTTTTATTATTTTGCAATGAAATAACAAACATATTTTTGTTTTGTCTTTTATCTTTTTTATTACAGCCAGAAATGTATTTTTGGCGATTTTTTCAGTAACTACTAACGTATGCAATCTATGGTGATGATCTTCTTAACATAAAAAATGGGTGCGTAGTTTGTGAAATTTCCTTCCAAAAATATAATTATGGATGATTTCAAACTTCTGTCGAGTTTGTTAACTGTCAAAGTTTTGAAAAATTATGCTGACCTGAAAAATCAGAAAAATAATATGATTACAAAAATGGCGTCAGCTTTGCTAATCAGAAATACTCAGCGACGCGTTTGAAAACAGCTTTTCTGATTTTGCACCCGTGAAACGCATCCAATGTTCAAGTTTGAAGTGCTGCAGCATCCACAAAAATTATTTAAATTTTGAAAATGTTATTATTTTGTCTTATTTAGACAGTTTCCTTCAAAACGATACCAAATATTTTGGGTTTCTTTTCCATACATTTATTTTTTTATTTTTGTCCAAGAACGGAGCACTGTGCGGAGATATGTACAGTAGACCGGGTCGGTCCCCATACAAAAATAAAAAGTTTGAAAAGTCCACCCACCATTTAAAAGCTTATGTGGACAACAAAAAGTTCGAACTTAATTAAAATTAAAAGTGAATCAAAAATCTTAAGTGGCTATAACTTGTTTGTTTATGGATTTAGTTGAATACTTCTTAGGTTATAATTTAATGATTTTTCAAGGGGTTTAATTTTGTGAAAAATAAAATTGCATTTAGGGGGGTAGAACTTTGAGTAACAGACTTCACTAATGAAATATGACTTCGGAGATGAATAACACCTAAGCAGAAGGAAGAAATGAAATATTGTACTCGTCAAGACGTTTTCAACAATGTATCATTTATGAATATCGGACATCAAATACTAAAGTTATGATAAAAAATTCATTTTGGCTGTTTTGTCATGTCTCAAACATGTCCCTTCATTTGCTCAATTTTGTTACATACTGTGTATCTGAAGTTAACTTGAAATTGCACTTCACCAATGATATAAGAGTATGTATGTTTGAGGATGATCCTATCTTTGTAAAATAAGAACATTCTCTCAGACTATCAAACACTGCCTTTATATAATACTAGTTTGACCCAAAGTTAGTTTCTTTTGGGTGTCGGCCATGAGTCAATATGATCATGAAGGCAGCATAGTATCGCAATGGCCCAATCAATATTAGTTGGACAAATTAAATGCCAAAAAAAAGTGCATCCATCGCCTTAAATTTCTTTGTTTTAACAACACGAGCTCGGGCTAAAATTTTATTCACCACGTTAAGTATTCGAGAAATCCGATTCGTGTTCAGCATAAGAAGTCTATCAAAAACGACCAGCCGTTTTTCAGTCGGAGGAAAAAGGGAAAACAACTTTCACCACTATTCCCAAAAAAAACTGTTTCTATTAAAAACATACACTTGATCTATTTAGTGTTGGATCAAATTTTTATAAATTTTTTTTTTTTTTTTTGTTTAGGCTACATATATTGATCAAATGTTGAATGCGAATAAAAGATTATGCGTTTGGCTACTTGGTTTGTTCAACCTACCGGTGACAAAAAGTTTTACTTTTTGTGATCTTAATTAAATTCCAAGCCAGCATTAGATTGAAAAATCACTTGATCTATTCCGTTTTTAATGATGGAAGAAAATACTTTATTTTTTTTAATATAAATCATAAATATTAAAATTTTCGCCATAATCAATTCAGTATTCAACTTAAAGTGTGTTTGAATTTAAATCTTAAATAAGAAACACATGAGAAAATATAAAATTCTCAATATGGTGAGAAAACTATTTATCCTCAAACACTGTCAAATCAAAAAGATATACATTAGATATCAGACAATCGCCCTCCTGAAAAGAAGCAAAACAGATTAATAAATAAACATTTTCGAGAATATCGAAACATCATCTTAAAACCAACCGCCGGTGTGATTCCAACGAGTGCGTCAGCGTGCCCATAGAATTCTTCCTTGAGTGAGATGACAATAGTTTGTAAGTTCGTCGTGTGATCACGAATATACGAGGCAACTTTGCCAATATTAGTGTTATCGAGCGCAGCATCGATTTCGTCAAGTACAAAAAAGGGAGCAGGTTGAAAACTACAACGAAATTATAGATTGTAAGTTGCTTTCCAAATGACGATGATAAAAATGAAATCGAACCTGTGTATTGAGAAAAGCAGTGCCAGAGCAGCAATTGTTTTCTCCCCACCACTCAAATTGCTCATCGGTTGGAATCGTTTGCCCGGCGCCACACAATTATAATTAATGCCATCCAAATATGGTTCCTCAGGATTGTCTGGTCCCAGATAGGCCTGTGCTGCTTCATTGCGCGCAAGCTTCTTGTAGATACCATCAATGGCATCGGAAATATGATTACAACATTGTATGAATTTTTCAGCCCGTTCATTCTTCACTTTCTCAAAAGCGGACTTGGCTTTTTTCGCCTTACGCCGTGCATTCTCGAATTCTTCATTGGTCGATTGTACCTTCTCAGTGACACGGTCTAGTTTCTGCATGGCTTTCATATTCGGTGTCTGAATGCGCTCGAGTATATCCAATTTTGACTGAAGTTCCTTTTGCAGCTGATCATTGGTTTTCTTGAAAGCAGAATCATCTTTAAGTTTACACAACTCACGTGGCAAGCTGCGATAATCAACTTCGATTCTAGAAAGAAATTAAATATGCATTAATTACTTATATGTGTAGATCTATTCAAAAATACCCACTGATTCTCGCGTTCGAGTATAAGAGAAGTTGAAGTGGTGTTGGTTGCTGTCTCTGAGTCGCCCTGACGCACTGCATCATCCAATGAACCCTTGAGCAGAGGGACAGCTATGCAATCCATCTTTATTAAAATGCGAACGTATTATTTTCTTGCATAGGGCACATTATTCGCGATTTACACAAACCTTTGCCTGCATTAGTATGTTGTGTCGTTCATTCTTTTTAGTTTCGGTTTTGGCTTCTATCGAGGACACTTGACTGCCCAGATTGTGTATTTCCTTGGCCAAGTTAGCAACATCGCGTCGCGCCTTCGATATATCCTCCTCCATGTCATCAACTGATTGTTTCTTTGCTTGCTTCTCCTGTTTAAACTTCTCCATTCGATCTTTGTCTTCATCTATCTCTTTCAAATACCGTTTCTCTGCTGCCTTAAGACCCTCCAAAGCATCTTCTTCATCTTGAACACCTCGCTCCCAACGTTCAAGATTTTCTACAAATACCACAATTAATATTTATAATCAGATAGTATAATAGCATCATGCATCGCGTTTACTTTTTGTATCTTTTTGTTTTTCAAAATCCAATTGAGTATTGACTGCATCAATTTGCTGTTCAAACTCGGCACGTTTTCGTGCACGTTCCTGCTGCATGACAAGCTCACGCTCCTCATATTGGCGTATATTCTTTACGCCCAAACGGCGACAAAAGGCTGCAAATACTTTATCCTCAACATTATTCATATTCTCTTTGATTTCTTGTATGTGCTCTTCGCGCTTCTGCATGCGTCGTTCGATTTCGCTTATTTTTGGCTTTTGGGGAAGAGCATAATTATTAAATTTTTATGAACTATTCGATTTTCGAGACTTACACCAAATTCATCTAACTGGCCTTGAACATTTTTCAATTGATTATCAAATTGTTGTATTGATTTTTTGGATGAATCCAAATCAACCATGCTATATTTAAGACGATTTTCCAAGCCCTATAAAAGCAAACAGAAACAAATGGAAATGAGAACTTGTCGTGAACTTCCAAATTCACCTCTATGCAATTGCATACACACCTTTATTTGTGATTCGACCGTTGCCAATTCACTTTGTTTGCGTGATTTCTTTACCAACTCTTTAAGCTCTTCCTGTAGACGTTCTTTTTGCATTTTCAACTGAGCCATGTGCTTTTCATCCCAACGTTTTGCTTTGCGTGCCAAATCATGACTGCCACCGGAGATTATACCTGATTTCTGATAGAATGTACCATCCAAGGCGAGAGCATCAAATCGTGAACGATCGATTTCATAGGCTACTTTCATTGCATCCTCAGGAGTTTCACACACTAACGCATTATTTGTAGCGAATAAAACAGCACGTTCAATTTCCGGTGGCTCAAATTTAAGTACGTCAAACACCAGCTTAACATTACGTGGGTCAGTAATGGTTCTACAAAAAAAAGGAGGGAGGCACATAAATAATAATTAAATTGCAATTACTCAGTTACGTCTTGATTAGTCATACCTAAGACGTTCTTTTAGTGGTTTCACTTGTAAATAATCTAGCGGCAGAAAAGTCTCAACTTCCAACATTTGTTCTTTCAAAATCTATAGCAAATCGTTAGTATCAAATCAAATCAATTTCTAGCATGTACAACAAAATCTGAGACAGGAATACACATACCTGTATACAATGCCTTGCAGTCTTCTCCGTGTCAACTATTATAGCTTCCATATATTTGCCCAAAACTTTCGTAACTGCTACATTGTATCGCTTATGGGTCGGCTGACACATATTGATCATACGGTCATACTTAAAAAATAAAACAAAACAATTGACTAACAAAGTACCAACTATCTCTTTTGTCGTATCATCGTATCATATACATACCACACCTGGTACTTGTTTTTTGAATAACTCCACTACTTCTTGCTTCTTTTTGCGCCTGGCATCTTCATGTTTATCGCCTTTTGCATCGCCAAGTTGATCACGCACATTCTCCAGTTCACGTTGCTTCTCGTTGATTTTCTCTTTTGAGCTACCAACATCACGTCGCAGCTCATCCTTAATGCGATTTTGCTCTTCCAACGCAGCTTGTGAGGACTTAATATGATCCATAAGTTTATCGCGTCGCTTGACAGCTTCTTCACGTTGTAATGTCAGCTTTTTGAATGCCTCTTCCACCGACGCTTTGCGATTGGTTTCCCCATCGAGCATATCTTGCTCTGATTTTTGTTCCCTATTTACCGAATCTAATTGTGATCGATATTGTGTCGCTGTCGATTCCGCCTCCTGCTTTAATCGATCGTATTCCTGGACCAATCCCTCTTCCATGTGCACACTTTTCCCACGCTTCTGGGATTCGTTTTCCAACTCGTCTTCAAATCGTTTTTTCATTACTTCCACATCGGCTAGTTGCTTTTCTAATTTACGTATATCTTGCTGATGCGCATTGTCTGCTTCGCGTGCAGTCTCCAGTGTCTTCTGCAGCGACGCCAATTTCTTTTGACAATGCGATACTTTTTCCTTTGCCTTGATATACAAAGGACGCTTCTTATTCATTTGTGTTTCAAATTCACGTATCTCCTGATCGATTTTGGCCAAATCACGATTAATCTTTCCAGCGTCTTTTTTCTTTTCGCGCAGCACATCATCCGCCTGTTCCTTCCGAACCTCAACCGCTTTTATTTCTTGTTGTTTAGCATTCAGGTCGTCGTTTAGCTTTTGTATGTCTTTTTCTACATGATACAAACGAAATAGTTGATACTCAACTTGTTTTTCATTCTAAAAAAAAGGCAAATGATATCAGCATGAATTGATACTGGGGGCAACAATAAAGTATATACATATTCATTTTTTAAACGAGCATATCTTTCTGCTTCCATTTTCTCGTGTTTGGCTTCTTTGCGCTCAGCTGCAATGCCCTTTTTCTTCTGGTATGTGAATTGTGTTTCTTCTTCGGCAATATTCATTTCTTGTTTCAAACGATTGTAGTCATCTTTTAACAGGCCAGATCTGTAATTTTATTGAAAAGAATATTTGATGTTTTCCATCATAATATCTCAATTATTCGGATTAAAACTAACCCACTGATTTCTTCAAAGAGAGCTGTACGTTCCTTTGGTGTTTTCATAGCGATATTCTCAACAGCGCCTTGAAAGACCAGAAAATTCTTGGCTTTCACATTGATGCCCAACTTTTCCAATTTGCTTAAATATGAGTTGCTCGATACATTCTACAATACAAACCAATCAAATTAAAAGCAAAGTGAAAGAAAAGTTGATTCCTACCTCTCCATTTATGCGATATTCTGAAGAGCCACCAATAACAGCACGTTGAAAATCCATTTGCTTTTCAGTATTGATAACGAATTTAGCTGTAACGTAACAGCTACGTGAAACTGGTTTTCCAATCGAAGATCCGTGTATGAGATCGTTAAGACGCTTCACCCGCAAACTTGATGTTTTCTCACCCATAACAAAACTTATGGCATCCATAAAATTGGATTTGCCTGTGAAATGATCAAAGGTTATATCTTGGAAATATCACACTACAATTATAAATACCTGATCCATTGGGTCCAATAACAGCGGTAAATTGTTTTAAAGGTCCAACCACGACATGTCCGCGATATGACTTAAAGTTATCCATTTCTATATACTGCAAAAATGCAACTTCTTCGGTGGACGGTGGTGCTGGCGTTGGACCAAACGCAGGAACTGCCACGCCCTCAGCATGTTCTTCTGTCATTATACCTTTTTGCACTAATCTTATCTTTTTTATTATTTTTTTATTCGGCAGACTACAAAATATTATAAATTAAAATACTTTTAACAAATAAATAAAATTTTCAGCAGAATGCTTAATTTTCGCTCTCTTTTTCATGTAAACACTTTGACAAACGTCAAAAAACTGTACTAAAAAGTATTTTTAGTACAAATCTCAAAGTTGCATTTATTACAACAGAAAGTAGAAAAATGCCTCGTTCATCTTGAAACCTTTTTACAATGGTTGCATTTAGAAGACACACCGGAAGCTCAACATGTTGAGATTAAATTCGCTTCTGCTACGTATATACATTTGGTGTCTTCTGAATGGCATGATGGATCATTTGACAAATTTTTGAGAAACAGCTGTTTTATTTTTTGAGAAATAAAAAAAGTGAAAAAATTTTAATTTTAATAAAGACAAAAATAATATAAGAGTAATAAATACACTCGCCAATTGTATATTGAATTGAAACTGTATCTTCGGCAGACATCATGTATATTTTCTTATATATATTTTTTTATCTATAAGCCAGAAACCTGCGCCGTGCGGCTTACAGTCAACTTTGCGCCGCCGCTTTGTTTTTACTTGCTACCGGCCGTGATTTATCGGCCAAGCCGTACTCACTGTATAAATGAACGACAAACTTCATAATATGAATTGAATAACATTAAACAGATAAATTTGCTTATAATAGGATTGTTTAAAATATTATATTCGAGTATTTTTATATCAGGCGCCGAAACAAAAGAAAATATCGGCTACCAGCCGCTGCCTAAAAATCGCCAAACCGCCGATAAAAAAAATAAACGGAGCAGATCTTTTGAGACAACATGTTGGCCCGAAAGAGCAGAAATATAAAAACATTCATAAGACACACATGCCACAGTTGCGCAACAGCTGTACCTTCTGAATGCACCCAATGTTCATTTTCATTTCTTCATTTCGCTCTTCATCCATTGCGTTTTAGCGCCTGGTTATATTGGTGCTCGGTGTTCGAAGAACACAAATCATTTTTTCCGGTGCTCGGTCGATGCACAGTATACAGTATGCCAGATAGCAGAAAGTAATCTGAAATATTCTCTGATCTTCTGAGATTTGACAATTATGACAAGTATTCGCTCAATAAATTTTGACAAATAATTTTGTTTATGAGAGAAAACTCTCTTAACCCATTTTCGTTAGCTGTACACCAATAAATAAATGAAATAAAAATATCAAAAACCAATAAACCTTTCGTTTGTTTATTTCTGAAATAAAAGCTCTCAAAATATTTTGTAGAGTGTGGTTCTATAAAGTATTTAAATGAACAAAATACAATACTTTTAAAATGATCTTCTGCAAAAATGTCCTCTTTATATTCTAAATAGTTTTACCGATTTCAAAAGAATTTTATTTAAATTTCGGAGAAGCAGATTTCTTACTTGAATGGCATACATAACAAAAAAAAACTTTAAGTTTTGGGATAAATCCTTGGTGCACATTATGCACATAGTTGTTACAAACTCATTCGAAGATCTTGTTTATCAACGTCTAACAATTTTTCTGGCTTTAAAAATTTTTCTATTTTACTTATATATTGTGCTGGTACCAATGGGTTAATATTTTTTTATATTTTCTTCTGAAATTCAAATATTTTGGGAAAAGTAAGAGAATAATTTTCAAATTTGGTAGACGTCAGTAGACAGAAAAGAGGGCGTCACTTCTATTTATTTCACTTTATTAATTTCACTATGGGTCGATGTAGTTATATACAGCTCGTTGCTGAGTTGTTTTTTATCGAAATGCACTCCTTGTTTAGTAATATTTTGTATGTAATAATACTATTTTGTAAAATAACTCATTGCCACCCTGAATACTCGGTGTGCTCGGTGTACAATACACCGAGCATATCGTGTTCGGTGTGAGAATGAGTAAAGATTACCTCTTTGTTTTCGGTACAACAACAATTTCATGGTGTTCGCCGAGCATACTCGCAATATAACCACATATTACTAAACAGAGGAGTGCATTTCGATAAAAAGCAACTCAGCAACGAGCTGAGTTGCTATTCTACCGCTATACCGCTATTCTACTGTATATAAAAATGTTTTTATATACAGTAGAATAGCGGTAATTCATACCCCGTTAATTCGAAAATCTCAATAATTCACAACAAACTGCTGAAACCTTGAAAAAATCGCATTAATTCTCAAAAGTTCTACACATTTTGGTCTCCTCGCTAATTCGTATTTTTTTTCAATACAAGGTCTGTTTAACCTCTTATAAATTGAAATTGGTTGTTGACAACCTCTTATAATTCGTAATGCAAAGCAAAATTCTATGGAACTTTGATTCGAATAAAATCAATCATTGTAGATAGCTATGTTCACTTTTTGTATGGAATTTTTTGTTTTTCGTGGTTGACAAGATACACGAGAAGAGCGTTAAACTACAAAACCGTTAGTTCGTATTTTTATTTTAACCTCGTTAATCTTGGGGTTATGTATCCCAATAATGTCCGAAAACTTAAGTAAAATGGGAGATACGGTTTTTATTTTATTTGAGTTTTGTTTAAAACATGGATGCTGGCTGTCAATGAGTGGATTGTATGCATTCAGTGTCATCGCTGTAAATTGGCTTTGCTATAATTCCTGGTTACAAAAGTTATAGCAGACATTATGCCCCATTGGAAAACTTAAGGGTAACTGTAAGGACTAAGAGTCCTGGACACATCTGTAATTCGTAAAAAATTGCTAGTCCCTTGCGATAACGAATTATCGGGATTCTGCTGTATTAAAAAGAAAATTAATTAAATAAATGTATTTTTAAAGCTTTTAATTCACAGCATTTCTAAATTATACAATCACAAGAAAAACTGATATAAGATTTATAATAATTTAATTTAATAATTTATAACTATTACATATCGATGTCGAAGTCTATATTCTCTTCATTACTATCAGCTTCTTCTGGCCATTGTTTCTACAAAAAATGTTTTTAGGATTATTCAGGAAATGGATTATAAAGCGGAGCATTTAGTTTCTTTTAAATTGAAAAAAATGAGTTGAAAAACCCTTTCACCGCTACATCACTTTTTTCCGCGTTTTAATTTTCAAAAAGAACTAAATGTAGTGGGAAAAGTACTCAGTTGGTCACACTGATTGAAGCAACAACTAGTCGTGCACTTGATGTGATTGTGATCGACTGCATAACATTGCACTAACTACCATGACCGAGCACAGAAGAAAATGCTTTGTGTTACTCTGTACCAGTACTACCGACCTGTGTTGGTCGCTTCTCCGTTAGATTCCATGACCCTAAAATTGTTGCACAGTGTAATAAACCGAATTTTAAAAATAATCCAAAGAAAAGTTTTTATTTATTAAAATCTTTGTTAAAAAAAGAAATGTGGTCGACACATTCAGCCATTTCAGGCTCAACAAAATTGGACCGCTTGATTTTAAAAATGTTGTTAGACCGCGGTGGTAGAACACATTTGATACATATGATTTAAGGCCGCGAAAAATTTTTTGGTGAAAGGAATTAGACCATGTGAAATCATGCCACTCTTTATTTGGTACAAACCACTGTGCGCAGTGGTATGCAATCCCAAAAGCTGGCTATAAGCCGAAAAATAATTTTTTTTTGGGGGTTCTGACATTTTAAATAGTTGCAGTGATAACCCTAGCAGCGTTTTAGAACAACGGTACAGTTATTTTTCAAACATATTTTTTGGCTTTTGAAAGTCTAAGCAAAAATAAGTGTCCGAAACGTGTGGAATTTTCAAGTGGATTAGTGTGTTATTAAAAAGTGCGTAGTTTTTAAACGGTTTCGCCAATTTTAATGAGACAACATGCAATCAACTTGTAAGAGTAAGTACTTTTCATAAATCTAAATAAAAATATTATTTAACTATAATCAGAACAATAAATTATCATGTAAGCTGTTTTTAAGGCTGAGAAAAAAAGGATTTTAAAAAAATTCTCAAGGGTTCCTGCCGAGTTTTTAGTTTTAAGCTATTAATTATTCATTTTTGTAAAACATATAAATATATCAGTTGTCGGAATGGATTTTACACAATATTTTCAATGCAATGTAAGATAACTCTATATTCAATGTTCCAGCAATTGTAACATCAAAAATGATTTGTAAAATATAAATTTTTTTGTGTAAAATTCACAACATCAGCATGTATATCAAAAATCTACCACCTTTAATACTCCCTTTTGTTTTCGTCAAAATTCGTTTTTATTTTTTGGAAATGTTCCATTTTGGATCCGCCATTTTGTTTTTTAAAAAACTGAGATCGAATCCGTAATTAATGACTCCAAAAACCCCCAAATGTCTGGTTTCGTCAAAATTCGATAATTTTTTTTGCAAATGGTCCATCATTTTTTGTCTAAACATTTTCAGCGCATGCAAATTTATTGCAGTGTCGTCAATAAATTGACGTAATACTGCTTTCCCATTTCTTGTCACCATTTTTGATTTTTTATATTTACCAATTTATTTAACAGCTGCTGTGAATCAGTACATGGTTAAAAAAACAAAAAATACCTAAAAATAAACCCTGATACCAAATACTAATATGTAACCATGAACAAACTGTCAAATAGTATAGTTTATTTACGCGCTAATTTACACGTTTATCGAAATATGTGTTTACACGGTTTACGAGCTTACACGTTTAAGGGAATACGCTTATAAATTAGAATTGATGGAAATCTTAGGAAAAATTAAAACTTATAACAGGTGTTTCAGGTATGAAATGCATTAAATTAAATTATATACATACGTATTCCCAAAAAGTTGCTAGACAGCAGTTAATTGAAGATAAAATTATCTTACTTCACTCAATAATATTAAGAGATAAAAATCATCTCCCTAGGACATAATTTTAAATTTATTTGATGCTGTAATATCACTTACTTCCTCAATTACTATCTGTGGCGTACATTAACATGACTTTGTTTTTGAATGCCTAACATTAATTTTTTCAAGAAGCATCCATAGGTACCAAAATATTTTTTTTTTATTTCGTGAAAATTTTTTATTTTGACTTGTGCCCCTTTTGTTATTAGTTCGCAATAGGTCCATATACATAGAGAGTGCAACAAGAATTTAGGAAAATACTAAGTGATTTGCATATATTAAACATTGTGTTAATCAAATTCTGTAAACTTTTATTAAAATCCAAACTCTTTGTATTTACTTTACAACTGCTGTAACCACTGCAAGTCTTTTGAAACATCTTCCGTTGTTACATTTCTCGATTTCTTATATTTCTTCGTAGAATTTCCTTCAAACGACTGTGTTTGCGGTTCACTATATTTGTGTTTCTTTTTATGTTTGGCCTTTGACTCACTTACAAATTGGATGTCATCATCACTTTGTACTATGTTTATCTCGCTTTCTGCCTCCGCCAACGATTTTCCCTTGTGTTTTCGCTTAATTGATACGGAATCATTTTTATTATTTAATTGAGATTCACGCATTACTTCTAACAAGTTTTCATCCGCACGTTTCAAACGGTCAGCAATAGCTTTATTTAACTTCAATTTTTCCGTAAACTGATGCCCTAGTAAAGGATGACGAACCTTGATGCAATCTGGTAAAGGCATACGTCCCGGGCAGTTAGACTCAATCATTTCTGGGGATAGTTCATTATTGGCCTTAAGACGGCTACGCAAGAAAACACTGCCACGAATAGGGAGAAGTCGCAGAGCATAATGTCCCTTTCTATTGCAATAACCAAATGAATGTGTCTCCTGACCTCCAATGAATTCCACTGCTACTGCTTCCAAATCGTTAACGTTGCTTCTACCTGGCAACTTCATCTTTTGTTCTTGCAAATGTGTAGCAATGTCAGTACCCTTAGGGCACTGCATCAACCAAACCTCATCTTCTAAATCATCAATATTATCAAATTCACCTATCGTCGTAGTTTTATTTGAAGCTTCAATTTCGAGGAATTCTGTGTTTACTTCTAAGAAATTCTGTTTTTGATTGGTGATATCCATTTGTGTTTCTGCAATAAACATCTTTGAAAAAATATATTCATTTAAGATTTTAGTGTATTACCTATTTCAATAAATTATGTTGCACATGTTAAAGCCACTTTACTTGCCTTCTAACATTCAGTTACAATAGATTGACATTTGAGTCAGTGTCAGCAGTGTGGCCAACTCAGCCCTTTTCCCGCTGATTTTAGTGCTTTTTGAAAATTAAAACGCGGAAAAAAGTGATTTAGCGCTCAGCGCGTTTTTTCAATTTAAAATATCTTTGAAAAGTCGAAGAAATTTTCATTAACTAGAATTATCATTATATGTATGAAACGGTAACTTTTTACTCGGAAAAGAAAATTTTGACAGTTCGAAAAAAAATATTGAGACTATTGAGAAGGATCTGAACTACCAAAAATTTTCACTAGCTCTAGGGCTACTGTAAATTTTGACAAAGCAATAAACGCTTAAATCGGCCTGAGACAGAATTGAGTTATAAATACTATCGACATTCAATGTTTTTTAAAACAAAAGTTATAAAAAAGGAAACGTATTCTCTTAAATAGAGTGGCAATGAATTACATAAACTTCAAACTGTGTTTACTCGAAATGAGATTTTTAGACTTAAGCGCTTATTGCTTTTGACCACAGATATAATGCAAATGCCAAAAAGAAAAATGGAAATTTTAATAACTAAAACAAATATTTACTGTTTTCATATAATAAGGATAGAAAATATTTTATACAAAAAAGGATAGCTATGGACAATTTTAACAGAAAAAATGTAAATGCCAGCAAAACCGGAAAGTAAATGAATTAATTAAATTTTTGTTATATTTATTTTCACAATAACATTCCAGTTTGCATTTAGTTCATATTTTTATGTAGGTATACTTATTTCTCATTGTAATAATAATAACATGAAAATACACAAAAATTTAATATTTTTATTCCACACAGTTTATTTTTTACAACCTAAACCCGAAATGTCAAAATTTTTTCTGTCAAAATTTTATCTCCATTTCGCACAGCAAAATTACAAATTTTTCTCATCATAGGAAATTTTTGCCACTATTTTCATCGATTAAAAAGTTACCGTTTCACACACACCCTAAATACAATTCTCCATATGGACAGACAAATAAAACTGTAGTCTTAACAACACTTAGGGCGATGTTACACGATCAATGTTTTGCTGTCAAACAATGCAATTGTTGTTGCTTTAAAAATGAACACTGAGCAAAAGCGAGGATGAACACATTTCACTTCAAATTTTTTTACTGTCGAAAAAAACCTGCATCACTTCAAATAAAATGGGGTTGCTGAAGATGAACTGTTGCATTTTCTGAGAAAATAGTAATATTTTATGAAAAATACTAGACTTTCTACAAACTTATAAATACATTTTTTTTCTTTGCCACCCTTTGCGTTGTTTGGCTTTTGTTTGCTTGTAAAAATGAGTGCTGTTTAAAAAATTACTTAATAATTTTTATAAAAACATGGTAATTCAATGACCAAGTAACAAAGTGGCGGAGTTTATTTTAATAGTTCGTAAATTTTAAAGATTATTTTTCTGTGTTTTTCATATATAAATGCAATATTTTTTGTATAATTTGTTTCTATTTCCACCAATATTATCTCATATTGTCATTATAATTATTTTCCATCCAATTCCATTCCAATTGTTGAATTTTCATTCACTCCAAAAAAAAATAAAATACTTTTTAGTTGGAAAAACATAGTTGCAGATAAAAGTATTAAAAAAAAACATTCAGGAAAAAACTGATAGTGTAACAGGGCATCAAACAAAACGATGAAAAGAGAGTAAAAACAGAAAACATTGACAGCAAAAAATTGACCGTGTAACATCAGCCTTAAGAAAATTACTCAGTGTGACCACCGAAACAATAAATATCAACTTACACTTCTATCTGTATACCTACATTTTCCGCTTACAGTTAAAAAAATTTATATAAAAATTTTATTTAATATACTACGTTTTTAAAACGTTAGTGTTCCGAAGGCCCTGGTAGTCAGTGCTCCTCTAAATTCAGTAATCTATGTGGCTATTCAGACGGTAGCAAGCATGAAAAGCCTGGGCACGTGTGTCGTGTTCACATGAGTGTAACCATGACTGACTTTTTCTAATCAAAAAGGAACGGTGAAATTGGAATTTTGTCACTTTTTCTTGTGCTCATTAAGATAGGTTCTTTTGTTCGCAAAAAATGCAAAAGGAATATCAATTATGTGCCTTAAATATGAACTTAAAATTAAATAAAAAATAAAAGCAACAATCTCTTAAGAAATTAAAATAAGTTAATAAAAAAATAGCAAGAAAATGAAGACTGTTTGTGCCCTAGATGCGCACTGTTTGTTTGCGTTCATGTTGCCTATTCAACTTCTAAAAAATTATGAGGGAAAGCGGCAAAATCGGAACAATATGAACATGGAACATTCATCAATGTGCCGATTTTATTTTTGGATTTTCTGCGCAACTTTGCTATCTCTTTCTCTCTACCTCTCTCTTCAAGCAAGCATGACTGCCTGTCTGAAAGAGAGAGGTAGAAAAATATATAGAGAGAAAGAGATTTTTAATAAACTTAATAAAAGAAAAACCTATCTTCATGAGCACAAAAAAATTGACAAAATTTCAATTCCACCGTTCTTTTCTGATTAGAAAAAGTCCGTCATGGTTGCATTCATGTGAGCACGACCGTCCTGCCCATGACGGTCATGCTTGCACCCCTGTGAGCAGCCACATAGAGATTTATAACCTCATACAGATTATGCTGAAAATTTGTAATTGTGAAAACGTGGGACGCATATGGATAGAGAAAAAATTGGTAGCGAATTAGGTGAACTATTCATCCATCAATTTCCTATTGCTTGCGACCCACGTTTTTTGTTTTAAGTCATGCAAGTATCTTCATACCTACTGAAATTCACAACTAAAAATTTTCGGCACAATCTGTATTGCCGTAGGAAAAGTTTTTAAGTGTTGCAGAATGGATTGATGTGTATTTTGTTTTTGTTTCGTTGTACGGATTGGAAAGTTTTACAATTTGTGCTATCGTGCTACCGTTCAAGGGCATATACTAGACTTAAGGAATCACCCTATTATATTTTTATATGTTTCATATTGGATTGTCATCCAGTTCTGAGCTATGTTTAAAGTTTCAAGTCTCTAGCTCATTTAATTTTAAAATCAATTGTAAAATTCCACCCGAAGAGACAGACACCATTGAAAGCAAGTTGATATAAACGTAGTAAAATGAAATTTTGTAAAGACTCAATCTTTTTTGCACTTCAGAAATTCTGAATTCGAACATTTCTGAAGAGAGTTACATATTTATAGGGCATTGGGCAAAATTGTTACGACAAAAGTATAATGTATTAAATTTTTCAAATCAATTGTTATATGAAATTTATGAGATTGTGTTGCACAGAAGAGATGTTATTCAAATTTAGTAATTAAATTTATGAAAACAATGGAGTGCTAGGTGCTGAAAAAATAAACTACTTTAAAGAATTATTAGACTCAACTGAAATACTAAATATTTAAAATTTTTTATGCACCTAATGAAAAAGCAAAAGTTTTTTTAAATAGATAATGGTCTTAAAAACATTGTGAGCATTACTTTATTTTGGGCGCTTTTTTCAACATTTTGCGTTTTTTATGAAAAAAAAGACTGGCAGCACTAGTCAGTGTTGATATTAGGCTGTGGTTATGTTGATGCTGGCTGTTCGTCGAACCCATCACATATTACTCTCGTCTAGGTGATTACATTACCCCGTGTTCGACTGACAATAATTTATGACAAAATCATTATCTTGTCATAAAAAATCGTGTGGAGCACATTATGACTTAACTTTTCTATGACTTGTCATATATTATTACAAGCAAGTCAAATATTTTATTTCGATTTCTATTATATAAATATTAATTTGCTGAAGTTCTTCCAATTCTTTCAAAGCATTTAGTGTGATAATACATTTTAATTGTTTTTTGTGTAACTGCATATCCTGTTGCACATACATAAAAATTCGCCATTAAAATGAAATATCTTTACAAAATTTGCCCACTTGAATTTATGTCATAACTTTTGTAATAAATTGTGCAATAATTATGACAAAAATTATTGCTAGTCGAAACCAGCGTTGCCAGAACGACGATTTTATCGTCGTTTTAACGATTTTGTGACCCAATGACGATTTGACGATTTTCGTTGAAAAATTGCGATTTTTTAGATCAACCACAACTCCATAAAAACTTTTTTGTTTTAAAACCTATTCTGCCTTTTTTATACATATAGTACAATTGTCTTTATTCCTCGATACTGTGAGAAGTGTGCTCTAAAACAATCAACCTAAATCAGCTTTTGCATTACCATTTGATGACAAACTCAAGGATTGGTGATGATCATTAAAAAAAAGCTTTCTTCATCATAATGAACACATTTCAATACTCATTGCATCTACTATAAGATAATGTAAACATTACCTATTAAGCTTTTCTCGTCAGAAACTGGTACATCTTTTGAAGGAATAAAGACTAGATATATCAGTGTTGAACTTGATTTCCAGTGTTACAATTTTGATTATGCTTTCCATGCACAAATATTTTAAGACCAGATGATGTTAATAACATTGATTTCAGAGACAAAGCAACATTTTTGGAAAGAAAATATATTTACGTTGGCATTTATACTAAAGAAAAATTAGTAAGGACCTCCATTAAAGCGTGCAAAGCCTTGTAAACTTGTAAAAATTTCTATGAAATTTGAAAGTGTGTTTCAAAAGAAGTCAATTCATTACAAAGTTTGATGTCACATCTTAAAGATTTGGGGGACGAAAATTAATTTCACCAATCAGATGTTGAATTCAGGGAGCAACGACATGTAAATTTTGGAGTTTTTCTCTGATGACGATTTTTTCTTACGATTTTGACGATTTTTTAAGTGAAGTTTCTGGCAACACTGATCAAGACACGGGTTTAAGTTCAATGCAGAGTTGCTTTTGGTCGAAATGTTCTCCTTTGTTTACTACTATTTTGTATGTAATGATACTTTTTTGTAAAATAATTCATTGGCACCCTGAATGCTCGGCGTGCTCGGTGTTCATTTCACCCAGCTTATCGTGTTCGTTGAGAGTGCTTGTCGTGTTCGATGCAACAACAATTTCATGGTGATCGCCAAGCATACTTGCAATATAACCACAGCCTTAGTGCCTGGTTATATTGGTGCTCGGTGTTCGACGAACACAAAACATTTTCTCCCATGCTCGGTCGAGGTGGTTACAGCTCGTTGCTTTTGTCAAAATATACTCTTTTGTTTAATACTATTTTGTATGTTATCATACTGTTTTGTAAAATAGCTCATTACCACCCTGAATACTCGGCGTGCTCGGTGTACAATACACCATACACACACCACACACAGCATACTGTGTTCGGCGTGAGTAAAGATTTTCTCTTTGTGTTCGGTGCAACAATAATTTCATGGTGTTCGCCGAGCACGTCAGAGCACGGAGTAAAGTAGAGCACGAGTATAACGAGCACCGGCGCTGCCAACTTTTTTTTTCCTATTTCCCGATTTTCCAATTTTTTCTCCCCGATTTCATGTCAAATTCCCAAATTTTTTTCTTTTTTTTTTAAGAAAAACTCTTTTTTTCAAGCTTCCGCCACACAATTTATTTGAAAAAAAATAAAAATTTAATAAACAATTCAATAACAAAATTAAAATGCATATTAAACAATCAACTAATTTTATGGTCGTACATATTTTGTGTAAATTTTTTCAAGTGTTCTATTTGTAAAGAGTTGTTTTTTTTAAATAATTGTTTAACATATAACATTCACCCATAATAGTAGTTGACAGTAGATTTCTAAAAGCACATTTGTTTATATAAATTTGGGGGAAACGCGTTCCACACTAGATGAGGTAAAGAAAAAATGTGTTATACATTTATCTCTACAGTTTTTAGTGAACTATATTTGTTATCGATAGTAATAATTCCCGACTCGGATATAACATACGGAAAAGACGCCCCAAAGGAACAATAGCACTGTAAATACGTGAAAATACGCAAACTCAATTTTTAAACATTAGGTCAAAATCAAGAGTTATCTCATTTTAAGTTTATAATATCGCTTGAAAGGAAACTTTGATTATATTTTAGGGAAAAGACATCGAAATCTCCTTTGCCCACAATGACTTAATTTATTGTTTATTTGCCGAAACTCAACTCTAACAATGGTGGCTGTCTATTTTCAGGTGGATACAGATCATTCATTTTTAATTTGTAGCCCTATTTAATCTAATTAAAATTAAGGCATTTTCAAATTTTTCCGAATTAAATCCAACCCAAAACATTGTTTTAAAATTCCCCCAATATTGGAGTTATTCCCCATTACACCAGAGCTTCGCTATTTCCCCCGAGTTGGCAAGCCTGCCGAGCACGCTCTGACAACTCTGATTCAATTTTAAAACTCATAGAGCACGAATTGTCAGTTTACAAATATTTATAATTAAGTTTATTTTTCAACAAAGTTTTTTTTCAAATGGTTATGATTTTTTTGTACAAAATGGATAAATTAATTACTCTCAGCCCTTGTCCGCCATTTAAAATTTTTTTGTATTCTGTCAAACATTTTTTTCAATCATGCTTTATATCCCTTAAAAAAGGCACATATCCTATATTACATTTTGAGACCTTATGTGCTTATTTAAATACTTATGCGGCAACACTGATGACGAACTGTCATTTAATTTATTAGAATTTTGCTTAAAATGAAGAGAAGATATAGAGTGGAGGCTTTTATTTCTAAATGATTTTAAAAACTACAGAATCGAAAAATTTTAGTACTTTGTTTTTGGCGTGAAAAATTTCTTGGAGCAAATTATGTACCCTCATTTAGAAAGTTTTGTCAAAGCTTTTTTTGCATGCCACACAGTAGCGCTACCACCGAAAGGTTTTTTTTTCGCAAACTAAGCTCATAAAACCAGATACATTTTGAGAATATGTCGTTTTCTTATTACACTTCACTTTTTTTAAAGTCACTTCGAAACTTATAAATTTTTTTTCACGTCATAAAAAAATTGCATAACGACAGCCCCTTTGTTGATATTTTCTGTGCACTGTTGCACAACTGCGTACTTAAGTACTTTTTTATTGCTACCAAATATTTCCAACAATGTATTATTTTTCTTCTTTCCCTTTCATCAATACGAAACAGATGAGAAAAACAAACTAGATGGGTAATGCAAGTGCGACAGAGAAAGAGAACTAAAATACAAGTACGAAAAATAAATGTATTATTGTACTGAGATAATCCCATACAAACTGAGTACGTTTTGGTTTTCGTATTTTTGGTACCCGTTTTGGTTTGGTATTCGTTCATTTTTCTTTGTTTTTTGTGTTATACTTTCTTTATTTACGAATTCATAGAGAGCATAGCAGCATAGATCACTGCTGCGTTCGATTCATTTTTTTTTGTATGTCTCCTTTTCCACACGGCAAGTTTTCTTGTCGGCAAGTTTCCAATTTTCTTTTGGACTTGCCACTTGCTTTTGCACACAGCAAGATTTCTTGGACAATTCTGCTTTTACTTTGCCTTTCATTCATGTTGTGAAAAACTTTTTATTAACATTTTATTAAGCAAAAATAAATAAATGAAAAGTGGAATCAGCTTATTGAATAAAAATAAATAGATTAATAGAAGAAAAGTGAAATTTTAAATGAAAACTATGAACGTTGAAAAAAAAGTATGAAATAGTTAACTATTTGCGTATGAAAATTTCGACCAAAAAGCCTGTCATTATAATCTCGTTAACAATACATAAATTGGTCTAATAGAAAATTAAAAAAATTGAAAACTATTTATTTTCTCTAATAAGAAACTAAAATCAATGCGCATCCAACTTAAAATAACAAATAAGAATAAAGAGAAATATCAAAGAACGTACAGCACAAAAGAAAACTTGCTAGTACGATCAAGTCTGTACTCGTCTCCTCTCAATTTTCCTTTATAGCAATAGCATCTGTGTAACTGCATTATATATAGAAGATAAGGTTAGGTTAGGTTTGGAAGGCGTGCGCGAATGTATATACATATACCCGCACTTCCACTCGGAGACTTAATTGTCCATTGTGATTGCCCTCATTTAATTGCCCGGATGAGGCACGTCTCTAACCACGGTTTCCGTCAGCTGTCCAGGTAATGTCTTTATTGAACCATTTGGTTCTCCGGATGAAGGTAAGAAGATCTGATAGTTCCACTTTCGTTATTTCTGTTAGACTATTGAAAAATGGCGACCCCAAACATTGGAGTCTGCTCATCTGCAGCCTTGGACATTGACATAGAAAGTGAAGAATCGATTCTGTCTCTTCTTCATCGTGACAACTTCTGCACAGTCCGCTCGTTGGAATGCGCCACCGTTGAAGCATTGGCGCAATAGCACAATGTCCAGTTATGACTCCTGTGAGCAGACGTACTGCAGATTTGTTGTGCCCTAAGAGGACATTTGTCCTCTTTCTATCTAACCAAGGCCCGTGAAACTATACAGTCATCTAGGTTAGTCCAAGCGTCATTTGACACCGCTATGGTGTACTCGTCTATTTTCCTAAATAGTTCACACATCGGAGATTGTATAGAGGTATCCGCCTCATTAATGTCCATTTCAGAGCCCCTTCTGGCCACTTCATCTGCTTTTTCGTTCCCTTCAATATTGCTATGTCCAGGAACCCAGCAGAGAGTGACATTGTGTTGCTCAATGGCCATCAGTGAAGCACGACATTTCTTTACAATCTCCGATTTAGCTATTTTGGATTCTATTGCCTTCATTGCAGCCTGACTGTCAGTAAAGATAGTGATATTCGAAATCGGAATCGTACTGTCTTGTAGAAGTCGAGCTGCTTTCTCAATAGCAAAAATCTCTGACTGAAAAACGCTGCAGCTGTCAGGAAGACGATACGACCGCCTTAGTTGCAGGTCTTCGGAGTAGAGACCAGCTCCAGTTCCATTCTCCATCTTTGAGCCATCGGTAAAGATGGTAATACCAGCATTAATTTTTACCGAACCCGACTCCCAGTCTTCCCTGGTTGGAATTCTAGTGATAAAATCTAAATTTGAAGTCATATAATCCGTGCCTACATCTAAGTCAGCTTTGATTCCATTTTGACCCCTCCGCTTTATCTCACTCAAAATTGTAGAGTGTCCATAGTTTTCTGATCTCCACACGTTGGATTATCTTAGTCTAAGAGCTCCTTTTGCGGCACAGCCTTGAACAAACACCCGTAACGGTAAGAGATGAAATATCATATTCAGATCTTCCTGAGGTGCACTACTTACAGTCCCTGAGATCCCCAGGCTTGCAAGTCTCTGTATTTTTCCCATGCGAGTTTGGTTGCTCTTCTTACCCAACGCCTGCCACCAGCCGAGAGACCCATAGGTGATGATGGGTCGAATGATTGTGATGTACATTCCATGAATAACGTACGGCGACAATCCCCATCTTTTCCCAAAGGTCCTTTTACAGGTATAGTATGCAGCCAGTCCCTTCTTCGTTCCCTCTTCGATATTCCTTCTCCAATTAAGTTTTGAATCCAGAATGGTACCGAGATACCTTGCTTCCGAAGAGAGATTCAGTGTCACTCCATCCAACTTTGGTAGGGAAAACTTAGGTATTTTGGTTTTTCTCGTGAACAAGACTAGCTCAGTCTTAGCAGGGTTAACTGCTAAACCGTTCCGTCTAGCCGAGTCGGAAATTTCGCCAAGTGCTGATTCCATAAGCTCACTAATCGTCGACAAGAATTTGCCAGGGATCAATATTGCTATGTCGTCAGCGTAGGCTACCACTCTCGTTCTCTTTTCCTTGAAAGCTCGTAAAATCTCATTAACTACTAGGAGCCATGGGAGGGGTGACAACACCCCTCCTTGCGGAGTTCCCCTTGTAGTCCTCTTACTCACGGAGCCAGTACCCATAGCAGCGTTAATGACTCTGCCTCTCAGCATTGTTCCAATCCATGCCACTATGAAATCCTTAACTCCATGATCCGTCAACGCCTTACAGATGGTTTCCGTGTTTACATTATTGAAGGCTCCTTCAATGTCAAGGAAACCTACTAAAGTGTACTCCTTAAAATCTAATGACTTCTCAATGATACCAACAACTTCATGAAGAGCGCTATCCACTGATCTACCTTTGCGGTATGCGTGCTGCGCGATGTCCATTGTGTGAATGCTGATAGTCCCTCTTATATATATGTCAATTAGCCTCTCAAGTGTTTTTAAAATAAACGATGAGAGACTTATCGGCCTATAATCTTTTGCAGTAGAGTGATTTAGTTTTCCTGCTTTTGGAATGAAAACCACCCTGACCTCTCTCCAAATCTTTGGCACATACCCATCTGTTAGACATCTTGAAAAGATTTCCACTAAATGAGGCCCCACGCTCTCAAGACAATGCTGTAGCATGGCTGGTATAATTCCATCCGGTCCCGCTGATTTAAGCGGGTTAAATGAATTTATCGCCCAGGCGACTTTTTCCCTATCTACAATATCCAAGACGTCAGTCCTTGATGCCCGGACAAGATTTGCCATCTGATTTTCGAAGTCGGTCAAGTCCGTGCAACCAGGAAAGTGTGTCTTCATCAGAACCTCAAGAGACTCCTGGCTCGAGTCTGTCCATGATCCATCTATCTTCCGAATGCTGCCGAAAGCTGTAGTAGTTCCAGACAGTATTTTTCGAAGTCTTGATGCCTCATTTACAGTCTCCATGGTTCTACAGAACTGCTGCCAAGAGTCCCTTTTTGCAGCCTTAATTTTACTTTTGTATTCATTAAAACTGTCCCTATACTTATTCCAATCCTCTTCTAGTCGGCTTAGCTTAGCCTTGTTAAAGAGTCTCCTTGATTTTACTCTAAGTTGTCCTAACTCTGCGTTCCACCAAACCGTTTTTGGTTTGGATCGTGGCCTAGTTTGTGGACAACAAAGTTCAGACGAGTTATTCAGTATCCCTGTCAGACGTTCTACTGCTTTGTCAATGTTAGCATTCCCTTGGCCAACTTTGACTTTCGTCGATGCAAGCTTTTGGGAAGCCGTTATTGAAAATTCAGACCAGTTCGCCCTTTTGGGATTCCTAAATGGCCGTGAGACCTCTACTTCAGAGTTTATGGTGAAAAGTATCCGACTGTGGTCCGAGAAGGAATAAATGTCTGATACCCTCCAATTATCAACCCTAATAGTATTGGAGTCTGTGGCCAACGCAAGAGACTGCCTGCCACTCTGATGTGCTAAGCGTCTGGTTTTGACGCCCAATAAGTCTCAGTATGGATTCCTGATCCGGAACCGGAGGAGGAATCCACACTGATACTATCGGTCGAACCGGAAGCCGAGACCGAGAAACTACTTCCAAACGGGCTCCCTGCCAGAGTGCATCAAGGCTGCTGATTGTACGCGTTAAGAAATCTAAGGATTTCTTGTTGCTGCAACCAACACCCTTCTGCCAGCCAGCCCCATCGAAAACTAGCTCCTCGCTGTCAGCCCTGAGCATCGCCTCCATCAGCTTAGCTTCTACAAGTAGCCAGTTCTCCGGCGTTATCTTCCCATCAGGGTTGACGTTGTCGATGATGGCTACTTGTAGCTCAATCTGAGAGTCGAAGGAGGCCGAAGGTTTCGGCTTTTTCGACTCCCTTGGAGTAACCTCATCGGACCGGGCTCTTTTCAGAGCCCGATGAGGAACTCTGTTCCCTATTTGGAGAGCCTGTGGACTTAGGCATTGGTGGCATGCTAACGCTTCCACCTGTGGCCTGGTCCGTTTGCTTCTCCTTTTGGCACGAGGAGGAGGTGGCGTTATTTTTCTCGAACTTTGCCACAACCTTCTCATGTTTTTGGATAAGATCCTTCTCCCTTTTTGTAAAGGAAGAAGGATCTTTTGCCCTCATTTTACGAAGGTAGTAAGCCGAGCGCTTGTAGCCATTTTGGGCCCGTTGCTCTCGGCTTACCACCTTCCTTGCCTCCTTCCCCGGCGCGGAAGCCGCAGCCGGAGACCGGGGAGGATCATTGAGCAACTGCATCTCAACTTCCGAACCAATGTCATCGACGTTGCTAACCTGCGATAACAAGTCATCATCGGTTGCGGTGTCGATGCGTAGGTTCCAATACCAATACCTCGATCCTCTCCGATCCCTGTCACCACGGCTTCCTGCCTGCCCAAAGTTGGCTTGGAGACACTCTCCCTTCCCCTCCCAAACCAATTGTATTTATGTTAAATAAGTGGTATATATATGTTATAATGTAAATATATGCATGTGTAGCAATATGTTATAACAAATTGGTGGTAAAAGTGGTGACCTTTTTTTTTTTGGATACTTTTCTTAAAATAAAATAAAATTTATTTTTTTATTTAAATTTATTTAAAAACTAGTACGTTTTTATTTTTTATCGGTGAATTCCCCGATTTGAAGGGAATTTACTTGGCGTCAATAGGGGAATGATCTGTTTTTTGCAGGGAATTTGAAGTCGTTCAGCTTTTATAAATTAAAGTCTGTAGAATATTTTTTGTCAAATATTATGTAATGTAAAACGTTTAACTTATGAAATATTTTGGGTCATAAAGTCTTCATCTTTTCTTAAGCAGGCCTTGCAATTTATTGGTTTGGAGAAATCGATTTTTAAAAATGTGTGCTATTTGAAAGTATGATATTTCGAAATTTTTTGTAAAAATTGATGAAGATGAAGTTAATTTTTTCTATGTTAAAAACCGATAGTCAAAACTTTGAACCCGTTTTTCTCAAAACAAAGTTTTTGCCATTTTTTATTTGAGTCAAAAGAAATCCCATGTCTTCTCCTTTGAGAACTTAGATGTTCAAAAGTGAGTCAGAAAGTTCGTTTTTATTAATCTACCAGCCCCATTAAAAATTTGTTAAGTTTTGGACAGAGAAAGTTCAGGGTCGACTTAAAATAACACTCCTTGAGGTCAATTTCGTTTTTGAAAAATGTTTATATGGAAAGTGCATGTAGCGCTGTTATAATAGGAAATTATAACAGGGAATTCGATCGAAAATTTGGGAATTTTTCGAGGGTTATCGGGAAGAGAGAAAAAGAGTTGGCATCCCTGAATGCAGCTTTAAATTTAACTGACAACAGATGTCAAAAAATTGTGTACGTGTTGCTAAAAAAAAAAACAAAGCTGAGAAAAGAATTGAGAGAAAAGGGCTTTTTTTCGTTTTTTGAAAATTTTTGGATTATATTTTTATTTTGTTAAAAGTATACACACTATTAACAACAAGGCGACATATTATTCAATAATCGCAACAATTTTTGTGTAAGTATAAAGATCGGAATGATTGCAAACCGAAGTTTTTGTAATACATGAAATATGTTGTTTTTGCGCCATAGTTAAAATGCTGAGTTTCGTAATAACAACCAAAAAAAAGTGGATTTTGATGGGAAGCAAAAACTTGTAAAACAAAAACAAACGCGCTACAGATCAAACATTGAATTTTAACATGTCTATTAAATTTTTCACTTTTAGTTTGATACACGACCGACTTCAGTTGCTGAGCGAATAGAGGAAACGACAAAGATATAGTTATTATATATCCTCCGAAATCCGAATTTGTACACGTAACCAATTCTTCCAAACATGAACTTATCATCACCTTCATCTTCTCCTTTTGTGAACCTTGAGACCTCTTCAACATCATCTGTTAAACCAATCGTGTCGGCCCCCAGCAGCAGTAGCAGCCGTCACAGTTTCGGCAACTCGTTATTGCACGATGAGACACAAGGCAGCAACAGCTTGTACGACAGCGCTTTGGATAATCTAAGTGCGCACACTTCTTTTGATGGTAATTGTCAATTCTTACTACTTCGTAATGCTTCTTTTTATTTATCTTATCAATTCCTTTTTTGGTTTAATCTTTCGGTCATCTTTCATTAACTTCTGAAGAAAGTGTCAAGAATAACTCATACGTAAACAACTCATCCACCGATTTTGATTCGACACTTTACGGCAGCGATTTTCATTATACGAGCGGTAGCAACAACAACAGCATTCGTGATTTGAATACAAATATCTCAGCCAGCATGCTGCTGATACAGTCTGAGAGCACAGACACAAACACATCCTCCACACAGGAAGAAGTTGATCCCAAATCCCAACTTGCGAATAAGACAATATTTAAGACGGATAATCCAAATTTGTCAATTATAGAAATTAGTGATAACTCAAATAAGGAGCAGGAAGATCTTGAAAATTCGGTTTTATTGATCGAATCGTCACCTGATGACGATAAAAGAAACAGTAATGCAATGATTGGTAAGGATGTCAAGCATACTATTAAAACATCGCCACGAAAAGCAGCACCTATGGAAAGTGCTGGTGCAGTAGGTGTAGCAACAACATCAGCAGCAGCATCATCAATACTTGTTGATAGTGCTGCTGAAAAACGCAGGAAGAAAGCTGAAACGCTGATACATTCCAGTAAACAAAAACTGAACGTGGCCATTGCAGAAGCTACAGCAGCGGCAGATAAGGTTGATGCCAGCAGTGCTGGAGGGGATACCGTTAATGGAAGTATAGTGGCGTGTGGCAATGAACCGGAAACCAAAAGGGAAATCAAAGTTTATGATTCGATCGAAGAATTTGAGAAAAATTTACCATCAACAGTAACTGTCCTCGATACACCATTTGGCAGCAAAGTATATCTAGTTGGAACGGCACACTTCAGTGAAGAATCACAGGATGATGTGTCCTATGTAAGTAGCACGAACATGGCTCTGCTAAATTTATTCATGTGTGTGTCTGATAGGTTATACGCAATATCCGTCCAGATGTAGTTATGGTTGAGCTATGTCCATCACGCATACACATTCTGAAGCTTGACGAGAAGACCTTGTTGGAGGAGGCGAAAAATTTTAATTTGGCCAAAGTATGTCTGTCCGCCATTAACTTTAAATCGATTACATTTTCCTCATTTCCATCAACAGATTCGAAGCATTATTCAGACACATGGTTACATTAACGGTGTTTTCTTCATACTATTGCTGCAGATGAGCGCTCAAATCGCCAAAGATTTAGGTATGGCACCAGGCGGTGAATTCCGTCGTGCTTTCGAAGAAATACACAAGCTTCCCGGTTGCATGCTGCATCTTGGAGATCGGCCCATACGTATCACCTTGCACCGAGCACTACGAGCTCTCTCGTTATGGCAAACAGTGAAATTGGTATGGCGTCTCACATCCACTGACACCATAAGCATTGAGGAGGTGGAGGAATGCAAGCAACGTGACTTGCTCGAGAAACTCATGCAAGAGATGGCCGGTGAGTTTCCCGCCTTTTCTGATGTCTTTGTCAAAGAGCGTGATCTGTTTCTCTGTCATTCATTACAATTGGCTGCGCTTCCGCAAGTTCAAGCTGACGGATCTGGTATTCCACGTCCAGTGCGTGTTGTGGGCGTTGTAGGTAAGCATTGTGTAGTTATTTTTAAATAAAAATCAAGAGCTATTTAATGTTATTAAAAACAATTTCACTTAGGTATTGGGCACGCCAATGGCATTGCTCAAATGTGGGGACGCGTTGATCCACAAAAGATTCCGGCTATTATGGAAATCCCACCGGCCAGCACAAGCACAAGAGTGTGCAAGTATACTATTAAATACGGTTTAATCGGTTTAACAATATTTGGAGCATTTAAGCTCTTGCGACCACGATTGACACGTTTGTTTTGATTGATTTCATTCTTTTAGAGAGGGATGATCGGTGATGAAATCGATATCGATTCATTATTAATTGATGTAATTGATCTATTTAAATTAAAAGTAAACGTTATGTTTTAATCGTAGAAAAAGTTGAAATTGTATAAATTCTTATTAGGGAAACCAACCAATCAAGTAAACATACCAGCATCTTTATCTCGGATCGCTTTAATAATATCATTTTAAAAAGGACAAACAAAATCATTAGATACAAATAAAAATAAACTAATTATATAATATGGTTTCTTAATCATAGGAAAAAAATAAGAAAATTGTATTGAATTCTTTAGAAAATTTGGAACTGTATATACATTTTTAAATTGCTCTGAAGAGCGTACAAAAAAGTAAAAGTTGACATTTTTATCAAATACTAACAATATACATAAACTGTAACTCACATCACATTCCGCATGGCATGTAAGAATCGTATCGTTTAATTATATAATTTTCAATTCATGTTTTCTGTACATGTGTAGCCAGTCCAATTGAGAAAAAAGACACTAACATTCCATGCAAACACACACAAATCAAAAAATATATAAATAAAATGTATTGGTGTATAAATTGTGAAATTTAATTTTTTTTTTTTGTAGATTTTCATAAATCACAACTCAATAATATCATGAATATAAAGAAGAAAGAAAATGCCGTGTTAAAATTATATATAGTTGTGGATGTATTGATTTTATGTAGTATACTTATAGCGAACATATATTGGAAAATATATGTACATATATATATGTATTTAAGTATATCGTAAATATAAAATATTTGCGATAACATTAAACTGCTTGTTTTGCTTATTACTGTACTGAGTTGAGTAAGTACATCGGGTAGTCAGTCCTTAACTATTTAGGAAATATTTTTATTATTTTTTCATTTCATTTGAGTTTTTCCCACTTATGTTTTGGGTAAAATAGGAACTATTTTATCCGGGGAATCGAAATTCGAGTGAAATTTGATTTTGGTTTCGATTGTAGCTGGGTTACTAGCAACCAGGTTAATATTCGAATAACTTAATTTCTGTTGGCCGTTGATTTCGTTTATTGATCATATACAAATATTTTGTATTCGGTTAATCGTTGCTCTGTTAAGGATACATTTTTCTCAACGAAACTGATATACAGTTCTGGTATAATAATGTTTGACCCAGAAATTAATGAATGGGTGCAAACACGACAAGTAAAAAGTACCGAAAGATCTTATACAGAAGACGAAACCGAATGTAGAAATATTTTTATTGATAGAATCGCAACTAAATACTTCTGTAACATTTACCTTAAAGAAATTTCAAATACAATTCAAATTTTGATTTCCTCTTTGGGAAATATTATGGGGGAAAATATACTATGGTTGTAGAACTAAAACTGGTGGCAACTTCCTCATTTTAGTATTTACTGCTTTTAGGATTGCGTAAAAAAGTATAGACAAATTGAATTTGATTGTTGGATATTATACGTTATAACTCGGCAAGACCGTTACTTGTTACTTATTAAAAAAGGCAAGACTACAGACCTTGCGAAATACGTAAGAAATATACTGCACTCCGACTGATATACATCTCCTACATATGTCCGTCCCAAAATTCGCATCTATGGGCAGATGCTTCACGAATGCATCTGGAGTGATAAAGCTATTAAGAATTCCAACTTTATTGACTCCTTGGAGTATCGTAGAAACGTGGTCTGCATTACTTTATTCTACCGCTATTTTCATGGTAGATGTTCTGAACATTTGCTAGATTTGATGACTCCTGTTCATGTATTCCACAGAAATACGCGAACCTCATTCCACGATGAAACGATGTATCTACGAACTACGCATTGTTGAGATAGTTATTTTCTCTATAGTATCGCTCGTTTATGTAATAAGCTTTCTACAATTATTTCCCCTTCACTGATGTTGATACTAGTATTCCCTGCGGTCTGATTGTATTTAGTTGCAGTCTAAGACACAAAAAACAATTTCTGTAAAACATTTCCTGTGAAGGTATGCTGGTCTTTATTTTTCGTATATGCTGTACATCAAGATTCACACTCAAGTTTACCTACACACACTCACATGAGTATACGTACGATTTTCTAATGTAATAATTCAAATTTAAAAATTTTGTTGATTCAGTTTTATTTAATTCATCATTGTAAACTAAGAAAACCCCAAAACAGAACAATATCTAAATAAGTAAAACGGTAAATAAAGAAAAAATGTAAATAAAATTGTTTAAAAATGTTAGGAAAGAAATTAAAAATTAAAGTTTAATATGTTTTTAAGGCCTCCATTGGCTTTACCGGCCTCTGATTAACGAGACAGCATAAACAAGTTTCACGCTTCTTGCGGCTTAAAACAAATCTAAATGAATACAATTTTTTGATAATTTAAATTTTTGAATTATTTCTTGCGATCTTTTGTTTTAAAATTATTCCTTAAATTGTGTGCAATATGATACTCGATAGAGAGAATAGTGTAATTCCGGGAAAGATGGAACCCCTTTTAAATCAAGACAAACTTAAAGACAATTGCAAAAATAGCAGAAATAAAACGTCTTTTTTCCATAAAATGAGAAAAATATGCTCCAAAATTGATATGTACGAACTAAATACTGCAAATCAGATAGTTCATATTAACTCTATGTCGACCGACTATACTTAAAAGTGCCATTACCATTATCGCGTATGATTTTTGGCCGTAGTTACATTATAGTATGCTGTATTTCTTATACAATTCGTATAATTTCTTAGTTTTCGCTTCTCCCTCACCCAAAGGTTTTTAGGCATACCAGCTACAACTAATATCCTTGTAGATCTTTAAAAGTTTTTCAACTTCGTATTTTTCTATAAGCTATAATAATTACGATTTCATCGAAAAAGTAAATTATTCATCATCTTCGGGTCTTTGTCCATAAGGGGTAAATCAAAAATATTTTTAAGAACAATAAAAAGAATTTTTGATTCTTTAATAAAAAATATTTTTTAAAACACTCTGGAACGTTTTTCAAAGAGAGAGAGAGCAAGCTCTTGTAACAAGTTCTTGTGTTCTCCCTCTTGAATCGGTGCGTTCACACAAGATTCTATTGCGCCGACTTCTTCTCTTGCCTTATCATTTCTTCCTGGAGAATTGGGGCGGAAAATTATTAACTTTCTATAAAGATCAGAACAAAAATCTCGTAAAATCAAATTTTTAAACGATAAAAAATTAAAAAAAAATGCTCACATAAAACTTGATTGTTTATAAAAAATTTTAATAAATAAACACGCCGCGTTGAGCCAACTATAATTTATCTGTGTAATATCGAAGGAAACAATTAATTTGTAAGACCGCAACTATTCCATCTCACCCCAAAAAAAAAGGTTCCATCTCTCACATTTATAAGAGAAAAATTAAAAATTCAACAAAAATTAACATAACCTACAACTTGTACTTACTTTTCAAAAGGTACACAGACTTCAAGGTAAGCACTCTAGATGTATCCCAAAGCGATTAAATGATGACAAATAGGAGACAAACTTAGTGCGAGAAAAGTTTTGGCTCTCACAGCGTTTACTCGGACAAGCAATCGCGAAAAATTTAATTTTCTAGTTTTAGATTGACAAAAGCACGCTTTATATTTTGTCCCTGTATGAATTGACCTTTGCACGCCAAAATTCGTAATAGTTAATGAGCAGCTTCAAGAAATAGCGCGAGGGTTCCATCTCTCCCGGAATTACTCTATTCATATTACTTAAGCATTCTTGAGTCATGCTATTGCGCAAATAATTTTTTTTTAGTTTCATTTTAGAAACCGAACATTCAGCCAAAGCAACTTTAGCTGAAATAGTCGAAAATAAAATTTAAACTGTGCAAGCTTCTGAAAAGCTGGCTCACAAAGCAGAGTTCTCGATTATCAAAAGATTCGCCTTGTGCATATACTAATTAACCCAGTGGCAAATTATGGGCATTAAACATTCGCTCAAAAAGCCTCATACAATTTTTATAACAAGTGACCTTTTAAGCCAACGATTTCGATTTCCACTACCACTAAACGTTTAGTGGTAGTTAATTTTTATTTCCACTAACACTAAAGGTTTAGTGGTAATGGAGCCTTACTCCCATTGGCACTAAAAGCAGTGAAGAGCGAAATTTATTCACTAAATCCCCAGTCTGGTGTGAATTACAGTAATAATGAAAACTTGTAGTTATTATATTTTTTAATTTTTATTTTATTTGTAGTTATCATTATCGTATATCTTAAAACTACCAGAATTATGTTTTGAGTTAAAATTTTTAATCATATTTAAAAAATATAGAAATTTACCAAAACAAAAAAAAAAAAGGAAATTAAAAAAGCTTACATTTTCTTTGTAAATTATATCAAATAAAAGTATGTATAATTTTCTTAAAATTATTGTTTATTTATAGATACAATACCAGCAGCTTTTTGTTTTTATTTTTAGCGGTCTGATGCGAAAAATGGCAATAATTTCAAAAAATAAACATCAATAGAATTTTCAATTGGACAAAAGAAAATTGCATTAAAATTTTCTTTTCGATCAAAGCAAATTAAAGAACTTTCATTATAAAATATACAAACGACAAAATTCAAAGCAAAAAGTCTTTACCGCCACTTATTGATTTTATACCTAGCTTTTTTTGCATTTATGAATTGAAAAGCAAAAAGAATAATTATAAAAGCAATCAATAAATGTGACAAGATAAATATTTTAAAAGTGTAATTTGTTGATTTTCAAAATATGCTCATTTGCTGTTATTTAAGATATCATATTACATGTAAGTGTGGGTGTTTGAATGTACGTACGTGTGACTATTTGTATATACACATATGTCCGTATAGTATATACTTTTCGATAATATCTGTACTAACTCATTTTTTGTTGATTTTAATCTACCTTTATTAATGGTAATCTACCTTTATTAATGTTTCGTTCCACATTACAACTTGTATGCTTTTACAAACAACATCAATTTACATCATACTTACATTGTGAATGAATCGAACCGTACTAGAAGGATTCATTTCACATCGAAAAGTTTCGTTTTAGCATTCATTTATCATAATTTTACTTTCTTCAAACATGATTGAGAAATGAACCCGAATTTGTTTTCAGTAGGTGTATTTTGAAAATATATTCAAATAATTAAATTTTAATATTCTTTTTATTATAAAGGATGTTTGCTTTATCTCGGTTGACTCAGGATGTTATGTTAGGGATATTGTGCTGAAAATTTTTGTTGAAGAAAGTTCTAACTTGTAATACGGGAATATTGTTGGTATGACTTAAAGTAGCATGACAGCGCATAACAAAACTTAATGCTGATAAAAAAAAGGTGAAATTTTTGTGTTCTGCAATAAAACGAAAATCGTGAAGGAAGATTTGCTAATTGGATTTGAGTTTTTTAAAGCTCTGCAGAATATATTAGATGTGGAAAAAATCATTCTAAAATAGTAAATAACGCAATTTAGTAAATAAAATAATCATTTAATATTTGAATCCTTAATTTCGCTTCGACAAAAAAAAACTGGGTAAAAAGAAATGTTTGAAATTGGATAAAGAATTAAGAATACAAGGTGGGAGGGGAGAGATGTATAAATAAAATTTATCTTTTCATCAGACACAAAATGGCAAAATATTGGTTATGATGTTCTTCCAGAAAGGTATTGATATACTGCCCTTGGAATGCATACAAAAAAAGCATGCCATGCTGGAATAAAACCTTCAGCAGCAAAAATGTTCAACATAACATTCTCTTTCAGTATTACACCACGGTTACTCTGTTGCAAGGAAAAAAAGGATAATTAAATGACAGACAGTGTAATTATTCAAAATTATAATATTCGTACATTATTTCAAGAAATTAGGCAGTTAGACCAAAAGCAGTCTATCCACTCTAATTCTGAAATCAACTTAATAATTTGAATTAGTCCAATTTTGCTTTCCTTGACATCATCTATTGGTCGGTCTGAAAAGCCTAGTTAAACTAATTTTGGATTGAAAGTTTGTTTATATCAAATCTGTACTGTTTACATCCAAGTCGATTTCAGAACAACTTTGGATTGAGACCCCTACTTTTGTTCTGACAGCCTTATATGCCTTGTCCATCCACATTATAAAGGCCGTTGTCACCAGATATAAAAGTTTGACAGCATGACTATATTCCATTTTGTATGAGGAAAATGTTTCGTTTTTTGCTATTTTTAGTGCTATTTTGTAATATTTTCTGAATTAGTGATGAAGAGCACACAAGGTAAAATATTTCTACTGATTACTGGGTTTATATAAAGCATACTTTTAGGCATTGCAATTTTAATGAAAATACTTCAACGGACTTACTTAATTATTACACTATTTTTTTTTTATTATTGTTGTTAAATGATAAATATTTAATAATTATTTTTGCCAATTTCTGCATTGTAGTGTTAGTCGGGAATAATTTTATTCGTTCACAATTCTATTTCGTCTTTGTTATCCTGTATTTGTTTTAATTCATATAGTATTGTAGTCGCACGATGAGTCCAATGCATTATTATGTGGACACATGGACTATGTATAATAGATAGTAGCAGTATTATTGATTTTTTCTTGTCTTACATTGAAATTTTTATATTGTTCTTGAAAAGTTCTGATTTATTTGGAGATTTATTTACTCGCATTAAATGTATCCTTTGAATTGGCGCTTTTGAACTATTGGACCTCTGATGGCTCTGGCTTATTAGATGCTGACGAATGATGATTATTAGGGTCTGGTGCATTCAGGGGCTAAAAAGGCAAATAAAGTCACAGATATATTAATTTAAAGTAAAAAACACATAAAAAGATTTCTAAGTAAAAGAGAGTACAGCAAACACGACACTAACAATGTAAGTAGAAAAAGGAGCTAAGCATGTGAATAAAATTGTATAAATGCCAAAATATTCAATAAGATATGAAAATCAGTGACATTGTATTCATTAAACACAATTTGATGACAGCTTTCAAAAGAGCATAACGTGATTTTCTGCTGTTTCTTTATTTACAAACTTAACGTTAAAAAAATAATTTTATAATCCAAATTCATACATTTTAAACTAAGTAAAACATTCGTATTTAAAAAAACGGGGTTTGGAGGGCCAAATAATACATGGCACGATCTAGTTTTGCCAAATCTCTACTGATCAAAATCTACATAAATACAAAACGTGAATTGCCTTTAGCAATGCATAATAACAATTATGATTGACATTATGTATACCAAAACAACATATACATGTATATAAATTAACAACAACGACAACATTAATACCAGCAACAACAATAACAATGACAACATTAATACCAACAATAGCAATAGCAACGAGAATATCATTACCAGCGACAATATCAATACCAAGCAACGACAATATCAACAAAAATTATTATAACATCAAAAACCTCGACCATCATAATTAACATTAACAACAACGAGAGTAACATCAACATCAACTAGTACCTACCGATTTACTACTCACAAGTCCAAGCTGCAATCCAACCTGTGGAGGTACATGCACTGGCGGCACCGTAGGAACTGGCGATTGATTGATGGACGACGGTGTTGGAGGACCAAGAGAGCCACCAGGTGTATGTGGAACATCATGCGCTGTTGTGCTGTGAGCCTGTTGAAGTGCGCCTGTATAATATCCGCCATTTAATCCTGTTTGTACATATTTTAAAGCATATAACAACGGGAATGTAGGAATGTTTCTGTTTTTTTTTTTTTGTGTATGCAAATATTTTATTTAGAAATATTAATGCATAGGAACGTTTTATTTCTATATTTCTCATTTCAAATTATTATAGGGTAAAACTTTTATGCAACGCTATAAATTCTAAGCAATATGGTAATGAATACAAAGTGAAAATATAAAGAATATTCTATTCTATGACTATGAAATGATTTTCACAAAACATGAAATATTTGAGATAATAGTGAAATGAGTAAAAATATAGAATATACATATTTTAAAATCAAAGAAAACGATTTGATTCTCCCATATTAAATGAAATGTTGAAGTCTCACCCTGGGAAGTCAATTTGCTGCAGGGTAACGAAACCCATTTTAGAGTAATATGGAATTTTAGCTAAAAATTCTCTCTCTCTCTCTCTCTCTCTCTCTCTCTCTCTCTGGTACAACTTGATCAGTTTTTACAACATTTGTAATATTTGTGATTTATATGATTTTCACATATTACGTAACGCGCGTGGGTTAGACGATTTGTTACGAAGTGTTACATGACGGGGGGAGGGGTCGTCAACTGCGTTACGTAACGACCCCGATATACACTCAAATACAGATGAGTTTAAAATTACACAAAATAAACTTTTTTTGTACATTGGATTTGAGTTGGCTTTTCACTGGATCAGTTTTTGGGACATTGTAATGTTTTAATTTCACTTTAAAAATCACACCTCGAGCTGGAAATGTCCATTCGTTCTTGCAATGAAAGGTATTGAGATAGCAAACATTCCAAAGATATCGATGAAAATAGACCAGATTTTAAAAAAATCAAATTTTAAAACTGATTCCGTGGCTACGGAAAAATAATAAAAAACGATGAAAAAAGTCTTCACACATTTTTTAAATACACTTAAATTTTCGACAATGTAAACACAATAAATCGCTTGCAGTACATTCTCTACATTTTTTTGGTGGTGTTTTCATATTATTTGAATATGTTAGAAATAGTTGTGGCTGGCTCTTGCTTTGTGAGATATCTCGATGATTATAGAAAAAACTGACCAGAAAGGGGGAACGTCGCAGTGGGCAAAGACAACATTAAATACGTGGCTCTTGTCAAGAAAGTAAATATGGTTCTTCCAGCGTTGTTCTTCTTCTTTTCTTCTGGTTGGTCTCATTTTTTGCATAAGAATTTCAGCTTTACGGGCATGAAGAGAAACCAGACGTTTTCCATCAATATCTTTTTTCGTGGCCACAGAATCAGCTGTTATTTTTTTTTTAACTGTCTACGACACTTTTATTCTCATGGTGCGGTTTTTAGTGTAATACTATGATCCCACTGAGCCGAAATTACATGATTTCGATCATTTCCGTGGTTTCGACTGAAACTGCGTTGAATTGCTCAATTTCAGCATATAAAAATGTCAAACGAAACCACGGAAATGAGGTTGTTTCAACGAAACCGCATTTGAAACCACGCAAAAATCTAATGCAACCCTGAATGTGTTCACTGGAATAAATTCGCTAACATTTCTATGCGTTTGGTTTGATTTGTTACGTTGCGGTACGACCAGGAGGGAGGGGTCAAAAATTGCATAACGTAATATGTGAACGGTTTCTAACGCGGATATTTCTGGTTCCCATCTAAATGATGGTCAATGGATTTTATTATTTTCAATTACGAATTTTTGCAATATTTTCAAAACAAAAGTTTTTTGATTAAGCGGAATAAATTTAACCCGCACTACCAAATGTAGAGGAAAAATTATTTTATTCAGAAAAAGATACAATTTTATAGCTATCTTTAGATTCTTCGACAGCATTTTCGTATCAAGTTAAAATATAAAGAAACTACCACTACCGTTGTATATCCTCTTCAGTGTCTAGAGCGAATCGCGCTGAAATTCATAAACTTTTTTGTCGCTTCTTACTAAACACAATCTAAATATTTCATTTACTAGTTATCACTGGTACACATATGTGTACTTTAGCGCTGTAAAAAGTTTCTGATTTTTACTGAATTAAATTTATAAATGAATATATTACAAAGTATGATCTACTTATATTATCTTATCTTCGATCATCTAATGAGTAATTGAGTCGTAATGTTCAGTTTCTTCTCCTGATAGCTTAAGCAATTGCTAATTTCTTATCAATAGTTTTTTCCTTTTTTCTGTAAAATTGGGTACTAATAACTATACTGAACTTAAATTATTTCTTACAACAAATGCAGAACAACTTAATAGCATTGGGGACAAAACAAAATATTGTGCGGTGCAGTGTATCCAGGACTAATTTTTCATTCGTCGAATGATTTCCTTTATTCTCCGTTTTTGGCAAACTTAATAAAGGATGGCACTACATTATTTTCGAAATAATACATGTAAACAACATCTTTGTTTATGATAGTTTTTAGGAGACAATGAAAATTAAATCTAGACGTTATTTTTCAAAGTCATGACTAAAGTTCATGTTAATTTCGTTATTTGAAGTTATATATAAACAGGCTTAATGAACAAATGTAGTCATCACAACAACAATGTATATAGCAAATCAGACGGCCCTTTCGGAATCCGCCACGATTCCTCATCAGTGATCTTAGTGATAGTTCTTAATTTTTCAATATCCTATATAAGCTACTAATATTTGAAATCATAACCCAGAATTACAGATTTGACAACAAAAATCTTCACTGAAGAGATATTGAAACAAACAACCACTACCGTTCTGTATACTTATTTGTTGTTGTTTATCGTAAAATACAAAATAAATATATTTTTTCTAAACAACAGAACTTTTACTGTCAATAGGATTCATTTATAAATCGCATATTCACCGGAAGTGGAAATGGCTGTTGATTTTATAATATATTACGTTTTGTCAACTATGGAATTTTAGTTAAAAATTTAAGTTTTGTGTCCTTCCGTCAGAAATTTTATCAGTTAATTCATGAAGAATTGTGTTCTTGTAGTTTTTTTCGATCGATGAATTTGAATACCACCTTGATCAAAAAGTTCCCGGAATTTATTCAAAAAATTAAAAATACAAGTTTTTTCATCTAAATCTATATTGACTCCTTCAAAGTAATCCCCATCGACTGCAACACACTTATGCCAGCGCTTGATCCAATCCTCGAAACATTTTTTTATATTCGGTTTTCGGTATGCCCATCAGTGCTTCCTGCGATTTTTCCATTACTTCCTCTCGGCTGCTGAAACGCGTTCCCCGTAATGGTTTTTTAACTCGATTGAACAGAAAGAAGTCACAGGGAGACAAATCAGGTGAATTCGGTGGCTGTTGGTATTTGTTGCATTTTTCGTCAAAAAATTACGAATAATGATGGCACTGTGCTACGGTGCGTTATGATAGTGCACAATCCACGAGTTTTCTGTACACAATTCTGGTCTCTTTCGGCAAATTGCTTCACGCAAACGTCTCATAACGCCCAAATAATACTCTTTGTTTACTGTCTGGCCTTCTGGCAAAAATACATGATGCACTACTCCGTTATAATCCATGAAAACCGTCAGCATTGCCTTCTTTTTTGACTGAAAACGGCGTGGTTTTTTTGGTCTCGACTCATTTGGTGAACGCCATTCACTTGCCTGATGTCTGGATTGCGTGTCGTACTCATAAACCCACGTCTCGTCTCAAGTAATGATCCTTTTGATGAATGTGGTATCGGATTCAGCCTCGCAAATCATGTCTTTTGCGACGTCAACACGGTCTCTTTTTTGCATGAAATTGGCCTTTTGGCACACAACGGAAACCCAAATCATTAACCAAAATGTCTTGGACGGATCCACAGGCAATGTTCAAGTCCTCCGCTATCTCTCTGATGGTTAATTTGCGGTTATTGACCAAAATTTCTTTTACTTTATCAATGTTTTCGTCGGTTTTCGATGTCGATGGTCTGCCACTGCATTCATCATCTTCGATTGACGGTTTTCTTTACAGAATCGTTTCCGAAACACTTTTCCAACGTTTGCGCACCATTAAATCCGATTTTTACGCAAAATTTAATACAAGTTCGTTGTTGCAAATTTAAATCTATTTCTAAAATTGTAAAAAATCACCAACACACACAGAGATAGATGTACTCTTGGCTACGTAACTTTTGCAAATGTCAAGCTATGACGCTAAGATTTAGAGAGAATATCAATAACAGATGTACAAACTTAACAAAAAAAAAAAAAACAGAACTCAAATCGGAACGATTGAAGCGCCACACGGTGGTTATTCCGGGAGCTTTTTGATCAAGGTGGTATGTCTGGATTCCATTTTTTAGTTTTCCATTAAAATCCCTTTTTCAATTTTTTTTGTATGAACAGCCAAGTACACATATGGTATGTGTACTTACTGTTTCACATCAATTTAAGACTTAAATGCATAAATCTATTTACACCCTAATTAAGCAATATTTGCACTTTACGTTTTTATAAAATTTTATATTTCTTTTATAAACAATTACTTATTAATTTATCAACAAAAACGTAATTTTTTCGCGATATTGCTTTACTTTCGACTAAAAAAAAAATGCGCAAAGTAACGGTAAACCATATATTTTTTTTTTAATAATACTGTCCGACACTAAAAATATGAATCTAAATCTCTCAGCGGTTTACAATAGCGAGCGTCTGAGTGTTTTTAGAAATTACAAGTAGGTATTCTTAGTGTTTTGTTACTCATGTAAGGTCAAAATGTATAGGATTTCAATCTGTTAGTGGAAGTTTAAACCCTTTTGCATACGCCTGTACTTACAGTGACTCAAAAAATTGATCACATAAAGGAGCATATTTGGAACAAATATGTAAATAGATAAGAATGGCGTCCAATCGAAAAGTAACAACGCAGAAAAGTTTTTATTCATCTAGACGACCACACAAGAAAAACATTTTTGAAATTGAATAATATCTAAAGGCGGTGCATGGTTCTCGATCAATTTTGTGAGTCATCGTATTTATGTTATGCTCAATATACCATAATTTTACACTTTTGGGGCAAAATTGACCGGTTTAGGTTGATTTTTGGGAGTTGCTATGTTCAGCGAAATTGTAGCCAGGTAAAAGAGGAACATTTTTATTGTTTTCACTCAAACGAATTTCCTCACGGTTTAAAAGAAATGATACAAAACCTGCTGTCATGCGTTTGGTCTCAAATTCCTCAGCCTATATTAACTTTTTGCTGCTACAATACTCTGCAATATTGTAGCCCTATTTTAGAGAAAAACCTTTGGCGAATGAGTTAAGCAAATTAAACTATATGACCTCTATTGCAGACTTTGACATTGAAAAAATCGCTTATTTGACCTAAAGTAGCGAAACGCCGTGTGAGAATTATTAACTAGGACTATTGCTATTGGAAACCGTTGAGAGATTTGGATTCATAAAAATCAACCTTCATTTTGTCGCATAGTGTAATTAGAGAATATGGAATGTGTGCTCTCAATTCCACTAAATTTTAGAGGAATAACTAAATACTAATATTAAACAATTTATAAAAATATATATATATGTGTACTTTTGCACCGAAGTGGATACATCCACTTATTTTTGTTGTAATTTTCTCATTGTAACTAGTCTATATAACAGTTCGTTATTGAATATCTAGTACATGAGTGTGGGCGCTTTTGAAAAATAATTTTTGGTATAATTTTTCTCAATCAGGCCCCAATTCATTCAATTTGCAATTTTTTAGGAGACCATGAAAATTAAATCTAACTGTTATAACAGGCTTAATGAACGTTTATATTCTTAACTACTACATCTAGTACATGAGGGTGTGTGTGTGTGTTTTCTGCATTACAATTTTTTATTTTCTTTTTAATTTTTTTTCGATTATGCCGACTATCGAACCCAGACATTCTGAGCAAATAGCACACATGCTCGGTAAAGAAAAATAATTTTAGTGTGCTTGAGTGAGAAAACTTACATCCGCACTTTTTTGAACCGTATAGGTTACGGATAGATAAACAAACGAATAGTGAAATTTGGATTCCCAATAGACATTAAGCATTTTAGGTAATCTACAGACTGGAGTGAAGTGAACAAAGTGGTAATGTAGAAAGACGCAAGGCCCTAGAAGCCTGTCGTTGCGCCACTGGAGTACAAAAAAGTCTTATTCCACTACGTATTAAAATAATTAAGTAGAAACATCAGAAATTCTTGTGGAAACAGTTCCGATCTACTTGTTTCACGATAATATTTCATAAGGACTGCTATTTTTATGAACAGCAAACTTTTTAGGTTGTAAGAGATTTATATTTTTTTAATTTTTACACAAATTTGAAAACGAAAAGTTCTGATGTTTCGGATACCTAAGGCTTTAGGTTGTAATTTCCATTTAAATATATATTTCAATATATCGGTAAAAATATTTTCCGGGATTTTCCCGCGATTCCCAGAGCAAGCAAGAATTTTTTGAAAAATAGTTTCAACACTCTTAGAACAATCAGTTTTGCGAATCCCAGAGAAGGTTTGATTTACAAAAAGTCCACTTACTCCGCTTACAAGATATACAGCCGCTGGTTACGTCCCGATTTTCTTTTGAAAACTTTTAAAAATGAATTGAATTGTCTTCTACTCGGAGACTCAATTGGATTCTTAGTTGATGTCGGATGGCGATGCAGTGTGTATACGTAAATATGATCTTGAAAAAGCAATGCCATGAACAATATATGCATACATATACTACACATATGCATATCTGTATTTAGGCAGGCATTTGTGTACACAAAGAAATAAGAAAATATATAAAAATTTTGCAATTTATGGGAATGATGGAAACGATTGAAAAGAAACAAAATTGTGAGTGAGTGAAAAAAGAGTGGAAAATTACTTCATTTTCCACTCAACCTTTATCGAAATTTGGTTGTGATTTTCATATAGAAGATAAAGGTAATGTGTGAGAGAGAGATAGAGAGAGACAAAACTACTTTTTACTGACTTTCATTAACATAAACGTATTTAAAAAGCAAATTTCGTTATAATAAATTTTAGATTTATTATATTCTATAGTAATTTTTTAAATTGTAAAATGCATAATTTACATCTAATACAAATATACAACAGTTCTTGCTCTTTCGTAAATGATTCCATCATCCCAAATAGGTTTCTTAATTTTAGTTAGTGTATGCTATTATGTAATTAACACTGCTGAGCTGCGTTTTCAAAACCAAACTAATCTAAAATTCCAACGTGAGTAGAAGAAAAATATTTTATTCCTCGTGTATTCTTTGAAGGTTCGATTCATCCAAACTAGATTTTTCAGCATCATCACCAGCAGAACACAAAGAAAAAGAGTATCGTACTTTTTTTGTTTTAGAATTTTGTTTATTTGTTTTCTTTTCTGGAAAATTTTAATTTTATTTAGCTTTCACAGTTATTAAAAATATTTTATACAATACAAAATAACAGTTTCATTCATTTTTATTATTTTAAATTATTTCATCTTATATATGTTCCTGTGTGTTTTTGTTTATAAACTTTTCATTATTGTGTGTGTGTGTGTGTGCACAGTATACTTTTAATGTGGTTGGTTGGTAGTGAATGTGGTTGTGAAGGTATAAATTGTGGCATTGGTCACAATTCACGTCCCTGCACAAGTGGTGCATGCACTGTTGCTTTGGGCTTGAACGTAAGCCTCCCCGATGACCAACTGCTTTCAATTACTTTTGTGCACAATATGCTACTTTATTTATAATAAAAGTAATCTATGAAAATTCTTCTTAATGACAGTGTGTAGTAGTAGTATTTTCTCAATAAACGAAAACAGTAAGTATTTTGCAGAAGGAGTGATGAATATTATGGAAAAGAAAATGTGTGTTAAATTTCAAAAACGAACGAAAAATATTTATTTTGTAAAAAAAAATAAAAATTATCCATTTAAATTATTGTGCAATGTTTTTTTTTTTTTTTTAATTGTGAATTTAAAATATTCGCGTTTAAAATAAATGTTTTTTTTTTTTGTTTATTTTTAAATTTAATTTTTAGACTACGTACTAAATTGTTTTGTTTTTATTATAGGTTCTTTTTCTTTATATTTAATTAAATTTAAATTTGTATATTCTTTATTATATTATAATCGTAAATCTAAATTAATATTATTTTTATTTTACTTTTAACGTATTTATTTTAAATGTACATAATCTATGGTTAAAATTTCATCAATTCTTTTCTTCTTCATTCCTCCTTTCGTTTGCCAAAATATTTATTCATACTTTCTTCTTATTATTTTTTTTTAGTTCTTAACTTTGCTTTTTCTTGTTTTATTTTTATGTAACATTTTCGGAAAATTTAAAAAACTGTGCTGGGTTACAAGAAGGCGAAAATAAACACGGATGATGAGATCATTTCATAGAGCAGTAATTTTCTGTAGTATTTTTAGACCTTTATTCTTTACTCTTTTTATGTTTATAATTTATATTTGGATTAGAAATATATTCGTACAAATGGGAATTATAATACATAATGCTTAGCTTAAAGTAAATATGCATGTAAAAAAAAAACAAAAAACAAAAAAATATAATATAAAACATTTATGTAAATGAAAGTCAATAAATTGTAGTTTCTGTTCTTTACAATATTTTCGTACTTAATGGCGTTGCCATTTAATATAATTTTTCCATTTCCGGTAGTTTGACCTTAAATTGTCTTGTCATTTGCAGACAAAGAAATGGAGCAACGCAGTGAGAGATTAAGTTATATTACATCATATTAAATTCTTGTGGATCTCTCGTTTCTTGATTTGTTTCCTCTGTAAGGAGTACACATGCACATTGATGCGTCATGACTAAACACTATGTATCTTAAGGATGCTTGCTTGTTACAATAATCAAAGCGCACGCACATACAAAAATACTACACAGTGAGAAAATCAGTATCAGAAATAAGGAGAAGAAGCACATGATGATTTTAACATTACTAATGAAATAAATTGAAGTAATTGTCGTTAATAATGTAAAAAAGTGAAATCATTAAAATCTCAATAATGTTGCTGTTCAACAACTTGTGCTATATAAACACCGACACACAGCGCTAGGCTACTGAGATACACTTAAACAATTTTCAAATGAACGTGTATTAGAATTTTAATGAACGTGTATTAGAGAACATAGTTTAGAATCGTAGTTTTCAACTTTGTTTATGCATTGATAATGACTTCTGTACTGTTATTTCCCTGAATTACTCTAAATAATTTCACAGACTGATGAAAGATAACAAATAGTATGTATATGGAAATTTAACAGAAGGTACAGTTATACCAGAGGTTTACAAGAATCTAGCTTTTAATTCATTTCAATAAAAATAATGATGAATGGTTGTTTTAAAAATGTTGAACATTCCTTCTCCGTTTTCTGAATTATTTTAGAAAATTATGTAATCATTGGATTCCGAAATTGTTGACTGCAATTTGAAACTAAAATGCCAAATTAATGCATTCTAAGAGTTTGAAAATTTCATAAGGATGACATTATTTTTACAACATGGGAAACTAATGTTTAAAAATGGATAAGTTCTATTATAATTAAAAAATTTCATTGAATGTGCATTCATTTTGTAAAACGGAATCTGTTTTAACGCATTACTTCACAATGCTGCTTCTGGAGGAATGCTTAAACTTAAATGGAATGTATTCTGTATCACCTCTGGTACTCGTACACAGACGAACAATATTGGAACAAGAAGTTCCTGTTATCTGAATAAGTCAAACAGCGTACAAATATTTAGTGGAAAAAGTTACAAATTATTAATTTTAATAAATTTATAAATAGATCGTCCTTAACTTGTTTCCCACTTTTAATTCAATGATTCATTAAGACATGCTCCCTGTACATTCATCTTCTTTGGAAATCACTGCAAGCAGAACCCACATCTTGGACCCGCTAACAATAGAATGAGCTTTGGGCGGCGGACATGTAGTGATTTCCAAATTATGTTTTTACGAATCAGCACGAGTTGTGGGTAACTATTTATATTTTTATTAAAATTAGTAGTTATTAAATTATTTCCGTTGTAAAATTTTTACTTTTACCACTAACTTTAAATTGAATTCTTTTAATTTTTTGTTATGCATTATGAAAAATACAAATTGATTTATAATATCTAAAACTCAAGAAAATACCTAAAAATATTAATTTTAAACAAACAGAAACTTCATGTTCCAATGCCCTAAGCCCTTTCTACGAACAGTGACGCTCAATGATCCTTCACACTTTTCTTTCATTTATGAAAGTCAACGATATTACGAGATTACGCTTAACTTTACGATTTCGCTCATATTGTACGTAAATACCTACAATTTTATACCGAATTCGAAGGAAAGCGTATATCTTTTTTCATGACAACAATAAAGGACATATGTAATGACAAAAAATAATATTAGTTGTCTTCATGAAAGCTCACAAATGCTTTGTATACACCGTAAATCTTGCAAGCTTATACTGCGTGTATCAGCTGTTCTCATTCTCCATACAAAAAAAAATCTGCGAGGTGCTCACAAACTTTTTATCTCTGTCCGACTGAATATTCGGCTTCGGTCCTTCGGCCTTAGAAAAAAAACAACCATTTCTTGCCGAGGTTTTTTGCCTAAGCCGAAGATTATAAGCACTTCATTCTATAATAAAGATTGATTGTAGTAAGATTGGCAGTGAAACCTCTTATTTAGAATTATTAATACAAATAAATGAATTTGAAGTGGTTATATGAAATATGTAGGTACATTAAAGTTTCTTTGTTCTATGTTCTCCGTTTACTTGTTTTATTTTTACGTTTGAAGAAGCCCATAGATTTACAATCTAATTGTTTTTTAAGGGGTCGTCTAGTGTGATGGGTCAAAATAAAATTTAAAAAAAAATTTTTTTTTCTTAAATCGCTTCTATAAAGTTATAGATGTATAACTGGGCAGGCGGTGCCACAGCGGTCATGTACAAATAAACTTTCAAATGCGTTTTTCCCAAAACTGCATTTTTCGAAATGGCTCCAACGATATCTCCAAAACTAATTAATCGATTGCCGTCACATTTTCATATCTTTAGTAAGTCTATAATTCTAGCCCGAACCAAGATCATTGTGATTTCTGTCAATTTTTTTTTTTTTTAAATTTGAAATAATATAAAAAAAAATTACGAAAATCAAAAATTTTGAGTTATTTGAATTTTGACTTAATTCTGGTTTCAGCTGTAGCCACAGGTCTACCAATTAATACGCTGTTTCAATTTTTGATTTTAGATAAGCAGAACTAAAATCATAGCAGCCATTGCTCAACTTTTTGTATGACACGGGTGTCGTTTCAGAGATGTATAGTCGATTTACCTGTACATTTTAAAGCGAAGAAATTTAAAATGATTCTTGGGATGTTAATAAATATACAATAAAAATACAGAGTTAGTATATTCTCATTATTATTCACAAAGAAAAAAAATATTAAATAACAGCTGTCACACCAGACGACCCCTTAAAGTAAATTGCAGAAAAATATTTGTAAACTCCTCCGACTAGTGCAGCGAGTGAACAGTTATTTAGTGCTACTTGCCAACATTTTATTCGGAGTACCTATTATTTATTTTTTCTGTTTATGTTTGCAAATAGGCAGAAAAATTTACTTTCAGATTTAATTTTTTTTTTATATTTTGAAAATCCTTTGGTCTTCAAGCTTTAGCCGAAGGTTAGAGGAATGGCCAAAGTTCGGCTTCGGCCAAAAAATCACCTTCGGTCGTTTCAAAATAAAACATTCAAAATGTGCCTCGTAAAATTGAAGCATCTTTATAGAATTGTACAAAGTTTCCTTTGTTTCATGCGTAAGAAAGCGTAATCGATATTTTGTGTCACTGTATGCATATGTGCATTCAATCCAAATAAATCAACTCAAATCAATCCATCAAAATTGGTTTACTTTCACCTTTTTTAGTTTTTCGTTAAATTTTTAGTTTTTTGCTTTGCTGTGTTTGTTGTTGATGCCATTTGTGTAATAACCATCATAATCGTCATTGTTATTGCAATATTTCAATTTACAATTTTTATGATATTAAAAACATAAAGATTTCACAAATAAATTACAAAATTATAACCAAATAAAAATGTTTCAATTTTAAATTAAATTTATAAGTATTTAAAATGCGTACATGCAGCAGAGCAATAAAATGTATGAATTGAATTTCTTCTTTTCTTTCCCTTTGTGAACAACTTCAACTTTTCAGCTAGAATTTTTATGATTCTCACTTATTTTTCTTCTTAATGGTATGTGATTCAGCAAATAAATACAATTGATAGCTTTTTTAAAATAAAAACATATTAAAAATTAAAATATAAAATGCATTTACACAATGATTTTGATTAGTTTTGTTTGCTTAGAAATTAAGCTGATCTGCATTGCATTCAATATGTGTATGTTTTTAATAAATTCTTCATTCGAATCGAATTATATGAGTTTTTGATGAGCTCTCATTTGTTTACAATGTGCATTGCATAAAAATAAACCCTAAATATTTAGTTTTAAAAGTATAAATTTGGAAAGAGAAGCGCGTTTACAGACATTTACACTTAGGAGAATATAAAAGAAAAAAGTAAATGCTTCTTTTTAAGTATCAATTTAAATTGATATGTTTTGTTGAGTTTTTTTTTTTTTGGAAATACATTATTACTAATTAAAATGCATTTGAAACGTGTTTGAAAACATAAAACATTTTATTTGTTGAAACACACAAAAAAGCATATTCATTTAGAAAGTAAAAAACAAACAAATAAACATTGATTGCAAACTTTACAAAAAGAACTGGAAGCATTTTAAGTTTTGAAAAGGATAACACAACACGTTAGAGAAAAGAACATTTTAAGGACGACGTAGCCAAGATGACACAAAGGACAAAACGAATAACTGTTCATATAAAAATGTACATCGCTAACATGTACATGAATAAATAAGGATCAAAGTTTCACTTTCTTCTACTTCCGTACGCGAAATACATTGAAAATTTGTATTTCTAAACTGTTCGTTTTTTTTGTAAGTATTTTCGATAGTGGTTTTGGATTGCTAGCCACGTATGTTATTAATATTGCAAATAAAAACTAATTTTCCAGTTCCACTACGGAGGTACGACTATTTTTCTTGATTTAAATATTATTAGACCAGTTATTTTGGAACGGAAAGCCATATGGTAAATGTTTTGAAGCAAGAAGTTTGAAAGAGAATATCAAACTTTTACCTTCCTTTATGATTTTAAGCCCATAAGATTTGTATCCATAAATTCGACGAATGGTTTCAACGAATTTTGATGTGCTGAGAACAAATCCGTTGTCACAATTAAATAATTTTTGGTCATATTCTTGGAACTTGGATATAGAACAAGAGCAACCGCTTTTTTAAACACCACTGGGTAGGTTTTTTACCTTTCGATTCATTTGCCATCATAATAGAAACACATAACTATAACCTAAAATAAGGTATTCTTTAATGCAACAAGAAATGGATGAGTATAATTATGCGCCAGTGTGTTTCTCAGAGATATAGAACAAAATTTAAAATATATGTATTTTTGAATTATATGAATTAAATTGTAAAAAAAATTGTACTACGCTTAGTTCAAATTTGACCAAAATGGCAATTTTGGCACTCTATGTCTAATGGCATGGGAAGCTGGGGAGCATGGATTCTTTTTCAACACATGAAATGATTTCTTGGAGAACACATAGCTCAAATTTTGGTTACAAGAAAAAATTCTACTTTATAAACCAGTGTAATTTTCCTATGTTTTAGGGTTTTTTCCATTGTAAGAATAAACCAACAATTTAAAGTGCTAAAAGTGATTGGGATAGTGTTTGTTATCTGTACAGTAATTACACATTAAGCTCATGTATGCATTGCGAAATTTGTGTACCATGTATGGATTTGAAATCATATACATTTTTATAAACGTCTTCTATCTTGTGTGTTGTTGTTGTTTTTTATTTGGTCATTCGATTCAATTCGGTTTTAACCATATTTTGTTTTTGTTTTCTTTGCTTGTTTTTTTTTCTTCTTTGCTCTGGTTTAAGAACTTAGCTAAAGTTTGTTTTTATATTTTTAGTTTTTATCTTAAATATTTCGCATTTCTTTTTATTTTTATTAAGTATTTATAGTGTGTATTATTATTATTATTGTTATTGGGCTGCTTTAAATGTTTTTTGTTTTTGTTTCTTTATAGAATTATATTTGCGCTTATATAATTATAATTTGCATTTTATTTTTATGTGTTTTTCTTTTTATGTTTGTTGCTTTTTTGCGTTTGCTGTTGTTTTAAATATTATTTTCACTTTTCTGGATTTGATAATATTTGTAGTTTACCTTCTGTGTATACTGCCGCAGCAGCAACAGCAGATGCTGGTGTTCGCATAAAGTATTCCTTGTTAACACAATTCCTTAAGACATCTGGAATATTGCCGACAATTGCCCGTCTAATTTCAGTTGCTGCCATTTCGCGCAACTCTGTTGCAGATGCATCGCTGAAAAAGGCTGCATGTGGTGTACAAATAAGGTTTGGAGCATCTTTAAGGGCTCCCTGGAAACGAATAGAATAGAAAAAGGACAATGATTAGAAATTGATAATTTAGATAAATATCGATGGATCCATGAAAAAGTATTTTAGAACGATTTGGAAATTTCTGGTTTTTTTATTGTAAATGATTGCGATTAATGAAATCTATATTCGGTCAAAATATGCTACCAAAGCAACAAATCGGCCAAAAGTGCAAAATGTTCTCAGAATATAGAGTAAGTTGAATGATTTTCCTGAAAAAGTATGAAAATCGACTTTGAATAATTTTCGCACAGACCCAGATCGATATAAGTATTAAGAAAAAAAGAAGATTGTGTAAAATGTTTCGTTTTACTACAATCTTACTTGGAATACATTATAGGGCTCGTTCTCGTGCACATCTAAAGCTGCAGCTCTTATTCTGCCTTGTTTCAAAGCAAGCGCCAAAGTCTCATCATCCACTAGACCACCTCGTGCGGTGTTTACTAAAAATGCACCAGGTCGCATCTGTAAAATGAATTGTAATGTAACAGATTGTTATAAACTTTTCATGTGCGAATACCTGTTTAATTGTGAATTCATTAATTAAATGATGATTATGCTCATTTAATGTGCAATGCAGCGAGACACAATCTGATTGGAACAGCAAATCCTGTAGTGTATAAACGCGTGTTAAGCCAAGAGATTTGTCAATACCATCCGGAAGATAGGGATCATAGAATATGACATTAAAACCGAAAGCTTTTGCTCTCAAGGCTACTGCGCTTCCAATGCGTCCAAGTCCAACTAAACCTAAAGTGTCACCACGGATCCGAGCGCAACCCTAAAAGAGCAACGATAAATGCATTAATATTAATATGAAAGAGCAATTTCAACAATTCCCATTGTACTCTTTTATAGCTTACATGTGCTGCCTCTCGTACTTGTTCAGGGCCGGTAAATTTTTTTCCCTCGCGCACCATATTCGCCAGCCAATAGGTTCTTCGATACAAATTTAAAATGAGACACAATGTTGTGTCGGCAACCTCTTCCACACCATAGCCGGGAACATTACAAACAGCAATGCCAAGCTCACCTGCTGCCTTTACATCGATATTATCAGTACCGCTGCCAATTCGTACAATAATGCGTAAAGCTTTGAATTTTTCCAAATCTTCTTTTGTCAAGATAATTGTATGCCACATTAAAGCGCCAACAGCTTCATTTAAAACCTATTCAGAGGGGAAAAAACAAAGTAAAAATAAAAGATTATTTATTGTAAATTAATTTCACCTACCTTCTCGTGAATTTCCGATGTACTTTGTGCGTCACAGAATGCTACTGTAGCAACATCCTTCAGTATCGGCATTTCTATGGAACAATCACGCCCATCGAGTAATGCCACCAGTGGTCGTGCCTGCAACGGGCCATTGGCAAATGATCCTTTCACATCTAAGCGCGAACGCTTTGGTAACATCATATTTTTATCCATGGCGTTTTGTGTTTATTTATGCTCGGTAGATTTTGTATTTTGACGTGGTGGTAGTGATAGTGATGGCCAATAATGTGGTTGTGTTGTATATATCTTCAATATTTATCTTTTTCTTATCAATTGTCGATGTTTAAGATTTAATTATTTTGTTGTTGTTGTCGGTAATGTATAAACTTTTAGCTTAAATTAAAAATGTGATGATTTTCTGTTATTTCCTTGAAAACTTCTTTCCAAATTTTTCGTTCCTCTCTGTTGATTCCCTCTTTATATTAATTTAAATTAGTACTTGTAATGAACATTTGGCGCTGTAGTCCCTTCATGTTGGGTGTTCCATTTCTAAAAATATGAACAAACAAAACTGTTAAATTTTGTGGAAAAATATCAATTGCAATTACAAAAAAAAAAAAAAAAAACACTGAAACAAAAACAATCATTTTAATTATTATCGACTTAGTCAAACAAGAAATACCCTACAAACATTATTTTAGAATTGGTAAACGAAATAATAAATCTAGATTGTATCGATTTTATTTATATATATATATATATGTATATATATATTAGCTGCGTTTTATTCTGCACTTGCTTCTAGTTATGTATAACTAGCAGCGATAATTGTATGGTGAAACAACAACAAAGCGGCAGAGATAACACGTATAATTATAGCTGTTATGTATACTTAACAAGTTGTTTAACTACATCAAATTGTGAACTGCTAATAACAAAACAAGAAGCATGACAGTTTTGTTTCAACTCCAGCTGCTGAGCAATTTCATTGTGAATAACATTGTAACGAAAAATAGATTTGACAACTTGGTCGTTTTATTCGCACATGTTAAACTGACTGGCGAATAAAACACAATTATTATATATATAAAGGGTTCGTTCAGGCCTAAGTGTGTCTCTAGACAGCCACTCCAACCTAACCTATCTATCGCTGTCTTAATTTGCTAAGGCCCTAACACGCATTTTTCAAATTTTACAGGAGAACCAAAAACATTTTGGTATTTGTGGTACTGCTTCGAGAATTTGTAATTTAAACTAAAATTTTTGGTACAGATAAAAGTGGACACGCTTTATCATAATCTCCGAACGGCTAAGTGAAAAGCTTTTTCATAGGCAACTTTTTACTCATGAAGACTTGACATTTTTATTTTCTCTTTTTGATTTTTGAGCATGCCGAGATATGAACCCGGGCAGCTCTGCGTAGCAGTCCAACACACTAACCACTAGGCTACGGCGACCAATAATCTATATATACATATATATACAGGCAACGCTCGAAACTGTGAACTAATAAAAACCAAGGGTGTTCACATTTAAGAGATTGTTCCCGCTAGCGATTGTTCAAAAAAAAAACCAACACTTTATGATCTTTCCATAGAAGAAAACTTTTTTAAAATATAAACTATATAAATAACATTTTATTGGCAAAATAAATTGCAAAAATTCACTTGAAATTGAGAATTACTTAACCCTCTAACCCGCAAGGTTGAAATAATAATAAACAAACACCAGAATTTTTGTTTCCAGCTAATATTGATAAAAGAAAAATGAATATGAAGTCCATTTTTTGATTAGTCTTTGAGTTTAGCAGTTAGCTGAGAAAAACGAAAGTCTGCCCTGAAGCGGCCTTGCGGGTTTAAGCCAAAAATAAAGATATATGTGTGGAATTCACAAGGTGCCTTATTTGATGTTGTATCCTCTCATTTGTCATAAATTCTCATTTTTCATACATAATTACACGAAATTATGATTATATTATGATGATACGACAGTATATGAGGGGACTTAAAATATTTTTTTTTTTAGATTTTTATAAAAAACTTATATGCGCGATAATTTTTCGTCACAAAACAACACTTTGTACACATAAAAAGAACTATAAAGAACAATCGAGTGATCGCAGAAAGTGCAAACTGACCACAAATTGTGTGTTTATTCTTTCTTCAGGTTTGCCAATTAATTTCAAAAATAAAATAAATTTGCACTTGTCCATTAATTAAAATAGAGTGAAGGCTGCCTCAGGGCGGCCTTACGGATTAGAGGGTTAAATACAAATCTAAAAATTATTTCCTAAATAAATGGATGGAACGTTTTTAATTAAAACAAAAATGAATTTAGAAAAAAATTGGTAATCTTTACCTTTTCTCTTAGGTTCTTGTAGTAAACATATTTAAAGGAGGATTACCGAAATTACTGAAATCATGAAAATTGATTCACAATTTCAAGAAATTTTGTTCACGTTTTAGAGCTTTTAGACTTTGTACACATTTTGGAAGAGTCAATGGAAGAAAAAATTTATTCACGTTAGTGGATGTTCACATTATCGGACGTTGGCTGTATATATATGAACGTTTCCGTTTGAAATTTGTTCTTCACGATGGAAAGTTTTTGATTATATGATTTTGAATGTAGGGTATAGAAATAAATTAATAAATAAATAAGAAATAAAATAATAAAATTAAAGCGAAAACCAGTAATGCGATAACATACAAATGTATAGTAAGGCTTTGTTGATAGTTGCTTGTGCCTCATTTGCTTATTCAGCAACCATTCTCTATTTTTTTTTTTAAATTTTTCTTTTTTGTGGAGTTTGCATAAACTTTGTTGTGTGCGAAAAATGAGCTTAAAAACATAATACACGAAAAATTAATAATAGAATTTCAACCAGTGACGAGCACAGTATCAACAACAATCACAATGAAGAAATTCAATTCGAAATAAAATATTATCATCTAACAACTATAACAATAATAAAAGCAAGCAACACGTCGCTGCTTTTAGAATTAGTTAAAATGACTGCCTGCAATAAGTTTAACTTCTAATTCTTATTCTAGCTGATTATACGCCCTTAGCCTTCGAAGAAATTAAAACAACGCCACCACCTACCCTTCATGCCATTTTCTATTTGAGGGCTTATTGAGTTTTTATTAATCATATGTATGTGCATGCCAACATGCACACACGTTTACGTGATATTTAATTATAAAGAAAAATATTATCAATCTCGCCAAGTATTCGGAAATATGCTACAATTGTACATTGCTTTCTTTTTGTATTGTGTATGTAGCAATCCAAACACAAACAACATTTAATAATTCTTTTTTACTTTTCACTTCCCTTCACCTTCACTCATTCCCTCTCGACCTTTAAAGATATTCTATAAAATCAACGTAGTTTTTTTGTCATTGTTACTATTTGAAAATAAGTTTTAATAATATTTATACTATCATTAAATATGAATCGTAAAATAAATAAAAGATTTATCAACAGTAAAAGCAAAAGCTACAACAACATTAACAACAATGCGCAAGATAACAACAGAGTGTGAAATTATTTATTAAATAGAAACTAAAATAGCGCGCAATTATTATGAAATCGTTAACACTCATTCACTCATTCTTTTTTTTTTTTTTGTTTGTCTACTTTTTTTGTGTAGAAAAAAAAAAAAAAAAAAACGTAACAAAAATGATAAGTAAGGTTTATTTAAATGGCTAAAAGCGTCATTACAAAAATGAATTTCGTGGAAAAAAAAAACATACTGAATTGCATATGACGCTGATAATAGTAAAAAGTAATGGACATTTTTCTTTTTATTAATTTAAACTTGATTTCCATTCTTGATATTGATTCAAAAACGTACACATGTTTATGAACTATCGTCGGTTGCACAACAAAACAGATATGGAAAAATGAATTTTGTTTATAAATCAATACTTTGGCAATTAAATTTGATATTACAAAACCAAAAATTAGGATTACCGCTACAGATTTTCATGAATTGCATATAGACTCATTCTAGATAACACTTCATATGTATTTAAGGGGTTATTTTTATTTGCACAATTTAAAAAAAAATATTCTTTGTTTATTTTGCTGAGCTAAATTTTAATTATTTTACATATTATTTAGAAAATCTATGGGAATGGCCAAAACTAGAATTTTATTAATCCGATTATTAGAAAAAATTAGCTACTTATATAGTATAGTATATTTATTTCAAAATTTTTTTGTGTCAAAAGATTCTACGATCCTACCATTAGGCACTTTTTTCAAAGCTCTAGAAAAGTCTAAATAATTATAATTATTGTACAGTGTAAAATATTTTATACTTTAACCCTAAACCCACAAGAAAGCCGGACAGTCTCAAAAAAATCTATTGGTTTACATTTCTTATATCTGGTATAATTCTCTGTAACTTTTAATATTTTTATTGACATTTTTTCGAATTTAAAAATCTTTAATACTTTTGAAGTTACCTTAACTCATTAAGTCCTAATGATGCGTACGCACAACAAGGGAGTATATTTTAATGCAGATAAAAAAAGTTACCGGAACACGTAATCGCTATCACAGTTATTCTAACGCGAAGAGAGAAATTTAAAAAAAAATAAAAAAATTCGATAATACCATTTGCTGTTTGAATTTGTGACAATGACGTGTGATTGAAGATTTTTTGGTTTTTAATCGGTTTGCTCTCGGACTTAATGGGTTAAGGGGTTAGATCTGGTCAGAGGCGTGAAAAAATTAGTACAGTAGAAACTCGGTTCTTCCACATACTCGATACTTGCACATCTCGATAATTGCAACACCTACTTAGTACTTACGTACGTACTCAGTACTTGCGACATTCGAAAATACTTGTAACGTTTTTTGTTTTGTCCTTGAATACTGCTTTTTTTACTTTGTATTAGACTGAATAAAGTTCGGGGAAAGTACAGTCGATTTGCTGACGTAATGCATTGAATTGGATCAGTTTTGAGCAGGAACCGAAAATATAATTATTTTTAAATATTTAAATGAAAAAATCAACGTGTCCCAAATATCGGAGAACAATGTCAAGTACACCAAAATGATAATGATTTCATGCTCTGTTGGAATCAGTAGACATTTTTTTCTGAGCATTCCCACTAAAAATTAAAAATAATTTTTACCTGTTGATTTTTATTTTTTGCTCAGAAATTATAATAATTTTTTGATTTTTATCTGTTTGCTCAGAAATAATAATTATTTACTGATTTTTTTTTTTTATGTTCAGGAAAAAAATCATTATTTGATTTTTATATTTTTGATTGAAACGAAAAAATCAAATCGCAGCATCGAGAATTTGCTCAGTAGCCCGGTTATCATTGGCTATTAGCACATTCCAGCCGTATAAGTCGCCAGGTGCAGATGGCATTATACCTGCCCTTCTGCAGAAAGGGAAAGAGGTTATTCTGCCGCACTTTGCGAAAATAACAAGAAGTAGCCTAGCTACGGGGTTCATCCCAGAAAGCTGGGGAAGAGCTCTAGTGACATTCATACCCAAGATAGGTAAGAAAGATTACATTTCACTTAAATCATTTTGGCCTATCAGTCTAACCTCCTTCTCAAAACAATGGAGAAAGTGATTAACAGACATATGCATCCCTTTCAACATGCGTACAGTTGACTAATTTTATCCAGGGCGCTCTTGAAAACAAAGAAACAGCAATATGCGTTTTCCTGGACATCTAAGCAGCTTTCGACAATACCTCCCATGAGGCTATGAAGAGGGCTCTGGAGATGAAAAGGGTTGAACCAACCGTGTCCCGCTGGATTAGCGCAACGCTAGGGGCGAGGACAGCGGGGACCAAAGTGGAATCATCCACAATAAGACTCCAAACAACTAAAGGGTGTTCACAAGGAGGGGTTATATCACCACTATTGTGGAACTTAGTGGTTGATGAACTTCTCTCTATGCTAACAGACAATGGCATAATCTGCCAAGGCTATACCGATGACATTGTCATTATGGCTAAAGGGAAATACGAAGATGTGCTCTGCGACATAATTCTAAGGGGGCTGAACCTCACGCAGAGGCGGTGCAAATTGATGGTTTTAAACATAAATCCATCCAAGTCCATCCTAGTGCCATTCACTAGGAAAAGGAAAGATCCGTTCATGAAGCCCATTAAGCTGAATGAAGCGGTAATCGATGTTACATAGGAATTCAAATATCTAGGAATAAAACTAGACTCGAAACTTCTCTGGAAAAAACATGCAGACAATATAACCAGCAAAGCGACTAAATCCCTCATGGTGTGCAAAAACTTAGCAGGAAAAATCTGGGGATGTACTCCATACATTCTGAAGTGGATGATGGTAAGGCCTCTACTAACCTATGGCTCAGTTGCTTGGTCGAATAGAGTTAAATTAGTCATAATCAGGAGCACCCTCACAAAAGTCCAAAAATTAGCGGTCCTAAGACCAAACACTCGGAGCCTATGGGAGACACCGCAAGCATTTTCCAAGCGGAGATTCTTGCCATAAGGCTCTGTGCACAGTTCAACCTTGAACGTGAGTGTAAGAAGCAAGATATAGTAATTTACTCAGACAGCCAAGCCGCTATCAGAGCACTGGACTCCTTCGAGATCTCCTCAAAATTAGTATGGGAATGTCTAGAGCTCCTGAATAAGCTAGACAAATAAGATCTCCTTATTTTGGTTACCTGGGCACACAGGAATATATGGTAATGAGATAGCCTGAACCCATGGTAGGTCTAGGAATCCAAACCATAAAAAACACCTTAAAAGACGAGGAATGGAACAGTAGGTCATCCTACTGGGCACTCCTCACAAAGCTTAGACAATCAAAGCTACTCATTGCGAACTTCGACGCCAAAGGAACGACCCTTTGTCTATAGCTAAGGAAGGACCAACTCAGAATAGTCATTGGCATTCTCTCAAGACACTGTAAACTGAAAAACATTTCCAAAAACTTCTAATAAATAAGCCGTTACGAGAGTAGTGACCCGCTCGTAACGAGAGTGCGGGTCACTACTCTCGTAACGGCTTATTAGAAACATTTTACAATATTTTGCGAAAAAAAATTTTATTTTTCGCTTTTTTGGAATTGAACTAAAAGGGAATCAATTACTTTTTAGGAATCATTCTAACTAAATTGGAATATAACTCCAAGAAAGTAATTGATGACACTTAAATATTAAACTCCTTTCTATTCAATTACATTTTCAATTCCTTTAAGGAATTGATATATTTTTAATTACAAAATACAATTCCTTGTAATGGAATAGAAAATTTTTTCAATTCCTTGTAATGGAATCGAAAAATTTTTCAATTCCTTGTAAAGGAATCGAACATTTTTTCAATTCCATTACCAAGGAATTCAAAATTTTTAATTACCGATTACAATTCCTTGTAATAGAATTGAAAGTTTTATCAATTCCATTACTAAAAATTGAAAACATTGAAGTACCAATTACAATTCCTTGTAATTGGAATGGAGATGGAATTTAATTCCTAAAGGAATCATTACTACCCAACTTTGATCATAACTAATGCATTTTTTAAAAGCTTGGGGAATTCCAAACGACATGACAAACAACAAAAAACTATTAAGGTGGTAATTACACCCGTTTTAATGAAGGCTGTCCAGCTACGCGCTTGGGAACTTGAGGGTTGTTAACGAAGTTCTAGTCATTTTTTTTGGACCCCTTCTTGAAGTAGTGCTTTGCGGTGACCTTCGGTTATCTAAAATCAATCCAACAAGTTTCTGTGGTAGTTGAAAATATTTGTTATTATTACACAGCCACTTCTGGTGTTCCGCAAGGAAGTATTTTAGGCCCTTTGTTATTTATTTTATTCATTAATGACACAGTTCGTCATGTTTTTTACGTTCGAAATCACTCCTGCATGCTGATGATTTGGAAATTTTTCTCAGCATTACAGACTTAAATAATGTCAACACATTACAGTCTGAACTTAATAATGTGCTTGCCTGGTGCAATAAAAATAAACTTGCATTAAATATTCTGAAGTGCTTCCATGTAACCTACACCAATAATACACTTAATTCTGTTAATGAAATTGTTGACCTAGGTGTTTTGTTTGATAGTAAGTTTTCTTTTGTTAATCATGTTAATTATATTTTACCTAAAGCCTATTCAATGTTAGCTTTTATTCTCCGTAATTGTAATGACTTAAGTGAACCCTTATACGTACAAGCTTTTGTTTACTTCGCTTGTTAGATCAAAGTCGGAATATGCTGCTTTTATTTGGAATCCCTATTACTCTATTCATTCTAATCGAATTGAACGTGTTCAAAAAAAGTTTCTAAAATTTGCTTTGAAATGCTTGCATTTTTCTGATCCGGTACCACCTTACAATGCTCGTTGTTTATTGATTAATCCTCAATTAATCAAATAACCATTATATAATAGAAGAATGATTCAGTCCGCTTTGTTTATTTATGACGTTATATGTGGTAATGTGGATTGCCCAGTGCTATTAGAGCTCATCACTTTTAATATGTTGTTATTATTCTAAAATATCTTAGAACATATTTTTAAGTTGAATTGTTACTTAGTCTGTAAGGAACCTGAATTGCATAGACAATAAACCAAACTAAACTAAATATGAGTCTTTTTTTTTTAAATACACAAAATGGCGGTCTCTGAATGTTTACTCATGAATTTTCAACGAATTTTATTAAAAAAAAAATATAAGATAAAAAAAAAACGAATACTCTCGTTAAGGACTAGTTGTGGTCACCAACTTTGACCACTGCAGTTTTTTGCAAAGAAAAAGGGCAGTGGAAAAAAGTTAGAATTGTATTTGATGAAAATATATATATATGTCATATATTTAATACTTTGATCTGAAATTAAAGGGAGTGTCTTGAGCAAGTTTGTTATGTTCACGTTTGGAAATTCATTGTACTTCCAATATAGAAACATTACAAATAAGAATGGTTTATCGATATCGATAATTAGCCGCTGAATGATATCAAGATGCTGAAAAAAATGCTAAATGAATTGTAGATGTGCCCTTACAATTTTATTGGTTTCTACACTACCTAACGTTCATTCATAGACCAAGATTTACTAAACATTTTATAGCTCTTTAATAAAAAATACAAAGTTTTAATGTAACAAATAACCATATTTCTAAACTTTCTAATTTAAAAACAAAATTAACGTTAGTAACAATATGAAATTAGCGAACGTTTGTTTGTTCTCCCAAATGCATTCTTGATATATATCGATAATTATAATTAATTCAAGATGAAAGATTTGTAAAATAAATTCGAAATATAAATAAAAGATAATGCGCTTTAGCCATTAAATATCAAATATGGCAACACTGACAGTTCATTTTCGAGGCTTACAAACTTTCGAAGTTTACGCGTTTTCGAGTCATTTTCGCGCTTAGATGAGGACCCTTAATATTTTTTATTTGAAATTTCGGTCAAGTAAAAATAAACCATAGTATAATAACAGAAATAAATGTAATTACTGTCAAACAAATACTTTTTTAAAATACACATACTCTAACGAGACCCAACCCCTTAAATGAGAGAATTTCTTGCATTTTAAGCTGTGAGATTTATGGTTAAGGTAATAAAGGCCAGTGCCTTTTACATAACTTTTATGCCTATTTTTTTTAGTTATGTCTAAATGAAGTTAAAAAAAACTCTTTTTTTTAAACCAGAATGACCTTCAACTCATACTTAGATACAAATGAACAAGGTAATAAAATTTTGTAACACAAATATTTATTTATTATACATACATATTAAACATACTCATAGCTTCACTTTTATTAAGAAGTTTTTTATCAATTAATTCTCGAAGAGTCTGCTGAGCTTTTACATGATATTGCAGATTTTTTAGTGTTGCTAATAAGAAATAAAATGAGTATCGTAAATAGTATTTCTCTTTAGCTAAAATACTTTCGTTTGAATAAGGCGATAAGAAGGAGGGAAAGAAACCAATAATGAAAAGTAAATAAAATGTTACGATACATTAACTCTGTTTCTGCATAGTAGGCAGCAATATTGCCAACATTGACACTCTACGAATGCAACAATCTGAAACCGGTTTTTAATAAGACCATCAGCACAATAGCTTATTTCCACTTATGCTTCGAATTCTTGTCTTATTGGCGCAAACTTAAAGCAAATATAAAAAAATAAAACATACACAATACACACACAAACATATTTCGCTTGGTCGTTCTTTCCCTTCAACAAATTAGTCATGCGTTTACTCTTCTTTGGAAATACGATCATGTTATAAAACAAAAACAGCGATTAAATAACACACTGAGAAGAATCAAAAACAACATAGAAGCACACGCCACTGATTGTTGGCATCGTCATAGCCACTGGGGCTAACAGGTAACAACTGCAACAACTAAAATTGGTGACGAGGGTGAATGTTATAAACAACAAGAGAAATGCAACAATTGGAATTGAATTGAGTGTCTACATCTGCTGTTACTGTTGTTGCTGCATTGACAATAATACAGAAAGCAAAGCGTAAAGCCATGTGCATATGAACGAATGCAAATATATACATATGAATGTGCATGTGTATGATTACTTGCATCCACATACCCAGCAAAGAAGTGTGCAAACTATTTCATTTAAGAGTTATTATTGATATTTAATTATTATTAAGCTATCCCGTTAAAGCCTTTTCGCCACAAGAATTTATTAAACTCTTGTTCCATTTATGGGCCAAGGGTCCGCAAAGGTTTAACCCTGGAATACTACTGGCCGCCGACTCGAATCTTTTACTTTTTTTTTATTAATAGGTGAAAACTTTTCATTCGTTTTAAATATAGAATTATGAAATCACTCCAACTATTGCTATTCGGACAAACATTTGGGCATTACCATGTAAATTAAAAAAATAAACCCTTCCAACTATAACGTATCGTGTAGGTAATAAAATTTATGAACAGTTTTAGAACGGTTCATTTTTGAAATTTTCGAAACGATAACAATTTTGAAATAATCGATTTATTACTTTTCTATGAATTTTAGAATATACTTATGTTAGAAGTATTCACTTACAAACATTTTTGCTGGGTAATTATATACCTCTGTAAAAAACGCAATGCTCGCAAAGCAACTGCACATATACCTAAATATATATAGATATAAATATTCGGCGTACTCCCTGCGCCGTACATATCTTTGCAATGTTTCTTGTTGTTATTTTCGTTTTTATCTTGTTTTCCCTCTTGTTTGCACATTGAGCAACACAATGGCGACAATCAATTTATTATTTTTTTATGGACAATATACGAGTAAAAAAAAGACGCACGCATGCATTTTAAGCATAGATACAGACATTTTACTATTTCCATGCGTATCTATTCCAATGTGTGTATGTATGCCAGCATACATTTGCAATCAAAGCTTTCACTCTCATTTTTAAATGATTGTTCACTTCAACGCATTGCTCTACTATCCTAAGCATGGTCACTTATAGACGGCGAGGCGATAGACAAAGCGACGAGCCCATCAAACATATGATTATAGCCAAACCGTAGATATCCATTAGTTATAACAAAGTCAACTTTATTGCTTCAACCTCACAGGATTTATAGAGCAGCAAAGTTTGCAAATCAAAATTACTTCTTAAAATATACGCAATTTGAAAAATTAAGAGAATTAAACCCAAATATCATATTTGTTTTTTTTTTTTCCATTTTCATAATTAAAGTTTTGAAAGCAAATTTAGTAAATGTAGACTAACAAATTTTTGTGGCTCATAACTACTATTGATCTTTTGCCTGAACAATGGGCTTAAAGAGCGGAAAGCGTAAACAATTTTGCGGGATTCAAGTTTCCCATGTAACGGATTTTGTGAAAATATTTTTTATTTGAAATGAGCGCGACTTTTAAAATACGAATGGTTTATTAAGTTCCTATGCGACAGTTGTGTTTTGTATATAAAAGTTGAAAATTAAAGGACCAACATTAGAATAGAGTGCATTGCGGGTGATCAAAACCTCATAAAAAAAAACGGAATCTGTCAGACCAAACTCTGCGGATTTTGATTACTATATGTTGACTATCTTTTGGTGCTTAAATCATTAACGCCCAAAACGTTGTCCTGAAATTTGCCGCACAGTGTTATCTATTTTATAGCCAAAGACATCAAGTACCCGCACGAAACAAGGGCAAGCGGGCGTTAAAGGAACTAAACATATTTAAATGAATTCTAAAACAATTAATATTTATTCAAGTCAATGAAAATAAATGATACCCAAATAAAAAAATTATTTCACGCTCACTTATATAATTTTTTATTTACAATTATTTATTTATGAAATTATATCCATAAATAAAACTTAGTTTAATTTTTTATTATTTATAAGGGATGACGAAAAAGTTCCAAATAGCAGTAGACTTTTTAATGGTCGTAACTGTATACCAACCACTATGTAATATATTACTGCTAACTACTACCTACTAACAACTAATTCAAAAAAAATTACATATCCATGGAAAAAAGCAATAACTTTCCAATTTTATACACAATATTACATTTATACGAGGCGCTTCGCATGTGAGCAATAAAAAATAATAAAAAAAAAAACAGCCTACAGCAAAAAAAAAAACTTAAATCAAAAATGTATATGTTTAAAGCCAGAATACGAACAAAAAATCCGCGCGCCCATACACTGCAGAATTGTTGCGAGAGTGAATAAAAGTAGACGGTGCATAAAGAGGAAAGAGGTTAACAAGCAAAACAAAGACAACGAAATGGACATGAAATATGTATGTACATACACACAATATTCACCAACACAAACAAAACGATAACAAAAAAATTTAATAAAAATGCCAACTTTAACTTTACACGATGGCTACCCAATAACACCAACAAAAAAATACTATGAAAGGAACGACAATTACAAGAAAGCCATTAAAATTAAACAAAAAGCCAACAGCAACAACAGCAGCGAGAATAAACGTTGAGCACACAATATGATTTTAAATTGGAGTGAGTAATGAAGTTGAAGATAAATTTTTACTTTTTTCATTTATGTATTCGTTGTTGTTGTTATACAGAAAAAGAAAGAATTATATTACACTAGTACAGCCAAAATTGCCAATGAACATCACTGTCCAATTCCAATGTAAAATTGTTCGCTGAGCCCGAAAATCGACTCTATTTTTAATTCTATGGTGTGGTTTTGAAGATATCGCCAGTTGATTTTTTTTTATCGGAGCAAAAAAGGTTTGTAAACATAATTATAAATATCTTGGAAACTAGGAACTCGATTTGAATTAAAAGATATTAAAATTTCTCACCATACGTTTATACATTTTGACTCGAATGGATAAATAGTTTTGGCACAATTAAGTAAATTGTCAAGAAATTTGGATTTGGTCTTTCAGACAGGTGTTCATGCTTGCGCCCGTGTGAACAGCCACTAATGAAATTACATGTGACGAAAATTACATTAAAATAAATTAAGCATGTTATAGCCGAAAATCTATAATTATGGTTTCTATTTCGTGCGATTTTTTTATAAATAAACTTTCCTACCCCCTTTTTTTTTTTTTGTGAAAAAGTCTCTTTGTTCATTATTATCCTTATTATTAGATTCATTCATCCATTTTATTGTGTTATTTTGTTGATCGACACTTTTCAACTAATGTTTTGCGACTTTTTTTCTAAAGCAAACGTTTTCGTTTCAAGACTTAAATTTTTTAACTATTTTTGGTCAGTTTTTATTATCGAAACTGTTTTTTTTTCGATGGCAACAAACGCGTATTTTCATAGTGATAGTGGAGTGATAACTATTGCAATTACAGCATAAAATGCGAGTAGGTCCGAACGAATTTTTAATTTTCTAAATTGAATTTTTTAAAATAAATAATGGAAATTTGTGATCTCCCCCGCCTATTTTGTAATCAGAAGACCAAAATACACCCGTTTTTGAAATTTTTTTAGTTATTTTATTAAAAAAAAGTGACTAAAGCACAATTTTACCAATAATAACGTTGAAAATATATATATTCAATGTGCACTAAGAATTTTCATAATTTCTACTACTCAAGTTGATTTAATATATCATAATATTACCAACAAAGACAAATAGGTATTAATAAACAAACGAAAATACTACAATAATAAATTACAAATATGTGCTGCTGTTTTGTTCGTTATTATGCGCCAAGAAAATAATTCTGGCAACCGAAATAAAATAAAACAATAAAAAAGGAGCGAATGGAGTGAACGAGCGAGCGACGAAACTTAAAAAAAAAAACGTCAAACATGAATATGGGAGAAAGACAGCAACGCCATTCTGTTCAATGTAGCGAAAAAAAATCAATCATGTTGAAATTATTGAAAACAACACAATCTTATCGCTTGAGAAACACTAAACAATTATAACTTAAGCAATTTAATTAAAATTTTTTTAATTCATTAAATTATCGACAATATATAATTCAAGTGTGTCAACAATATAATCCGCCGCCATACTTTTACTCGTTGCATTGTCGATCGGCACACACAACTCTTTCACTCGTTGTTCTCTACTTAGCGTGTGGCAAAGCAAAAAATTTATTTCAGCGAGTATACGAACGAAATGTCGCCCGAAACGTAGAAAAATAAAATCTCATAGCAAAAAAAAATCGCACAGTATCAACTCCTATTTTCGCATAATTATGTATTATATTTATATACACACATCTTTCATACCACTCTGCGTACGTATATAATTTACAAAAGAAAAAAACACAATTTTATTTGCAATAAATTTCTTTTTGCAAGAACTTTTCAAAATTATTGCGAGGCTGAACTGACTCTCACTCACCTAATCAAACTTCACAACTTTTTTTATTTTAAGAAATTAATTCCAATCCGAAAAACCCGAGAGTGCATACAACGGCGGCAATGCGGTGAAATACAACGTACTTTTAATATTCTTTGCAGAAACGGCAAAATAAACCAAATCACAAAAAAATATTTTCACGCCGAAAATTTTTGTTCTTTCAACGCTGCTGCCTTGCTGCCTGGAGTGCGCTTTCGAAATTTTTTTTTTTATGGTCGCGGCGGCAGTCGCAGTTCTTCGTGAATTTTTTTCTTTAAATACTTTTTAAATATCTCGGTTAATCACTTTGCTACACATCCTATTTTTCCACCAGAACTTGAAAACTACATTTACAAGTAAATTTATTTTGAATTTGTTAAATAATTTAGCGTTGAATTACAATTATCTGTAAATTTTCACAAGCAACGCGTTCAACGAAACATAAAAATCCCAACTTTACACTCGTAGCTTTCAAAATGGCGGAAAATGATGGAGAGAACACGGCGATTTTTTCTTTGCTTCAGTTTTAGTACAGAAATGACGCGATAATGCATTTCGCACTAATTCAAGACTAACGAATGAATATGAATTCGCCGGGAAGAAAATTATTCGCTTGTGCTGCCAATACTATTTTCACTCGCTTGTCTAGAATTTCACAAAAATTCCGTGGCATTTTTCTAATGTAAAAACCTATTTTCCGCAGTATATTTTACACGTGATTTAAAATATGTTTACCAAATCATGTTTAAATGCACAAAGTTACCATAAATATTCATTTATTTCTTGCAAAAAAGGTCGCTAAAATGTGCGGCGTGTAACAAAGTATCAGACAACTGCAATGAATAGAAACCAACTAATAACGAGTAACCTTTAGTACACGTTTGATTGCGGCTTCCTGCATAATGTTACCATTTAAAATTTTCAGCGAATGCAATGAGCACGTTCAATAACAAACAGCATTGCCAAAAGTACACTTTCACTTTTATGAAAATTTATTCACATTTAAGGAGTAACTTTACAAACCGAGGCAAATCCATGTAAACACCATATTAGATAGTTATTAGATAGTCATGTTTCATATTAAAAAAAATTTAAAAGATTTGGAAATGTTTCGTTTTTCGTTTCGATTTGATTTACAGTCGACTTTATACGGTCAGTAATACTGACATTGCTAATCTGTTATTATTAGTGATGGTAGCTGAAAATTAAATTATTCTCTCACATTTTAACAGTCGCAAACTACTAGTTTCTTTGTGTAAATAAGCTCTTTATTGCTAAACTTTGTCAATAATAATGCAAGGCTTAAGACAGTTAGCAATAATTGCATTACCACAAATATTGACAGAAATAATCAGAAAATTCCAAATTCCATCAATTTTTCCTAATAATGGCTGTTCACACGGGCGCAAGCATGAACGCCTGTCTGAAAGAGAGAGGTAGAAAAAATAGTTAGATAGAAAAAGACAGGCGAGCTTCTACCTCTTTCTTACTACCTATTTTTTTATCTCTCTTTCCGACAGGCTTGCGGTCGTGTGTGCAGCCACTTACAAGTAATGATGAAATATTTTGCCTTATATGATCAATAATTTGTCAGCATTTGAAAATAGTGGCATTATTACTGATCGTGTAAGGTCCGCTCAGTGATGTAATTTCTGTATTTTACAGTAATTTGATGAAATTTTAAGGTCTGTACAGTTATACAGCAATTCGTTTAAATTACAGCCCAACCTAAATAAGTGCGTAATGCGTAAAATTTCTGTCAAAATCGCTCAAATACGCAGCACACTTACGCACTGACATTGCGTAAAGAGAGAAATTTGAGAAGGGAGAGTTTTTTTCATAGAACACAGCAAATAATATAAATGAGTAACTTCCAATTTTAATATGTTTGACACCTAGAAACTGACAGTACGCTGCGCTCTATTTCAGTCAGTTATTGCGTATGAGTGCGCTGCGTAATTTTGCGCACACGCATTACGCAGTTATTTAGGTTGGGCTGTTACACAGTAATTTCAAAAAGCGTACAGTAGTATACAGTATTATTCAAATGTGAGCATAATTGATTGTGATGTGTCTTCATAAATAGACTTTGAATTGTCATTTGCCAAAATACTTACCTAGTTGGCTCTGCAACCGATGATCGGCCTTGGCCGCCTCTATAAAGCCTCGCCAGTCGCTTTTCATTGCGAGCACCGGCGCCAGTTAGTAAAACCAAGTGCAGTCAGGTCCCCCTGTACCTGGTCTTTCCAATGGAGATTAGGTATTTCGTTTTTTCCTCGTTCACCACCAAACCCACTCGACGAGGCTCCCTTTTTAAGTTGGAGAATGCTGCACTGACTGCCAGCAGGATGGCAATCTTCTAAAACATAGTGCCAGATATGTCGATGTTCCCAGCTCGAATTATTTTCTCCAGCATTAGAATAAAGAAGTCGCATGATAGAGAATCACCGTGTCTGAAACCGCTTTTGGTATCAAATGGGTGTGGAGAAGTCAGTCCCAATTTTCACTGCGCTGGTGGTGTCGGTCAGTGTCATTTTACAAAGACGAATAAGCTTTGCAGGGATACCAAAACCAGACATTGCGCCGTACAGGTGATCTCTAATCGTGCTGCCGAAAGCGGCTTTATAATCGACGAATAGATGGTGTGTGTCGATTTCTTTTTTCGGGTCTTTTTTTAGGATTTGGCGTAGTGTGAATATCTGTTCGATGGCGGATTTATCAGGTCTGAATCCACACTGATAAGGTCCAATCAGTTTGTTGACGATGGGCTTCAGTCTTTCACACAGTATGCTCGATAGAACCTTATAGGCTATGTTAAGAAGGTATTTCCCACGCTCGTTGGCGCGGATCGTGGAATCACCTTTCTTGTGGATTGGACAGAGTACGCAGAGGTTTCCCAATTGTAAAGTTCCTCTACTTGTCAAAATGCATCTACCTTCTTAATTCTTCTGCCATGGTTTAAACAATTTTTGCATATAGCTGTGTTCTCTCTTCTTTGGCAAGCTCATAAAGTAAAAGATCGACCGTATTCAAGCATTTGACATGTGCGAATTTTTGAAAAAGAGTGGTGTAAGACCTTTCAGCAAGTAGTACACAAAGAAAAAATCGTATTAGATTCTAGCTCAAGCGGAGTGACGGAACAGATTTTAAAATTTTTCGAAAAACGTAGTAAATTTACAACGATTGTAGTAAAGTCCAAACCCTGGAACAAAGAATAGGAAGTAAATGAAAAAAAATAAATTTGGTGAATAAAGCCAGCAATTTTTCTCACACGTACTACGTACATGGGATTTCACCTAAATTGTTGTTGTTTAAGTGTATAGAAGAAAGAGATGCAAAGTATATTTGACTGAGATAAAAGACAAATTTTGAAACAATAGGTGAGTATGTAATTCAAATTTAGTGTTACGTTCTCAACAAAAAAATAATGTCCATTCATTTGGAATAAAAAACCGAATAGACCAAATAATGTATCACATAGTACTAAAAAAAATTAAATAAATTAGTTGCACACAATTTTGCATTTTCCATATCACCTTTGAGGTATACAAAATGGCGCGTTCCCGAATACAAAAACAATTAAAGCAAAAGATAATCAAACATGCTAACGTTTAGATTTGTGGGTGGGCTGGACTTAACCAAAGCACTCAGTCAACGAGGACCATTGTGCTATACCCAAGGATAGAACCAGTAGAAGAGAGTAGAGATACAGGAAAGTTATGTGGGGATAAATGGGAAGAAGAAAGGTCTAGGGTCTCTCAACCTCGAACTTCTTTGTTTCTCTGATGAACCTTGGAAGCTCAGGAAGAGGGAGAGTATGGGCATTATTCATACTCAAGACATCACTGATTCTCGCGAACGCCGGACAGCTACAAAGATAATGCTCCGTAGTATCGTCGTCCTCAAGACACGATTGGCAAATTGGATCGGTGATAATGCCCATGTTAGTCATATACTGACCACATGTGTTGTGCCCTGTGATGACACCCACGAGTAATCTCAGGTTCTTGTTAGGTTGTCTCACGAAGCACTTTACGTACAAGGTGTAATTGCAGAGCCATCATTAGCTAGTTTATAAGCTAATTCATTCCCTGCAATACCACAGTGTCCTGGAACCCATATAATGCATAGCTTGTTGTGTTTTGCAAAACTGTTTAGTTTTGCCTTACACTCGCTGATCAATTTTGAAGAGCTTACAGGGTTAGCAAGGGCCTTCAGTGCAGCTTGGCTATCACTGCAGATTCCTATACACTCTCATGCCATCTCTTCTCAATTATCCAGCTCACCACGTCTAGGGTAGCGAAAACATCCGTTAGGAAGACTGACGCCATCTTTCCAGTGCAAAAAGGGTACTTGGTCTCATCGTCCAAGTGCCAACCGGATCCAGTACCATTTGTGGTTTTGGATCCGTTGGTATAGAAGACATGACGAAGACCCCGGAGTATGACTTCTGGACTTAACCATTGATCCCGTTTCGGGAACCTGACATCATATCTTCTTCCGAAGCGGATGCAAGACACATGATTGTCCACAGGCATCAAGAACAGTGGGCACTGTAATGACAATTGGTGGTATATCATACTGTGCCCTACATCCCCCTCGACATACCAGACTCCATTGAACCGGAGTCTGTAGACCGCTCTCACGCTTCTTTACGGATTTGAAGATCCAGAGGAAGCAAGGCATTGAGAGCATTACCAGATGTAGTACACATTACACCAGTGATACCCATGCACACACTTCTCTGAAGCCTGTGACAATAGGTCTCACAAGAGCAATGTATACCCAGTGTACCAGAGCTGTATTCAGACCCCAAGTCTTGCCGAAAGCTCGCCTGCGCTACCAGAAAACCTTTAGTGCAGATTAGCAGAGATTAGTACTCACACATCATCAGCATACGCTTGGATGTGAGCTCCAAAATTTTGCAAGTCATTAAGAAGGGAGTCCCCCACGAAGCACCATAGAAGAGGGGAGAGTACGCCCCCTTGGGGCATCCTTTCTCAACCTCGACCATAACACTGTCATCGTTTTCTCCCTTTCCCCGTGATAAGCAGTCGTTTGGATAGCATGGCATGAATCCATCGAATGGCGATTTCTTCAACACCATATTGTCTAGCCGAAGAGCACATCAAGTAGAAGGTAGCGTTGCAAAAACCCTTTTGATAACGACAAACACTCCCAGGGTGTAGTTCCCTGTTTCCAGGCCTTGTTCAACTGTACTAACACAGTCGTGAAGAGCTGATTCACAGGATTTTCCACTCTGATAAGCATGTTGTCTAGAATTGAGAGGGTTTTGGCTTAGAACCTTCAGCCTGATGTACTTCCCGACCATGCGTTCCAGACTTTTAAGCGAGCGCCAAAGACGTGAAATATATCTGTGAGCGAGGCAAGCCATGAAGATCCTTTCCAGAACCTTCATAAGATTTGTCCCTCCCCGCTTTAGCATGATTGGATAAGTGACGTCTGGTCCAGGAGAATTAAAGCCATCGAATAATGAATAGGCAAACCTTAATGTCTATTCGATAACTACCCAGTCGAGCCTTCTGGTACTAGAGCCAACCTGACCAGGAGTATTGACAGCTCTGAGTAGCAGCTACCTTGCAACCCGGGAAATGCGTTGCAAGGAGTACGTCATTAACTTCTGACCTAGAGTTGGTGTAGGAGGCATCGGGCTTCAGAAGTGAGTCCAGCTTAGCCGTCCGGTCTCTTTGAAGAACTTTGAATAGTCTCGCCGAATCCTTCTGATCTACCATTTCACTGCTTCCTTCTGATCTACCATTTCACTCCAGTTTTAAATATTTCACCTTCTTCTTATAGTCCTTTTGCAGCTGACGGTAGGCAGTCCAGTCCGCTTTCAACCGAGATTTAAAGGTTCGATTCAGAAGCTTCCTGGAGTTATTCCGGAGTTTCGAAAGCGCAGCGTTCCACCAAGGAACCGCCTTACCTTGTCCACTCCTACGCTCCTGGCACACCATCTCATAGCAATCAACCAAGATTCGTCCTAATGTATTAGAGGCTTCCTCGATTGACTCTATTGTCCGGAGTTTAAGAACGACGCGAATTTTTTCTTCGACCAGCTCACCGAATCGTGCCCAATCCGCTTTGCGAGGATTTCGGCCGGCAGGAACCAATTCTAGCTCAGCTTCAAACCGAAACTCTATGTAACGGTGGTCCGAAAGGGAGTCATCTCTAAAAACTCGCCATCCGGTAATTATATCAGCCACTATACTGTTTGATAGTGTCAGATCAATCACCTCCTGTCTCATACTAGTAACAAAATTCGGGCTGGTGCCAACATTTTGAATTACCAGTCGGGATGACAGAATGAAATCCAACGACTTATTCCCTCTGAAGTTACACTTGGTGCTCCCCCAGATAGTGTTCTGAGCGTTAGCATCACAGCCTACTATTAGTCCTAAGCCGTTTGATTCCGCGTATCGTACGACTTCCATCAACTCCCTCATAGGAAGGGGCATAATAGAATCGTAGGGAACGTGAGCCGAAACAACAACACACCTCCCCCATAACGGTACTTTATTTTAACTGCAACGAGGTCTTGACAACAAAATTATCTTAACGTTGTTCAGTCCACCGCTTTCGGCACAACCATGCAAAAAAGCACTCCTTCACAATAAAGGACAGAACCCCACATAACTCCTCCCAATCAGCATACGCGTCTGTTAAACTAAGTAAAAAAATTGTAATGAATATTCAAAATAAAGTAAAATAAATAAAATAAGAATAATTTAAAATATAATGTACTAATAAGAATTTATATAGGTTTGAGTTCTGAATTTCAGAAAATAAACTTTTTATAAACACAAAATACCATGAAGCTCCGTGGAAATATCAATCAGACGGCTTAGTACGATTGGCTTATTGACATTTTAATATAGTTGTTTTTCACTCATACGAGGACTTAAGCAATTTGGAAAAATTATCCTATTTTCGACTTTTTAAACCTATTTCGGTTGGCTTAGCTTTCACAGTAGACTTTATAGCATTCAAAGCAGTGCATTCCTCATTGCAATCAAAATGTTTCATATCTTAAATATGTTTTTATAAAAAAACTAATAACCGGAGCAACCGTATTAACTTATTTAAGATTTACATAAGAGTTTAAAAATGCAATAACCGTGAATAATCTCAATTTATTCACATTTTATTTGTTTCTTAAGTTATTAATAATAATTTATTTTAAGCAATTTCATTAATAATATGAAAACTACATTTTATAAAAATCAAGCATTTTTCATGAAAAACACTATTTTCAAATAAAAGGAATTGAAAAAGCGGGAACTCAGCAACACTTTATGACCGAATACGTTGTGTATCCTGGTATTTATTTGGGCAGAGAAGCCAGCGTGGGGTTTTTATTTGAGCAGAGAACGCACAATACTAATAAAAATTAATGTGTGGGTAATCAGCTGATGAAAAACTTTAAATTCTCTGTATTCTCTAATAGACAACCTAGAAAACTAGGCTGTAGCATCATGATACTAGGTAGCCACTATTTTGGGGATTTGTTTTTTAAGTAGCTGTTCACACGAGCGCAAGCTTGAACGTCTGTCTGAAAGAGAGAGGTAGAAAGAAAGAGATAGAAACTCGCCTGTTTTTTCTAACTGCCTATTTTTTGTACCTCTTCCAGGCAGCTGTTCATGCTTGCGCCCGTGCAAACACCCACTCAGTGCCTGGTTATATTGGTGCTCGGTGTTCGACGAACACAAAACATTTTCTCCCGTACTCGGTCGAGGTGGTTACATTCAGCTCGTTGCAGAATTGCTTTTTATCAAAATATACTCGTTTGTTCAATACTATTTTGTATATAATGATACAGTTTTGTAAAAAAACTCATTGCCACCCTGAATACTCGGCGTGCTCGGTGTACAATACACCGAGCATATCGTGTTCAATGAAAAAAAAAATCGTACATAAAAATTATTGTTAGTAGATTTTTATTTTGTTTAAAAATCTACAAAAAATTTTTTTATGGACGTTTCTTTTTTGACCTATTATAAAATAATTAGACGATATAGAGAAAAACTGAAAACGCCATCATGTTCAGCGTACTCTAATTATATGAGATCCACTTCGAAACTCTTGAGCTTTTTTGGCCGTTGTACAGTAAATTAACAAAAATACAATTAACATATTTTCAAATGTTTTTTAAACATTTTCCATTTTAAATACACGCTTTTTTTTCGAAAAATTCTTTATTTATTTATAAATTTAAAATTTTCAATATATTTTCACAAAAGCATTGCAAGTTTTTTGAGTATGGGAACGCTCTTGGGCTGCTTTGTGTAAATTCGTGCACCCGCGGTAAAGTACGGGAACGGACCTATTATCACATCAAAAAGGGTTTGTTGTACCCCTCTAAACATTAGGCTTGTTCACATACAAAAAAACCTAATTGTGTATTAACGAATATGCGTGAAGTTAACAACCCTGATTCAACAACCAGAACGGGCGGAATTGAAACAAAGGAATGAAACCAAGGAAATCTATTGTGACCCAAAAGTTGTTAAAAACTAAAAAGTTGATGAAATGTGAGGTTATGTTGAAATAATGTATGCATGTTAGACCATTTTATTATTAACTAATTTAATATTAACGAAATTATTTAATAAAACAAACTCAAAATAGTTTGAAAGTATAAAAATCAGTAAATCTTTTTCTGTGGCTGTCATTTCATCCAATACTATGTATGCCGGCTGTGGCGTAGATTTTTCAGCTGGTGGTCAGGACGAGATTCCTTGGAAACTACACTTGGGTTCGGCAAGTGGATATATAGAAGATGTAGTCTCTATCATCCCCGTCATTTTCTCATTAATTATAGAAAAAGTTAAAGAAGAAATTTTGAAATATTTAACAAAAGGAATTGGAACACGACACATAACATTTTTATACAAAATATTTTTAATAAATACGACATAACAAATGACTTTTAATTACATTCTGCTACTAAATTAAGAATTTATAAACATAATTGAGTTTTATTCTGCAGTTGTCATTTATTTCACTACTACGTATGCTGGCTATAGCCTAGATTTCCCAGCTGGTGGTCAGGACGAAATTGCTTGGAAACTGGACTTGGGTTCGGCCAGTGGGTGTATGGAAGTGTTAGTCCCAGTCTTCCTCTTCATTTTTCCATTAGTTATAGAAAAAGTTAAAGAAGAAATTTTGAAATATTTAACAAAAGAAATTGGAACACGACACATAACCTTTTCAACCAAAATATTAATAAATACGACTTAACAAATAACTTTTAATTACATTATACTACTAAATTAAGAACTTATAAACATTATTGAGTCTTTTTCTGCAGTTGTCATTTATTTTACTACTACGTGTGCTGGCTATAGCCTAAATTTTCCAGCTGGTGGCCAGGACGAGATTCCTTGGAAAATGGACTTGGGTTCGGCCAGTGGGTATATGGAGGTGTTAGTTCCAATCTTCCTCTTCATTTTGTCATCAACCATAGAAAAATTTAAAGACAAAATTTCGACCAATTAGTCAAAAAAAAAAAAATGCACAAAACCTTTGCTATAACTTCTAACAAATAGCAAAAAAATTTATGACATCTGTTAGAGTAACTTAATTAATTTATTGTTAATCATATTATTTAGAAAACTAAGTATGTTTGCTTAAATTTTATAGGCAATTATTGATTTAAATAAACATTTTAAGTTTGTTTACATTTTGCCTTTTCTTAGAATTTCATACGGGCGCAATGATGGAATATCACACATGCACAAACAAACAATTTCATCCAAAGTATTTTTAATAAATACGACATAACAAATTACTTTTATTTAAACTCTGCCATTAAATTATGAATCTATAAACATTATTGAGTCTTTTTCTGCAGTTATCATTTATTCCAATACTACGTGTGCTGGCTATATCCTAGATTTTCCAACTGGTGGTTAGGAAGAGATTCCTTGGAAATTAGACTTGAGTTCGGCAAGTGAGTACATATAAGTTTTAGTCCCAATCTTTCTCTTCACTCTGCCATCAAACATAGAAAAAGTTAAAGACGAAATATTGAGATATTTGACGGAATAAATTAGATTAAGTGAAATTTACAACTGATTTTCAGGTCGAGATTCCTTTGAAGCTAAAGTTGGGTTTTGTGGGTGAGTATAGAGGTTTTGAGTAAATTCTGCCTCTAAACCAATAAATCCAAATAAATAAAAACTGTATTGAGTCTTTTTCTGTAGTTATCATTTATTTCAATACAACGTGTGCATTGATTTTCCAACTGGTGGCCAGGACGGGATTCTTGGGAAACTAGACTTGGGTTCGGCAATTGGGTATATAGAAGTATTAGTCCCTATCTTTCTCGTAATTTTGCCATCAACCATAGAAAAAGTTAAAGACGAAATTTTAAAATATTTAACAAAAGAAATTGGAACACGACACATAACATTTTTAACCAAAATATTTTTAATGAATACGACATAACGAATAACTTTTAATTACATTCTGCTACTAAATTAAGAATTTATAAACATTATTGAGTCTTTTTCTGCAGTTGTCATTTATTCCACTACTACGTGAGCTGGCTATAGCCTAGATTTTCCAACTGGTTGCCAGGATGAGATTCCTTGGAAACTAGACTTGGGTTTAGAAATTATATTAGAGAATTAATAATAAAATATCGTGGTGATGTTAGTAAATTTTGCTGTCATTGTGGTTTCATTAAAAAGGCTGATATTAGAAATTGGCAGGAATGTAAAGATTGCATATACTCGGTATGCACTAGATGCAATATGCAATATTTCAGTATTTGTAAAATTTGTTCTGAAAATATTTTAGGAGAATAATTTAATTTAATTCAAAATTCTAATTAATAGATTTATTGATTATTTTCATACATTCTTATTATCTAAATTTGTTTATAAAATAATGTTAATGTATTTTATTGTTTCATGTTCGACACTGGAATACAATTGGAGTCTATTGGAAAAGCAATTCGATCCAATACTTAGCAGCTATATTTACAGGTACAATTTTGTTTTCAACAAATTTGTGTATAGCTTTATTTACTATTTAGGTTTAAGAGTTTCTTGTTTGCTACATTGAACCTATGGATATAAACAAAATGTCGTAATTGATATCTCTTATGAGTACCAAAACAACTTTTGTATGCTTTAAAAATTCGATTCAAATCACTTAACTTTAAATTAATTTTATTTTAAATTAATCGGCAATGTTTCAGAACCCTGATTTAAATATTTTTCAAAAGTGAAAATGCTATTTTTGTTATCTTATTTAAATCCCCAGTTAATTTTAAAAATAGTTATGGTCTGCCCCCTATTTTTCCATATTGTTTGTGGACTTATTACACTGTACAACACATTTTTCTAACGGAGAATCGGCTAACACAGGTCGATAGTACCAGTATAGAGTAACAAAAACCTAAAAGGGTTTTGCAAAGTTAGCTAGCTTTTAAAAGATATAGCCATTCAAAATTTGCCTATTGCAGCTTATTTTTTAAAATGAAGTGCTCATTTTTTACTACTTTTTTCAGCGAAAAAAGAACAAAAACAATTTTAACATTATTGAGTTTTCCATATTAAGAAGTTTAAACTATCCATTACATGACTTTTGCAAAAATTAAGCAATAAATGTATAGAATTTAATATTGTTTGGGTTTTCAAATTTTTGTTTTTATTATAAACAGAAAATAGAATTGAAAAATACACTAAAACAGCTCAACTTTGAAAGGCTTTAACATTTAAAAGCGAGCTAACTTTTTAAAATCCTCTTAGGGTTTTATTACTCTGGACCAGTACTACCGACCTGTGTTGGTTACTTCTTAGCGTTACCGTTAGATTCCATGCCCCTAAAATTGTTGCACAGTGTTATTTCCTTTTTTTCGTTTTCTATTTTTCTATGTAATCATGCTTAATGTGTGGTGTCCGATGGAAAAAACGGAGGTTATAAAAACTCCGGGAAGTGGGAAACTTAATTGTGATCATCATTAAATTTCAAAGGATGTCTAGAAGTCAGGAAGAAACTATATATAATAAAATAGTGATAAATGTCACTTCTTTTAAAATAAATTTGTATGTAAATGAATAATAGGAATTTTTGGATGAACAGAAAATATAAAATAAACAAAAAAAAATTGTCAGTACTTATTAAGTTAAATAAAGAATATATGAAAGCCAAAAGCAAACTTTTTAAAAAAAAAAACAAATTAAATAAAAAACAATAATAAAAAAATGTGATAATGATGTTGAAGAAAAAAATACAATGCACTTATGAATTAGTTTCTAGATCGCAATAAAACTTCAATTTCAGTGTGTTTGAAATCAAGAAGTCAGAATTTAACTTTTTTCAAATATGCAAATAAAGTTCTTCGAAATATTCAAGGATTTAATATATATTTAATAAATAGCTCGTTAAGCTATTCGCTAACATGCTTATATTTTTTATAATCCTGATAGTTAGGATTCCACCTGCTAGCTCTATAAGCTCTAAAACTTTTTTAATTGAAATATCCATACATTAAAAGTTAAATAAATTAAAGCAGAAAGTAACTATCGAAAAATTAACAAACAAGAAAAAATAAACTAATTAAGTTTTTCAAAAGATGTCATAATTCTTTATTCTATCTAGGAGCTACAGCAATGATTTTGTTTTCAAACTAATTTCACAAATTTCGTCTTAGACTTTTTCTATAATTAATGGCAAAATGATGAGGAAGATAGGGGCTAACACTTCTAAAATGAAGAGGAAGACTGGGACTAACACTTCCATACACCCACTGGCCGAACCCAAGTCCAGTTTCCAAGCAATCTCGTCCTGACCACCAGCTGGAAAATCTAGGCTATAGCCAGCATACGTAGTAGTGAAATAAATGACAACTGCAGAAAAAGACTCAATAATGTTTATAAATTTTTAATTTAGTAGCAGAATGTAATTAAAAGTTATTTGTTATGTCGTATTTATTAAAAATATTTTGGATAAAAATTTTATGTGTTGTGTTCCAATTTCTTTTGTTAAATATTTCAAAATTTCTTCTTTAACTTTTTCTATAATTAATGAGAAAATGACGAGGATGATAAGGATTACATCTTCTATATATCCACTTGCCGAACCCAAGTGTAGTTTCCAAGGAATCTCATCCTGACCACCAGCTGAAAAATCTACGCCACAGTCGGCATACATAGTATTGGATGAAATGACAGCCACAGAAAAAGATTTACTGATTTTTATACTTTCAAACTATTTTGAGTTTGTTTTATTAAAATATTTGGTTAATATTAAATTAATTAATAATAAAATGGTCTAACATGCATACATTATTTCAACATAACCTCACATTTCATCAACTTTTTAGTTTTTAACAACTTTTGGGTCACCATAGATTTCCTTGGTTTCATTCCTTTGTTTCAATTCCGCCCGTTCTGGTTGTTGAATCAGGGTTGTTAACTTCACGCATATAATTAAATTTTTCAATCGCTAAATTTTTTACTTCATTATAAAATTTATGCAAAAAATATTATGAAAAATTTAGCAAAAAAAATTAAACTTTTTTTTGCTTGTGTTTCGTTTAGTTCACAAAAAGTTTCACTTCTGCCTTGTGTTCGTTAATACACAACCAATTTTTTTAGATTTGCAGAGTTGCTTTTGTCAAAATATACTCGTTTGCTTAATACTATTTTATACTTTGTGTACAATACACCAAGCATATTGTGCTCGGTGTGAGAGAAGGGATGTGCAACTGGGAAGAAAAATCAATTTTCGACTTTTAAATTGATCAGAAGTTCAATGTCGATTAATCGACTTTTTAAGTTCATGAAAATCGATTAATCGACTTTTTTCGAATTTTTGTTGCATGGAATAAAAAAAAACGAAACAAGAGAATTTTGATATGAATTATTTATGTGTGTGTATTTATTTACAAAATCTGATTTTTAGAAATACATTGGCTTTGTAGAAGTGCTGTTCAAAATAGGGTTCAACCTATTTTTTTTATTGAATGGAATATAAAATAAGCAATTTAAAGTAAATGGTTTGTTTTAAATGGCATACAGTTTATATGACCTTAGTGCAACCAGCCGATCCCCCCTTCCATTATTCCGTTCATCGTCTTTTTACTTATTCCGGCGGTATTATTTGACATTTATTATTCGTCTTCATGTGTGAATTTGAATTTGTGAATGGGATAGCTCATGGTAGAAGTATTTTTTCAAACAGTAGCCATTTTGAATTTTTGACAAGTAAGAGGAACATTTTTGAGATACATTTTTTGAAATGGGTACAAAAGAGAGAATTAATAGTAGATTATTAATACTACTTTTATTGCTTAGTACTAAATTATAAAATTTTTTTACAATAAAAAATATAAATAATCTTATTTAATCTTTATTAGCAAATACCTTGGAAATGTTAAGAATTAATAGTTAATATAAGAAGCAAAAACTAATTCTCCCTATGTACATGCAATTCTATGCAAATTATTTACCTAAAAATTGAACCATGAAAATACAACGCTGTTGTAAAAAGAATAATAGTATCAAAACAAAACAAATGATTTCCCAATTGTCAAAGTTCCTCTTACTTGTCAAAATGCATCTACCGTCTTAATTCCTTTAACATGGGATACCCTATGAATGTGTGAAGTATAATAATACACTTTAGGCTAAAGAGGGAGAAAACTATTTTAGAACTATTTTAAAATAAAATGTCAAAAATTACTAGTACATAAAACTGCACATGCATGTACTACAAATCCACAGTTGGAAAAATTTTGTAAAGTTTAAAATAAATGTGAGAACTGAATTGGAAGTTTTAAAAAGATTTTACACTAAAAGTCGAAAGTGAAAGTCGACTTTCGATCAAGTTTGTTAATTTAAAGACGATCATAAAAAGTTGAAATTTTGAGCTAAAAGTCGATTAAAAATCGATTTCGATTATAGTCGAAATCGATTTGCCATTAATATGTGAGAGTGAGTAAAGATTCCTTCTTTGTGTTCGGTGCAACAACAATTCCATGGTGTTCGCCGAGCATACTCGCAATATAACCACAGCCTAACTGCAACAAAACCACGATCAATCATTTTTCTGTTAAATAAAATTTATTTCTGTTAGTATTTAGTTATTTTAGTACTTGGGTAATTATCGCAATTGGTAAAGAAAGAAATATAAATCTCTTATTGCAATAATAATGACATGAAAATGCCAAAATTTTCTCTGTCAAAATTTTATCCATTTCGCATAGCAAAATTAAAAATTTTTCTCTCCATAGAAAATTTGTCTCCACCACTATTTCATCGAGTAAAAAGTTACCGTTTCACACACATCCTAAGTACATAAAAACTCCCCTACTATTTAGCAAAAAGAATGGCAACATTGGTTGGTTTGGATTGCAGTTCTGTGTGTGGTGCTGGCTAAAAATTCCATTATTTTAGAAACAATTTAAATATCTTTTTTGTGAGTATTTTTTTAAATTTACCCGAATGGTTTGGAATTTTTAACCTGCGCTGCCACAACAACAAACAACAGAAAGCGAATCGAAGAGAAACTACGAACACTAGTCGCAACAGCAATAGCAGCAACAAAAACAGCAGTGAACAAGAAAAAAGAAAAGAAATGGAGATGTCAAGACGTGCATCTCATGCTGGCAGCTGGTATTCAAATTCAGGTTAGTAAGTCAATTTTAGTGCTTTTCTTCAATATTCAAAATGAGGCTTTTCGGGCTCGGTAAGAAAGTAAATAAGAAATGAAAATTAAGTTTTACGGATGATTTCTCTTCAATTTTTTCAATTCAGTAGCAAGAATAAAAAACAAAATATATTGAATTTGTTAAATATTTTTTTGGACAACCATAAATAAACAACTCATTTTGGTGATTTTCTTTTAATGTCTTTTCCCATCGCCATGTGTATCTCTTCAATACGATCGAAAGAAACTCCTTCTGCCCAGGACATACGCTTTCCCAATTCAGTGACCTCTGTTCGTTGTTTCTTCAATTGTTCTAAACCATGTTGAAGTTGTGAACAGGCCTTGAAGAAATCGCTCAATTCTGGAATATCGCCGAACTCACCTGGATGCTTACGAAATTTCTCACCCATTTCAGTAGTCAATTGGTGCAGTTTATTATTCTTGTAGTTTTCTTCGAACATATTATTAAACTCAGCTGTAGCCTTTCCCAAGTCAAGATTTTTTCCGACCAAATTTAAATGTCTAATGCGACTTTTCAAAGAGCTAAAATTAATTGTCTCGAATTTTTCTCCAATACTCTGAAATAGCTCATAACTTTTTTGTAAGTTGCATTGCATCTTGTATAAATCAGCATCAATGTTTTGCGAGGCTTGTCGATCCAGGAAGTTGGCATTTTTGGCGATATCTGATATATCTTCATCTTTTTGTGGGTCTGAAGGACTTTCCATTTGGATTTGAACCACCTTATTTTTACTTGATTTCACATTTAATTTACTGTTGCTGGAAGCACTAAAGGAGCTCTTCGAAGCTGATGCGCTAAATTTTAATCAATTTTACATTTCATGTTTTCAATTTTATCGTTTTCTATTTAGTTACCTTTCATTTATAATTGAGTTCAACTCCTTCCTTATCGTGTCCAAAAGAATGTTTGTATTCTTATCTTCTGTTTCTTCCATTGCTAGTTGTTGCCAATATCGCTCTAAAATATGATTTTCTAGTTTTTAATTGCAAAAGTTTTTGTTCTTTTTATCTAAATCAAACTGTCAAATGTTTCTTTGTCTTTTTTTTTTTGCTTAAAATATTTCAACATAGCAACGGAGGCATTGATGATACAAGTTGATGGGTGTGTTGTTAAACAAGTAACATGGTGACTTCCTTATTACTTGCACATCAAAGCAGCTTATTAAATCGGTCAAAATCGGTTTCACTTCTATTGAAGAATGATTTAAAACTTATTGTGACTTCTTGAATTTGTCAGAAAATCTGTACGCAAGACATAAAAATATACTATTTAAAAATTTACTTAACTGAGCCTTACAGTAATCAAAAATAAAGTATTTGTATTATCAATACAGTTGTGCTCATAAAAATAGTAGCGCCAGAAGATACAAGTTTCAAAAATCACGAAAATTTTTTAAATTTTTTATAAAAATTTCAGAAGCAACATTAAGCAATCATAATTTAAAAACGGTACATCCGATTTGGATGTTTGAGTTAATTTTTGACAAGTACACATCAAAACCTTTGCAACAAGCAAAAGTTATGACGTTTTAAACTGTCCTCCTGGCCAAGGTAGCTCCTCCAAAAATTCAATCGCATTTAAAAAATTTCGTAAACCCCCTAGAACAACGGTTCTCAAGCTTTTTTTCGCGTACCATAAATGTACAATGTGGATCACAGATCACACGCGTACCACAGAGCTAAAAAATCTGTGCTTTGTGTACTTTATGTCCACCAAAACTGTAACGTAATAATAAATAAAGCAAAATACGTTTAAGAAACGGGAGGATCTGTATGAGGATGTTCAAAAGCAATGGAAGCGAGCTCAAATCGATCAGGCGAAAGATTTAATAGAGCCAATGCCACGTAGACATCCAACAGTGTTCGCTAATAATGAATATGCGACAAAGTTTTTAAAACTTTTTCGATTTTTCTTAAATTTTCACATTAATTTTTTCTAGTTGCAAATGTTTTGACCTCTTCAATTCAGACTTTAATGTAATATTACTTCTTTCTTTTTTTATTTGCAACATAATGTTGTACTTTTAATTTTTTATAATAAATGGCAATAAATACACTTTGTTTTGAATAAAAAATATTTTTGATAAAAATAATTTTAGTTGCAAATGATATGACCGGCACTATATACACATACATGGTTTCAGGTGGAGCAAACTTGTAAAAGCTTGTCAGTAAAAAAGTTGTGCAGGGCAAAAATTCTAACCTGAGTTTTATAGTTCCGGCGTTAATTTGAGTGCATATTAACATAATTCTAGCACATCAGGTTCATCTTATAAATTTAAAAATTGTTTTCTAGGTGGGATAGTGTGCTTGTAATCCATTAATCTAAGCTCATCTTTTATGGAAAAAATTGTAAATGTAACTATTTTCAGGATCTGAACTTTCGCGTCAACTAGATCGTTGGCTTGGTGCAGCTGAACTTTCTCATGGACCAGCACGTGCAATAATTGCTCCGTGAGTATAATTAATACTATTCACCCTACTTAATTGTTTATTATAAATTTATAGCCATGCAGGTTATACATATTGTGGAGCATGTGGAGCCTTTGCTTATCGACAAGTTAGTCCGGCAGTAGTGTAAGTTATTTGGCGAAGTATTGATGAATTAACTAACTATTTTGTATATCCACTTAAAGAAAACGCGTTTTTATATTGGGCCCATCTCATCATGTACGTCTACGTGGCTGTGCACTATCCGTTGCAAAAAAATACAAAACGCCTTTATATGATCTCAAAATCGATACTCAAGGTAGGCGTTACTAGATTAAATTTGTTGTTTCGTAGTTTCATTGTTTGCACACTAGTAAATGCCGAATTGGAAAAGACTGGTCATTTCTCTTGGATGGACATGAAAACCGACGAGAATGAGCATAGCATTGAAATGCATTTGCCATACATTGCTAAAGTTATGGAAGAGTACGTGGAGTGAAGATTTCGTTATTATTGTATATTTTTGAAATATAGTTTTTTATTAGCTTTCAGGATCAATTTACGATTGTGCCCATATTGGTTGGTTCGCTTAATCCTGAACAAGAAGCTTTGTATGGTGACCTTCTAGCAAACTATTTTACCGATCCACAAAATCTATTTGTGATATCATCCGATTTTTGCCATTGGGGACACCGTTTCAACTACACATACTATGACAATGCGTGCGGGCAAATTCATAAATCCATTGAGAAATTGGACAAACAAGTAAGGCGCGCAAAGCGAACTGAATTCATTTATTCGTATTTGTATTTCTTAGGGTATGGACATTATAGAAACATTGGATCCAAATACATTTACCGATTATTTACGCAAGTACAACAATACAATTTGTGGGCGTCATCCGATTGGTGTCATGTTGAGCGCTATTAAAGTACTACAAAATCAAGGTTATGGCATGAGCTTTAAATTCTTAAAATATGCGCAAAGCAGTCAGTGTAAGGATATGGATGATTCTAGTGTTAGTTATGCATCTGGTTCATTGATATTCGAATGTTGAACCACACGATGACGAAAACACCATAGCTAAAGTACACATTGCTGGCTGTTTGCCAAAACAACGAATGTGAAAATTTTAATTTTTTCTGTTATTATTTCCAAACCTAATTGGTTTTAAAGTAAAAATTTATACGATATTGGTTCTTACGCTTGAAATAAACTTGAGATTACAAAGCCAAAAATTGATTCCAAATTTAAATGAATTGAGCAAAAAAAAAAAAAATCATTCGTTGTTTTGGCATACACTTAACGACATATTGTATGAATTTTACTTTAATACAAGATGAAGAAGAAATTTAGCTGCTATTCACTATTGTCACTTTGACTATTAATAAGTATTTAATACTTTAAATTCAATTTTTTGTATTATTAAAGATCAAATATTGTAAGTAATTGTACTAAATTGTAATTGGGAAATAAATAAAACGATACAATTATAGATCAATAGAAAATGAAGAAGAACTCTGTCCTTTTTAACCTGCTAGAGAAGAAGAGCAGTAATAATAAGTAAAAGCTGAGTGCAATAACGGCAATTGTGCAAATTGTCTTTTGTAAATACTTCAGCCTCTCTAGGTTAGGTTAGGTGGCTGTCCGTCAGGACACATTTCGCCCAAACACAGCACGTTGTGTTACCACGTAGGTGTTTCATCCACCCCCTTTAGGACTTGAAAATTAGTCGAACCAATTAGACTTTATTATAAAATTATGTAGGCTCTCTAGGTCAGTTGACCCTAAGCCAGATAAGTCGTCTAGAAAAAATTGACCTAGGGCATTTTTCCTACAATTAGCCAGGGCTGTGCAGAAGCATAAGTAGTGAGAAATGGATTCCTTCTCTTATTCATCTTTACAACCTCTGCAGTAGTCGTTTGAGGGCACTCCCAATCTCAAGGCGTGTACGCCTATAAGACGGTGGCCAGTTATTACTGCCACAGCTTTATATATTTGTCTTCTACCGAGAGATAGTAGCTTCTTAGAGCGTTTCGGGTTATACTCTGGCTGTACCTGCTTGGTGGTTTTGCACGTGTGTTCAGTCAGCCATCTCACCTTCGCTTGCTCCAAGAACTCCGTTGGAACACTAAGCTTGCAGGTTGCCAATGGGATACCCGGGTAGTTTTTAAATTGTATAAGCAGCTTTTTTATACCTAATCTAGCTAGTTCATCAGCTTTGTTATGTCCAAGTATATCACTATGGCCTGGAACCCATCCAAGGTGTACGTTGAGTTCATCGGCTACTTCGTTGTGGAGACGCCAACTCTCAAAAGCCACCTTAGAGCAGGTTTCAGGCTGTTGCTGAAAATCAAATATAAGCTGATGCTTTATAACATTTCAGCCAGTTCGCCGCTACCTGTATAACCATGACCTCAGCTTGGAAAACTCTGCAATGGTCAGGCAGATAAGCTTAACCCTACTTGCTCAGAGAAAACCCCTCCCCCTACCCTCCCATCCAGTTTGGATCCATCGGTGTAAAAGTACACCGCATCCTTCTCTCAATGGAATGGAAGTGATTGTCGAAGAAAGGTGTGGGTAGAGTGTAGTCAATGTTCTTGGATAAAGTGGTGAATTCCGAAAGAATTTTGGGATGTTGGCTGCAATCTGTTTCCCAAAAAGGTCAACAGGGGTTAAGTACAGAATGGTATTCATGGCTAAGGAAGGGGTGGTTAAGGTACCTGTGATTAACAATGATACAATGAGTTCTTTGAACCTTGCCCAAAGCCTTAAGGTGGACTTCATTTTGAAGAGCTGTCCACCAAACCATAGCACCATAAAATAAAATTGGTGTGCCGTATAAAGCCAGTGAACAATCCGAGGTTCCATACCTCAACTTTTGCCCACTGCTTTTTTATATGAGAAAAGGGCAGCATTTGCCTTTTAGACCCTAAACAGCTTAGTTTCCTATCTAGGATGAGTCCCTTTTTTTCGGCTGTTCCGCTAACCTTAGAGCGACCGCGTTAAGAATCGGAGTACTAAAGGTGGGGATTGGGGATATGAGTCGGTACATATCAAAAGTGCCCAAGTCCATAGATGAAAATTTTCCAGATTTTTGATGCAATACACACTGACCGAACAAATAAATAGTTTAAACAAAAGGATTGTGCGTAATTAGTGTCAATTAAATTAATAAAAAAAACTATTTAATATCAGCTATTTTTTCAAAAGTGACGAAGTCCCATCGTAAGTGTAAATCAAAATTGCCCCTATCTCTATAGCATGCCGTTTTGCCAATTTTGAAAATTTAAAAGTTTTATGGAGCGTCTATTCCCAGAAAAATAGAAAAAAATAATAATAATAAGGCAAAAAAGGAGTGTTGTTAAAAGATATAATAAAAAACAAGAAAAACAGAAGAAATTGAAAGTATTTTTATACGTATCATCAATGTTTTGAAGAAAGCCACCAAATTCGTCAATCTTTTTGTTTTTAGCTTTGCTCAGGGCAGCATTCATGCAGATTCTTTATGTCTTTTTTTTTCATATATATTTCTTATATAAATTTTGGGTATCGTCTAATTTTGATTAATATTTTCAAGAATTTTAACCCTTTGAAGTCCGAATTATAATGGGGCTTGGGGGAAACCTTTTGTTGTGAAATTATGGTTACTTAGGTCTTCCACAATCATGATACCGAATTTCTTGCTTCTAGATTGATTTGTTTGTCCTTTATTAAAGGTTAAAAAAACATAGCTATGAAGCTGTAGACAACCACTGGATAACTCCTTTTCTCCAATTTTTTGATTTTCATATTCTTATTTTTTATAAACGTATCTAATAAAAAAATTTCCGGTCAGTAATAATTTAATGCATTATTTTTCAAAAAATAGTGCAAAAGATTTTACTAAAAACATTTTATTTATACCACATAAAAGTGAATGTTGCATATACGCAACATTGGTTGTGAAAGAGTTAAGTTAGTATATAAAATTTAAGAGTTGCATTTCATTTACTTATATAGTATAATATTTTCAGAGGCCCCAAATAATCGTATGGGAGTCCGCTTCCTTTCAGCTCAATCCGTGTTTTTCATAACTGCTTAAGTCCAGATGACTTTTTTTTCAAAACTAACTAAGTCCATATGGTGGCGACCTCGATAGTCTAGTGGTAAAGAGTACAGATTAAAAAGAAATCGGAATTCGCTCTTAAGCTTTTTGGAACATCGTACAATACCGATGAAGCGAACGCAACGGTTGGCAACTGATCCACCGGACAAAAGGAATGAATGGATAGGTTGACGGTGTTACTTTATATGTAAACGTTTTGTTTTGATTTTATATATTTTGATTGTTTTATTTTTTAGTATGCATATGCATGTAGGTACGTACTTTTGAATATATTTTTCTGATTTTATAAAATTTTGTGAATTCATAAACAATCAATAAACTTAAAAGAATTTTTTTTTTTTTAAATGGTCAAAGTTGTTGAAATTCTGATTTTAAACTTTTACTTCCGGTTTGGTGCAAAAAAAAAATTCGATCTGGTTCCTTAATTGAAAAGAACAGCAGTAAATTTGTTCAATATTTTATTGTAAATTTGTTTAATTCTGAAAATTACTTCCGAAAAAATCAATATTTCAATTAGGCCAATTTTTAAAAAGCAATAACTTGACCAATGAATTTTATACAAGAAAAAAAAAAAAAAATTATGTGTCAACATTAATATTTTCTACAGGTTCAATTAGGCCGAATTTCAACGAATTTCAGAACTTTACTTTTTTTTCGTTGTCCGCTTCACATGAAATGCCTCATATGCCTTAATTATATTACCGCAAATTAAACCATGGGCATATTTATTTATTTTATTGTTCCGCAAATTAAACCGTAAGCATATTTATTTATTTTACTGTTAACTTTGTTTTTTTCCAATAGACAATTTTTTTCTTCTTGGAATTCTTAAAAATTCTCAGAATTCATATGTTGAATAACAAAAACAATTTTTGTTCATATTTTTTCGATAAGTTTGTGCGATATACGAACTTTTATTAGTTGGAAATTTTTTCCTAGAACGGTTAGTTTTTGAGTAATTAGGGATTGAAAAACGTTCCATTTTTATAACTCAAAGACTTTAAAAAAAAAACATCACATTGAAATAAAAAAATACGTGTCGATTAATTTCTTCTCAAGAATACAAGAAAAAATTTTGGTTAAAATTAAAATTTTAGTTGTAAATCTGACATAGAATGACCCATATATTTTTTCTGAGTTAACATTTTTCTAAGTCCAGTGTAGTCAAACCGTTCAAATCAAAATTATGGTGTTTTAAGGACATCATAATGAAAAATTATGGTATACGGTAAAGGTGTAAAAAATATGGCAAAAACACCATAATTATAGTGCACTTGGCAAGACTGGCTAAATCCAATTTAACCCAACGAGTTTGTTTAATCCCCTTAACAAAAAATTCTCATTTTCATTGTCCGCATTCGCAACGAACGTGTGATTGGTTCCAAGCATTGCTGTAACGACGTAAGAGCAGCGTCTTAAAAAAAGTATCGCTCAGTTACATATTTAATAAAATACATAGATTGGAAAACCTTTTTTTTTTTGGACCATATATTTAGCTAGATTTGTCTATCCCATCGTGTGTCATACTGTGGAGTTTGATTCATAAAAAGTAAAGCCTTGGGGTGCTCCTGTATTGAACGTGGTACAAATGTTGGAAAATTATAATTTTCGATTGAGTTGTGATCAACGTTGCGATAATGGATTCTTAACTTCTATCCTAATTAATCAAGAAAATTAAAACAATTGGGCGTGTATGGATAATGCTAATAAATCACATTTATTATTTACATATGTGTGAATGTATTTGTTTTATGTTTTATATGTAGTATGTATGTTGGATATTCATGTAGGTATTTTTAAAATGTGTCATACTCATCTTATTAAAACTCGAAATGAAATCGTAAATAACTATTTTTCTGTTTTTTGGCTTGCAAATGAAATTTACTTGCTACCCCAGAGATTGAACTTCTTGATCAAAAACCTTGGCAGATAGTCATACAAAGGGAAGAAAAAAATAATAATAACAATAATGCATTTTATTTAGTGTATCTATATTTCATGTATTGCATATTCTGTTTCTTTTTATGTTATATACTTTATATCGCTTCTTTTTATTTTATTTAATTTTTTGTTTGTTTTGTTTTACTATAAGATATCAATTGCAGATGGAACATTGATTGCATTCTTTGAATGGCAAGATGAACACTACAAAGTTTATTTGACATTTTACTTAAATTGACAATTTAAGACTTTAAGATTTCATATGCAAATTAATTAACATGAATTTGTCATGTGTGTTTGTATTTGTGTGTGTGTATTTGTTTGAAAAGAAGTTGTTCGCTATAATTTAATAATCTTTTCATTCATGTTTTTACCACCAGCCATTTGTAGTTGCGGAGGCAGAATTTGTATTAATGCTACTGTTATTGCCGCCACTATTGGTACTACCGCCTGCGGCACTACCACCACTGCTGCCGCTGCCATTTAATGGCTGTGGACACTGTTCCTCCGAAGGCGCGGAGATTTGCAATGCGTTCATATTCTGTACAAAATTATCCATGCTACTCTCATCACGATATGGTGATTTACGGTTGCTGTGCGTACTCTTCTTATTGAGCAAATCATTAAGATCAATAATGGCTTGTTGTTTGTCTGTTGGTGTTTCGAAATCGTAATTGAATCGTTTAAAAGATTCAACATCGCGTTCTCCTCCAGCGTCAAGTTCATTCAAATTCATGAGATTATTTGTTGCGAAAATGTTGGCATCTAAATGTATGACAAAACAAGAGAAAAATTAGAAACAATTTAAGTTTACTATGCCTGATATACTGTAACAGGCTCTAGGTATAAGTAAACGAGTTTCCCAACTAAAATCTCCAATTTAGAACGCAATTAGGCTGATTAACTAACCATTTCCATAATCGGCCAGATTTTCCCGATAGCTCGTAACAGAATTAGCAATGTAGTTTTGCTGCTGTTGATCTGACTGTGGAGGTGCACCACCTGATGTTGAGCAATGTTCGTATATATTCGTAGATGTTGGTCTATTTGTATAAACAGGCGTTATTTCTACACGATGTGCAACCGGTGAAGCTGCACTACGTGTAAAATTCGTATCGTTAACATTGTGTATAGAGACCTGCAAAAAGTGACGGAACTGTGTAAATACATTGATCAATCTATAAAATAACCAATCAGCTTACTTCATTGTTAAGATTTTGCCCAGGTATTAAATTCTTTAAGAAAGAAGCATCATCATAGCGTATTACTCCAGTATTCGGTATACCATCCAAATAGGAATTGTATCCAGTGATGGAGGGTGGTGGTGAATCATCGCCGCAGTTATGATGCATGTGATGGCAATCGTTGCCATCGAAAAGGGAGCCGGTATTGCTGGAGCGCCCACCAGTAGATGATATCTGACTACTGCTACTTTTCGCTGGAAAAACATCAAATCCATTGTAGTAAGGGGATTGCTGATATTTTTCTTGTAACGATGACGAAGGCGCCAAACCACTAGCACCACCATTACCACTACTACCAACCGAACCAACAAGATAGCTTGCTCCGCATGCCACTGCAAAAATAATAACAAAAAAAAGAAAGACAACTAACGAATGGATGTTCAAGTATGAATGAAATATAATTAATTACAATTGTCTGTTGTATTTAATGGCAGCTCTGGATTAAAACTTTGCCAAGTTTGACTTTCTTTGGATTTCTGTTTTTGCTGCTGTGCACTTTTTATTTCACTTCCTATTGCTGAGATGCACCGTTGCGGTGGAGATGGTCTCGCTATAACAGCCGCATCACCAATCAATCCTCCGCAACCAACTAGACCGCCACCGCCTCCAACACTACTATTACCTGGACTGTCCCCAATGCTTGTGCAGCTAATACTGATATTGTTGTGTGTGTTATTAGATGAGGCAATACTGCCACCAGACGCTACTGCGGTTGAAGTTGAGGAAGTCGACGATGACGGCACTATTTGTGGAGCGCCGTTTGTTGTATTCGAAAAATATGAAAAAGATGATGAGCTCCCACTTGCGATTTTGTTGCCAATTACTATTGGAGTTTCATTATTGTTGGCGTTGGCATTTTGCTGTGTGGCTCTAGTTGCTTCTGCTGCTGCTTCTTGTGGTGTGTAGTAGTTTACGTTGCCAAATTGACGGTAGCCCTCAAAGGCAAGACCATTTGTGACAGCTTGGTGCAGCGCTGGATTGCGTATAGTGAACATACCATTCTCGTTTTTAATTATTGCGGCCGGTTGATCAACTGACAGAGGCGTGGCCATCGGTATTCCACCAAGTGGTGGACGACCTGAATACAAAAAAAAGAAGAAATTTCAATTAGCACTTGATATGGAATTTTTTACAAGTTCAAACACAAAAGGCCTAATAGAATGTTTTAAGAGCAAAAAAGCTTCACATTTTAAAGCAGAAGTAACTCTTTGAAAGTAAGTTTTTAAAATCCAAAATTTTTCACATTCATGCTTCTGGTACCATAAAGTGGAATGCATACTTACTTACAAAATAAAAGTATGTAAGTACCTTGTAATAACCCCCGTTGTTGTTGTTGGATAATTGATGCAGCTGCACCAGCGGCTCCACCATGAAACATTGGATTACGTAATGTGATCATCTTTGTTTGATTATTGGCAGTTGCAGTTCCAGCTATACCACCCCCAGAGGATTCAGAAAGCGTTGCAGCGTTGTTTTTATGAGCATTCAAATTATTGCCACCACCTGATGTTCCTCTTTGCCCTCCGGCCGCTTCTTGTTTTGTTGATTTATTCCTTCGTTTCTTATTTTTTGATGTTTTCCCACTGGCTGAGGCGGTTGCAGCAGCAGCGGCAGCAGCAATGTTAGGTTTTATTGGTTGTTGCGTCATTGCAGCAGATGCTAGCGGTGTATGTGATTCAACCATTATAATACCGCTTTGATCTAGTGCTGCTGCAGCTACACCTGCATATGGGGCACCATAATAGTTGGGAACGGATCCAGAAACTGGTGGAGCAATTACAGTTGCACCTGGATGGTGGAATGATTGTGGACCCAAATTGGGTTGTGCTTGTAGCGGCTTGGAAAGTTTCTTTATGGATTCGGATTTTTGACGAAGCTGCTCACTTTTGACAGGATCAACTTTCGTCAACGTAATGCCAGGTGGCAATGAGAGATTCTCAACTTGTACGCCCCGATTCAATTGATCCATGATGCTGACATTAGCTGAGATTTGCTTATTTGATCCAGGCGAAATTTGATAGTTGTTATTGTTAGTATAGCTGGAAGCAACAATATGTTGCTGTTGTTGGGGGTGGTGTGAATTGCCAATGCGTAGCTGTTGCATTTGTTGCGATAAGTTATTATACTGATGTTGCTGCTGCTGTTGTTGTTGATGATATTGGTGCTGTTGATGCTGAAATTGCTTGTGGGATACAGCTGGAACAGCTACTTCGTTTGGATTGAAGTAACCCATGTTATTGGGTATGCCAGAGGAGCAATCATCATAACTGCTTGTTAAGTGTTTTTGGAACTTTTTGCCGCGCTGTGCTTGTTTCTGAGCGCGCTTCGAAAGAGATTTACTTTCAACAGCAGCCGAAGCCGAATTTTTCATTTGCTCCGATGACTTATTGTGGCTTGAAGTCCGCGCGGTTGTACTGATACGATGCTGAGCATTGACAGATCCACTGTCGCCACCACTGGCACATGTGCTGTGATGTGCTACAGATGAAGCATTTAAGCTCCGTTCGAAACGAGCGGCACCTGTGCCATTTCGTTTATTGGAAGTTGTCTGACTATCGGATTTATTTCGATTTTGTTGTTGGTTGTTGTGGCTCTGAGATTTGTTCACAGTTTCGTCTCTTTGCTGTTGTTGCTGACGTTTTGTACTTGGGCGTGTTTTCTGTTGCTGTGGCTGCTGCAGATCACGTTCGTGTTGATTTTCGTCCTCCTTATTTCCATTGTTTATATTTTTTTGCACTTGCGTTACAGGTTTAGACTTAGATTTTACTGATTTTGCAGTTGCCTCTCGGTTTTGTTGCTGCTTTTTATCTACCAATTTATCAGTGTTGGAAATTTCCTGCTGCATACGTTTAATTTGAAGGTTTGCAGCTGTATCCTTTCGCTGTTGTTCATTTAGTTTTGCTACCGTCGCAAGTGACACCGGGACCGTCTTTGTTTTTACAACAAGCTCTGCTGGAATTTTAGCTGGTAGCGCACTCATTACTTCTTTGTGCTGGATATCTGCTTCTTCCCCATCATCACAAGAAGATTCCGAGTCCCATTCAGAGTCCGAATTTTGCATATTTAACGACTTGAATGGATTATTATCGAACTGACCATTGTCAATTAGTTTTGAACGCTTTGTTCGCCCTCTTTTAGGTTCCTCCACTAGCTGTCGCTGCGTCGAAATCTGAACTGTGCTTTCAATAATGATTGCTTGTGTCTTTTTAGCAGCTTTTGGTTGTTGTGGTGGTTGTATTTGCTGCAATAGAGGCTGCTTATTTTTTTTCAGCGACTGTAGCTGTTGTGGTAGCTGTTGTTTCTGCAAAACCTGTGATTTCTGTTTCTCTTTTGTTATTTCTGTAAATGATGGCTTACATTTCTTTGAGTTTTGGGCCATAGCAGGTTTCAGGCTGCATACAGAATTATCACGTGTATTCACCTGACTGCTGATAGGAGTAGCTGATAACGAAGTCCTTGGCGAACAAGAGGTTGTTGCGGATGCTGAACGTCGCTGATCTACAGCAGCACTGCTGTCTTCTCCTATTGGCGCTGCAGATGCAGAAGATGGATTTTTTTGTTTTTTCTTATTTTGCTTAACTTCAGCTGCCGGCACCAGCTTTACTTGATCGCTTTTCTGATTTAACTTTCTCTTCTTATCATTTACTTTAGCCTTGTTCAATTTTGTCGCGATAGACAATTGCTGCTTCTCCAGCAGTTTACGTTCTTCCTCCAACTCTTGCTCCAGCCGCAACCTTTCCCCTTCAACAGCCGCTGCTTCTGTTTCTGCAGCATGTTTTGCCAGACGCCTGCGCTCCTTTTTCAACTGCGTTTTGGAGAGAGGAGGCGGTGGTGGAATTGTCATTATTTGCTCTGCAACATTTCCAACATGTGCTTGCATTGGCAGTGAAAATGGGAGTTGTGGTGGCGGTGGCAATGGTAGTTGTGTCATTGGGGGCGTGGGCGGCGGTGTAGCAGTACCTGTTTGAACGAGCTGGCCATTTACAAATGTGTACAGTAGTTTATCCTTGTCAGGTGAGCTGCCTTTGGCGGTTACAGTTACCTGTGGCTCCGGTACATTTGGCAAGTTGACGCGACGTATTGTCACAATACGCTTGGATGGATCAGTGTTTGAATTGCAAGCTGCATTAGCAGCCATAGCGGCAACAACATCAGGCGAAAGTTGCTGATGCTGTGGCGGTGCATAGCACATCGGTGTGGGCATTGATGGTCGCATCATGCCATAAGCAGCAGCGGCTTCTGCGCATGCAGATGCGTTTTGCGATTGAAAGTCTATGTGATATGGAAAGTTTGTTAGATTTGGATTAGCACGTCCGTACGCAACATTGTATTTCCCACCCGGAACAATAGTAGTCGCGTTTGTTTCTGCTACTGCCGTTGACAATCCCGTAGCCCTTGTGACAATTCCTGCATTGGAATGCGTTGAGCTAGTTAACCCTGGCAGCGATTCCATTTCCTTTATCTTCTCCAGCTGTTGTTCCTTTGTTGGCAAGTAGGAAAATTTGAATTCCAAATTTGTTTGCTTTACGGTAGCAATCAATTCAAGTATCACAGTCTCCACTTTTGCTTTGGCGCGTTGCAATTTCTTGATGTTTGTTTCCAGTTCACTGATCACTTTCTTGTCGCGCTTTTTGCTTGCTTTCACCTTTTTCAATTTCAGTTTATCACCGAACTCTTTAAAGTAAATATCATAGAATTGTGCACGTAAATCCTGTAGCTCGGTAATACGTTTCTCTTCTTCCTTGCGTTGCTTCTGTTTCGCTTTCTTTGCAGCCTTCTTGGGATTTGTAGGTTGTGGTTGTCTTTTGCCATTGCCATTGCTACCTGAACCCTCAATGTAGCTTAGTGTATCGTTAATCCATTTCTTTACTTTAGTTTGATCCTTGGAGTAGTTATCGAGAAACTCATAGATTTCACTAACCATATCCAGACCGTGCGCACCTCCTCCACCTTCTTTACATGTCGATGTCGATAACAATGCTCCTCCTGTTGCTGCTGTAATAACGGGTGGTGGTATTGTTGCTGTTGCTGCTGCTGTAACATGATTTGCTGCAGTTGATGAGGCAATGCTTTTAGCTTGAGCTGCTGCATTATTCTTGTTGATGGTTTTATTCAAAGAATTTATGCTGTCTTTTGTTGCATAGTTGTTGCTTTGTTTCTTTGTGGGTGTTGGCGTTGATAAATTCACTTTTCTATTTGCAGACTGTGCGGCAGCTATGGTAGCGGAAGTCGTTGTGGGAGTGGCGGTGGCAGTGTTATGCCCATTTGATGATTTTGTTGTATGCAAATGGCTGATACGTTTGCATAAAGTGCTTAAACACTCCAGACTGTCGTCTTCTTCATCCGCTTTTGCATGAGATTTAGTACAATTCATCGCTGAAGCGGCAGCGCTTGCAACAGATTTTAATGAAGGAGGCTGCTGTTGCTGCTGCTGCTTTATGTGGGAATTTTGCAGTTGTGTCAGATTTAAATTTTGTTGATCTCCTTGCATTTTCATATTCTTTCGTGCATTTACTAATTGTGATAATTTTTTGCGTAGTCTATCGCGTGTCTCATTCATGCGAGCATGATTGCATTCCTTGAGAATTGAATATGAGAACAATAAAATTATTTACGATTCATTCATGCCAATGAATTGCTATCGATGATACAAACCTTTTTAATGCGCTTCTTGCTAGAATGATTTTCTTTGCAATGATCTCCTAAGTCCGAATGATCAAAACAGCCTGAAAGTAAAAGAAATTAAATGTTACGTAATGCGAAATGAACAAATTTTACGGTAGATTCTTACATTTCTTCGTTTTTTCTTTAAAATTTTTTTTCTGTGGATCATCTAGATGAGCAGTAGGTGCTGCATCTGTTGTGTGTGCTGTAAGAGGTGGGATCTTCTCGTTTGATGACAAATTTCTAAAATATAATTTATTATTAGATATTAGAATGCGTTTAATAATGGTGCGTTCAAAAATTTTTCGAGAGAGAAGATGGATCTGGAAAAGGAGATTCTAATATAAAACAATCAGATTTTTATTGCAGATATTTGCGTTGATCAATAATTGATTATTAATAGGTCTGTTAGATTAATCGATATTCATGGTTAATAAAATCGTGATTAATCGACTGCATGTAAGAATGTTTCCTCAGTGAAGTATCTGCTTTATGCCGATGACCTTAATATGTACTCTATCATTAAATGTCCTTTAGATTCTCAGATTCTTCAATCTGAACTCGATAATGTTTATTCTTGGTGCGGCGAAAATTCTCTGTTTTTGAATATTAATAAATGTTTTCATATGCCTGTCTTCAAATCACATACTTTACTGCCTACTTCCTATTGCATTGCTGGCACTATGCTGGAAACTGTTAATGAAATATCTGATTTAGGTGTAATCTTTGACACTAAACTTACTTTTGTTAGTCATATAAACACTATAATTTCTAAATTTTATTCAATGTGGGCTTTTGTCCGCCGTAACAGTCAAGAGTTTTCAGACCGTTGTACGCTCAAACTTCTTTACACCTCTTTCCTACGTTCCAAATTAGAGTATGCTGCTTTTATTTGGAGGCCATATCACGCTTGTTACATTTTTCGTCTTGAACGCATTCACAAGGTTTTTATGCGTTCTGCTCTTCGTTCTCTGAACCAATTCCTTCATATACCTCTCGTTGCTTGCTTTTAGATTTAAAATCGCTGCAGAATAGAAGGTCAGCTCTGTCTGTGTCATTCATTCATGACGTTATAAATGGTGTCGTTGCCTGTCCCTTTCTTCTCGAGCGAGTTTTTTAATGTCCCGGCTAGAAGTCTTCGACATTTTGACATTTTTTATATTGGCCACTATAGAACTAACTATTCTTCTATCGTGAGAGCTTTAATCCAGCTCAACTCCATCGCACAATCGTCTGATATTGATTTTGCTATTTCCAAATATACTTTTAAAGCTATTCTTAACACCAGCTCCTTGTAATTAGTATTTTGTTGACTTATGTATAACTAGCCCCTTAATCTCTAACTCTGTTTTTTAGTCTGTAAGAATTTTAGTTTGTCAGAATTTTAGTCTGTAAGAATTTTCTATTCATAGATTAAGTTATTAAATAAATAAATAATAAACGCTACTTTTAAATTAAAATAAGATTCTGTTCTGGAAAGAAATAATAATGATACCTAAACCTTGCAGGGCCTGCCATGATAGAACTTCATATATAACAAAACCGTTATTGGCGATAATGTCCAAAATAGTTCAAACTGCTTAATCAAATAACTGAAAGGAAAAATCTCATACTTCATCATCAATTTGGTTTCAGAAGAAATAAATTCAAAAACAAAAAGGAATTTGAACAAAACTTCAAAAACAGGAAACACATAATAAAATAGCTATATACTTGAGAAATCAATACAAAACACAAATAAGTAGTTATATAAACAATACAAAAACGAATATGGGATGAAATAAAGAAATTAGTTCTAAGGCACAACAAAAATAATATTGTTCATTTATAGTCTATTAATTTTAAATATTTTAAAAATGATGTGCAATTATCAAACAAATTTAATGAATACTTCGTAAATTGAGTCGAAGAGAAGATTTAAGAAACTCATTAGAAAGCGTACTACTATGATCAAAATGTAAGGAGAATTTTGAATTCAAAAAACACGTCTTAATCGTATAGAGTTGAATTTTTTTATGGGTGGACACAGCTGTCCCTGATATCTGTCCAAAATTGTATGCCAAGTCAATAAAAGTGTTTTCGGCGATTTGATGTATCCAAAGAGGTGCTTTTGAAGTGCATAATCACAGGAGATGAAACATGGATCCACGCCAACGATCCAGAAACACCTAAGCATTGATTGCGAATATCGTGCTAAAGATAAACCGAAACCCAACCAAATTCATGCTGAACGTTTTCATCGATTACAGTGGTGTTGTCCACAAAGACTTAAACTTAAGATATACACAAATTGCAAAAAAAAAAAATAGTTTTCTAAGTAATCGTAAGCAATGCACGATTATTAACTCAGCAATATCTGATGAACTAGCAGTAGATATTGGACCTCCCCAAGGTTCGATATTGGCGCCTATACTATTCAATAGCTATATAAATGACATAGATTTGGACTCTTTGTATTTGTGGCTATAAATAAACTCAAATTAAATATAAACAAGACCAATTATATGATAATTTCAAGAACTAGACATTTGAATGTACAGTATACCGCCAAACCATTAGAAACACCAAAAATTTCCTCTAATTTTGTTTGTAAATGCAGTGAAATGCACTTCATTTATTGCCCGTCAATATTTTTTATAGTACCAGATCCACAAATAAATAAGTTTAAAAAAATGCAGAATCTAGCAATGAGATTTATGCTTAATGTACTATATGATACTTCCACTAGTACCCTGTTTAACTCGACGAACTGGCTGAGTATAAAGCAGCAGATCTTTTATTTTACAATGACATACATATATAAATGAGGTGCATACACACACCACAAGAGATAGGGATTGCTTTAGACTTTCTCTATATAAAACAGAAGCAGATAAACAAAATTTGTACTATAAAGGGTTGAAAAGTTATAATAAATTGCCAAATCATATAAAAAATTGTCAAAATATAAATAAATTTAAAAGAACACAATTACTGTAAAACGTTAGCCATAAGATAGCAATGGGAAATGATTGTATTTATGTACGTGTATCTAACTTAATTAATAATTAGGTCTTAAACACCGTACAAAATAAATAAATAAAACGTTAGTTTAGAAGTTTTAAGCTTATATTGAACTAGCTGACCTGGCGAACGTTGCTGTACCCAAAAATAATTTGTTTTCGACTGCAGCTCCATCTACCGGGTCCATTTTTTATATTTCTGTTCACACGAGCGCAAGCATGAACGCCTGTCTAAAAGAGAGAGGTAGAAAAACTAGCTAACTACTTATTTTTTCTACCTATCTCTTTCAGACAGGCGTTCATTCTTGCATCCGTGTGCGCAGCCTCTATAAAAATATTTCTTGCCAAATAACTAAGATATCGGCTGCGTTCAGCAGAAATCATTAAGTCCTTTTTTTAGTTTCTGAGATGAAGTTAGTTTATGTACGCATGCATGGTAGATCTTAATAGATCAACAGATTGATTTACATTTGTATACGCTTCAACTGCATCATCAAAAATCGAATTTAGTACGTCATTCGAATAATAGAAGCTAATACGTATATTGAAAAATATCGGAGCACCGAATTAACATATAGTGTGAATATTGCTTCGATACGCCCAGTGGTTTAGGGGTGACGACGTTAGATACATACCCACCAAAGTTTTTATATATATAGATAAAAGTGGCTCAACTTTTTACTTAAACAGGAAAAAAAGAAATAGGTCCATGAAATCATAAAAACGTTGATAAAATACTATGATTTTTCACCAAAAACAAATGATAATTTTAGGTTTTCTGTACTCCGATATATAAAATAAATTTTCTCTCTCTCAAATACATACAAATCGCAATCTTTATACATATGGCCATGCTAGTATCCAGGAATTTACAATTACTTACTGGTGTTTCTCGTGAATGTTCAAAAGTTTATCGAGTTTATTTTGAATATCTTCTGTGTTAAGTTCCATGTTAAACGCAAAACTAAAACCAAAAATGGAATATTATAACGTTATGGATGAAGAGAACAAGACATATAAATTTATTTTCAACTTACTCAGACTCAAGATCATTCGTAAATGGTGATAAACTATAACAAATTGATATAAAAAAGAGATTATAAAAAAACAATTTTTATTATTTATGTACTGCTTACTTTTTAATTTTATCAAGAAACTGTTCGAATTTCATGTCCTCCTTATTGCCAACAAAGCTATCAATGCACAGTCTAATATCATTGTTAGAAATCTCTAGACTGCTCAAATTCAAAGGACAAAATTTGTCAAACTCAATAAAGTAGGTTGCATATAATGATATTATGAAAGTCCAATAAATTTTTACGACCAAATCGTGTACATCTGTCAAATCGAACCCAATATGGAATGCGATCATTTTGCGATTGTACAACATAATATTCGGCAATATGGAACGCAATTCCTCGCGACTCATTGTCAATGGCTGATAGTAGCGCATTAATTGCAATGCAAGCGCATGCGCAATTTCGTTGTTAAGAATTTTACGTGCCAATAGACAAGCTGGTTGCTTACAATCCACACAGAAATATTGTTCTTCAATGTTCGTATGACGATAGCGTTTCCGATCTTAAAAAAACAAAGAGTTATGAATAATTTTGTTAAAAAAAAGTCAGTGTAAAGTGATCCATTTTCAATGAAAATCAGTTTTGGAAAATTGGTGACGGTGGCAATATTATTTTGCCTAATCATAATTAATGTGTCTGGTGTATTAAGCCTATGCAGACTATTTAGAATTAATATTACATACTGTTGAAGTGGTGGAACACTGCCCATGCTAAATGATAAGCGCCATCACCATTGCTAGCATCCATACATTTGCTATCAACGACTGTAGTTGTCGTTGCCGTTGCCGACACCTCTTCACCTAATTCTTCTAGCGTTGTACTTTTACGTTTGCCATTGCTTTTGACGAACGACAAGAAATCATCACTTGCGCAAACATTCAATATTTTCGACTCGTAGAAGTTTACTTCTTTCTCGACAAGTGAATGTGCTAAACACTTGTAGCAAGTGTTGTCGGAATTACGTCTCGGTGGAAGTGGTCCACCAGCAATGGAACATGTAATACATTTGCAGTTTCTGCAAGTACAATAATATAATAAAACTTTTTTTGCGATTTGAAATTTGTGTTCGACTAAACTTACTCCGTGTGGTATTCAAGCATTACATTACATTTTTTGCATTTATCATCGCATACCAGCGTATTGGGTGGTTCGAAAAAACCATCCGGCCATTTCATTTTTGTGTATGCCATTATATTCTGCCAGGCCAGACGTCGATCTTCCAAGCATTGAAATTCATAAAAATCATTTTCTCCACATTCTTGCAACGAAAACGCAATAGCATCTTCCACCACCGTATAAAAGATGCGATAAACATCTAGAAGGCATTTACGCCGTTTACGCTCTGCTTCAGATAAATTGAACTTGTTCAATTCGATCCAAACATCAGTCCAACGTTTCTCGACATAGTTCATTTTGTCATCAAATTGTATGTATTTCTTAATGAGGGCGGCGTGTCGTGACGTTAGTTCGTCCTCCTTTAACTGCAATCAATGAAAAGGCAAAATAATGAAATATTTTCGGAGCACAAAATTGAAACATACCGTTATGATACATGCCAACATTGTATCGGTGAGATTGGAGTAGACATGCTGTTGATAGAGACGCTGGCACAACAGTGTCCAAGAAAGCGAAAATTTACGCAGAAAATCACTTTCAAAGGCAAATAAATAGCATGAAATTTGCTCTGAAATGCGGCATAAGTTGTCATAACCGTCTAAGATGTCTGCAGGTATGAAAATTAATTATTGGTTAATTATTTTTTTAAGCACGTCCACGTGGTATACGTACAATTAAGCATATCTTCAGCTGGTATTTTGTTGTTATCCGGTTCGACTATTTCTAAAAACCCTTCAGCATATGCCTTTACAATGCATTCAACATGGAACGCTAAGATTTGCAGCAATAACAAAGGATTATTTACCATCAGACTGTTAAAAGAAAAATTTAAAAATTCGATTTGAAACTACCGCACAATATTATTAGAAAATATTAGGCAAGAAAAAGTGATCGAACGACTTTGTCGGAGATTACTGAATGGAAGAGAAGTTTAAAACTGACGGTTGCTCTTACATTGAACTGAATAAAACTAAAACCATATTATCTGACAACGATTCATCATATATGAAATCCATATGTTCAGCCTTCTTGTTATATACAAAACCACACGCTATCCAATAGATTTCCTTGTTTGTATCCAGTAATTTCTCAAATTTTGTGTAAGCAGTTCCATTTTTACTGTAAAGTTAAAGAAACTTCGTTATTGAAATACGGCACACTTAGATTAAAAACTTGCTTGAACATGGGACCGTAAGATTTGATAAGCACATCCAACAGCATAACCACCATGTGCGCTGCTTTAAACTGCTCTACCATTATGTGAATAACAATCTCACGATATTCTACGCATTTCTTGCATGAGCAGAATGTGAAAAATTCCTCATTACCATGTTTCACGTGTATGTTGGAAAAGTCCTAAAATTAATAGTTTTGAAATCAGATTTAAATGGATTTGGGAAATCGCAAAGCAAATAATTTATAGACTTACCATGAATGGACTTAATGGGCGGTCGTTAGTACCAATGGCACCTTTGGAAAATTCAACGATGCTGCTCTTTTTTATTTCAACTTCGATTTCATTATTCTCACGTAAGCTCAGCAGAGCCAAAGATGCAACAGATTTAATTATCAATTGTACTTGTAATTGGGGTGCATGAGCATCGAACGGTGGCAAAGAAAATATTTTGGATAGAGCCGCAGTGGGATTAACATCATCAACAACTGAAACACCAGTTCCAGAAAACGGTGGCAGTTGTGACAACAATGTCGTGGATCCATCGTGTACATCATCAGTTGGTGGCTCAGGGGATACTAGTAAAACGTCCGGAACATCACCATCAGCATCCTCACCACTTGAGCTTGTGTTACTGCTACTGCTGCTGCTTCTGCAGTTATTTTGAAAGTCTGGTTTTTCACAAACACTAGACTGTGAATCGGTAGACTCTGATTTTGGCTGCATAGGTAATTCAAGTGTAGATTTATTTGGTTCTATTTCTGCTTTGAGTAATTCGGCAGTGGAAATGGCCATTACTGGCGTAGTGTGTTTTTCTTCAGCGCTCAATGCCGATTTTATCTCGGACATTAGAGCAGACTTAACACTTTGCCAATCGAGCGAAAATCCAGGAGTATTGGCAGCAACAGCTAAGGCTGTAGCTAGTTTAAATTGCACCGTTTCAAAATCATCCGAGTCTTCCGAATTGGAGGAATTTGTCGTGGTTGTAATCTTACTGGTACTGGACAGGTCAGACTTCATCTTAGCGGTGACAGCGGTGGAGTAAGAAGCATTCGTTCTACTTGATTTAACTCTGCGAAGTCGAACGCGTAATTCTTTACACTTTGATTTCTTCATTTGCGTCGTTCCAAAATCATCGCCTTCCGAGTCGGATGAATTTGTTGGGGCTGCAATAGCTGTGGTATTTGCTTTGCTAGTGCTGGGTAAATCACATTTCAATTGCTCACCAGTAGATGGAGTAGAAGCGAAGGATGAACAGGGGTTCGGTTTGACTCGTCGAACTCGAACTCGCAGCTCTTTAGTTTTTGGCGTATCCATTTTTAATTCCTGTTCTACTTTCCTTACTTTTGGTATTATTGCTGTGGATGCAAATGCAGTCGCTCAGCTGCGAAAGGAAATTTTCTGTAATTTATTAATTTTATTATTATTGTGTATTCTCTAATGTCCTGATGTGTATCGTTCTATTTAAATTGTTTCTCTCTATATTCGCATTTTTGCTTTTCGCTTATAAAATCTTATTCGTTGCAAAATTTTTCAAATGACTGTCGCGCGAGGGGGCAGAAAGGTAACGAATTAAATTTCCGACACTTTCACTGGCCTCGCGCTTTCCTAAACACCTTTTCCAATTGTTTCGTTCTTCTTCCGTTCCTTTTCTCCTCTACACTTCTCTAATATTTTGCAAAACACTTAATTAAAATTATTTATTAATTTCATACGTTTTGTTTGTTAATTTTATTTTTATGCACTTGCAATTTCCTATTGTTGAATTTTTCCTTTTTTCTCATACCGTAAAGTGAACTGTCAAACAAATTCGCTTCCTAGAAGAAGAACAGGTGAGACAACCTCTGCTATTTCAGTCACACCAGTTATCCCATTCGCGCCTATACAACAAAGATATTTGCTTTGTTTGTTTTGAAACCGAATGTAATAGCTCATGCACCAAATGTCAGTTATCATTTATTGATAAAGGCTCAATTACGTATACGTAACTCTGCTTTTAGACCGCCCGAACGAATGCAGTGTTGCTGTTGTGTCACTACACCGGGCAAGCGAACAAGGTGGCTTCTCCTGTTTGTTTGCGCCAATGTTGGACCGGTATAAATGGTTGCGCGAACGAAAATTGTTTAGCTGCAAATTCTTAGCTAAAGAACCTTCATTCATTCGGATGGTCTAAATGCAGCGTAATGGAACGTAGCGTAACGTTGCCGACTGTCGCATTTCGATTCTGTGGTATAGGTAGTGCGTGTAAAGCAGGGCCGTAGCCAGGATTTTTTTTCGGGGGTGATTTTCATTCGACGAAAATATTTATATGAAACTGATGTTTAAATACGATGATGCATTTGATGCACCCTATCAGACTAGGGAGAAAAGTGGATGTCTTAAAGCTTTAGGAAAAATGTTTGTTTCCGAATTTTCTTAATCTTAACTTAAAAAAATGACTGAAATCTTCCGAGTCGGGTGCTCTGAGCAATAATACTTAATTAAATTTTAAGATTAAGAACTTTGAAGCTTATTCAATAACACTGTCCTATATGGGTTTGGTGAGCAATATTGTTCGCAGTGTTTGCGAATGAATTTTTCATGCTGAACACGAATCAGAGGTCAAAAACTTCCCATTAAGTCACGTTTTAAAAAAATGGGGTTGAAACCCCTAAAAAAACCGTTTTTGGATATGTAGCACAACTTCGTACGATTTCAATTCAAATTTATTTTTAACATTTTTTCTTTTGTTTGACTTTTTAGAAGGAAACCAATTAAAAAATATTTAAAAATCGTTCAATATATTTTATTTTGACTTTTTTCCATCCACTGGCAATCAATATCAAAAATTAGGAAAAAGTTTTCACATTTCGGGGGGGGGGGAGGCGGTCAGGACCCCCAAAACCTCCCCCTAAATACGGCCTTGGTGTAAAGCAACGGACATAGAGTCCATTGTGTACATGAGAGCGAAGTATACAACTGACAACTAAAATAAAACATACTAGTCAATAAGGGCCCAGTAACTGGGGCTATTTTTTTGCTCAAGAAATCTTTTTATGAAAAAACATATCAAAAGAAAACCAAACTACTCGTTGGTATTTGTTTTATTATTTGTGTATGCAGATAATTCGTATAAATGCCGTTACTCATGTCTTCTCCCTCTCTCTCTCATTTGTTATTTGTGTGTACAATACACCGAGCATATCGTGCTCGGTGAGAGTATTTACTCACTCTCACACCGAGCACGCCGAGTATTCAGGGTGGCAATGAGATATTTTACAAAACAGTATCATTACATATAAAATAGTATTAAGCAAACGAGTATATTTTGACAAAAAATAATTCTGCACATATCGACAGACAAATCATTTGGTGATCGTGCCGATTAAATTTTACTCTCTTGCTATCTCTCTCAATTTTTCACTTTATATTGAAGCAACAACAACTCGTGCTCATGATGTGATCGCATTTCTAAATTATACAATCACAAGGAAAACTAAAATAAGATAATGGAAAAAGAGTATTTTATACACTTTGATCACAAAGATACAGAGTAATAATTTATAACTATGAGTACATATTAATACATAAATATTTTTAAATCTCATATGGATGTCGAAGTTTATATTCTTTTCATTATTATCATACTTATATTCATACATAAAATACTGTCATAAGTCAAAAAACACGATTTTTGAGTTAATGATGCAGAATTATTCACTATATCACGCTTCATATTGTGTAAAAATTTCATATTAATATCTTGTATACTCTCCGCATGAGAATTAAAAGATTTCTTCTTTTTTCTGCAAAGTGGGAGTAAATTGAAAATTGATGTGTAAACATTTTAGCTCACGGTATGGGCAAAATTTCAAATGTGTAAAATGAAAGAATAACTGTAACGTAAGATGTTAGATAACCAGGGATGCCAAGTCATTTTTTCTTTCTCCCCGATAGCCCTCGAAAAATTCCCCGATTTTCGATCAAATTCCCCGCATCGGTATAATTTCATATTATAACAGCGCGACACGCACTTCCATATAAACATTTTACAAAAACGAAAAATACCTTAAAATTGATCTCGGTAACTGTTATTTTAGGGCGACCCTAAATTTTCTGGGTCCAAAGTTAATCAATTTTTATAGGACTCGTAGATTAATAGAAATGTACTTTCTGAATCCGGAAATTTTTTGACACATGGGAGATTTCATTTCAAGGGAACCCATTCTTAAAATCGATCGGACTCAAAATTGTACAAAATTTAGACATATTGGGTAGTAGTTACCACACCAAATTTGAACGAGATGGGATGTGTCGAGTTACTAGACTTTCATTTTAATAGATAAACAAGTCTCAGCCCACACTAAGTTTACAGATTAGTCAGCAGGGATTAAGAATTATTAATCAGGAGGTGCTGGACGAAGACATAACTAAGCCTTTCTGAACGGCCGAAAGGGAAATCGAAGCACCGCGCGACCTTTTTTGGCCTGATTGACACCCGGCGCAATAGTCATCTATATCTACGAAATCACTCTGAGTTTCTCTCTGAAATTTTTTCAAAATACTTTCAAATAGCAGTTTTTTAATAATTTAAACGTTTTGCATTACATAACATTTGACAACAAACAACAACAAACGCAAAAAACAGTTCGTTTCCCGATTCCCCGCTCTAAGTCAAACTCCCCGCAAATCGGGGAATTCCCCGCAAGTTGGCATCGCTGAAGATAGCTGTAACGTCCAGTTTCCCTCTCGCTCGAACTACTGCGCGGCATAACTGTGCTACTCCAAACAACAAAAAGAGAGAAGAGGAGAAGAGAGGGAGAAATTAAAATACGAGCTGAGTTTGTTTGTTTATGTTTCGATCAATTTACTCAGGCTGATGTCACACGGTTAATGTTTTGCTATCAATGTTTTCTGTTTTTACTTTCTTTTCATCGTTTTGTTTGATGCCCTGTTAGGCTGATGTTACACGGTCAATGTTTTGCTGTCAATGTTTTCTGTTTTTACTCTCTTTTCATCATTTTGTTTGATGCCTGTTAGGGCGATATTTCACGATCAATGTTTTGCTGTCAAGCAATGCAATTGTTGTTGCTTTGAAAAATAACACTGAACAAAAGAGAGAATTAACACATTTCACTTCAAATTTTTTTACTGACGAAAAAAACCTGCATCACTTAAAATAAAATGGGGTTGCTGAAGATGCACTGTTGCATTTTATTGGAAAATACTAATATTTTATGAAAAATACTAGACTTTTTACTAACTTATAAATACATTTTTTTTTTCTTTGCTTTGTTTGACTTTTGTTTGTTTGTAAAAACGAGTGCTGTTTAAAAAATTACTTAATAATTTTTATTGAAACATGGTAATTCAATGGCCAAGTAACAAAGTGGCTGAGCTTATTTTTATAGTTCGCAAATTTTAAAGATTATTTTTCTGTGTTTTTCATATATAAATGCAATATTTTTTGTATAATTTGTGGCTATTTCCACCAACATTATTTCACGTTGTCATTATAATTATTTTCCATCCAATTCCATTGTTGAATTTTCATTCACTCCAAAATACAATTAAATACTTTTTAGGTTTAGAAACATAGTTTCAGATAAAAGTATTAAAAAAAAACATTCAGCAAATAACTGATAGTGTAACAGGGCATCAAACAAAACGATGAAAAGAGAGTAAAAACAGAAAACATTGACAGCAAAACATTGACCGTGCAACATCAGCCTCAGCAAAAAAATTGGAAGTGAAATGTGTTCATCCTCTCTTTTGCTTAGTGTTCATTTTTCAAAGCAACAACAATTTCATTGTTTGACAGCAAAACATTGATCATGTAACATCTGTGAGTGCACCCCCGCACCCACCCCGCAGACCATTTTTGAACCATCAGTAAAAATGGGAATGTCATATTCTGTTAAAAAGCTTTTTTCTTTCCATTCTGCCCTCGTAGGAAATCTTACCTTAAAATCGCTTTTGAAATACAGTTGTGGTATGAGGTAATCTGTTCCTCTGAACACGAAGTTTGGTATAGTACTTAAAACTTTACTGTGCCCGTAAGTACGTTCGGCCCAATAACCGGTAGTCTTAAGCCTTACCGCGCTATTGAAGACAATATTTTTTATATGAAGGTTAATAGGAAGGAGATGTAGCATTACGTTCAGAGCATCCGTAGGACAAGTACGTAAGGCTCCTATAATACCAACACATGCTGTTCTCTGAACTCTACTGAGCTTCCGAACAATGTAACTCTTACCTAGCGCTGGCCACTAAACTATTGCACCGTAAGTTAGTATTGGACGCACTATTGCTGTATACAGCCAGTGTGTAATATGAGGCCGCATGCCCCATCTTTTGCCAAATAGCCTGTTGCAGGAATAATGTTAAATAGAAAAAATCAAACTTATTTATTATAAAATCACTTATTTACTTCAATAAAAATACATTGTTTCTTATTTTTATTAAATGCAGTTAAGGCAAATCTCTTTGCGGTGCATTTAAAAAGTAGTGGGGTGACTGGTAATCCCTGTTTCCTTTCTAAAGTTAAATGCTGAAGGCAGTTATCGTCGCTTGAGAATTAATTTGGCGTATGTGTGTACAAATTCATATACCTATACGCCAAATAAATTCTCAGGCGACGTTATGTAACATTTTCACATCTAATAAAATTTCAAATCGACAGGAAGAAAAACTTAAAGCGCGGAAAAAAAGATGCAATTTCAGCTGCGTATATGCTAACATATCGTGCCCGATGTATTGAGTAAAAGAAAAATAAAGCAACTACGATTTGGAGAAATCGCAAAATATTTTTGCAATCACAACAACAAATATATGCGATATGGAATAAAAATTTGCATTTGCAATGATGCAAGACCATTTGCAATTTATAGTGAATTGGGCTATTATATATGAAAGATAATGAAAAAAACTGTGAAGCAGTCGTGATCAGCGACCCCAAATTACTATAAAACCGTTGGAAAATCTCTCGAAAGTTTATGGCCCTATGTAATTTTGGTACTACTTACATTTTTCATTTTATAACTTGCAGGGATGACACCAAGTATGCATGAACATAATTAGTGCTACCCATTCTTATCAAATGAAAAAAAAAAATAAAAAATTATGCCAATATATCAAAATTTTCTTGCAAATTTTAGTTCAAATTAAATTTAAAAAAAATAAGCAAATAATAAAAAAGTACACGTGTGCACAACGTAAGCAAAACGACAACCCTGATCATGAGTTGAATATATTCAGTTTGCAGTGTGGCAAACTCAGCGCTTTTCCCGCTAAATTTAGTGCTTTCCGAAAAATAAAACGCGGAAAAAAGTGATTTAGCGGTTAGCGGGTTTTTCAACGCATTTTTTTCAATTTTAAAGACACTAAAGGCTCCGCTATATAATCCATTTCCTGAATAATCCTAACAACGAGATTATAATGACAGGCTTTTTGGTCGAAATTTTCATACGCAAATAGTTAACTATTTCATACTTTTTTCCCAACGTTTCGGCGCAAATTTTAGGCCTTCTTCAGGGGATTTTTATTTATTTATCTGTTTTTTGAGAAAATTTACATATTTTTAAAAAACTATAATTATTACAAAGATATCATAACATTTTAACATTTACAGTAAATACTATTTGTAAAACATTCAGTCAAGTAATTAAATTAGATCAAATAAAATATAGTCCTTAATTAACAAAAGACAAAAAAACACGAAAAAAACTTTACAAAACACGTAACATTTTTTATCGCCGAATATTATTGATTGCCACACTGTAGCTGCAGCTTATATTGTCTTTGTCTTCTTTGGTGTTCATCGTTTTTCTTAGTTTTTTCTGTATATGTAGGCTCTCTAGTGTGTATCTTGTGCTCTCTCTTTTTTCTCTGTCCAGTATTTGTACTTGTTTAAAATTTGCGGTGTGGTGTTTTTCTAACATATGTTGTGCTAGTGCTGTTGTTGTTTTTTCCCTCTTTATGTCTGCCTGATGTTCCGCTATTCTGGTTCCCAAAAGTCTTTTTGTTGTGCCTATGTATACAAGATTACATTTCTCGCTCTCATTCCCATTACAGCCGATCTCGTAAACAACATTGCATTGTTGCTCTTTTGTTGTTGGAGTTTTAGTGTTCGTAAAAATTGTGCTGAGCGTGTGATTGGGTCTGTGAGCGAATGTTGTGGTTTCTTGTTGTTTTATTATTGAGTGCAGTATTTTGCTTTCCGTTAGTGTTGGTATGTATGAAACTCCAAAATATTTTTTTGTGCTGCCAGATTTGAGTGATTTGTCAATTATTTGGGGGATTTTTGTGTTGAGTTTAAATACGTTATTTCTTATCAACGTATTTACTATTTGTAGTGGATAGTCATTAATTTTGAGTATTTTTTTAATTTTGTTTATGTTGTCCTTGTGAAATTGTTTATCGCTTAAAGATAGTACCTTTGCTATTAAATTGTCTGCTGTGTTGATTTTTTGTGTGATTGGTTGTGTTGAAAAATAGTTTATTATTCGTCCTGATGCTGTGGGTTTCATGTACCAGTTCAAAGCTATATTTTTATTTCGTCTGTATAATTTTGTGTCAAGATATGATATTTTTCTGTCTTTTTCAATTTCCATTGTGAACTGTAGCTTTTTATGATAGTTATTAAATTCTTTTATGATGTCATCTTTATCTTTTTCATTAATTATTGCCATTATGTCATCTACGTATTTAACTATGAACTTTATTTTTATTCCTTTTTTGTTCAATTCTTTTATTGCGTGGTCTAGTAAGTTGTCAAGAACTATGTCAGCTATTGTTGGCGATAGTGGGTTGCCCATTGGCATGCCATACGTTTGGTTGTATATTTTATTTCCAAATACGAAATAGTTATTGTCCTTTAAACAGAAGTCAAGTATTTTTAAATTGCGTTTTGGGTATACTTGTCATATTTTTTATATTGTCCCATTGTGCCATAATATTTTTTATGGCAAGATTTGTAGGTATGTTGGTGAATAATGATACCACGTCAAGAGAGATGAGTATTTCGTCGTCGTCCAAAGTTATAGTTTTTAGTTTGTTTTTAAAGTCTGTTGAGTTTTTGATGTTGTAATCTTTAGATATTACGTTTTTCAGAATTCCACCAATATATTTAGCTAACTTATAGCATGGTACATTTACCGATGACGAGATCGGCCTTAGTGGAATATCGGGTTTGTGAATTTTTGGTAAGCCGTATAGTCTGGGTGCTATAGCGGCAGAACAAGATAGTCTTATTTTTTCTCTGAAGTCAATATGTTTGTGTTTTAAGAGGTCAAGTACAATGCTGTTGTTTGTTCTTTGCAGTTTCCCAGTTGGGTCCGTTCTTACTGTTTTATATGTGTTCTTGTCTTCCAATAATTTAAGCATTTTGTTTTCATAGTCCGTTTTATATATAATCACAGTTTTATTTCCTTTGTCTGCATTAGTTATTATTATTTCTCTTCCATATTTTCGCAGAAATTTCTGAGTTTCTTGATATGTTCTTATGATGAATATTTCACGTTGTGTATTCCTTATGTTTTTGTTATACGTCACGGTTTTGTTAGCAAGTTGAGATCTGGCAACCTCTTTTTCCCGTTCATCATGCAATGTTTGTATGCATTGTTCTACGTCTGCTAGGATACGGATTGGAGAAAAATTGTTAGTGCTAATGGGGAGAGCGAATTTCTTCCCCAATGAGAGAAGCCATTTACTAGTTATTGGGAAAACTATCTCTGTTGTGTTCACGAACCAACTCTCATTATATGTGAAACCCAGATTATTTAGTTGTTGGTTTACTAGTACCTCCAATTTGGAGGTACTAGTAAACCAACCAACATTTTTTATCGAAACAATGAGCAATGAACTTATTTAAAACCAAAATTCGTAACCGAAAGTACCTCAATTTAAAAAATACCTGACTTCATATAAAAAATGGATTTAAATACGAAAATTCATTTTGTGAAAACTACAAAATACCTGATGACGTAAATAAACAGCACTCGTTTTTATAATGCTTCTGAATTCAGACTAAAGAGTGTGTTATGGCCAGAAGAAGCTGATACTAATGAAGAGAATATAGACTTCGACATCGATATGTGATAGTTATAAATTATTACTATGTATATTTTTTTGTGATTAAAGTGTATAAAATACTCTTTTCCCATTATCTTATTTTAGTTTTAACTTGTGATTGTATAATTTAGAAATGCTGTGAATAAAAACTTTAAAAATACATGTATTTAATTAAATTTGTTTTTGATACAGCAGAATCCCTATAATTTGTAATCAGAAGCCATTTTTTACGAATTACAGAGGTTTTCGATTTAACGAGATTTCGATTTAACCTTTTCACCCCCAAGTATTTCCTCAAAATCTGGTTGAGTTTCTTCAATATTTTATGCAAATATTAAAATAAATTTAAAAAAATGAAATGTCCAGGACTCTTAATCCTTACAGTTATTCTTAAGTTTTCTAGTGGGGCATAAGGTATGCTATAACCTTTGTAACCAGGAACTATAACAAAGCCAATTTACGGTGATGACACTGCATGAATACAATCCACACATTGAGAGCCATTGTATTTAAAAAAAAACTCACATAAAATGGAAACCATATCTCCCATTTTACTTAAGTTTTCGAACATTATTGGGATATACAATCACAGGGTTAACGAGGTTAAAATAAGAAAAATACGAATTATCGGTTTTGTAGTTTGTGGCTCTTCTCGTGTATCTTATAACTACGAAAAACACAAAAAAAAAATCCATAAAAAAAGTGAATGTAGCTATCTACAATTATTGATTTTTTTTCAAATCATAGAATTTTGCTTTGCATTACGAATTATAAGAAGTTGTCAACAACCAATTTCAATTTATAAGAGGTTAAACAGACCTTGTATTAAAAAAAATACGAATTAACGAGGGGACCAAAATGTGTAGAATTTTTGCGAATTAAAGCGATTTTTTCAAGGGACTAGTAGTTTGCTACGAAATCGACGGGGTACGAACTATAACGATTCTACTGTATATAAAAAAAATTGTGTTTAACACTTTCATAAAGAAACATTATAGCCCTTTTTAAAAGAAAATACGCGTTTGTTTCTTCATTTTAGCGGATTTCGAAAAATAAAAGTTGGGCACACTGTCACGCACCCATGCACGCTTTGTGCCCCTAAAGTAACTAAACACCTGACGGCCAGGACAGGGAGTAGTTCCAATAATTATGTAAACGACGACCTCGATAGTCTAGAGTGGGGATGTGCACTTCAGTTGCCCTCTGCTGACGTCGTGTGCATGAAGATGCTAGAAGCAGGATGTAAATTAAAAAACGAGCGGTGTTGGTTTTGTTGTGTGTACACATACACATTATTGTTGTTGTTTTGCACAAAGTACACATAAATGTGTATGTATATGTGCAAAAACTAATATAAGGAAGAGGGTGCACTAGTGGCGGATACTGACTTACACAATTATGAAGCAGAGTGACCAGATTATATTAAAATAACGCTCATACTTCTTTTAAATTTAGCGACCAAAATATGTCCGATTTACACATTTATATTTCCTTTACCAAAACTAAATCAGTTTTCAATTTATAAAACAAACTTTTGACATAGAAAAAAACAATTAAAAAAACAAAAAAAGCTCAATTGACGGTAAATTGTTAACTTGGCCACAATAATGTGGAGAGTGAGTGAATATAACAGAGAGCGCTCTGGCTACTGTTCTAAATTAATTTTTTTAATTAGATTCATGTTAATTAGTTTCTATAATTCAAATGGCATAATAAATTAGATTTTTAAGGATATAGTTGAAACGTATACTAAAGTGTATATCAATCTGTTGAATTTTTAAGTTCTGCACTGCATAAACTAACTTCATCTCAGAAATTAAAAAAATTGAGTTAATGACTTCAGCCAGAACGCCAAAGATATGTGAGCATTGGCAGTAGGAATGCCAACTTGTAAGGAATTCCCCAAATTGTTGAGAATCGAATTCAATTTTAGTTAGTTGTAGGGAATTGGGGAGTGAGATCGTTTTCGTTTTATTATACTTTAATATTTTTTAAAAGTATTTGCATACATTGCATACATGCATTAAAGTTGTGATCGTAAACAAAAATATTATTTACTTTTTGTGTTAATTATTAATTGGATCTAAAATATAGATTTGGCATCCCTGATCAACACGTAGCAATGCGTTTGCTACTTTCCTTTACTTTGTAAAGCAATTAATAGGTTTATGAAATCATTCCAAAAAGCATGAATAAAGTATAGCTAAGTACGAAGTTTTTTTATGCATTCACGTTCACACTCTCTACAGGGACGAAATCAATAAATTTATACACATATACATACACAAAAGAAATCACATTTGTTCTCTCATACTTGTTACTCTTCCCCTTAGCACAGCGTTACCCCTCGTCCAGCCCTTATGAGTATAGCATCAGCTCATATGTGTCGAAGTGCACATCGCTAGTCAAGAGGGTAGTGCACTAGACTTTCATCCGGGAGGTTCGGGTTCGATTCCCGTCTTCGTCTGGTGGTTAATATTCATAACTTTCTTATATTCACTATCAATATGAAGTGTATGAGAATTATAAGAAAGTGTACAAGTACACACCTTGGTTGGTAATGGCTAAATCACAAAATCGTTCGCAATCAGCGTTAAACTGTAGGTCCAACTATGTGGTATCACAATGGGCCGCTCAGGCCTAAGTGTGTCTCTCGACAGCCAATCCAACCTAACTTAACCTATGTAAACCGTTAGTTTGACAAACCGAAATATTTCTAATTTAACCATCAACTTGTGTCTCCAGGTAGCCTCCTAAGACTTTATTGGATATCGATCCATAAAAAATCATGACGAAAGAGTCCTTAGGAAAGGCTGTTATAAGGACAATAAAAAAGTATACCTTTAAACCGACACATGATACGTGGGTGGACTCCCATACAATTTATATGAAAATGTATGGAATTTTTACTGTTATGCTGTTTCTTTCCTCTTTGTTTGTATCAGCAAAATATCGCGTAAAGTTTCTACTCATCTAGATGAACAGAAGTGGGAACAAATTTTTGAAATCAGATATTTTCAGGTTTCAAAAGGGTCTTGAAAGTCTCAAAATTTTAACCATAAATATCGATTACTTTAAATTTTTCAACCATTTTTGTTTTGAAATTTCACAGTTTTGTAATGGGTCCTTACAAACACAAACATAATGCAAAAATAATTTTTTTAATCGGAAAATGTTTATTGGTCCCTGTAGTTGGTTTGTGTTTCTATTTCTGTCGCAAATGTACTGAATTCCGTTTCTGTTCCTGTTTCTATTCTTTGCGACAACCCGGCTTTACTTTGAGTACCTTCCAGCACAAACAGTGAGTACTCCTCAAACGATTAATGATTTTATTACTCCAAAAGGAGGGATAAACGAGCGATTCCAATACAAAATAACAAATAACAAAATTTTTGAATTTCACTAACAAAATTTTATAACTTTATGTGGTCTATTTTTTGAAATAATGATACACAAAGACAGCCTGATTGATATTAAGATATACAAATTTGTATATCTTACCCCCTCTTACCCAGTTAACTCTTTAGGGTTATGTCCCACTTTTTGCATATTTTTTATGCATAGTGTGATATATTTTAACCCACCTCGGAAAGTTGAAATTACTTATAGTCACACAGTTTAATATTTTATTTACAGTTTCTAATTCTGCTGGTAATGATGTAAACCAAAAAAATTTCTGTGCAACTGGTGTTTTTATTTTCTTAAAAATCAGTAACTAGTACCAGAATCTTTGCGAGACTAAAAAAACAAAATTTAACAACAATAAATTTAATTTGCTTGTGTAGCTCAATTGGTAGGCGCGTCGTTTAATATTCGCGATGCGAATTTTTCGACAACAGGTTCGAGCATGGAAAAATAATAATAAAATTATAAAACGATAATAGTAAATAATAAAAAAAAATTATGAAGAAAAATGATGAATATAACAATATAATTAAAAAATAGAAAAAAATGTTGTGGGATTTTGAACCTTGGCAAACAAGTGCTTACGTGCTTACTGGCGTTTTAGACAACTAGTATATGGCGTCATGAAGTTTGTGAGGAACTATCTCGGAGTTTTGTTTTTCTATGAGATGCAAGTGAGCTCATGCTAGTAATCGTGTCCTCCTTTATTACTCCTTTTGGAGGCTAAACGAGTACTCCATGCCCTAGGACATGCAATGTTAAAAAGGAGTACAAAATGCAAGAGCTCTGGAGCAATAGGGAGTAATCGATTGCTCGCTTTGGAGCGCTCAATGATTACTCTTTCGATGAAAGAGTGATCATTGATCAACTGGGCTTATACTATATGTATATATATATATATATATATATATATATATATACATATACATACGTACAACCGTCATACGATAGTTCATTAAAAACAACAAAATTGTTTTTAGTTTAGTCAACACTAAATGTTAATATTTTAATGACATAGTACATAACAAAAGTACCTATGAACAAACCCATGTAATTATTTTTTTTATTTTCATTCAAAAGTGTCAAAACCACACCGTAAGATATTCCTAAAATTTATGATTATTTTCAAATTGAAATTAAATTATAAATTCAAATTAGCGGGTTTTCTATCAGTGAGCCCAAGAATAATCATATTTAAGCTACTGAGTGAAAATTATTTTTCATTTTCATATTATGCACATATTTTGTTTGTGAAAAAATTTCACCAGAATAAATCTCATGAATACGAGAAATCTAGGCCCTGGCCCACAACGAACTGTCGTTTTGAATTTGTATTATTAAATTTATAAGACCATTTTTTTAAGGTAAATACCCCATTTTATGAAGAGAAATTAAAAAAAAAGTTTCAATTTAAAATGTAGTGTACTTACTTTTCTGAGAGCTAACAATATTATTGCATTGGAGAGTTGGAAGGTTAGAGAATTACACCCACAAATACTTTTATACACAAACTTATTTGCAAACATTTCGATTTCAAAAGTTTGTAAATGCAATTCGAACCGATGAGAAACCGGTTTCAGAGCACACATGACTTCATTGCATGCTCATCATTATCATTCTAGCTCCGCAATCATATTGACTTGTTATTAGTTCTCACAATCATCTTTTGGAACAACCGCCACATTCAGTACGTTTTAAACTTTTGCCGTGATTAGTTCATTGTATACAAAGTGTGAACATAAAAATTTAAAATGAATTTGGTGTTTTTGAGAACAATATTCGTTCTCGTATTCTTTATCAATCTTACTCAATATGTCGTTGAAGGCAATGGGATGATAGAAGTTTTTGGATGGAAGCAAATGGATTTCTACAATCGTGGTGACAGTGGTAATATTCTAATACCGAACAGAGGAGGAGGGTCAATAACAAAACCAATTAATAGAGAACCAGGTCAGCAATTCTTAAAAATTATTGTCGAGATATTAGAAAATTTCTTGATTTCATTTTAAGTTTATAAGATCGCAGATTTAATTAAGTTTGAATTATTATTTTTTTAAATGGATGTTAGAATCAAATAATTTGTGCTCGGAATAGAACATTGATATAAAAAATAACAAAGTAGGAATTCAACTTCATGAGAATTTTAAGTACCCTACACATGCGTTTGCAAAAATACCGCTTTGCATTCAAAGGTGGGTGAGCGTGGTTATTATTCGGTTTTGATACTGTACCATGAAATACTTTATTTATTAACCTAACACATTATGGTATATTCAAACTGGTATGAATGGTGGGTGTGGTTATTGCCTGATGTTGGCAATTATTATAGAATTTACTAAAAAAAAGTATGGTTTAATTTACTTCGGCACTGAACATTTCACTTGCATGCGGGTTACCACGCCCTCACTGCCGTTTTTTCCTATTTCTCAGGTCATCCTTTCCTGGCTATAAGGAATGTTTGTAAAAAGTTTGGTTGAGATCCCTCAAGTTTTAGTCAATTCGACTATGGACGCTGATCATTTAATATTCATTATATTTATACATTATACGACGCATAATTATGATCGCTACAACCAAGAATTACTCGATCGAAACCATATACACAGCCTAATGTAAACAGAGTGTGTAGGGTATACAAATACATACATATGAATATATAGATATTAAAAATACAGGCATATATATGTATTTATGAATATAGAAAACATGAATTTATACTCTCGCTTTAATCTCTGATACTATAGGTACGAAACGGATAGGAAAAATTTTATTGAACTAAATATTAGATTTGTAGCTAAACGAAAATTGAAACCTAATATGAAAATATTTTTTTAGCCTAAAGTAAAACTTAAATTGATTACAAAAACATATGATTTTGGGACTCTTTCAGTAAAGAAATTACAAGCATAACTTGAATTTGCTTTTGTGCAAAATTGTAAACTTTAAAGAAAAAAGCAGTTTTATCACACAAGACGCATCATGTGTGAGAAAAACTGCTAGCTCTTTGATTTTGATGATTGTTGCAAATTAGATTCTCCAGCGTGACTTAAAACAATGTAAAAAATAGAAAAGCTTAATTTGATTGTTGCATATTATTTGTTAAAAATTCCACAATAAATAGCAAAAACGGAGACAAAAGTTCGATATCAAGATAATAATAATATCTACGTTTTGTTTCTGCTAAATGACCAAATACATTTTCATTTCATTCAATGCTTGAGCTCTCGAATCTATTTACAGAACACGTTGAGCTACACAGTAGCTGAAAAATAATAAATTAGAAACAATGGCAAACGGTAAATCATAAAGTGTTCAATTTTAGTTTTATGAAGCAGTGGTAAAGCAACTGGGTTTGATAAATCAGTGTTATCGGAGGTGATTACAAATTTAGATTTCTTTCTGGATAATCAAAGTTCAAGCGTTAAAAATCAAATAGCCTAGATTCCAGTTCTAATCTATGATTATGTAAAATGAAAAACAAATGCATACACAATGTTTGTTATGCATGTATGTATGTACACATATATATTCCAACGAACTATTCGGTCTGAAAATGTTACGTTTTAGTACCGTATAGACGTATACTCTCACACGTTTCCGCATCCGAAAGCGGACTGGAAACGGTACGTTTTAGGTATGAAGTGAAAATCCGTAAACGTGCTGGAAAAATGGTATGAAAAAGGATTTAAAAAAGGTACAGAAATGCACAAATACAGTTGAAACAGACGAGAGGAGAAAACTATTTTCTAACTTTTTCACATTGAAATTGTCAACATATTCAAATATTTTATATGAAGGAGACGGTTCAAGAATTCACAAAAACATAATCCATACTCAGAGAAATATTATTTTCTTGATAAAAATTATTATAAATAGTTTATTTACTAATTAATCTTAGGCCCTTATTATGAACTGCGTTCGATCTTCGACTGTAGTCGAACTTGAGTTTGGTATTATGACGTGTTTTCGACAGGGAATAGAGTTATTGTGAATTTCGCTCATTTTGGCTTATTCACGAAAGTATATTCCTATCAGCTGATCGTCATTTTGAAAAATAAATACGATTTGTTTAAAAATGAAGTAGAAAAAATAAGGACAAAATAGAAATAATGGTTTAACGATTCATCGGAAGAGAATGAAAGCTTGATGAAACTGGCCAGCAGTAGAAAACGATTAAGTGCAGCCTTTAGAAAAAGCTTTGGCATTTACGAAATTCGTGTACAGATTTCTACAGAACTTACGACTGACCAAGGAGGCGTTTGTGGGGTTTACTTGCTGTGTAAATAAAGGCATTTAATTCCGGGGTCCCGAATCCCGGGATCTCGCATCTTTTTTGAAGCTCCGAAATCCTGGGGCTTCATACTTATTAATTTTATATATAAAAACGTAAAGAGGTACATTAGGTCCTTTCTACAAAATGGTGGTCCTAAGTCGACACCCCCCTGGTCCTGAGTTGACACATACTTTTTTTTGCCCAAATGCAAGAAAAAGAGCAGGTTATGTAAGTTTTAGGAAAAAATTAACAAATTTAAACCACATGCAGTGAAAAAACATGTAGAATATTGTCAAACATTAATTATAGAATAGATACATTTTTCCGTTCCAAATAGCATCTCAAAAAGAAATTAAAAAACTGTTAAAACTGATGAAACAGCCAAAGGCGTTCATCGCTCATAGTTGCCAATTTTGCATAACAAAATAACTAATAAAATTATATAATTATTAAAAAAAAATGTTTGTGAGCTGCCCATGAGCTCAGTGTGAGGCGTCAGTTTCACTGAGTAAATCGAAAAACCGACAAAAGACAAGCAGCATGCAATTGAAATAACACAAATTAAAATAACATACAAATAACAAAAAAAAAAAAAAAAAAATGTGCCGACTCAGGACCACTACGAGTTTTTATGCTATTATGCACACGAAACAAATCCGAATGAAAAATCGACTTTATCAGGTGAAAGCACACAGAAACTGATGCACCCAATCAATTGAAATTCAAATACGTGCACACCAGCTTCACAAGAATGTAAGAAATTGGAATTCCGCTTGCACGAAAAATTTATACCGCGCTCACATTGTTAAGTGAAAACTAAAGTGGCAATTGTCAGCGTAAATTACGTCCATGTCTACCAATCTGTCATACGACAAAATGGTTAAGCCGACACGCGCGCAATCTCTGAGAAACTCGGAGTGCCGGCTTAACCCACAGTGCCAACTTAGGACCACTCTATATTTGTTAATTTTTAACTACATTCTCAACAGATTAATAGCAGAATGGTGCAAATGGTGATTATGAACCAGAAGATTCTACAGAAGCAATCAGGCGAACAATTTATGTTTAATTTTTTCATTATTATTTTATTTTCTTGTAAGATTTAACAATTTTTATTTAAGATTTAACAAGCTTTGTTTTTTGAATTTAACTGTATTTACAATTTGACGTTTTGTTTCGTGCAAGAAAAGTCGTTTTGTGCGTTCCCATACTTTTGTTCATTTTTGTCTATCACAGAGAGTATTTTTGAAGTGAAACTTCTTTACCAAGGGTAAATCGAAAATTTTGCAACGGAAGTCGTGTTGTTGTTGCACTCAAACGAACTAAGTTATGCTGTTGTTAGTGTTTAGCGAATGAGGTCGTATGGGGATCGGCTACATACAATCATGCAAAGAGTCGACTTCCCTCAGTTTTATCTACTTTAGTGAGAGAGCTTAATTGCATATAGCTGCTTTCTTTTTATGTGTTATATACGTGTGCTACGTGATGTTTCTGCCGATAAGTATAGAGAGTATCAACAGATAAAAAGCTTCAGAAAAGAGGAAGAGTGCGAAAGCTTCAACAACAACGGTCACGTGAAAAATTGCGTTTTTGTTGCACTCATACGAAACCAGTAAGAAACGAAGTTATGCAGTTGTTATTTAGCTACATACAATCAAGCAAGAGTCGCTTCTCGTAGTTTTATCTCATGTGCTTTAGTGAGAGAGTCGATATAGAAGTCTCGGCTCGATTGCATATAACCAGCGTGGCCGTTATGAGACTAAAGTTGCAATTTGCAACCTTTTTGACTGATTGGAGACTTTGACACGACTTTTCGAAAATACCCAAAATTTGAGACTTTTTTAAAATCCTTGCAACTTTTGAGACTTTTTTGTAAAAATTGTGATATTCACATGAAATTATACGAAAAATCCGTTGCCTTTAACTTGAAAGTTCGCAACACTAATTACATACACTAACGCATACTTTTTAGTTGCAACACTATCGTTTTATAAGATTTTTTACAAACTTATTGCTATTTTAAAATTTGCCACACTGACTCAGGGAAAATTGTTTGGCCAATTAAAAGTTCACAAATGATAGATACTGAAAAATGCTAGGGTTCTACATACAAATTTTTTAAAATCTGCTAGCAGACTCGAGAAAATGCGATTTTTTAGAGTTTTTTTCAAAATGGAACGGTAATCGGTAGAGCTGAAATATTTTGGGAATCATCATAAAATAAACCGAGGTAAATTTTTACATTATATCAGATCGATATATCGCCCATCCCTAGCAGCTGGTGAGATTATTCACAGTTCACTTTTCTTGGGTAAACATTTGAATATACTTGGCCTGGGAGCTAGTGTCTTCTGTGCTGCTTGTAGATCGGAGGAAGAAACAAAAAAATAGAATTGCGAAATTTCTTCGCAACTGAGGAATGTCTTTATTTCACGCATTACCTTGGTTAAATAAATCGTAAGACTTGGAGCTAAATTTAAAATTGGCGACAGGGATGCAAATTCATTTCACGAGAAATTCCTCGATTTTCTATCGATTTCCTCACACTGGTATAATTCCACATTAAAACAGCGCGACACGAGCTATATAAACGAAAAAATACATATTCTCCATTAAATTGATCTCAGTTAGTGTTATTTTAAGAAAAGATTTAAAAACCAAAAATATATATACTTGTATTGCTAAGCTAAATGATATTTACATTGAATCAAAACTAAAATCAATAGTGGAATTCACATTAGATTCGTCAGTTCGTTAGCTGCTACTGGTTAATTTTTTTACGTGCATTTTGATTTCGTAAAATATAATTCGAAAGCTTTATACCATGTTCAGATCAAAACAATATTAAGTTAAATTTGATATATTACGAAAGTGATATTACGACTGTTCACATAGATTTAAAATAATATTCTTTAAATTTAATAAAATATGTGGATGAAATGTACAAACGTAAAATAAGTTTTTATAAAAGAAAGCGACGAATACATTTTAAGAGACTGGTTGTTCTTGGAATAAAATTGTTGATTTTGTTGATTGTAAATAAAACCTTACATTCTGTCCCGAACTTTTGGAAACTACTAAATATTTACTTTAACGTATCTCAAGTTTATCGATAACACATTCTCAAGTATGCCAAATTAAAAAAAAAAAAAAAAAAAAAACTTTCGGATGACTCGATGCACGTTCAATAAACTTTGTGGTCACTCAAAGGTCTTGGCAAAGTGCACACTGATTATTGGAGAGCAATTCCCATGCAGAAGAGAGTTGCAGTGGCGGCTGAATACTCGCAATTCCTTTTACGTTTTAATTTATATAAATATTTCTTATTATTATTTGATGTTTCTCCTTTATTTCTGTGTTGAAAGTGTCAAAAAACCTATTGCACATTTTTCGTAATATTGGAGATAATATTCACAATATTAAGCATTTGAGTTAATATTGTTGACAGAAAAACGTATGGCGAATTATTTAATATTGAATATGATATGAGCTGATATTGCGAAAACAGTCTTAATATTTATTTAATATCATTTTGGTCTGAACATGGTATAATAAAAACAAAACGCACATTAAAAATTAGCATGTAGCTAACGAATTAACGACGTTAAAATGTTCCTCAAAAAGTCAATTTAGCTGAAGTAAAATGTGCAATCTTGGTTTTATGCATTCGAGTTGCTAACTCTAATTAAAATACTTAAATGAAAAGTCCTCAATTAATTTAGCAAATTTGTTTATTTGTTGAGGAAATTAAAATTTTGTTTTATTTTGAATTCAAACATTCACTTTTCCAAAGCTTTATTATAATAAATAAAAGCTAAACGGTTCCAAAATCCATTAATAAAACAGCTCATTCCTTTATTCCCCCAAATCGTGGCATCGTTTGTCATGGGTTAAACACATATTCCTGTTCCTTGATATTTCCGACATTACGATAGTTTTTATTTATTTTAAGGCTCCGTTGTATTCCCTGATCAATTGCCGTACAAGCGGCGTAATAGAGGCCTACGTTCTCCCGAAGTATTTACGTCGCGTGATCACCCATCATCAGCAAATATCAGTAGCCGTTATAATAAAAATAAAAATGACGAGAATAATAGCAGCTCATACATTCCATATAACAATGTACCAATGGGCACTGCTCAATTTAATGGACGTCTTTTTATAACAATGCCGCGCCGCCGTCTTGGAATACCATCGACATTAAACTACGTCGATTTACGTAAGGATGGTCAAAATCCAAGTCCAAAATTGTATGCATATCCGGATTTCGATACTAATTATCTAAGTGTACGTTAAGTCAGGTTGTATTCAATCAGATTCGGAATTCGAAATAATTATTATTTTTATTCACTTACTGTAGCCTGATCTGAAAGCCGACCAAAATCGCCTCATTTCCGTTTACCGTACTACTGTGGATGAATGCAAACGATTATGGTTCATAGATACAGGCATGCTGGAGTTGCCGGGTGAGTGTAACCTTTAACTTTAAAATCCTTGACATTAATATTGATTCAGACTTCCTTCTCTATCTGTAGACAATCGTATGCAGGTAAAGAGACCATCGATTTGGATAATCGATTTAACAACGGATCGCGTTCTTCAACGTTTCGATATTCCACAAAATATCGTAGATACAGGTCGTGGCTTAGCTAGTATTGCCGTTGATATAAATAAAAAAAATTGCGGGCAAGCATTTGCATATATACCAGATCTAGTCAACAGTCAACTTTTCGTTTATAGGTGATACTCATTTAAACATACTGCATATAAAAGGTGATTTGTTAGCCGTTCGGTTTTTAGTTTTCAAAAACCACAAAAAAGTGCAAAAGTCTATGCAATTTTTATTTGAGTCAATAAATCAATTCTTGCCATTTACTTTTTACGTTGTAAGTGATAAAGGCGGGAAATCCAATTTTGTGATGTTTAAGAGAGTGAAAAAGTATTCTCTCACGAAAAGAAAAAATATCATAAAAAGTACGCGAATGAAAATTTGCAATAATTTGCAAGTTATTAAAAAAAGGTGATTGTGAAAATCAAATGCTGGAAAAATTAAAAGTATTCGACATGGAAGAATAAAATGTTCAAATGATTGAAATTAAGTAATAAAACCTGATCAATGAATATTAAGTTACTCCTTCCATCTTCAATTCACTGGTATTTATTATTTTAAATTGATATACAAAAATAGAATCGTAAAATATTTTTTCTATTTACGGAAAATACAATCATATGTTTTTCGATCACGTTTTCTTTCTTGCAAATTCTTACAAGAGCAAATTTATCCAGAAAAAACTTGCAAGTTCTCTCACAGTGAACTGTGATTTTACTCTCTCATTTTTTCTCTCGTTGCAGTTTTTTTTGGGTAAACGAACGCCTTTCAGACAAAATTGATGATAATTTGTACACATTTTTTGTGCGCGAACAGACCTAATGCTAACTGAGCACGTTTGACTTTGACACATGTCATGAATCACAAGGGAACTGTCAAAAATTCAACATTGAAAAACCAATCACTAATAAAATCACCCTTTACATATGTACATATCTGTGGTCAAAAGGCATAACAACACAACTCGAATTTTGTGGAATTCGAGTTATTATCATAATTGAAATCTTCATATTCGATTTCATATTCTGTCAAAATTTTATGAATATCGAGTCAGTGGTTACAGAGATATTAAAGGAAAAATAGCACAACTCAAATTGATTACTATTAGCATTCAAATCTTTAAAGTGCTCTCTTGTAAAATTCAAAAAACACAGTTATGCTGTTATGCCTTGTGTATGTACATACAAAGTTAAAATTAAAACTTATCCTTTTTCTTTAAATTTCAAAGTCTGGGCAGGAATCGCATTTGGGCATTCAGTCATAATTATTTCAATTTTGATCCGCTTGGAGGAGATCTTAATGTTGGCGGTCAATCATTCCGTTGGGACGATGGCATTTTCTCGGTAACGATGGGATCTCAAGATGAAAATGGATATCGGACTGTCTACTTTCATGCGATGGCAAGTAATAATGAATTCATGGTAAACAGTAAAGCTTTGCAAAATGAATCGAATGCTGCGCGCTCTGATCACGGAAACGATTTTCAATTGTTGGGCAGCCGTGGCACCAATCATCAGTCAACTATGCATGAATATGATCCGCGCACTGGTACTATATTCTATGACGAGATTCAGCGTAACGGTGTAGGCTGTTGGAATACGAACAAACCATTTTCAACAGAGAATCATGGTGTAGTAGCACAAGATCCAGACCGTATGATTTATCCAAGTGATTTGACGGTAAGATTACTGAACTTTTCAACTTAAAAGAACAAAAATAATTTTTTTTGGCTGACAATAACATAAGTGACATAAGTCTCAAAGTCAGCATTAACTAAGAACAATGTTGCTACTATTGGACAAGTGGGAGTGGAACTACCCATACAAATCATATGAATGAGTAGTGCAATAATTAGTATTTCCCAAACTTTACCGGGGTCGTGCAGGATAGTTGCATTAAAAAAACTTTGAAAAATTTGAAATCACTGATCACAGACCGCTGGATTTGGCGGTTTTTTAACCAATTTAGCGGCGAAACATTTGAGGTTCCCACTAGCGGGAATTTTGACAGTTTTTTAAAACATTCGGCTTGTTTTTGGCGTTTTTTTTTTACTTCTTATTTATAATCCTATGTTGTTAAAAACCGAAAGTTGTTTTTACTCCTACTATGTGTTCATTACAGATAATCCTCTCTTAACCCTGTTTTTTGATTTTTTTCCGAAAATATTATTGTTTATAAATTCAATTCAAAGAATAGGGAAATGACAACTATCGTATGCTGTATTGCCAGAACTTTTTTTTTGGAAAACGTCCAAAACAACTTTGAAAAGCGTCATTTGACCGTTCAAATCGTCATTTTAAGTAACAAACCAAAACCATGATGTGAGGCATTTTTTTTTAATTTAAAAATTTATAATGTAATATAATAACGTTATGTTGACGGTTCTTAATTGTTTTGAGGTCGGTGAACACGAATCTGAACTCAGAATTTTCGGGTCATGTAAGACGTCGGAGCTACAGCCATTTTAGGCCATATTGTTCCAGGATCCTCGACAGTTGTTTAAGACAATTTGAAAGGAGTAAAGAAAACGCATTACTGTCTTCGACAAAAATGTTTCTAAGGGCGATGTTACACGATCAATGTTTTGCTGTCAAACAATGCAATTGTTGTTGCTTTGAAAAATGAACACTGAGCAAAAGAGAGGATGAACACATTTCACTTCAAATTTTTTTACTGTCGAGAAAAACTTGTATCACTTCAAATAAAATAGGGTTGCTGCAGATTCACTGTTGCATTTCATTGGAAAATACTAATATTTTGTGAAAAATACTAGACTTTTTACTAACTTTTAAATACATTTTTTTTCTTTGCCACCCTTTGCGTTGTTTGGCTTTTGTTTGTTTGTAAAAATGACTGCTGTTTAAAAAATTACTTATAATTTTTATAAAAACATGGTAATTCAATGGCCAAGGCCAAGTAACAAAGTGGCAGAGCTTATTTTAATAGTTCGCAAATTTTAAAGATTATTTTTCTACGTTTTTCATATATAAATGCAATATTTTTGGTATAATTTGTTGCTATTTCCACCAACATTATCTCATATTGTCATTATAATTATTTTCCATCCAATTCCATTCCGATTGTTGAATTTTCATGCAATCCAAAATACAATCAATTTTAGTTGGAAAACCATAGTTGCAGATCAAAGTATTAAAAAATAACATTCAGCAAAAAACTGATAGTGTAACAGGGCATCAAACAAAACGATGAAAAGAGAGTAAAAACAGAAAACATTGACAGCAAAACATTGACCGTGTAACATCAGCCTAATAAACATTTAGTAGGGTCCCTGAACAACCGCTGACAACAGCAAATAACTGTCATCAGCTCGCCTCATTTTCCATTCAGTAATCGACTTGTGTACAGGCCCTGTAACGCTTCGATAGAAAACAAAAATGTAATACTTTGATAATTTTTTTTTTCACTTTGTATTTCGTTTAATTCGACCACATTTTGGAGAGCTAACTCAGGTAAATATGTTCATAATATTTGCGGAACCTTAAGCCTTCCACACATAGAAGAGATTTTGCATTGTGTTACTTATATGCTGTCATATTGTAAAAAAAGAATGTTCTGGGAATTACGGACCACTTTTGTCGGGGAACTATAGACCACTAAGTTCGTGTATTTGATGCATATAAGTAATTTTTCATTTCAGCACAGCATTAATTTTTCGACAATTCCAAATAGTTTTTTTGCTACGAAAAAAATTTTTCAAATGTAAGTATACAAGATTGAGGTTACATTTTCAAAAAAAGCGAACATATCTATTATTCATATTTATAATTTCGAACATTCCAAAAATTAATCGGTGATATCGCTGTATAAGAATGCAAGCGGGATCAACACAATATTTTCGAAATTTCCGAGACAGTTTTTTTTCGCATCGATTTCTGCAGAATTTGTAAGAAAAGTATTCCAAAAAAGATAAACCGCTAAAATACCATCCATTGCATTTTAATAATGAATTTTCTGTCATTTCGAATCAAAAATAAAGTTTTTAATAATTCCCCGAGCGAGCCATAAAACATGTATTCCAACTACCAAACCTGATTTTCAAAAGGTTTAAAAATTGTTGTACAGTGTAATTTATTTCATTTTTTACTGTTGTTGAATAAGAATAGAACACAAGCTTTGTATATGCCTCTCGAATTTGCTATGTCGGACTAGATCGGCTTTCACCCTAAGGATAAGTTATATATTTTGCAACATTTCTATCCGGTTCTTTTATTTTTTGCAGCCATATTTTCAGCTTTGGATCCTGGAGCCAGGAATCACAAAAGATGTGAACACGTTTTGTAGGCAAATAATAGACACAAAATGCTATTTTTTAAATTACCTACTATTTCTTCCTCAACTGCTAATTCCCTATCTTCTACCAAGTCTACTTCATCTGCACATTCTAATTCATCTGTCCATTCTGCTTCAGTTGGCAATTCTGCGCCTTTTTCTTTTGTTAAATCTTTGTTGCCTGAAATAACCCATAAGAAAGTTAAATAAAACAGAACATAGCCAGTATTTAAACTTACTCAATTTTATTACAAACTTATCCATTTTTTAATTGTAGCACTTTTGACTGCTTCTTTTTCTTTCATTATAAAAAACACGTTAACATTGTGGTTAAATCAAATCTGTTGCAACTTTTAGTATAGTGTTTTATTCCATGTCACATTTTTATATTCGTTTCAAGTTTTATTTTTTTTCAAACGTCATTTCGTGCTACTAAATCGTCCAAATTACGCTGTGGTCGTCCATCTGGCAACGCTGGTCGTATGTAAATCGAAATTACGGCACCTTAAACTAATTTATAAAATTCGTAGAGCAAACGTTCGAAATCACAAATACTACCTCTAAGTATGTTTTTAATTGAAATCGAGCGTAGTACGTTCCAACATCTTTAAAGACACCCAAAAAAAAAATATTTTTGGATTTTTCAGGCATTTTTTTCATTAGAATTATAGTAATACATACATAAATAAGCAAAAACATCGATCGATCCCATAAACTTGAATATTTTTCTCTTTTTTCTTTTGTATTTGCGCTAAAAACTGTATAGTTCGGCGTTCTTTTATGTACACCAGTACATACTCCAATCCATAACATATACATCAAAGAGGAAAACAAATTTTCCAGCGTTCCTCATAATATTCAATGATACTTTAAATTAATTTTTCATTCATATTCTGTCTGTATTTTTTTAGCTTTTTTTTCATCATTTAGTGTTTTTAAACAAAATCTAGCTCTTTTCTAAAAAATAGTTGACAACACTGACAGACACGTCACATGTATGCATGCTTAATTGCATGCAACATATCTGCACATCTGTTTAGGGCAATATAAACAAGTTTCAGTCCACTTTTGGACTTCACTTGAAACACTTGAGCTTTCTTTTGACCAAAAAAAAAAACTTTCCTTTTTGAAAAAAAAAGTCAAAACTATTTTTGATTTTGAAAAAAAAGTGGCCTCATTTACCAGAATTACAAGGTTTTTGTTTTCATGTATTTCCACTGAACAGAAATGATGAATGAAACTAACACAACTCGTCACCCCGCAATTATACTGACGTACATCACAAATCTGGAAATTAATTAAGATTGCCATTTATGATAACTTTTCAAGCTCTATCGAACTGTGTACGCTACGTGCATATCTCTTATAGATTCGGAGATATTCAGTGTCATTTGTGCCGTATACGCCAAAAAAAAAAAATAAAAATATTCTTATAGTACCGTAAACTCCAAATTTGTGGATATTCGGCAAAATTTAGTGTAAAAATACGGGGAAAAAAAGTTCGACATTATTTCGACGTATGTGCAGAAAAAGCATAATACTATTTTCTTAGCCAATATTATTATGCCGTATGTGCTCATATTTACTTTTACGGTATAATCAGGCATGTTCCAGAATTCACTTTCGAGTGAAAGTGAATTGAAATTACATCAATTTCACTGTTTGTTGTTCTAGAATTCACTTTCACATTTATTTTCTTACTCGTTGTTAAAAGTGAATTTCGAACGAATTCGCATGTTCTAGAAACCGAATTCACAAAAAAAAAAGTGATTTGAATTCACTTTAACAGCAACAAGTGAAATAAAGCAATTGGCTCAAAAAGTCAGTAAATTTATTAAAAAATTAATCAAGTATAAACAATTTTAATGAAAATAAAAATTTCATGGCGAAAGCATAAGAACTCCATCCAGGGTACCTTATTCCTCAAGTTTATGAAGAAGCATCATGACAACTTTTTGAGAAAGTATTTCCTTGACAACCTGTCCGATTGCTCAGCAGTCAATTCAAAGAAATTGCAAGATTACCTAAACTCCACGAGGTGGGTAAGAGCCCAGCTGGGGTAGTACGAGTCCAACTTTAATTCTAGTTCGGTGAGAAAGTGGTTTCAAAACGGCGGTATTTCTGACTCACAGTGGGTCTGCTGTGGGTGTCAGCCTCCTTAACCAACCAACCACCCAACCAAAAATAGAAACACTGGCGACAATTAAAAACGGAAATGTATCTGATTGGAAAAAAGTAATTTTATACATATATTTTTGTATGCATTTTTCTAATTAAACACATCAATAGGTTTGGATAAATTAGAAAACAAATATTAGGAAGAAAATAGCGAAGATGTAACAGGCACTGCACAGTTTGGTCCCCCTTCCACTTTTGAAAATGTGGACAGCACAAGCTCCCATGAGAAAATGCCGTCCAGCTCGATAGCTGCTGTGGTCGTTGCTACTTCTTTTGCTGCCCCTAGCACCGCCACCTCTTACACTGCCGGCACTTTCACGGCCGCCAACGCTGCCGCTGTTAATGCTCGCCTTTTAATTTTTACGCTAGCATATTGGTTTTTGGCTTCGATATTTAACGCATATAGAATTAAAGCATTAATATTTTTAAATTTTCACAACTTGTTTTGTTTTTTCCTTGCGCCAAAAATCAGCTGATTGAAAATTACAGCGAGTTGCAAACATTACAACGAGTTAAATAAATATAGTGAATATGAATTCACTCGGTTTCTAGAACACCAAAAACAATTTCACTCGATTTCAAATTCACTTTCACTCGGAACATCCCTGAATAATACAAATGCAAGTGTAACATTATTTTGCCGCTCGTGTTCGAATTTTGTTGTTGTTTTAAAGAGCTTTCATACGAAAACTGTAATTTTGTGTTAGTTGTAATTTGATAGCGGTAGAATAAAGTGTTAAAAATATTGAGAAGTTATTTTACAAATTATATAAATTTTCGCTGAGGTAGATGTGATTTTTGTTTAACTCCTAATAAAGTTTGAGATTAATAATAAAAGATCTCAATAAATAATACAGAATAATAATACAAATACGACAACTGATTCTGAACTTGTCATTCTTACTAAAACTTTAGTAAGAATGACCAGTACCAGATATTGAATCGGACATTCTTGAGTAAGTTTTTTTTTAACCGAGCACCTAGAATATAATGCTTTTATTTTAGAATGGCTGATGAAATATTAGACGAAGAGAAGGTATCAGATAATTGTAGTTCAACAGGTAAGTCAAATTAATTTACATTAAAAAAACTAAAATAATGAAAGGAAAAAAAATTATTATATGTATACAGATTCAGATGATTTGATACGCGATCCGGATTTTAATTTAAATAATGAAACCGGCCAAACAAAAAAGTCAAATGAGGAATCTAGCGAAGATGCACAAGCGAAAAGTAAAGAAAATATTGCACCAAATTTACAAAATAAAAATTGCTTTGTACCATCCAGCATTTTTTCATCAGCATCAAAACTAGATACACCGAAACTCAGTCGTAAGAGACAAATGAACGTTGGCAATTGAAAGCAAAATGTGAGTAAACAGCTTCGACAAGAAGGTAAGGCATAGATTTCATCAAAGGGAGTTCCAATGGAAGCGAAGAAAATGAAACCTCCGTGCGCATCTTCCTGCTTTTATTTATGTACCATAAACTTTGACGAAGATGCTAGAAAAACGATTTTTGATAGTTTTTGGTGTCTCAATGACGATAAAAAAATGCATTTTACGCCAAATTTGTGCAGAAAAAAGAAGTAAAAAAGCGAAGAATGCCAAATTCTAAAAAAAAAGCAATTCTTTTTCGTTTTTTTTTTTTGCAAAAGAACTTGCGACTCAAGCAAACTTGCAAACAGATCTTTTTAAATTCACTAAACATTTTCGATAATCGTGTTTATTACCATTTTAAATATCTTCATGATGAAACAAGAGGAGTTGCTAAAAAGAGGAGAACATGTCAAGCGTTGTGTTTTGCGAAGAGTCCAAGCAAAAAATTTTAGATCACATTAACAGTTTTCCGACTATTGACTCGCATTATTGCAGAGCGAATTCTTCAAAAAAATATTTGGAAGAGGGCTTATCATTATCGAAAATGTACAGATCTTTTCAACAAAAGCATCCTGATGATTCCACTTCAATCACAGCTTTTACTCGAAAAGAAAACTTACTGTTTTCAACATGACTACTACTGTATGCACCAACGCAAAAGGAGTACCAAAGCGAACATACTGTGCTATTTGGAACGAGGTCCACAATGGCCGTTCAGGAAATGATATTGCCAGCTCTTTAATTAAAATTTTGGAAAGAATCTTATACGATTGCAAAAACACACAACAGAAACCAAATTATGACAACTGCACTGCTGCAATTTATGTTTGATCATAAACATATGGAGACTATAACTCAAAAGTTTTCTGAGTCCGGAAACTCGCAAGTACAAGAGATTGAAATTGCATCAATAGTGCCATCGATGGTTACTTAAAACTGAAAGAAATCCATAGTTCTCTTGATTCAGTAAGGAAACTAAAAACTTTTAAATCTTCAAATTTTACAAACTTTATTCTGATAAATCAAATAAGTTAGACTTTCGGGCAGCTCAATTTAGTAAAATAAAAGTATTTAAGTATGATCAAGATAATATTTTTGTTATAAACAATAAGACTTCTGCAGCTGAAATAGAATACAAAACTTTAAGTATACAAAAGAAAGCTAGAAAGGGAATTTTACCAACACCTGCAAGTCTTTTTGAAATATGGTAGATTTCAAAATTGTAAATGAAAAACACATATCTGCTGAAAAAAAGTGATATAAAAAGTATGTACAGCTAACGTAACACTTAAGACTTTAATGGTAAAACTATTAAGTCCAGATTTTTGCTGAATGGTAAACATGTACAAATACTTTCTGCGTTATTTTTAAATATTAATTTATAAACTAAAAAAAAAAAAATTCACTGAATTTTTTGCCTAATTTTAAATAGTTATCTATGTCTTTATTTTGTGTAATGAAGAAAAAAAAACACTGAAGTTTTGAATGAAATATTATTTTTTAAGTGATGCTTAATAGTAAAACTACGATTAAAAGTCGGAATTTTTGCTTATTTTTATTAATCTCTAAATTATATATAACAAAAAAAAGTTCACTGAATTTTCGAATGAATATAATTCTTTTTCTTTATGTTTAAGGCTTATTTTTAGTAGCCATATACTTTATATAATAAAAGTTTTGACTGAATTCATTCTACGTCTTTTATTACGACGTTTTGATTTTTAACTTCATATTTTTCATTAACTACTTCATAATCTATTTATCTATACATTTATTAGTGTAACTACAATCTCAAATTATATATCAATTTAAAGAGCTTGACGAGTAGATTAGCCAAAATCAGATTAAAAATCGGTTTAGCCAATTCCAAAATATTAGCGTCGGAAGTTTTTTAAAAATCACTCATTGAACAAAGCATTGCATCCATCGTTGTAAAAATCATTGCTTAAGCGGGAGTAGATAGCAAATGAGAGAACGGCATTTCTCAGAATTATCTAACGAATTATCTGCATACACAAATAACAAAACAAACACAAATGAGTAGTTTGGTTCTCTTTTAATATTTGATTTTTCATAGAGATTTCTCAAGGAAAAAAAAAATAGCCCCTGGGGCCTTACCGACTAGTCTTATTGTATTCCAAGAATCTTGTTTACATAATTTTTTTGACCCATACATTTTTACTAGTAGTAAAAATTATTTTGCCGTATGTGAAAATCATTTTGACGTACGTGTATGTGATGCAAAAAATTTTGTCCAAAAGGCGTATACGGCAAAATGATTTTGTACAAAAGCTCTTTGATTTCAGGATTTTTATTCTAAAACAGTTTTCACTTTGACACGAAAATATACCCAATAAATGAACGAATCAGTGGAAAAATATCAGGTTGAGTTTTTCAGACCATTTCGTTTTTATCTCATTTCAAACTTTAACGTCGATTTCCCAAAACTTGATTTTCTGAATGTACGTCAGTATAATTTGACAAAAAAAATGACGTTTCATCTAAGCCCGTTAACAAACCTTGAACTGTTGAGTATGAATAAAATAAGTCAAACTATGGAATATGAACCACTAGATTTCAGTCTCTAATAACACAGTCCAACAAATTAAGACTTTTTGGCTGCAACAGAATAGCCACCCTATAAACCTGAAAGGTAATATTGTATATCCTCAGACATCAATTTGTAACATTTTTCGCACTTAATATTCAGCTCCCTTCAACCAACATAAGAAAACTTTGACCCACTGTAAAAAAAAGCTGAGACGTGCTGGACTATAATTTTGTTTTACAAAAATGGTATATACAACATTCCCTTTCAGGATTATAGGGTGGCTATTCTGTTGCAAAAATGCTGTTGGACTGTGTATCTTATTTTTGTTCATGTTAAAGAACGAATAAAATCATAAATAAAAATTATTTTTTCTTCCGAGATAAATTTGACTTTTGTTTATCTTCAACGGAACACCAGGGTTCCGTTGAACATAGTTTGGGAACTGCTGGTATAGACTGAAAAAAAGCGAGATACAAACAAATGAGAATTGTGTTACGGTGAATTCTCCAGCAAAAACTGCGACTGGGAGGCAGCGAGAATTTAGATTTCGTCGAAGGGAAAGAGGTGGAGGGCCTGAAAACCCAAACGTCATGAAGAAGTAAACTTCTGTAGGGCGTCCCACTGACGCACACAATTTTTTTTTATTTGTATATACATATATGAATATCTGTGGTCAAAAGCAGTAAATGCTTAAGTCTAAAAAACTCATTTCGAGTAAACACGGTTTGAAGTTAATGTGTTGGTTGCCACTCTATGTAAGCGAAGACATTTTTTTTTTATAACTTTTGTTTTAAAAAACATAGAATCACGTGCATGTACATTAGAATAAGAAGAACACGATAGCATTTATAACTCAATTCTGTCTTAAGTCGACTTAGGCGTTTATTGCTTTTGACTACAGATATATATTTATCCAATTCTTTTGGGAGGAAAACAAAACCGCAAACAATAGTAATGAATTTTGTAATTAAAGCAGTTTTAATTAAATTTAGTGGACGTGTTCACAACATAAAATAGCTAATAACATTGCTCAGTGAGCGACTTTATCCCGGTTTCCCTTACTTTCCACAAAAAAAAATTACGATAACTAGAATAAAACTCACGTGCCTTTTTTGTTTGACAATTTTCAGGTTCTTTTATGGCACAAATGGCATGGAGAACCTAGACCGTGAGTTATTTTTGTGCTATTCGCGGCCTACAGTTCTATGCCGAATCCGAACGGCGAAGTTTTAAGTTTTTCTTAGATAATTTTCACTCTTGGAGGTTTGCCATTGCCAGCCAAGAGGGGTAAGCCGTGCAGAAAAATTTTTATTTTCTAGTTTTGATTTTAGACTATGCTAAACATTGATCTCGGAGACTCTTCTTGACAGTCCAGTCCACATGTCACTACGCAGTGTCGTGCATGTGTCCCTAAGTAGTAAAAATAAAAGTTGTCACCTGAACTAAATATGCATATAAATTAACAAATAATAAAAATCAATCTTTATTATTTTCCTTCAGTGTTCGAACATCTTCAAAGTTGATGTTAAAAAATATGAATTCCTTTAATTTCGAATTTTTAGTAAAAAAAAAAACCAAAAGTTTGGCTTCACTAATTTCTATCAGCCTACGTAATCAGATCCGCTTCTATAAAAAAATTTCCGGTCGGAGTGTTTGACTAATGAATCTTCCCCTCAAACTAATATTAACCGTACGCGGAAGTTAGGGACTTAATCTCATTTCTTTTAGTATTTGCTTTTAAAAAAAAACTTTTAATCTTCTCTTTTTGCAGATCGATGATGAAGGCACCATGTGGGTAATGACTAATTCTATGCCTATCTTTATTTACTCTAACTTAGATACAAACATTGTTAATTTCCGTATATGGAAACAAAATGTGTTTGAAGCTGTTAAAAATACTGTGTGTGCATGAAGGTAATTACAATTTTAATTGCATAAGGTGTAATGTAATGTAAGATGATACTGCTTTGAAGTTGTTATACGATTAAATTTGTTGATTTCTTTAATTTTTTATTTGTTCACGGATGCTGATGAGAATTTTACAATCAAACAAAAGGTATATAATTTATATTAATACAATATATAAAACAAAACATCTCAATAATAATGCTTAAGGTTATAAAAAATGTTATCACGACGTCTCAATATACAATTGGAAAAATAGACTTAAATTAGAGGCACTATAATATTGCATTTAATTTTTACTGAATTTCAAATAAAAAATTGTAAAATAAAAAAATACTTTTTGTAAAATGGGAGTATAATGAAATGTCTACATCACATTATGTAAAATAAAAAAATAAAAAACGTTAAATGCCTAAGTAGTCTTTCCTAATACAGATTTGTGAAATTCATATTTTTGTTTTTTTTTTACTTCTTTTGTTATCATAGTTTATAATAAAATTCTTATATATGAGAACCTTTAAATATTTGAGAGATTGGAAATATAAAGTTTGCAAAAATATATAAATATATTTATATATATATGGGTGTGTACTTTATATATGTTTGTATTTTGCGCAATACATGCTTTACTTGTAAGTTTTCTAAATAGATTGCTATACTGACTGATGTTAGTTCCATACAATGGTATACAAAAATTAAGTAAATGGAATGTTTACATTATCGTATCATTTACACTTAAAATTAACGGCATCAACTTTCAAAACCATTCCTTGATTATGTCTTTTCGATTTTCTGCTCATGTTTGAAGTTATTGCACAAGGTAATCCTTGTATCCTCTTAATGACTTTAATTGTTTCTTTAATTTTGTAATTAGATCCGATGGTTGCACCAATATTGAAATATCACGTCCAACTGAATTCAGCCGATCACGGATTTCGTTCTCCTTGAAGAAAAGATTCAATGGACGTCCATTAATCTCTGTGAGTACCCAAAATGTAAGTGTAGTACCATCACAGGACTGTGACTAGAATTCAAGTAAATATGTTAATTAAATTTTCGTCCTTTTACTCTGCAAATTTCTTTACAAAATTATTTCATACGAAAAACAGACACAGTTCATCTCAGATGTCAGAAAATCTGACCAATATGTAATACGAGTGTCAAAGAAGAATGGCAAAAAGTATTTAGAATGGTAGGGGCAGTTCCTTTCAATAATATTATTCAGTGAAAATAACTATCATTGTAGTTCTTATTTACTTTACAGTATTTTCACTTATATAGATTGTTGAAATGAGGGAACTATCACAAAGATCACTGATGGGAAACCGTAGCGGGCTCCGAAACGATCGTCTAATCTGCTAGTTCTATGAACTTTTTGACATTCTTCTGACATCATTGTTCATTAAAAACCTATTAATTTTTATTTTAATAATTAATTAGAAATGCAAATTTGGAAGAAATTCGCAAAAATTTTTACCAAATCAAAAATATTAAATCCTATTTATTTTAAATAGCTATTAATAGGGCTATAAGAACTATAATACATATTTCGGAATAGATATATCGTTTTGCTTTATATTGGTTCATCTTTTCTTCATTACCTTTGGTGGCAATCCATGCCTGGCTGCTAAGCTATTTGGCACAACATCAACGATTGTCGACGTGTTACCATCACGTATAAGACCTAAACACTGGCCTTCACGTTCACGTCGTATAGCATAGCCACGCCCAAATGGTATGCGACGTACAAGTACTTCAACCTGTGTATAATAAATAGAAAACAAAATAAAAATTGCTATTCTATGAAAAATCAATAAACTTACGAAAAGTGTATTTGAGTTGCGTATAATTTTGTTTGCTTCCGCTGCTGAACTGACTGATATGCCAGCAATCGAGAGCAATTGATCGCCAATGTGCAGAGCATTGTAAAGCACAGGATGTTCTTTTTGCTTCCAGCCTGCGACCCTTTACGAAAAAAAAAACAATACTTTTGATCTCATAGGCTAATACACCTTCCCTCCTAACTTACCAAACTGCACCAAAGGCATCAACCCATGCAATAGATCCTACACAGTCTTTACGTCTTAATTGTAAACGTACACCTCCAGGGTGCATAATTTCTCGACGTAATTGCATTACTTGCTGTTCGCGCAATGTCATACGTTTGGCTGCCGGCGAAGAGTTCGTGGTGGCAGGGGAGGCGGGTGGCGGTGACATGCCACTCCCTACTCCATTGCCTACCGCATTATTTTCCACGCTACGAAAAGGTTGTGGTGGTTGTTGAATGCGTAGCGACGTATTGGCAGCACCACCACTGGCTCCGGCAACACCGCAGCCACTTCCAACAATACGATTGCCAACAAATTCATTGTTGTTTGTGCCACGGGTATTGTTGCGTGCATCTGAAGTTGAGGAGCTACGTCTGCGCTGCTCTACAGATTCCAAGTTAGTTCGATTAACTGCTGCATGCATTGGAAGCGCATTTACATTTGATGTTGACATTTCAACGTTGTTATTTGATGTAGCTGCTGCATTTTTAGTCGAACTATGGGATTTCGTTTTCGTTGGCATCAATTTAAGGAAATGAACATCTCTTCGACTGGGGCGTGTTGTTATCACAGCTTCGGTTAATCCACGCGTTAAAAATGGAGGACGCGTCGGCAGTGGTGGTTGATTTAAGTTAGCACCACTGGATGCACGCACATTTGAGAGACTGGCACCAAGTTGTGCAGCAGCAGCTGCTGATGTGGACTGGGTGGATTTGACGCGGCTTTTTGCTGAGCTTGTAGGTGTTGATGTGGTTAATGTGTGTACGGTTGACTTCTGCTTTTTTAAAATATTTACAACTGGAGTAGGTGATGCGGGAACAGAGGGATTTGCTGCTTCGGAAACCACTTGACTAGATGTTTGAGTGTCCGACGACGAAAGCTTTTAGATGTGACAATGAGAATTGAATTATTTATTTTATTTATTCATTGATTAATAACATACATTAATAAAAAATTCGTACTGCTTTATTTCGTGGAATCAATAGTGTCAATCCCATAAATAAAATTGTAAAATTATAAATTAAATTATTTAAATTTAAAAATACTTTAATTACAAAAACTACGGGCCTGAGTAGTTTATTTGTAAAGGGACCAACAGTTTTATGCTGAAGCCGTGGCTGCAATGCGTTATATATTTTCAGAGTTAATAAAACATAAACCCAGATGCCCAGAAACGCCAGGTGTCCGGATAAGAAAAAAGGAAAATGAAGTGGATTTTGCTACACAAGAGCCAGGCTACCTTGAAGACCACGTTAAACATGGAGAATGACGATAGTGCGCTAAACTACTCAACTTGGCAAGAACTGGAAGAAGTTAAAATCTACTGCTAGGAACCGCAATTTGGCATCGTTGTTGCTCTATGCCCCGCTAAGTATTAACTCATTAAGTTCGAGAGCGAACCCGTTGAAAAACAAAAAATCTTCAATCACACGTCTTTATAGTCATAAAGTCAAACGGCAAATGATATCGAATTTTTTTATTTTTTGTAAAGTTTCACTCTTTGCGATAGAACAACTGTGATAGCAATTACGCGTTCTCGTAACATTTTTTCTCTGCATTAACCCTGTTCATCCCACGTTAATTTATAACGTATAGTCCCACGTAGTGACTTAGAGCCACTATATGGAATTAACTCGGCTATTCTCATTTCATTCAATTTTTTTTCTAAAATTTTTTAAAATCTGATAAATAAACAACAAGAATAATATAATTTGGAAAATTATAGGTATAATCTTTACTTTAATATTTACTTTGAACGCAAGTAGTGGAACAAAAACTTTTTATTGCAGATTTTAGAGAATTGCTTTGAAGCTCTTCCTTTTTCCCTCTCCGCCCTTTCAGCCCTTCTTTTGTAGCATTTTTAACTTTTTGAAGTGTTTCATGCAAAATTTCGACGATTTCGTTGCGTATTTTGGCCTTAAGTTCTTCAAGAGACTCTGGTATATTGGCATAAACTTGACTTATGAAGTATCCCCACAAGAAAAAGTCAGGAACGGTGTTCGGTGTTAGCACTTTTTTCAAACGATATTTTGGTCTGTGCGAACGTTGCGTTAACGTAACATACGACTGATTTTGAAAATAAAATTGGAAAATTTGTGCTGGACTGGAGTTTATTACATGAGCTGTCAGATGATGATTTAACAGCTGCTGCCATTTTTGTTCCAGTTTAACATCGGGTACCACAAAATAAATCACTCTGCATAAAAGCTTTTTTCTAAAATTTTTGAATTTTTTCATACGTTTATTGTGGTTTAAAAAGTTAAAAAGTTAAAATAAAATATGAAGCCTACAAAATAATAAAATTTAAAAACAAAAAAAAGGTATTTCCAGAGATATTCACATATCATTGAAGGATCTTATGTATTTGAAAAATTTTCTTCCTGGAATTAATTTTTTTTTTTTACTCTTTTCTTAAAGTCCTCCGTATTAAATTTTTAACGAGCTACATATTGTTAAACTGCTATTCATACAACGGAAGTTATGAGGTCTTGAAAATTACTTTTTGGCGCATGTTCGAAAACTTTGAATGATGACCACTGCACGTAAACCACAAGAAATAACAAGAAAAAAGTCCATATTCGTAAATCTCTGATTTTATCTACCATCTATCATCAAGTTTAGCCCTCCAGCAGGACAATTTTTTTCAGCATTAAAAAATATGAGGATTGGTTGATTTTAATGTATAAAACTCGGAAATGAAGTCGAAAATCGAATTAGTCATTATTTTTGGTCGAGGTGAAAAAATAGGTGGTCCATCAAAAAGCTTGTAGTCCCGATAAATGAAAAAGTTAAAAATTGTTATGTATTCGAAATGCATAAATGTAAAATATAATCAATTTCCTACTTTTCGATTTCGAAATACACATAAAAAATGTTTAAACATCTTTTAAAATGTATCAAACGGTTGCGCGCCTGTAGGCGGACCTGCCTGCTAGAGGGTTAAAGGAGTGTCACATACCGTTTTCTTGTTTTTTAGTCGAAACTTGCTGGAATTACCCTTATGTATAGATTTAGAACTTTTCGAAATAGTATTACAAACAGTGTTTTCAAAACGAAAATTCTGCCTCCGAATATGTCTGCATCCGATTAATATGTAGAACTCTTCCAGTAACAAAATACTGTCATCCCTGAGCAAGATCCTGCCTACGCCCATGTTACTACTGGGGAAAAGAATATAAAACCTTTTCCTACGACATTAAATTTCATAGTTATTTTAGTGCCTATTCATTCTTATTACAATTAGACTGTGTGTAGTTATTTTGTTGGATCGTTTCTGGTTCTTATAAGAACCTCTACTAAAAATTCACTTCTTGAATCTTTTGGGCTCCGCTTTACGCGAAAACTGTAGCTAATTTTATATTTTCAGTTTTGGATTCGGATTCTGGGAAACCCCAAATAGGAATCAACCAATAAATCCTGTGACGCGCAATCAATGTTGCCCTGAGTAATCAATATAGTTCCTTTTAGAATTTCTTAACTTCATATAAATGTTGGCAGATTTAAAAAATTCTACTTACTCCTCCTTGACGTCGCGGCGAGTTCCACTGAACTGGAATTGGAACTTTAGGCGATGTTGGTGCTACTAATTGTTGGACGTTTACGTTCGTAGATGTTGTAGAACTTGCACTGGCATCCACATTCGGTGCTGTTGTTGCTTGTGTTGTAATCGGTATGCTCGATGATAGAAAAACTTTTTCATAGTGTACATTACCGGCATTATGCATTACAGTGTTATCACACCCTCCAACAGTGTCAGGCGTGTTGCTGTCGCTACTTACTCTTGCGATAGTATTCTTTCGACTATCATTATTGGTATTGTTAACTGCGATGTTGGTGATACCAGAAGTATTTGCGGAGAGTATTGTCTTTTTCGGTAATTTTGGAGTAAATTGGTTTTGTGTTTGCGATGATGTAGGCACGGTACCTGATGTTGCGGTTGATGTGGCAGTAGTGTAGCAAGTGCCATAAACTGATACTGTATTGGTTCCTACTGTTATAGCTGCGGCTGTTGCTGTTACATCTCCGGCGACATGTACTGTTGTGATTTTGCTATTTGCTAATGTTGTGCCAACATTTTGCTGCTGTTGTTGCGCATTCTTTTTCACTGAAGTTGAGTACTGATTGGACTTGGGTGCCGCAACGTTATCTTGGCCGAGTACTTGAATTGTACTGCTGTTTATTAAATTGGACGGAATTATTTGTACATTACTTTTATATTCATGCTGCTTTGTTTTTATTGTGGTTGCTGCGGCTGCTTTATGTGTTTCCGGGAATTTGAATATTTCGGCTGTAATATTCTTAATGGGAAGTTTTGGTGCTTTTGTTGATTCGTTTTCTATTGCATTGCTACTGCTGTTATCGTCATTCGTAGAGACTTGTATGATCGTAATGTTAGTTTTTGGATCTGTTGTTGTTGCTGCCACTGATGCTGCTGTTGCTGTCGTTATCGTTGATGTTTGTGTCGTGGTTGTTGTAATTAAATTAGGAGATTTTGCTGGTTTTAAGCTAATTTCAAACTCAGTAATATTATTACTACTAGAAGTTGCCAGAACATTATTTGCTTCATTATGGAGTGCTGTTAAGTGTGTGATTTGCTTCCTGGATGCATCAGCTGCTCCGGCCGACAAAGAACGCGATGTTTGTGGGCTAAATTACAAAAATATGAGATAGAGTTCAACGAATCAGTAATGCAATGAAGTTAATTAGTTCAATGAAAAAAAGCTGAGCTACTTTTTCGTGCAATTAATTTATTTCTCAATTGATAGGCTGACTTCAGAAATATCTCAATACAGAGCATCAGTGTGTTTTACTCCTGAATGAGTGCTAAGTAAATTCATTGCATTGCGCAACTATGTTGTAAATTTGCATTACAGCACAGTTGCGCAGTAAGATAAAAATATTTTCCAACCATTCAGTAGTAAAAAACAATTATGTTTTGGATTAATGCATTTTCGAAGACAGTCATACTTTCGCTTATGTCGACATTATTTAAAACTCATATAGAAGTAAGTAACCTTTGTTTTATTCATCATTTCAGTAATTTATATTTTAATAATAACATAAATAATAAAAATAATAATAGCAACAAAGAAACTAGAATAAACAAACATGAACGACATATCATTTTGTAGCAATGATAGTAGCGAGTATGAACTCAATGCTGAAACATTGGATCATCTGTACAAAGAGCAATTACAAACATTACGCGATCTGGTTATCAAACATAATCAGAGCAAAGACATCGAATTGTGTCGCAAATGGCTTAAGGTATTTAGCAAGACAAGCAAAGCCGAAAAAATGGCACGCAACTGTCTGTGCTCACTGATGCAGCAACAATTGCTTGAATGCGGAAGTTTGAGTGCTCCATTTACGAATTTGCAGAACTGTAATCGTGATTTGGAGCGTGTTTTGCGCGACTTAGATAATCAGAGTTTCGTGAGTGCTAACGACACCGGGCAAACGGATACGGTTAGAACTTTTACTTCACATCAAAAGCATCATATGCACTGCATGCTAATGAAAGGAGATCTTCGTTATGAAAATTGTGGTGCCAGCGGTGATGCATCAACAGAATACGAAATCAATGAGAAACAAACAGAAAACGTTCTGCTCAGACGTGAATTGGAAACTTTACGTTTGCAATTGACCGAAAAGCAAATAGAAAACGCCAAACTAAAGGAAATTGCTGAAAAATACCAGCTTGAAAATGCTACATACGAAGAAATATTTGATAATATGAAGAAAATATTAAAGAATGCCATTAAGAAATCATTGCAAGAATTGGAAAGCGTCAGCAATAACGATGATCAAATATTCCCGTTTAAAATATTTGAGAGGATATTTTATGACTTTGCTGAGGATGATGAATTCGTCACTTGCATTAAAAGCTACGATGTTGATTTTCAGGGTTTGCTAAAGAAGATTTTCGACAAGGAATTGAATAAACGAAAAACGCTTCTGACACGTCATATTAATCGAAAATATAGCAAGAGCAAACTGAAAATGCAGGAGAAGTACGAACGACGCGTGCGCGTGCAGAGCTGGGCCCAGCGGTTGCAACTGAAATTGGTGAAATTGAAATGTTTTTCTGCACTAAGGCAGACCTTTATCAATACACAAAGCAGCGGTGATGAAAATATGTGGCAAATGTTGAAAGTTTTGGAAGAAAAATATCAAAGCGTCGTAAGTGAAATATCTTGAATGCAAATGCATAATGGATGTTGTTATAAAGCGAATATCGTTGTTCAAAGATGTTTCATATTCATTTTTCTTACTTTTATATTTTATTTGTAAGAATTTTAAATAAAATTTCTTTAAAATTGTTAATAATGTTATATACAGCGAAGCAGAGTTAACGCGAAACTTAAGAGACTTCGTAAAAATTTCGTGTTATCTGAACTTCATATTAAGAGTAATAATTCAATAATCACAAATTTGTATTTTTTTATTTATAAATTTATTTAAGCAAAAAATGTAAAACTAAATTAACAGTTTTATTGTCAAGTGAAACCCACAGGGCCCTTTTCATGACCACCGAACGATTTTAAGTGTTTGATCTTCAATATAATTTTAGGTAATGAGGAGTATGGCAAAAATAAAAAGCCAGAGTGTATTAACTAATTTCAAATTTATTGCCAGTGTTATGCATATCAAGTAATTGGGGCATACAAGAATAAGTTTGATTAGAAAATCAACTCAATATTTTTTCAATTTTTAGAATTATTGATATCATTTGTTAAAAAAGTATTAAAAAAGACATGTATAAGGGCCGCAAAACGGTCAATTCTCATGCATGATGACTCCCTATATATCTTTTCAGCAGACACATGCTTGTATGAGTTACGAGCAGTTGATCTTAAAACACGTCTTTTAAAGATGCGCAATAATTCCATTTGATGTAATACATTACAACAGTGAGCTGTGCAGTTATATATCAGAGCTACTTTTCTATTTCCTTTCAATAGGTTTCTACCAGCCAGGTCTCAGATCAACTGCCATCCATGCACATTTGTTTCCTGGTAAATCGGCGATAGGCCGAAGGGATTATTTTGTATAAGTTAGCTTTTTAGGCCGTTTGGGCTATTGGTTATATTTGAATATGAAAATAATTTTATAAGAAAAGCGTATGGCCACGCCCATGACGTGAATCGAACCCGGAAGCCCTGAGGGGATAGTCTATCACACTGCCACAAGACCACCAAGGCTTATTTCAATGTAATTTAAAATAATTTTAGCTATGTATGAAATAGGGTCTAAAAACTTAAATAAGACCAAGGGTTTTGAGGTATTTCTATGAAAGGAGATGCAGAGGGAAAGGCTTTTAAAAAATTGTTAATTCTATATTTAGAAACATTATCAACAATGTAATAATGGTCTGATTTCAAGCACATTATTTTTTCGCTTTGCCCCGTTTCTGTACATATTTTTTTTAAACTATTTTGTGCAATACATACCGTGGAATTAGCCGATCACATTGGATTAGATTCTCTAAATTTTTTATTTGATCTGTAAAATTTAAAAAAGAATACGTTATTTATTAATTTATATTGGAAATCATCTTATCTATAAATCAACTACCTGCGGATGTGCGTTTTGTTGCACTTATATCAACGCGAACACTATTTTCGCTATTTTTTGAGGTTGATGTTCCCGGCAGCATTTGTATATTAACACTCGATTTTCTTAGCAGCGGTGGCAGAAACTCATCATAAAAATCGGATAAATTAGAATTCAATCCCGAAATTGAAGCTTCACCATCATCATCAACATCCTGACCATCATTTAAAACAACACTATCCTCTAGTGAGGCGAATTCAGTTGCTGCATTCTCACCATTCAAATGTTCGTTGTACGTGCTGATGGGATCCAAAAGCATATTCAATAAGTTCTGTGTGAGTGTATTTGACATCGAAGTTAGAATCGTTGAGGTCGTAAGTAAATCGGTAACGCCATGAGAAGCCATTACATGTGAATAAGAGAATTGAACGGGAATGGCAGCTGATGAAGCGGTTGATGTTTCATTGCTGTTATTGGGGTTGCTGGTTGAAAGTACAGTTAATGTATTTTGTGTTTGCGCCGTGGACGTCACTCTTGCTGTAGCAGTGGTTGCTGTCACTGTTCCATTTATTTCTGATGCAATTGTTTCAGCCGCCACAGTTTCCTGCAATATACTATGTGGCACGACACGTTCAACTCCTGGCACAAGTGCTGCTGGTACCGGAGGAGGGGCTGGCAGCGGCGATGTTGGATCCCGTGTTGGCAATAATGGAGCACGTATCTCAGGTAACTTGGTGTAGAGATTTTCACGTGGTGAAAGAATTTTCATTTCACGCAATTTAGAACGCAACGTTTCAACCCATTCTTGCATAATTTCCCTGCAAATTACACAAAAACGAAAGTGTTGAAAAATATATAATAACAAGATATTAAATATAATGTAATGGAAAAGTGCTGCACTACTAGTTTTACAATTGTAAAACTACGTTGCGAACATCAAAATATGAGTGATGAGGCAATATGAGTGAGTATATGTTTATATTGTGCAACATACCATGACATCGCATGGAAGCGAATCACTTCATTGCTAAGCGTAACGACAAACTCAAATTCGTGCGAGTTTGGTATGAGCGCATGTGAAATGTGTAATGTGTCCTGCATCGAGACAATCCATTCGGGACTATGAGAAGCGGCTTGTCGCGGCTCAGCATATCCTTCAAGCAAGGCCTCTGCATCATCATGCACACAGAAAACTACCCAACTTCTTTCACACCTCTAAAACATGTTAAAATACCTAATTAGATTCACATTGCATATCAAAATAATCATTACCCTTGGTATTTACCTTTGAGCCAACTGTAACCTTCTTTCCCTCAGCTGTCAGTCTTTTTAGCCAAGTGTTTTTGTGAATTTCACGAAACTGTGCAGCGCTTGCACTTATATTAGGCGGCACCTGAGTCCCTCCTGTAGCATTACTTGATATAGTAGAAGCAGCGGACGAAACTGCAGCAGTTGCCATGGAGGAACTCATTCCACTTAGAGAATATCACGAAATTTTAATAAATTCGAATTGTTGCCCAATTGGCCCAAAAGGTTTCTATCAAACATTTGCTTGTAAAAAAAAATCGATGGCTTCCGTGGCGACAGATCCCAACCAACCAGTAAAACAAACTTATATTAGTTTTACTTATTCTAGGTTTGGTTTGAGCAATTAGAAAATAGTTTCGCAATTTCGTTTCCAATTTTTGCTTAGAAACTCTTCACTGACATATTAGTAAATCACACGTATGTCGTATTATTAATTCCTTATAATAATTTACACTTTTGTTGTTGCGATTTCCTAATTATTATGCAAAAGCTGTGCATAAATAATACCATTGCTCTGCACCTGCTTCCATGCACTGCAGCCAACGTCGCAGTTTCTGCTGTCTGACAATGCGCCTTTTTCTCTCCCTTGCGCTCTTAAAATATTTTTTTTTCTTTGATTTTTTGACAGCTCAGCCTTGACTTAATCTCACAATAATTTGCAGCATCAAAACTAATTGAAATTCTTTAGAGTTCCAAGGTTGTTAACAAACTTTTTAACACAATAACTTTTCTAGAATATTTTTGTAAGTTTAAACAACAAAAGGAAAGATTTATAAAATAGTTATTAAACAGAAAAGCGAAAAATATTCGAAGTTCCTCTCGACCACTTTTTAATTGCACGACGCCATATTTGCATTTCCAAATGCAGTGTTGTCATACTTATGAGTATAGTGGGGGATATTAATTTCCCAATTGTATCAGAACAGTATGCCTATACTAAGAGCGATGTAAATTGGGCCGCTTATATGAATCGCGTGGCCAAAATAGATTTTTTTTTTTAATTCGGAGAATTTGATAAAAAATTTTATTTAGGTATGAATCCAGATCTGCTGTAGATCGTCATAAACGAAGAACCAATATTAACGCAGATAAAGAGGAACAAATGGGGTGGATAGGACATACCTTAACCCTCTAGTTCGCAGACCCGCCTCTATACGGCCTTCACCAAAAGGAATGGAATTACCATTATAACAGTTTTCTGTTGCTACATTTTATCATATCGCTTAGGGAATGTCCCAAGCATTCAGATATGAGCTATGATGCGTATTACAGAAGTAAGCGACAGTCAAAGTCAACAATTTGTGCAAAATAGGAAAATTCATTATTTTGATTGTATTTGAGATAAAAGTGAAAAAAATAAATAAAACACTTCCCGTCATAGTATCCAGATAAAAAAACTAGCTATGGATAGCTAAGAATTTGAATTTTTTATATAAAATATTTGATTACTTTAAACAAATTGATGAAAAGTTCAAACTTTCTCACTTCATAAAACCATTCCCATTAACTTTTTTTCAGGTTTTTAAATCAGTTTATAATTTTTACGCCAATATTAATCAATTCCGATTTTTTTATCAATCAAAAATTTCGGAACTAGAGGGTTAAGAAAGCCAGCTGACAGCATCACAAGAATGGCGCTTGGTTGGAACAATTGTTAACAATTCTGTGGTCAAAAGCAATAAACGCTTAAGTCGACTTAAGACAGAATTGAGTTATAAATGCTACCGTGTTTTTTTTATTCCAAGGCACATGCACGTGAAATCCCCTAAATTCGATGTTTTTTAAAACAAAATTTAAAGTGGCAACCAATCATTTTAACTTCAAACCGTATTTACTCGAAATGAGATTTTCAGACTTAAGCGGTTACAGCTTTTGACCACAGAATTTTCAACAATTTTTTGTACGTGAACAGACTTAATGTGAGAGAGAGAAAAAAGTAGTTGAAAGTTTCTGAAAGTAAAATTTTTACCAAGGCGTATTACGCCTTGATTTTTACTTTCACAAATTTTCAGCTGTCCGAAAAAAAAAGAACTGTCAAATATTAAAACTTCAACAATAAAGGCTCAATTATGCATAAGTAACGCAACGTAGCGTAACGAAACGTAAAAATCTATCGAAGATAGAAGTCTACGTTGCGTTACGATTTCGGTAATCACTTGCACTGACTGCCTATATCACAGATATTTATGTGACAGTTGGCAACGTTCACAGTATACAGTATGCCAGATAGCAGAAAGTAATCTGAAATATTCTCAGGTCTTCTGAGATTTGACAATTATGACATATATTCGCTCAATAAATTTTGACAAATAATTTTGTTTATGAGAGAAAACTCTCTTAACCCATTTTCGTCTGCTGTACACAAATAAATAAATGAAATAAAAGTATCAAAAATCAATAAATAAACCTTTCGTTTGTTAAGTTTAAGTTTTGGGTTAAATCCTTGGTTCATATTATGCACATGGTTGTTACAAACGCCTTCGAAGATCTCGTTTATCAATATCTAAAAAATTTTCTGGCTTTTCAAGTTTTTCTATTTTGTTTATATATTGTGCTGGTGCCAATGGGTTAATATTTATTTATATTTACTTCTGAAATATAAAATTTTTGGGAGAAGTCAGAGAAAATTTTCAAATTTGGCAGACGTCAATGAACAGAAAAGAGGGCGTCACTTCTATTTATTTCACTTTATTTATTTCACTATGGCAACGTTAAGTTACGTTCCGTTACTTATACAAAATTAACTTATGCCATAATTTTGTTGTGCTAAATTTGTAAAAGTGAATTTTTGGCTTGGAAAATGCAAGTATTTCGAGTGTACACGCGAAATAATTTCAACGAATTACTCTTTAAATTAATGAAATTAAATTATAAACCACACAATATTTTTTCGCGTTAGAAATTAATTGTCAAAATAATGAATTAGCTGTTTAATTGAAAGTTTTTAATAACTTTCTGTTCACGTACTTGTTCTGATAGTTTTCTCTTTGTGACAATTTTTTCTCAATCATGCTTTTTCTCTCTCCCTGAAAGTTTTTGATAGAAAAGTACGTGAACACGTAGGCCTTTGTTACTTAGCGCCTAGTTATATTGGTGCTCGGTGTTCGACGAACACAAAACATTTTCTCCCGTGCTCGGTCAAGGTGGTTACATTCAGCTTGTTGCAGAGTTGTTTTTTGTCAAAATATACTCGTTTGTTTAATACTATTTTTAACGTAATGATACTGTTTTGTAAAGTAACTCATTGCCACCCTGAATACTCGGCGTACTCGGTGTACAATACACTGAGCATATCGTGTTCGGTGTGAGAGTGAGTAAAGACTCTTTCTTTGTGTTCGGTGCAACAACAATTTCATGGTGTTCGCCGAGCATACTCGCAATATAACCACATCCTTAGAAAATGTCATCTGATACAAATATGGTTTGGGCGAATTTAAAATTTTTTTATTAGACTGATGTTACACGAGCAATGTTTCGCTGTCAATGTTTTCTGTTATTACTCTCTTTTCATCATTTTGTTTGATGCCCTGTTACACTATCAGTTTTTTGCTGAATGTTATTTTTTAATACTTTTATCTGCAACTATGTTTTTCCAAATAAACTTAATTCTATTTTGGAGTGAATGTAAATTCAACAATTTGGATGGAATTGGAAGGAAAATAATTATAATGACAATATGAGATAATGTTAGTGGAAATAGCAACAAATTATACAAAAAAAATTGCAATTATATATGAAAAACGCAGAAAAATAATCTTTAAAATTTGCGAACTATTAAAATAAGCTCCGCCACTTTGTTTCTTGGCCATTGAATTACCATGTTTTCATAAAAATTATTATGTAAATTTTTAAACAGCACTAATTTTCACAAACAAACAAAAGCCAAAGAACGCAAAGGGTAGCAAAGAAAAAAAATATTTAAAAGTTAGCAAAAAGTCTAGTATTTTATACTGTATATCTGCAGCAACCCCATTTTATTTGAAGTGATGCAGATTTTTTTTCGTCTCAGGGCGATGTTACACGATCAATGTTTTGCTGTCAAACAATGAAATTGTTGTTGTTTTGAAAAATGAACACTGAGCAAAAGAGAGAATGAACATAGTTCACTTCAAATTTTTTTACTGACGAAAAAACCTGCAGCACTTCAAATAAAATGGGATTGCCGAAGATACACTGTTGCATTTTACTGGAAAATATCAAAATAATATATTATAAATACATTTTTTTCCTTTGCCACCCTTTGCGCTGTTTGGCTTTTGTTTGGTTGTGAGACTGCTGTTTAAAATATTACTTAATGATTTTTATAAAAACATGGTAGTTCAATGGCCAAGTAACAAAGTGGCGGAGTTTATTTTAATAGTTCGCAAATTTTAAGGATTATTTTTCTGCGTTTTTCATATATAATTGCAATTTTTTTTGTATAATTTGTTTTCTATAATTTGTTGATATTTCCACCAATATTATCTCATATTGCCATTTTAATTATTTTTCATCCAATTCCATTCCAATTGTTGAATTTTCATTCCCTCCGAAATACAATTAAATACTTTTTAGTTGGAAAAACATAGTTGCAGATAAAAGTATTAAAAAATAACATTCAGCAAAAAACTGATAGTGTAACAGGGCATCAAACAAAACGATGAAAAGAGAGTAAAAACAGAAAAGACTGATGTTACACGGTCAATGTTTTGCTGTCAAACAATGAAATTGTTGTTGCTTTGAAAAATGAACACTGAGCAAAAGAGAGAATGAACACATTTCTCTTCAAACTTTTTTAGTGACGAAAAAAACCTGCATCACTTCAAATAAATTGGGGTTGCTTCAGATACACTGTTGTATTTTACTGGAAAATATTAATATTTAATGGAAAATACTACACTTTTTACATACTTATAAATATATTTTTTTTCCTTGCCACCCTTTGCGTTGTTTGGCTTTTGTTTGTTTGTGAAAATGAGTGCTGTTTAAAAAATTATTTAATAATTTTTATAATAACATGGTAATTCAATGGCCAAATGGCGGACCTTATTTTAATAGTTCGTAAATTTTAAAGATTATTTTTCTGCGTTTTTCATATATAAATGCATTAATTTTTGTATAATTTGTTGCTATATCCACCAACATTATCTCATATCATCATCATTCCAATTGTTGAATTTTCATTCCCTCCGAAATACAATTAAATACTTTTTTGTTGGAAAAACATAGTTGCAGATAAAAGTATTAAAAAATAACATTCAGCAAAAAATTGATAGTGTAAGGGCGATGTTACACGATCAATGTTTTGCTGTCAAACAATGCAATTGTTGTTGCTTTGTAAAATGAACACTAAGCAAAAGAGAGAATGAACACATTTCACTTCCTCCTATGCCATATATCAAAGGTATTTTTCATAATAAACAACTTTGTCTCAGGCATCAATAATGTAGGACTTCAAATTAATATACTTACCCACTAAAATCCCATCACAACACACACAATCCGATATTTACACTTTTAATTTTTATTCAAATTTCAGCAAATTTGTATTTCAGCGCGGTATTTTTCTGCTGCTGCAAAAAAACAAAACTGAGTTTGGTTTGAATTGAATATTTTTTACTTTGCAAATTATGATCATTGTTTATATTTGTGTTGGTGGTAATCGATGTTTATTGATGTGTAAACATTTTAGCTCACGGTATGGGCAAAATTTCAAATGTGTAAAATGTAACAATAACTGTATCGTAAGATGTAAGATAACTGTAACGTTCAGTTCCCGTCTCGCTCACACTACTGCGCGGCATGACTGTGCTACTCTAAACAACAAAGAGAAGAGAGAAGAGAAGAAGAGAGGGAGAAATTAAAATACGAGCGGAGTTTGTTTGTTTATGTTTCGATCAATTTACTCACACATATATGTACATACGAAAACAAAATGTGTGTGTACATTTATTAGTGGCAGAATTATTTATTGGTGTTAAACGTGTGGAGATCGACTATACCATACAAGCAGAGAAATCGCCGTAGCAAACACAGGCGTTTGATAGGTTTTGAATTCGGTTAGTTAGATTGAATTAAAATTACATATTTTTTAAAATTTAAAAACAATACAAAATTATAATAATAAAGAATCTAGGTTTCAATATATGTATAAACCAATTGTAGTAATAATGATAGCAAACCACGGCATTATAAAAATTTTGCTTTGTACATTAACACTTTTTTTATCTATGTAAATAGCAAAAATGTTAAACAGAAAAAATCAAACTTATTTATTATAAAATCACTTATTTGCTTCAAAGTAAATACATTGATTATTATTTTTATTAAATGCAGTTAAGGCAAATCTCTTTGCGGTGCTTTTAAAAAGTAGTGGAGTGACTGGTCACCCCTGTTACTTTTCTAAGGTTAAATAAGGAAAGCATTTATCGTCGCCTGAGAATTGATTTGGCGTATGTGTGTACAAATTCATATACCTATACGACGTTATGTAAAATTTTCAAATCTAATAAAATTTCAAATCGACAAGAAAAAAAACTTAAAGCGCGGAAAAAAAGATGCAATTGCAGTTGCGTATATGCGAGCATATCGTGCCCGATGCATTCAGTAAAAGAAAAATGATTCAACTACAACATATCAGCCCTATTCACGATTTGGTGCAAATGCAAGATATTTCTGTTATCACAACAACAACCACATACGATATGGAACAAAAATTTGCATTTGCATTGATGAAAGGCCATTTGCAATTTATAGTGAATTGGGATATTAGATAAATGTATATAAAAGATAATGATATCTAATAAATTTTTAAGTTTATAAAAGAATTCTTTTAATTTGAATTATTTACCTAAGCATATAGATTATACATCAAATCCCTATAAATGGCTATACATATGTGAGCTTATGTATATGGCATTCAGTTGGTTTAACTGTTTACACATCAAATTTCTTGCGTGCCTTACATATGTATAGTCATTTATAGGGATTTGATGTATAATCTATATGCTTAGGTAAATAATTCAAATTAAAAGAATTCTTTTATAAACT